>CM052325.1:3741205-3783698 GCA_028455615.1 Lasioglossum zephyrum | reverse complement strand
AGCCGTCGCACTATTTCCCGACAGTCAAAATAGACCTCTTAAGTGTCCATGCTAATACTCCGGGCCATCAAAAGCTCCGGCGGACTGGCTCGAGCAGGGAAACGACAGTCGTAAATTCGATCTGGAAGCCGCGGGAGTGCAATGAGAAAAGGCAGGGCGAGTCTTGCCGTGGTTTTTCTCCGTTTCGCGTGACGATTACGAGCGGTCCGTGCAGTTTACAGGCTGTCGGGGGTAATTCACTCGGCGGTTGGCTACAAATCCAATTACTATGTAAGCAACCGGTCGCGTCATAAACTCGGGGGAGCACCGGCGGAGTGTCAAAAGTATTTTTGAGCTGGCTGGAATATAAATCTCCGCGGGACGGCCGGCGTAAATCGCTTGAACCGCTGCGGTTGCTCGATTTACAAGCAAGCGTGCACACGTTTTTGTTTGTACACGGCCGAAGATGTTCCTGTCGACGCCAAAAGCGATACCGAGAACAACGCGATTTCCTCTTCACTCCTCCAAACATGATTAAATTTTCAGTTCTATTCTAATCATAGAACCAAAGTGGATTCATTAGGCTTTAATCGAACTGGGCATCGGCATTGTCGAGTAAACAGGTTTCGTACGCGAATAAACAGAGTGATGGCGAATGCAATTTCGCCTAGCTCCAGATCGATAACGAAATAATTTCCCTTTGTCCCGAGTTTCATTTTCTAGATGAGTTTCGATCAATTTTCCAAACGCCGTAGGTAATTATTTAGAAAAGTACTCCGCTTTTGATGAAATTTCAATATGTTATAGATTTCGACATTTTGAACAACTTTTTCCTTTTCCAATATAGGGGAGTCGATTTTAATTTTCGAAATATTTGCAAAAGACTGTCGCTAATAGTGTATTGAATTTCTCGTATTCCTGCACGCTCCGCGGCGACGAGTCAGACAGACCTAATCTACTTAAATGTAGCTCCTCACTTAAAGTGCGATAAAATCGTGGGAAAAAATCGTAGATCAATTTTTGAAACTTCATTTTAAAGAGAAAACTTCCCTCCATAAGATCGCAGTAGAATAATTGCGAGAAAAAATTTGTCAAGCTTCGTGGAGCCGCACTAACCACTCCGCAACAACGTAAACTTGTTCCGGGAAAGCATCTGTTTATTTTTTGTGTGTAAACACGTTGTGTCTACTATTCTAGAGTATAATTTAGAAACACTAGGTCAAAATGTAAACAAACGTCGCACAGGGACAGGCTTACGTTACCGCAGGAATACGTGCAGGAGTACGAAAACATCAATACAGTATTAGCAATAGTTTTTGAAATATCTGAAAAACTAAAAACGACCCCTATATTGGAAAAGGAAAAAGTTGTTCAGAATGTGTTGCTGCACAACATATTAAAATTTCATCAAAATCGGAGTACGCAAACCTTTTCTATATAATTACCAACACACTATCAATTTCGAAACGACCCGCTTAACGAACCGATTGTTAGCTTTTCTAACAACGCCGATCGATCGAACGCGCAACGGGCCCCGCTGGTAATCGACGGGTTTAAATGAAAGGAAAATGTTCCACCGAGTTTCCCCAAGCATACTTCCGCTCCGGACAATACGTTCCGCTCGCCGACTTTCGCATTTAGCATAACGCTGGACGCTCGTCAATTACGAGCGAAATGAAACGATGCAAGTTGCGAGCATCCCTCGTGGCCGCAGCGTTTGCAAATTGCTTGTGTTTCGCTGAAGGAAATTTTAAAGGGTTTTATTTATTTCATGAATTTACCAGGCTGCCGCGCTAGCGAAGTTTATTCATGAAACCACATAATTCTATTATTAATCGGCAGGCTGTGAATTTTATGCAATTGCAATAAAAATGATCAAATACGAAATAGTACATGAACTAAGAAAATCGATGTCCACGCAGCTTCCGCGTCTTGTAATTAGTACAGACAATTTTTATTTTGCATCGCGAATTCATTCACGATTTACGATATTCCGGATGGTCGAAATTCGCGTAATTGCGAAATTCGTTCCCGCGAATATTCAATTCCGCTGATTCCTCCCGAGGAGTGCTGGGAATCGAATAAATCCAGGCGGGACACGGTCCATCAAGAGTCGACGGGCTGCAACTAGCGACCGTGTCCGACAAGCTGGTAGTTTAAAATTTAATCCCGCAAATTCGAAAACTCTCCGAGCCGGCTGGGTTTGCTGAAAATTGCCCTTTTCTCGTGACTCAGCCGAGCCCCGGGGCGCGGAAACGTTTTGTTCCCCGTGAAACCACAATTACCAGCCGCGTCGAAGGGACATTTATAATTTCGCGTGGCAGAAACGGCGCGGCAAAAATGCAAATGGCACACGCATCGAGACGGATTAATTAATCACCGTTTTGCCCGAGGCCATTAATTACAGGCTGCGGTCGTATCTGCATAACAGATTCTCGATGAGGAAACCGATCACCGGATTAAATATTTTATAACAATACAGTCTCGGGAATAAATTAATTCTTCAGCGAGTTGCGTCGAAGGTTTGGACGTTGGAAACGTTCCAGTTCCATTTTAACCGTGAAAAATTGTCGGAAGTGGACCTTCGACCGAGGTACCGATCGTTTTCGCATCAGTCGTCGATCCAATCGTCGTTAGTATCGATCCTGCTGGATATTCTCGCAGACCAGTTAACACGATTACGACAGTTCTACGACGACAATCGAATTTCCCTCGGAACGGCCCGATCCGGGGCCTCTAATAGTCAGGGGAATTGATTCCGTGTTTAAAATTGCAACAAATCTAACCGGTGATCCTGTTACTCTAACGAGTCTGCTGGTCTAATCGTCTTATACGGTTTTACTAGCCGTGTCTGACTCACTGGGGACCCGGGGTACATTTATCTCTCTGTTTCGAGAAGAATTTTTAGGTGTGCTCGAATTTGTTGTATTCACGGTTAAATTTTCCCTTAGGTAACCAGAAATTTTTACCTCTGTTGATCTGTATACATTTATGAAAAAATTGGTTGAACGAAATATGAACCAGTGAAAGATTTTTAAAAAAATCAAGAATGCTGTTATACTGATTTTAAAGTAACAAAGTTGTTAAGGGATGAAATTAATTATTATATTATTCCTGCTTCCCACGATGATTGCAAACCATTTTTATTTTGCACAAAGATCCACTGTCTAGTTACGACTGTCTGAAGTTCATGGGTTTATTTTGAGGACCCAATAGATCTCCTCAGTCAGTGTCTATACATAGGCTACACGAAACTCGGTTGAACCCGAGGAAATCCGTTTAGGTCGAATCTCCGCGCGCCCTTCCACTCAATCAACGGTGATCAAAGGTACTCCAAAGCGTTCTCACAATGCCCTGAAGCCCAGGAACCGAACCTAGCGTTAACTCTTTCAGCTAGGACACGTCCCCTCGACTACGCCGGCTAGCATAACAGTTTCTGCAGGGGTGGGAGGTCGGAGTGTGCGAGGGGATCTTATCCTCACGTGGATGATTCCGGCGATCCGGGTGGAATCAGGATTCGATTATCCTGAGCAGACGGTGTGGCAAGACCCGAGGAAGACGTGGCTGTAGTAAGCCGAACCTCTATCAAAATCCTCGAAAGCCTATATTTCCCGGCGAAGAAGATCCTCGAAAGAATTCCCTGGACAATCCAGCTATCAGAAGATGGACGATGACGAGACTGACGAGAGGAGAGAGTCAGTAACGTTGGTGAGCAAGGTGTCCCATCAGCAAACTCGGACCAGAACACTGGTATCATCGTCTAGGTTCTCCATGTTGGAGGGTCGTAAGAAAAACTCCGATGACTCCGACACCATGGAGAACGCATCCGAGAACGAGATGGAGAACATCCCCAAGGACGAAGAGACTCCGGAACCCATAGTCACTGATGAGAAGGGTATCAGAATATCAGGACACGACCGACATTCGCTGGACGTGCCTGAGGAGGCAGAGTCGTTGCTGATGAATCGTCATTTGATGAGGACCAACTTGAGTGTCAGGGACGAAGTGACCAGGTTCTCTGGCACCCGTATCGGCCTATTCAACAGGAGCCCCCAATCGTCCTCTAGTCAAGAGGAATACGAGCCTGAAGTGAAAAGCCTGACCAAACTGAAGAAACCGAGTAGGCCTCAGCTGCTGACAGCTACCACAGGTGGTCAGATGACTGCCAGGTCAATGGAGAGCCTGAGGACCTCGAAGAACTTCCTCAGCGCTGACGAACGCTACAGCGAGGACTCGAAGTCCCTCGAGTCCTTGTCCACGAGTTCCGAGACTCACATGGCCACTTCCAAGAGCCAATACAGAAGCTTCCTCACGTCCTCGTCCAAGGACGTGAGGAAGATAGTCACTATGGAGTCGAAGAGCAGCGACAATCTTCACAGAGAAGAGAGCCTAAACGCTGAAGTCCGAAGAGGATTGTTCGCCAACATGGGCCTCGACAGAAAGCTACCCCAACACCTGAGCCTGCCACCGCCGTCCAACGTGTTCTCACTGACCAGTCCAGGTGGCAGCGACAGGAAGATCACTATACTGAGCCCTCACTCGCCTGTACAGTCTTCCGAGTTCCAGTTCGCGATCACGACGCTCCGGACCAGACGCAAGAAGGCGATCGTTCTGCCGAGGTTGGTGTTGAACAGAAGCGATTCCGAGGTGTTCTATGAGTGAGTAGTTAACCGATAGAGTTAATCCAGAAATAATTGGTGTTGGTGTCCGAATCTCTCCGGTGTTCCCTGGAGTTTAGCCGTTCCCCGACCGCCATGTTTGTTCCATGTCCATTTTAGGAAACATCGCGTGCTTCTCGCCTGGTCATTCTCAAATAAGGTACGATCTTTGTTTTGTCACAGACAAAGTTTTTTCTGATTTGTTCAGGAAATCATTCTACTTGCCTGACCAGTCGCAGCATATTCTACTTGTCTGATCATTCGCAGTATATTCTACTTGTCTGGGGAATCATCTGAAATTCTACAGGATTAACTCCCACTGGCTCGCGGAGTCAGAACAGAAATAATACCGAGTATTGCAATAATTTTTGAAATGTTGGCCGTGTCGAGAGGTTAAATTGAACGCGGTACGTGCTCGCGAGCCCGTTGATACTGCTGCTCGATTTCTAGTGGGTAAATAACGAACGGTCCGGTTTTAATAAAATATATTGAAACCCCGGCCTTCTTTGTGTATGTACTCGAGCCAAGCGTGAACGAGGCTAGAAATGAACGGGGACTAGGGAACTAAACAGTTTCCTCAATTTACTGTTCACAGAAGCTCCCCCGTGTAGTCGCAACTCTTTTCTACCCACGTCAAAAGGATCCGGTTCTTTATTGTTTTAACGAGTGGATGTTCTTGGAACCGGTAATAATCGCACTAACTGGGAATGAAAATATCGCGACGACCACGTAAACTCGTGTTGCACTTTCTTTGAGGCACACTGATTTATTCAAGAGTTCACAGTCTGCTTTTTAAATAATTCATAAATCCGGGATCTGCATTATTGACGTGTCTCGGCTGTTACGACACCCCGGAGAAGATCCTTCCTGTTAATCAATCATGTGCATTTGAGATAGAACATTTATCGACCGGTGCAGCTGAGCCTGCACCTTTTCTGAACGAGGATTCTCAGTGTCACAATGTGATATCGAGGATATCGTACTCGAGCTCAGCACAAATTTTACGCTTGTCGTCTGATTACATATAGATTTTTCCACTTGTCCGACCAGCACGAGATAATTCCACTTGTCAGAGCAGAAACAGATAATTCCACTTAGACCAGAGAGTACGGCTGTTCTATTATTCTTATCACAGACGAAATTACCTCCGTCTGGCCATGGATGAGGTCATTCCACTTGTCTGCTCCTTCAAGGATAGTTCTACTGGACTGGAAGTGCATAGATTACTTCACCTACTTGTTAATGAAACAGAAGTCTGATTTATTTGGATTTTAGATGATTGCCATTAGTTGAGTTACCCCAATTCAATTTTCCTGATCAATGATATGGCGTACCACTGGTCTTATCGAATATTATGTTGTTCTACTTGCCAGGTATACCCCGTGGCACAATTTTACGACATCTTAACTTCAAAGAGTTGGAGTTGGGTTAATCTCAAGATAAAAGTCTGCTCTATCGTGTGGTATAGTTCGATTTTTCACTGCACCCTTATTTTTTGAGATAAATTGAAAAATATCCTCACGAACTGGTGTAAAAAGGTTGTCTCTTCATATTTATGTAGAGACAATGCAATTTACAATGCAATATCTTGTATAATAACATGACAATATTTGTTTAAAATGAAAAAATATATTTTCTTTTCCAAATTTAGTTTTATAAAAACTAAACCATAAAGAAATAATTTATACTTTTAAATTGTAAATATTTTCTCGAAAATCGGTATCAATGGCTCTTATCAGAAACATTGTGCCACAGGGTGTAGATATAATTCTACTTGACTGGTGAAATCTCCTTCTCCAATTAAATCTAAGGTAATTTCTCTGGTCTGACTATCTGTGGGAGTATTCCACTTGTCTGACAATTTCCATGGTAGTTCCACTCGGCTGATCCATGGTAGGGTCGTTTCCCTCAATGAATAATTTCACTTAATGCACCGTGCGCAGTGCGATATTAACTGGTGGTCTGAGCAAGTAAACGACTATACCACTAGCTCGATCACAGATCTATTACAACATTAAACTATACCGGATGGTTGCATCTGTCTCGGCACACGCTTTCCACTTGGTCGACCAGGTTATTCTACATGCGTTAACCGCGTAATCCGATACCGGAGGGCGTGCAACAATTAAATTAATTATTATTTGCCGGTGCGTGGTCGATGAAAATTTTAATTACGGGATACCCGGGGAGTGAACGTGATTATCCGAGCATTCGTTGCTCGAATAATGTTGCGCGGAAGAATCGAGGAAAGTAATTAAGTCCGAGCATTGTCGTCGTAAATCCTGCACGGCTCCGGGTGCAATTAATTCGCGCTGATTCCTCGCGAACTCCATCCTCGAAATCTGCGTCACGGTTTTGTTGAATATCGCCCATTGATGGGCTCGTTCCGTTGGAATCTCTGCGTGTTATCCAATGGCATTATCGAAAAGACGCGCTGGACAAAGGGGCACCGATAAAACGCTATTGCATATACACGTACGGTGTATTCGTGGTTGTACACTGCGAAGATAAGGGAAATTGTATATCGTTCGGCGCGGTTAGCACGAACTCGAGATTCGAGGTCTCGAAGTCGAGGCCGGGAACGCGGAAGCGTCGTGACCCCAGTCTGACCTGAAAGTGCGCAGAAGTAGTAATGATAGTAACAGTGAAATAGAAAGTAGTAAAAATTCGCTGACTCGTTCAACCATCGAATGGGTCAATAGGTGAGAGCGTGAGAATCAAGCACACGAGTGAAACAATCAGAATTAATTTTTTCGGAGCACGATTCGTTTTCTACACACTAGCAAGTATGTTTAATTTAATTGTCTTAATCCCGTCGCTAAATAATTCTCGCATAAGAATTCAAAAAGCGACGTTAAATAATAATAATAAAAAAATTAATTATCTTAATATTACGATCGAGAACCAAAATTCCCTATAACACGAGTGAAGTACAAATATCGATGCAAGTTAGGGTTGCATTCGGCAATGCGACATCGTATGGTAATGAGTCAAAGCGCATTTTAAAGAGCAGATTTCGCTCTATCCAGCGAGCCGAGGAACAATTCGATTACACGAAGTATGAACAAACTCAGTCGGAATTTTCACCGACACACATTTCCAGCGTAGCTGTTTTGAATAATTTTCCACGTAACGAGCACGTTGCGCGAAACAAGGGCGTCATTAAAATTTCATGTATTCTTTGGTTCTGTTTTATAACGGAGAAATATCTTTGCCCCTAATACCCGGAGCTTTCGTGCCACCGGCAAATAATTACGAAGCTTTTAATTCCGGTTAATCGAAGGAGTGTAATCGAGCGTGTGCACCTCTCGCGGTACTTTTTAATAAAATTTCGGAATCCAGAGGAGTCCTGAAGGTAATTATGAAATTGAACGCGACGTTCCGTTATCGCGACGCGATTTCCTGGGGTACCGTTAATTTTCAACAACACGAACATCGAGTGGCCCGAACAAACCGCGTTTCCCATGGCCGTCAGGTTTTCTCTGGCGATCGATTCGACGCGCACCTACGTTCCCGTCGGTAATGAGCTTTCCTCGCGTTCGTTCCTGCGAACCTGCCAGTGGAATTAATATCCTCCCGGTGGGAAACTCTCCCCGCTGTACGATTGTTAATTAACGCGTTCGATTCCCCGGTAAACAAAAGTCTCTCGCTACACGCGAAACTAGATATTTCGACGAATTTTTATTCACCACTATTTTTTTCACACGTTCGTTATGCTCGGGAGGCTGATCGATACCGGTAGAAAATACATTGTAGCATATCGTTAATTATAAACCCGTCTCCGAGAAAGCGGAACATTCACTTTGACATTCAGGAATTGGCTGAATGATTAACTATTCTCGTAGGCTCCGCCGAGAATCCTTTGATCTATTTTTCTGTCGCGATCGCGCGATGAATATATTCGGAATTTCTCGCGATCAAAGGTCAGGGATCAAAAGACCGGAAAATTCGCGTCAGTCTCGCACGGCGCCCGACCTTTCGTTTTCGACGTACAGTGGTGTATACATAGTATTCGTGCACCTTTCGAAAACTTTTACAAAATGAAACCCAACAGCTTCAGTTCTTTTTTTAGACTTAAAAAGGTAAGGTGTAAAAATCTTTGAATTTAGGCTTCTTTAGAATTCTTACAATTTTTGCTATTTTCAATCAATTATGTGGTAATTATATAGAAAATGCGCACTCCGATTTTGATGAAATTTAAATATGTTACACAGCAACACATTTTTAACAACTTTCTCCTGTTCCAATAGAGGGGGATTTCTTTTAGTTTTTGAGATATTTGTAAAAAAACTATTGCTAATACTGTATTGAATTTTTCGTATTCCTGCATTCAGTATTTTGCAAATATCTCGAAAACTAAAAGCGATCCCCCTATATTGCAAAATGAAAAAGTTGTTCAATATATCGAAATCTATAACATATTAAAATTTCATCAAAATCAAAGTACGCAGACCTTTTCTATATAATTACCAATTATATCCCTATATATAAACGCAGCGTTGCTTCGGGAAGATTATAGAGCAATCCGCATCCGAAAAAGTCCATTCGTTCAAAAGTTGTGACGTCATTAGTGAGGAAAGACAACTTTTTATTCGCCCCGTTTTGGACACATTTCAGCTTATAACTTTCGACTGGAAGCATCTATATTCAATTTGAGATACTCATTGGATTCAGCTCGCCGAGATCTTTCAAGTGGTAGTTTGCATAGTTTAGGTTTTATAACACAAAAATTATGCGGTTTTCTTAAACGCTTTGGGTTTAGCGACTTTTTAAACAGCAGTAGCTTTTCAGCGGTAGGTTTTAGGAGAAAATCTGAGATCACCTTGGAGATTGGAAATATTATTACGTTAATAATCAACCAGGATTTGTTATTGCACCTGGACAATGCTGCGGGCACAGTTAGTTTCACAATGCATATCTCGCGCGGCGCGTTAATCCGAACGGAGTTTGATTCGAAAATACGCTCCGGAATTGCGGAGTCTTTCACGCGCCTCGTGCAACACGCAATTCATTCCTGACCGTTTGCCAAACCCGGCGAATCCGTTCGCGTGCAAGCGTCCGACCACTCGAAACACTCGATCGAGACGTTTCTCCGATCGATTTGAAACCGTTCCATTCAACAATGTGTTTGCCTTCCGTGGGATTCACCGTCCACACGACTCCGCTGGAGTTGGTATCGCTTACGGAACCGGATAATTCAGTTTTAATCGGTACACGCCGCGTTTGCCAATCATTCCGACCTCGCTGACACCTGCGATTCAAAGCCGGGGAAACATTTTCGCCAAAGTACACTTTTGATCAGTAAAATAATCTCAATTTGCAAATCAATTTGACATATTGGAAACTCAATCACGGAATTCTTGATACGATTCTGAACGTTAAATATTCATGATTAATGAAAATTAATACAGAAATGTTCTCCAGGTTCCAATAAAAAAATTCTATACACCTAGTTTTACTTTTCAATGAATAATTAAATTTTCCACGGGGTTCGTTCGTTTCCACAAATCAGTTTTAATGAACCATGGTACCCCTTGTACGAGTTGCTGCTAATTGGCTCAAGAGAATGAACGCGAAGTTCTTATATAAATAAAAATCTATTTAATTATTCTAATTAATTAAATCTATTTAATTATATTAGACTAGAAAAATGTTCTCAACGATCGAATAAAAAATTTGAAGAACCTCGTTGTAATTTTACAATGAATAATTAAACTTTCTTACAAGGTTCTACTGTTGTATAATGTTCGTTTCACGATTGTACGCGGAATAGCTGGAGGGTATGAGCACGCAGCGCTAATTAAGGGATTACCCAGGCTTCCGTTAGTATTGTTGGATGTTTTCGGGTGAGTCGGGAACTCAAGTTTCAACAGGAAATGGGCCAAAATCCACGTAGACCGTCGGAAACCGATATCACCAGTCGATCATCGAGCAGTTACGATGCTCGAGCGAACATGCTCAACAAACAACGCTGTCTAATCAAATTATCTGAAACGGCCCCGGCTGTATTTCCTCCGCATCGCGTCGAGTACACGTTACGAACCTGTTTGCCGGACTAATTACTCCTATTCGAGAACCTGCCCACCGGAACAAATGAACTCCTGCCTAAGACACTCGCCGCTACAAAGCGGATCGTAGCACAAGTCTGATAAAACTGAATTGTTTCACGACCCAGACAGAAATCAGATTTTTTAAACCATCTTCTCAATATTATCACTAAACAGAAATTGAGTAGATGAAATTCAGAATTGTTGAAATATTTTAAATATATTTATTTAATATATTTAAAATATTTAATATATTTAATATATAATATAATAATTATAGTCACTGAATGAATTTTTTGCCATCGTGTCAGCCCTATTGTACCATTCAACTTTTAATTAATAATTTATTTATTTAATAATTTATGTTTATGGAACATGCATACAAATGTTCGTAAAGTTACAGTTTTATACGGACTTGAAAATTATTCGAGTGGCGCCAGCTCTGGGCGAGACTCGCACGAGAATATTGATCATTTTATTTCGCTTGATCGACGGTGGTAAGTCTGTGCTGGGGAAATTTCTTTACCGTCTAAGAATATCACTAGATCCAGGGGAAACTGTTTTATGTTGTGGCAGGACCGTCCGCGAGTGGGATCAATAATTTCACCGATGTACAGTCGTTTCCATTCGCAAGCCGTCAGTCGGAACGTGCAATTCTGACTCGTCCATCTGCCTCAGTTCGCTTCGATGTAAACTGAACGGCCCGAATCCACTTCTGTCAGTTGCAAACCGGCATTGCTGGCTTTAACCCGTTTCAGCTCGCTACAGTCGACCTCGGTCAGCTTCACTTCGATTCAAGTGATTCGATTTGTTCCGGACTAGTTCGTTTCGGTTCGCTTTTAATCTTCAAGCTTCAGCTGATAAATTTATACGATTCTTTTTCTATAGAATTGTTTGACGTTGATTTCCGTCCCTTTATTGGCCATTGGAAACCGGACAAGAGATAGGCGATTTAATGGAATTATGAAATTATATTGAATCTAGGGAATTTTTCATTTTTGGGGGATTTTTAATATACGGTAGCATAGTGATATTTTTTAAAATGATTTTAGGGAAAGCAAATGTGGCGCCATCCACGGAGATACTGCTAAGCTAGAAGTGAATCAGTTTCCCAGCGGGGTCTTGGGATGGCGACACCAGCAACTTCCGCGATCAATAAACTAACCTACTCATGAGCGCAAACCTAATACCGAGTACTGCACAAATTTTCTAGTTCGTCGTCGGATGGCGCCACCGATCACTTTCTGAGAAAACATCCCTTATTTTATGATACTGTGAACATTCTACAGCAGGAAATAAAATTTTCTATACAAATTCATGATCCTTATCACAATGTACGATCTTCCATCTTTAAGTAAAATCCTCAAACGTTCAAAAATTCCTACGGGAATATATTCCAAAATCCATTCGAAGACTCCTTTCAAAGTGACACGAATTTTGCCCACGCAGACGATCGGATTTCATTGAATCTTCAAGACGGTTCCGTATTTCTTTGAAACTTTAGCAACCCTATTTCAAAGGGCCAGTTTTGAGCTTTAATTTAAGACCTCAAACGTTTGAAAACTCCCACGGCAATGCATATTAAACTCGATCCTACATTACCCTATACAAACGCTCGGTTTCTACGAACCACCAAAGCTGGATTTTTCAATTTTATTATGCGATATCGAATTTTCTTTCAAATATAATTTATACTATCTTGAAGTACGATATTTCCTCTACAATTTAAGGCCTTTATCATCCAAAAAATTTTGCAGGAACACATATTAAAATTCATCCGATCTGACCCTTTGAAGTCACTCCAATTTCCTCGGATGTATCGGACCGGATATTTCAATTTTACTAGGCGTTAACGAATTTTATTTCATATCTAATTGAACCTATCGTGAAGTACGATATTTTTTCTGTAATTTAAGGCCTCTAACATCCAAAAATTCTTACAGGAACACATATTAAAATTTATCCGACCAGACCCTTTATAGTCTCTCGAATATCCTCGGATGTATCGGACCGGATATTTCAATTATACTATGTGTTATCGAATTTTCATTGAAATCTAATTTACTCTATCGTGAAGTACGATATTTCTTCTGTAATTTAAGTCCTCTAACATCCAAATATTCCTACGTTAACACGTTCTAATATTGCCCAAAATAATCCTTTCAAAATCAGGGCGAATTTCGATTGAGCCGACAGTTGGGCGTTGTTGTTCGCAGCTTTGTTCAACGCTGCAGCAATTTAATTCCTCCCGGTTGCCACAGGATACGGTTGATTGAACTTCGTTCTAAATAATTCATAAACTCAGGTCTCCGTTCAACTGTTCCTCGTTGTGTTATATTCAGTTCTGTTTTGCGGCCGACTCGACGCCGTTAATTTGTTGCCAGGAATTCCAGTCGCGATATTTATTGGATCGCGATTAAAGATGGCTCGGTTTCGTTGTCGCGCGGCGTTGTTCAGAGGTACGCGACGCGTCGCGGCTCGTTTGCCGCGGTCGAGAGAAGTTTCAGGGACATCTCGGATGCTTTCGCGGCAGCTAAGAAGTTTCTCGAGGTTAAAAAGCTCCGCTCGAGTGTCTCAGCTCGTCTGTGACGTTGATCCGGGACAGAACTCGAAGAACGGACTCGATCGAACTGTCCGACGAGATAACAAATGGTGCATTAAAGGACACCGGACGATTTCACACAAGGAAACTATTTTTCCCACCTTCGAATCCTTCCATTTTCAAAAAAATCATTTCTGACAATTGTGCCCAAATTAATTAAAAAGATATCCACACTAAAATTCATTGATTTTTATCTCTTATTCGTTGAATAAAAATTCAGTCAGTCTAATATTTATCAGATTGGTGTAACTGATAATAAATTGTTTAACATGTAAAAAGATTTTCAACCACCAGGAGTTAGTATTAATTCACAGGTTGGAGAATGAATAAAAATTTTCCATGTAATGATATTCCATGTAATAATTGATTTTCCATGTAATACATTTTCCGGACATCCGTTTCAGCAACGATATCCCAGAAATCGGAGAACGCTAGACGCGAGGCGCAATATTCTAAACACGTAAAAACTGCTTAATGGGTGTACCTCGGTTTAAGATCGGAATAAATAAAGAGGTAGGAAATATATCCGAGATGTAAGAAACGGAAAGTACACCGAGCATTTTAATAAGGAAAATCGATAGAGCCGTCTACATTGTAACCCCCACACACGCTGTCTAGGTATTTCCACTTTAAGGAAACGAGCGCGCACAGGGAAACCGTTATTATGGTCGATTAAAATAATTGTTGCCTGTAGAAAATAATTACCATGCCTAACAAAGATCCGGCACTACCTTAAACATGGCCCTAGTTCCAACGTCTAAGCTAAATCCAACCAGAGATTCGGAAAAGAGTATTGATTTCAGTGGACGTTCTCACGTGGCCTAACACAAAACAATTTTTTCTCGGTAATTAAAATATTTTCAAAATTTCTGTCACCACGGATTCAAAGAGCAAAGTTCTTGATTTTTAGAACGAGCACAAGAACAATAATTTTGTTTCTGCTGACACGGCTGAACTCATAATAAATATAACTCATAACTGAGACCTAACAAACCTAACCCTCGCTGAAAGCCACTCTTGACCTACTTGCGTCCAACGAAACGCATTAAACTCGAAAAATGTACAACCTTGTTCCGACTAGGAATAAACTAACTCGAAAATTCTGTGTCCGAACAATAGAGAAGTCTGATTAAATTCGTTGAAATGAAAGTTCCGTGGCCCGGCGTTGATCAGACGCGGAGAATGGAACGCAAAAAGGCTGGTGCACAATGGGATCGCGTTCGCATCGCTTCATTGTTCTACCAGAATTGTTAACCTTTAGCTTTTTCTCCGGGCACACCCGGCCCGTTTCTTCCGTGATGGTAATAGTGGCGTGCGTAGGGTCAATATTGCATGGAAATCGTTGACGTAAGCCGTTGGTAGCCCGCCATCGCTGTTGCCTTCGCTGTCTACGGTGTTTATAACCATGACTGTGTGTTCGTTACGCGGGTCATGGTTCCGTTCCCTATCGCGATCATGAAATCTGTACGCTTTTCGCATAGGTACACCTCGGCCCTCTCTTTCCTACTTGATATTTCTGCCCATAATTATAAGGTATAGAACACTTCACCTACCGAAAGCTTTCCAATAATTCTGCTGTACCAAAAGAAAGTATAGAAATGTTCTTTTACATCACAATCTTACATGAAAGTATCAGATGAAGTTATTAAGGGTGACTGTTAAAGGTTTCAGTAAAAAGTGTTCAGCCACGAACCATAGATTTTTCATAGAAATTGAAATATGTTATAGAATTCGACATTTTAAACAACTTTTTCCTTTTCCAATATAGGCAAGTGCTTTCAGTTTTCGAGATATTTGCAAAAAACTATTGCTAATACTGTATTGAATTTTCATTATACTGGCAGAAAATCTAGGAGTAGTCTTTCAAAATTTAAAGCTCATTCTATATAGAGTGAGACCTTGGTTTCTGTCATCCCCACAACATGCTTACAAAAAAACATTACGTGCAGGAATACGAAAAATTCAATACAGTATTAGCAATAGTTCTTTACAAATATCTCAAGAACTAAAAAAGACCACACTACATTGGAAAAGGAAAAAGTTGTTTAAAATGTCGAATTCTATAACATATTTCAATTTCATAAAAATCGGAGTATGGTCACCCTTTCGCAACAATTACCAAAAATAATTACCGAGATCCAAGCTGTTAAAAATTTTGTGAGTCTCATTGTATGCAGTTATACGTAATTGCGTGTGTGCCACGAGAGTTGGAAGTTTCTCTTTATTTATTTGGCCATTATAAAAATGTTTCACGGACTGAGAATATATAGCGATACGAACAATATGAACGAATGCATTGATATGAAACTGGATGAAAACGGATGGCAAAAATTCGCCGGGTTATTACCGGAAACTCGACACGTTGAAATATCAGATTTTCGCGAAAGATCGCAATAATATGCGTAGGATGAAAAGCTCGATAGGTTCGAGAGCACGTTGTCGCTTCTCGATGAAAATTTTCTCGCACGAGGGTCGGTTGAAATGTTTGAGGAGGATCGTCGGATTGGATGTTTATTGGCTGGGAATAACAAATTTTTCGGAATTTTTTTGGGACTGCGAGAGGTCATAGAATTCCATTTGAACCGGGTAGGGTCACGACACTGCCGTTGCACCCTCTCCCCAACTTCCCATTGATTTTGAGCACCGTGGGTGTGTCGCCGAGAGCACGTGCTTCCCCGGGAGTGAAACTGAAAATTTCAGCACGTGAATAAATGCGGACATAAAGCTTCGCGATATCGAAACCATTGGCTAATGCGTTTCTAGTTACATTATACCGGAAATCAGCGTTTGCTAAAAGCGTATCTCGCGTCAATTTCAAAAGCAGGATTCGTATACGTAACAAATAACAATCTCAGCTCTTGCAATATTTTTGCATTAAACCGTTGCATAGTAAAAATTGCATTCACTTTTATTATTCCATTTTCAGAAAGTTTTTAAATCGAAAAGCTCTTCCCCCTCACTTACTTTATTGAATATCCTGCGTTGTTTACGGAAGAACAACTTTTTGAATATTTCTGTGAGAAAGTGCAAAACTTTTGAAAAAGGCTGATTGTTTAGTAACAGAATCTATTTATAGCCGAGTGCAGCCACGGCAAAATTAGTGATCAATGACGAGGTTGGTTGGGTAATGCCAAATAGGCGTTCCACCCCTAACAGGATTTTATGAAACATCACGGTCCCTGAAAATTGCTAATACAATGGGGACAAATAAGGGAAAATTGAATCGCTACCCCTTTTAGCCATTCCGTTGTTCGCTCTGCGGTACCTAAACTTCTCTAGCCAGCGCATCTAACTCCATTTCGCGTTAAATACTCGTAACTTCCTCGCTCGGCGAGTTTCACAACTCGAATTAGTCAGGAATATTAGTAACAACGATTACTATAACGTTCTTATTAAATGAAGATACATTACACGTTGCTTCAGATTATCTTGATCCCCTGTTTACGAAGACTTAACTGAGACGAGAACTTTGAATGTTAATAGCGTGCAACAGATAAGCGAGATTAAATATTTAACCGAAGTAACAGGATCGATTTATTCATACTTCACTTCCAGCGTGGTCCTGCTCGTCGTCCAACCCCTGGACAAATTAATTCTAATATAATGTTAATCGTCCCCAGATGTGGCACAGGCTGCAATTCACTTGCAGCTTCGTCCAATTAGTACGTAATAGCACTAAAATCTTTCCTCCCTGCTCAATCAAAATTTTACATCAAATTCTAACATTCTCCATGCATAGTGCACCTTCGGTTCAATTCAATTACCACCTAATGCAACCCCCACCGGTCCCCAATTAAAAGTCAGAGAACCTCGAAAATCCTTAGCCTCATGAAATGCATATTCTCTCCAGGTGCGTTCTGGGATTCATAACCTCAGCCACCAATGCTCCATCCAATCTCACTCCGACCCCGTCACTCCTCCCAACCCCGAAGAAATTAGAAAAACATTCGAAAACTAGGCGTCAGGTTCCAAGGGCGTAAAAAAGAGGACGTAGACCAACAACCGCACCGTTCCCCGCCCCTCGAAAACAATTCCATTCCACGGAGAGAGAGAGAGAGAGAGAGAGCGAGCGCGCGGAGAGCGTCTCCCGTCTCCTCACCCCGCCCGAGCATCCACCACCCCTTCCAGGGGTGGCCGGCGTCGTCGTTTTCGGCGCCGAAGCCTCGACGAAGGAGGCGCTCGCGTCGATAGAGCCACGAGAGGACTGGCTCTCGCCTCGTCTTGCTCCAACGTGGCTTGTATCCTCTCCAACCCCCTGCCTCCACCCTCAGGAGAGCACATCCCCCGAAGAAGTTTACATTTTCCTCGGCCACGTTGGAGCTCGTCACGTCTCCTCCACCCTTCGACACTTTCATTCTCTCTCACACACTCTCTCGAATCCGACGGTTTTCTCACCTGAAAACCACCCTTAACCCTGGACTGAGCCAGCCCCGTGGACCTTGATCCACCCTGAGACCAGAAATCTACCCAAAACCAACCCTGTTCTCTCTCTCTCTTTCACTCCTTAGGCTCTGCGAGCCCACCATTTTGTTTGTTTTCGAGTCTCTCGCGAATCCTGGCTAATTCGACGAGATCCACGTGTCGGTGGCTGGTGGGGGTGGATTCGCGAGGGTGAGGGTGAGGGTGGCTCCTCTGCGACCACCGGACGCAGTTCGGCCTGCTGTCTCCGGCGACGGAACACTTTTCCCCGACGGTTTCCCTCGAAACGTAGCGAAATCTCGCACGGGGGTGGTTCCGGGGGTGAGTTCTCACGATCCTTGTGTGCTCTCAGTGAAGTGTTCTTCTGTATCGGTGAAGTGACGAAAAAAACACACACAGATCTTCCTCATCTTCTCGAGAAAATTGATTCAGTGATACGAGTCAGTGATTCCATCATCCCCGCCCCCTTTTTCCGCCGAAAGACCAGCCAACCCCCTCGCGAGGGGTTGGTGAAAGGCTCGCAGTGGCAGTTTTCCTCCGGGATCGAAGACTCCGGCGGCCAGAGGGAGGAGAGATCGAGGGACGTGGTCACGTTTCGGGAAAAATTGATCGCGAGTGCCCGGTGGGGGATGTAGACTTGTGATCCTTCGGAGAAAAGAAAATTTTGTTATCTATCGATGGTGCTTTTTTTCCTCAGTCTGTGTCAGCCGGTTTATACACTCCGGCTTCCAGTGCAGAGATGTGACAACAGGGGGTGGTGAAGTTTTACGCGGGGGTGGGGGGTTGAAGTGTGCTCGATGACGTTTCACAGGATCGAAGGGATGGCACAGGGATGGTAATCGTGTTTACGATGGTGGGCAGTTGGTTGACGAGTAGTGGAAAAAGGGATGCAGTGATCGTTGACTAGATCAATCGTGAAACCGGTCCGATCGAAGCGATCGGCGACGGAGGATGGGTCAGGATTGGTGTGCACGTAGGAGGAAACGATCGAGCAGCGGTTGCTGCCCCTGCGGACCACGTGTTCATCCCTCAAGTAGGTTAGTGAGACGATGGGATAGATTTTAATCCTGCGAATCGACCGAATGGAATCGCTTTTGCACTGCTGTTTCGAGGGAATTCGGGGGGCGAACGAGTTATTGAATTCCGGGACGACGGCCGATGGAATATGCCCCGACCAAGTTTAATCCTGCGTGCTACAGATGAGAATTTCGCTTGCCGGAGCATTTCACCAGCGGAATTTTGGGAGGACGTCGTTCTGGGTTTGTTGGCGGGTGGTTTGAATGTATTATATGGACTACTGTGTTGCGAATATTGTTTTTATTTATTATCCTAGGTGAAAAAATTTATTCGAAGAACACTGACCCAGTTGGCAGCGAAAAATTATGTGGGGGTTGTGGGTCAATTTTAACGATGAAGGTTTGAAGACGTTTGACAATTTCTTCTCTTAATTTCAGGTAGTGTTTAAGACTGTGTTTGAGAGTCAACCTGAAATATTTGAGAAATCGTCGAGGCTAGAATTTAAAAAATAATACTAATTATTGTGTCCCTTTGTTGGTCACGGTTTGAACATGTTTGGGAGTTCGTGAAAAAGTTCCTTGACGTAGCGAGGCAACCACGTTCTTCCGAAGAGTTTCTAAATGGCACTGATTACTATCTGTTCTCCTTGTTGCTGGTAGTTTAATCAGCTTCTCTATGTTTGAGAATCTTTAGCAGAGATTCGAGCTCATTTTTCGACTATCACGCTATAAATTACGAGGTTCGTGACTCGTTGACGCACGAAATGCATGCACGTGATGCAGGAACTGTGAGTTGTGAATTGGGGAGAACTTTGAGACAAGCAGAAAAATAATCTGCATTGTTTAACTAAATATACAACAGTGTAATACGTCCCTTAGCTCCTGAATTTTATCAACGTTCCAAACAGAGCTGCATAGTGGTTACAAAATGGTTTCACTGCGAGGAGAAAGCGTAAATGGTGTTTTGCAGAGTATCATTATTATTCATAGCTGTTAAACAGTTTTGTCGCTATTCATCAATCATCCGAAGCCCGCGAACGATGGAAAGGGAACACAGGCGGAACGTCTTTAGACGGCGCAGGCCCCATCGCGCCGCGCCGGGTCCAATTAATCTTCCCCATGAAAGAAATCGCTCGGGGAAACTTTTTCAAACGCTGACGAACTTGCTGTAATCGAATTCACCCGGAGCCCATTCACGCGACACCCGTCCCCGCGTGTTCTTCTCCTTAAAATTTACTTCCTTTCAGCAAAAATTACGCGTCAGCCCGTGCTGCCCGCCGTAAAAATCAATCGTTGTCGCGAGAACTTCATTCACCCAACTGCAGAACTTCTTTTCGAAGGTAAACCGCTTTCTGTCAGATACAAACTCAAATTTTCATTCTCACCAATTTCGTAAACAATGTAAAGTGCTGTCACTTGGTGAGAAAAAATAGCAGGATGAACTACCTTGGCTCATTTTAAAGGGCAAACTCTACGCTTTAAAACGATCCAAGTTATTTTTCATAAATTACCCTTTTTCATTTAAAAATTGAAGAAAAAGTAAATAATGGTAATTATTCATAATTCAGAAAATTCGATTGTCCCTGTAGAATTTGGAAAATTTTTCTGACGATTATAATCACCGTGGATTTATAGAATAAAGCTTTCCCTTTAAAATGAGCCTAAAGACGTGGCTCCACGATTTTTTATAGCTGAGTTATCCTATTTTGAACGAGAAGAGAACTTTTCATTGAAAGCGCAGTCGAATGGCAAAGAGAAAGCGTAGATGAATTTTTCAGGGCTGGTTGTAGAACGGAAGATTTAATGTTGAGACGCGTGAGAATTGGAAAAAGTATTTGAAACGTAAAATATTATGGCGAGGTAACGGTTTCATCTTGCTCGGGCAAGATTCTTCGGATGCCAAGGTTCCGAGAGACGTCTGCGACACGTTTCCACGGCTCTGGCCTGGAAAAGTGCATTTATCGTTCATTTCACGGCCGGTCTCCGCCGACATCTTCCTCAATTTCCGCTTCGGCTGTTGACACGCGGACGGGATAGACGCGCTCGTTCGCCGGCTTGAAAGGCTCAGGGGCGGCGAAAGCGTTTACCTTCCGACACCCGAGGCAGGTAACACGTGACACCGGGCCACGATGTGGTATGCTGCATGCACGCAAGACGCATTTCGCCACGGTCGGCCGGGCTATGTCAGCGCCTCGCATGACGACCGTTCAAGCTTCTCGATATTACGCTCGTCACGCTGCGAGAAATCGACGTTCCGCTGGCCGACACGCGATCCTCGCGGATCCGGCCGATTCGAGACGCACGGCAGATTCTCGCCGAGGAACGTGACTCGTCTTTCGCCTCTGATCGCTTTCGAAGAAGTTCACGGGCTCAGGGTCAGTCGAAATATCGTGCGAGGCGACCATAAGGTAGTCTAATCTAGCCGCACCTTCCCAGAGAAGTGATCCTCTCTCGTTATACACTCCGTGCCACAATGGTTCCGATCGGAGCCATTGATACCGATTTTCGAGAAAACATTTACAATTTAGAAGTATAAATTATTACTTTGTGGAGTCAAAACTGATGGGAACATAAGCATTCATTTATTATAACAAAGAAACGAGCAACTAAACAAACTGTTATACGGAATCGAGAGATAACCTTTTTACACCAATTTGTGAGGATATTTTTCAGTTTATCTTAAAAAATAAAGGTGCAGCGTAAAATCGAACTATATCACGCGATAGAGTAGACTTTCATCTTGAGACTAACGCAAACCCAACCCTTTGAAGTTAACAAGTTAACTTCAAAGCAAAATATTTTGCTTTCTGGTTCGAAAAAAACGTCGGCTCGTTAATTTCAAAAGGTTAGGTTTAGGTTAGTCTCAAGATAAAAGTCTTCTCTATCACGTGATATAGCTCAATTTTTCGTTGCACCCTTATTTTTTAAGACAAATTGAAAAATATCCTCAAAAACTGGTGTAAAAAGGCTGTATCTCCATCTTTAACGATTGTGTAAACATGTTCAAAGATTCATACGAGAGATTACAACGAGAGAGAAAAATTTACAACACAACTAGTCACCGGAGGAATTTTTCACCCCCAGGCAGAGCGGTCTAACTTCAGCAGTTCCGGAACTCTGGAGCTCTGAATTCTCGTTCAGAAGACGAGCAACTTAAAGCCTGGTAATCTATGAAGTCGTCTAGTAAACTTAGACTGTCTGAACGTCGGAAGATGGTGGTAGTGGGAAACTTGTTCGGGTGGGGACAGCTTAGGTCAACGCCCCTTCGCTGGTCAACTTATCTCTTCCAGGCTGTACTACTTCGGAACGATATCTCTGAGTGTTGACAGTATTCTTTGTGGTGGACGTCGACGTGAAATGTTGACTGAGAAAAATTGATCGAAAGTTAATAGACGGAACGTGTTAAATTGTTATTCATCCCTTTGGCAAGTTTTGCGGGGCGTTGAGTCCATCTCTTGACATGCTTGCGGTGAAATTAATTAAGCAACGGGATTAATGAAGGCGAGGACGTTCTTGAATTTCTCTTTAGAGTGGGAAAGTGGTGAGGTCCCCGGGGATACCGGGACGGGAGAATTGAAAGAAATTGGGAACAGTCGTCCATTGTTGTCGAATGCCTAGCCCTTGTGCACTGAAAACGAAAAATATCGTGCGCTGCCGTCGCGAGCCACTGGAAAGTACATTGCTCGTCTGACCACGTACTGGCACGATCTACTCGAATAGCAAATACCTCTCACAGATGTTCCAAATCTTTTCATAGAAAATTCTACCTTACCACGCTGCGAGAAGACAATTCAAGTAGCTTCGTACTGTACGTGGTCAGACAAATAGAATTCAACTTCTTAATTCTGCTCCTGCTCTTTTTAAATGTCTGATTAAAGGCAGACTTCTACTCGAAAATCTTTCAATCTAATAAATTAATCATTGCAGCAGAAGATGGAAAAAAATAATCATTATTAATTTATCCTAAGAGAAGAGGGTTCTTTAAGTAGATTCGTACTGTGCCTGGTCAGACAAATAGAATGCAACTTCTTAATTCTGTTCCTGCTTCTTCTGAATGCCTGATTGGAGGCAGACTCCTTCTACTCGGAAATCTTTCCATCTAATGAATTAATCACTGCAGCAGAAGATGGGAAAGAATAGACCTGATTAATTCATGCTAAGAGAAGAGGGTTCTATAAGTAGATTCGTACTGTTCCTGGCCAGAGGAGCAAGCTACGTTTCCCTGTGCAAAGACAATTAAACGTTAATGGTCTGACTATATCCAAGGTTTGTCTACTTTCTATACGTCTTCATCGTTCCCCGACTGGAAACGTCTGATTATACACCGACTTGATCTACTTAGAGCTCTCGTTGCAGATTATACGAACAACAAAAATGGTTAAAGGTTTATCGTCGATTCCCGAGGACGGGAAAACCATTATTTAAGGCGACGATTAATTTTGTTCGTCGTCGAACGTCTGGCCACGGCCAGGTTTAATCTACTTAAAGGCTTCCCGGGCTCACACGAAATTAATACTTCACGTCGAACAAATTGCTTATTAATTCTGTGAAACGAGGGAATAATTTTTCAAAGTGGAGTCGACCGTGAAGGGATCAGACGCTCGAGTCTCGCAGCGAGATGTAAATAATTCTGCGCGGGGTTTTCGTTTCTATAAAACGGCTGCGAGAGTTACGTCTTCTTGACACGGATAAATTCCCGGTGTCGGGAGCGGGCGTTATTTTCCCGATACGTTTTCTAGCGCGGCGGTCTCCTCGTTTTCGGTTCTCCGAGGTGTCATTATTGCTCGTCCCGGTGCTATTTCACCCCGCGGAAAAATTCCCTCGGTTGAAGGGGCACGTCACCGTGGCAGGATGAGCGTGTGAAACTTGCAGAACTTCTAATAATTAACAGCCGGGCCTGGGACACCGTTTACGTTTCGAACGGTCGTGCTAGGAAATTCTAAAGTTTGACGACGAACACGGGAACACGTACCTAACCCCCTTGTCTCTCTGTGTATATGTGTGTACGACGTCTGTGAGGGTGTAGTGGTTTCGTCGGACCTGAAATTTACAGTTATGTGCATCTGGGTCTCGAATGGATCAATAATGATCTATCTTCCACGCTCTCCCACGGCGTCTCGAGAATTTCAAACGGTTCCGAAATTTCCAATTAAATCCACGTCTTCGTAGACGGTTTTCCCGCTGCGCCTGTTTTCCGGTGGAAATTTATTTATCAGAGAATACTGATACTAAAGCGTTAATATCGTCGTAAGAATTATCTCTGTGAAGTTTCTTTCAATGTCGTTCGAAGGTCATTAATGTATCTTTAAGAAGAGGGATGTATTTTTAACTTAACGTTGCAGCTGTGCTCAAGATAAATTTATCAAGCACACGACGACATTGAAATGCTTATCACGCATTTCCTGAAGCAAAGAGAGATGCTTCTGACCTTCATCTCAAGGTCTCGCCAAGATAGAGCAAACTAGGTCGTTAAACTGATCCTGCCGGTAGCCTAAGGACATTTTCCCCTCCCACAAAAGAAATAACAAGCTTGAGAAGCACCAGGCAAGTTAAGGGTTCATTCAATTTTTCTATTTCCCCTGGAACTAGTGCGGCTCTCGAGCCAGTAACGTTTGTTTACCTTCCATGGTAACACAGGTAATGATTAAACGCACGTTCGTAACGGTCCCGTGCAAAACGCACTAACGCCACCGCCATTACTGAAATAACATTGCCCGGAGGATTTGTTGAGCGCGACGGGGGTTGGTCGGATCGATGGGGCGGGTTCAAGTATCGTTGACTAATCAAAAATTTAATTAATAGACCGTGCGTCGGTTATTAGTGATATTTCATCGGATCAAGCCACCCCAAACCCCACCGCCACCCTCCTTCCCATTTCCTCCGGCGTTGCCGCGATCCGAACTGATCGATGTTGTGGCGGTGGAGGCTGCCTGGGCCAGTGACGTAATCAAGAACCTCAACCCCCGAGGTTTGACGTCACTGATGCCCTCAAATGCGCGTGGCCAGGTGCGTATCAGAGAATCTCTGCAGCGTCCCCGCACCCCCCGTGTTTCTCGCCTGTACTTACTCCCCACCCCTTTCGCTCCACAACCACCTCTCACCCTCCTGTCCATTTACTCAACACCCCCCACCACTGCTGCGTGACGACCCACCCCAACTCCCAGCTGACTCGATTTTTTTTCCTCCTTCCGTCAGCCTTGCACTCCCGACTTCAACCCCCTCCCTCTCTTTCTCTCTTCGTATGTTTCTCTTTTTCTCCCTCTCGCCACTGACATCGTACACTGTACACGATTAGAAAAATGGAGCGGCGGCACGTTAACGCCGGACGGGGTCGTCGCAGCCGGCGACGATTATTGGCGGCAGCATAATTCACCGAGGGGGTGGTTTCTCTCTTTTTCTTTTTTTTTTTTCGTGCCGCGAGAAATAATCCGGTTAACTCGGGGCCGGCATTAGCGCGCGACCGCACTGAAAGCGGGAAATTGAACTCGGAAATTGGAGAAAGGATCTCCACTACACCGATGATCTGCTTAACTACCCTTAATCTGGGGAGTTTTTCTTGGACGGCTGGATCAGAACCCTATGCTAGCTCAGTTCTTTATTTAACACTGCTCTAGCAGTTTCTTGGACTTTTCTATCTTTATTCTGGATTTTCTTGGTCTTCATAGAGAATTAGTTTCTCTTCCTGTTCCAATCAATGGTCCCCTGATAAGGAAAATTATTTTTCCATCAGGAATTAGTTGTCTATCAGATTTTCAATTCCACAAGAAAAATTACTAGATTGAAAAATTTGTTTGCGACTGTAGCGTATATTTCCGACCACAACCAGGGTGGAAAATTCGCGAAGAACCCCTGTACTCGCTCGATAGGGGTGCACCACAGGAATCTGCTTTATCAACGCGCTTTTCTCTACCTTATCGTGCCGGTAATATTGAAAATGCTTCCGTTATCAGGGGAGTATTAAATTCGTGAGCAGTTTCATGAAAGACCCCATCGTCGCTTTTCTCGGCGCTCTTATGAATAATTTATGTTTCGTCGATCCGCAAGACTCGTTTTATATTTGATCTCGCTGAACGGGGAGGTAATTCCGGAATTTTTAGTGTCCACAGAGGAAATACCTTTCCTTCCACTGGCTGGATATCTCAAGTACTAAATCGAACGGTAAAACACACTATTATACAAACTATGTGCTTTTTAATGCTTCCCTCCTAATAAAAATTACTTCATTGTCTCTCGGACACATTTAACCCCCTTATTAATTCAAGTTATATTAATTCAAACGTCTTTGTATGAAAAATCTCGAAGAAAAGAGAAGAAAATTTATACTTATTCAATCGCTACATTCATTTTCGTAACAAACCAATCAAATTTTGATAAGTATTTACTTTAGGGGTTGACTCACTTATTTTTGATGATCTTAAAATATGTTGCCAAGGTCATCCTTCTGAACAACTTTTTTCTTAATAATCTTTTTTAATGTATTGAATTGACAACATATTTTAAGGTCATCAAAATTTTATTTCATTTAATCCTTCTGTCAATAATCGGCTATCTGGGTACCCATTTTTAATTTATTTCTTTAACTGCTTTAATATATTTGCAGATAAATATAAAAAATTATTGCATATTCTTCGATGATTACAATTATGATATAAAATTGATACAATACCAAAATTTAGTAATTGTTTAGATACGAACATGTTTAGCATATGACTGAGTCTCCGCTATCGCGCTAAGAGTTACATAATGATAGTTTCGCAAAAATGACAAAACTTTCCGCGTTTCTCTTTGTCAAACATCCTGTCTTTCGTTTGCCAGCTACTTGAGAGGAACTGCAACGAAGTCAGTGAGAATCTAGGTCGGTGCAGCTTGGTGCAATTGATTTTCCATGGGGTATGGGTCACCATTGTGATCTCCTGTTTACCGAGTCTCCCGATAACCAGGAAAGATCAAGGGAGGCGAGCTTCCTGGAATTTTACTCGAACGGTGCGATGTCAGATCCATGGACACTTCCTTCACCTGCAGGTAGACGAGCGGAAAATTGCTAGAGACGCGACGAGAACATTGCGAATAGAAAATACCTACTATAGATTCTGCGGAACTATACGAACTCCCAGAACGACGTGTACCACTATTGAAATTATCAAGTTCCATTACTCGATGCGTCCAGAAATCCTTATGCATCTTTCAAGTCGTAAAAGGGATCGGCAAATGTCGTGGAAGTTGGGAACGAATAACGTCTCGTAGGTTGAAGATCGACGTAAAATAATGTCGGGGAAAATTCAGGCGAACGAAGAATTCGTTTAGCGGTGAACGAAGGGCGACTGGAAACTTCTCCTCGAGGTCTCTCCGGGTCGGAATTAAAATTATTGGGCTTGAAGAATTGAATTTAAGGGACGGGTTGCACGTCGAGCTGAGAAACTATCGATCCGCGAACGATTTTCAGGAATTCCAACGTGTTTGCAGGAAAATGGATAGAAACAGGAAGTAGCATTGAGTCGAATTCATTGAACAACAGATCGTGTCGCTAAAAGTAAAATAGAATTTTCCCGAAATTCCCGTTTTCTCCATCCCCAAATGCACGGGGTGTCTCGATTATTCTCGCACACCTAGGATAACGAGAAAAATACAATGTGTTCGCAGGAAAATGGATGGAAACAGGAAGTAGCATTGAATCGAACACGTTGAACAACAGATCGTGTCGCTAAAAGTAAAATAGAATTTTCCCAAAATTCCCAAATACACGGGGTGTCTCGATTATTCTCGCACACCTCGGATAATGAGAAAAATATTCCAAAACAAACCCACTCGAATTGCGTGTTGAATGAGAATAAAAACGGGCTTTGTTTCGCATAATTAATTTTAATTAACACCGCGGCATTAACACTGGAATAATGAATCACCAGAGACGATGAGTTGCGTTATTCACGTTGACATAATTGTCTAACGAGGCGTGCGATTCTCATTAAATCTTGATGTTCCTTTTATTAAACGTCGGTTATTGGTAATTACTCTGCGATTGTTTTTCGCGAATAGTTTTCCGGAGCGCCCACAGGTGGAGGGAAGGGGTGAGTTAAGTTTTCCTGGTGGAGAAGAGTGATTCGTTAAACCGAGCAAACGCTCGATTAAAGTGGCGAAGCGGCGCGAATTTATCTTCGTGAGGCTTTTCGCGAGCGTTTTCCCACGCGGGCGACGCGGTTTTCCTTCGTTAAAATATTATTATTCGCCCGCCGGGAAGTATTTCCAGATAATGGTCCCAAGATAGCGGGTCGACACGTGAAAATAAAATGTTAACGAAATGATAATTCGTGACGTGCCGGCTCGTATAATGAGCGCGGCACTCAAACACGGACCATCAATCCTTCGATTATTTATGTGCATGCATGAATATTTCATAACAACGGTAACGGCTCGCCGTGAGCGTAATCTGCATTCGGAACGTGTCACGCTGTTATACTGATCCACTGTGACGTCTTGCTTCTTGCCAAAGGCAACCCTGATCGACGGGATTTCAGAAATTAGTGTGCATCCAGTGGAATGTTCGTTCCCTGTTAAACGATTGTGATTGGTTCGAATTTTTTAAAAATATATTGGCTTGACAAGAAAATAATTTTGATATCTTAAGGTGAAATAAAACCGAATTTCTTTATACTAACGATGAACTATAATCAATAAAATATTTTCTTGATTATTCTTTTTGGCAAAAGATCATCAAACAAAAGGGAAAATATCTTATTCATTTAAGTTCATTGCTTGAATAAAAAAATTCTTAAAATAATACTTTCATAAAATACTTATAAAATACTTTCATCGAGAAGTGTATTTTTATATTCAAAGGGAACGAACTTTCCATTTCCAGATAATTAGTAATGCCTCTAATTAACTCTGGACAGTGCTCGTTATCAGTTTTAAGGCTGTGGCTGTTGCAAAATATTATCTGTTTAATTTGATGGCTTTATCAGCACGCTTTTAATCCCACACGAAATTATTTTATCACTGGACAGCACGACCAATTTTTTTTTAAATATTTGCTTTATTTAATAGGTGATTAATGTGGTTTCTCGTTTTGTTTGTTACAGGTAAGTTGCTGGTGAATTTGTTCGATACCTAGTTACGAAACTGTGCAGCTCACGTAAGCGATACTATTTTGAATTGAATAATTATCAATATTCTCAGATTGTATTGTATAATCGAACTGAAACGAATATCTCAAGAAGTATATTCCAATTGTTTCCACGATTGAATTGGCTACACGGTAGGACATACTCCGAAACAGGATTATGTTTGCCAAACTATCGTCGACCAAGATCAAATCTGCCACGTAAACATACGGCTCACATGACCGGCTGCGCAAAGAGGATCACATGTGGCCTCCGGTGTTTGCGAACCTGGTCACTTGAAAATATTTTCCGACGAAAGTGGTCAAGCTACTAATTTGAAACTTCGTGGATTCTAAATTGGTAAATTCTAAGTTGGTAAATGCGCAGAAATTTTTTTCATGCGAAATTAACTCTGCGCGAACTTGTAGCAGATTAGAAATTAAATTCCAGCCCTCATCCTTAAAAAATCAATTTAATATTTTAATATAAAATTTATAAAATACCCTCAAATTTTCTATAAATTCAATTTATAAAATTTAGTTAATTCCAAGATAGCTTATTCATTTAATTTGATCGAACCTGTGGTTAAATTGGTGTCAAATTGGCATTTATGTGTTTTGCATTTAAAAAATAACAGTCACGAACAGTAAAGTTAATTGCAAGATTGTTTATTTGTTTAATTTGATCGAACCTGTGCGCTGATATCATCACACATCATTTATTTCACATTTACGATCAATAAAACATTATTTATGGTATAACTTATTTCTAAAAACTCTGTAAAATTGACACGAGTGTTAAAAAATGGTTCGACGTACCGGGCTCCCCGAGTAATGGCTACGGCCATGGCCGGCTCGCATTTAAAGCGCGCGAAGATATCGCAAGACAATCGATTGCTTTCGTTCTCTTTCTCCCTACCGGATCTTCGGTTGGTTCTCTTAGTTCGTCCTCGCAACGAGAGCAGCTCGAAACGCAGATTGATCCACTTTCGTTCCGGGATCGAAGGCACCCGCTATTGTGATCGCATCGGGACGGTTTGAATTGTCGGTGCTGGTTGACATTTTTCCGCAACGAGGTTCCCTGGAAAAGTCTCTTTGATTTTTCCATCGGCAACAGATGCCAGTCCATTGGTTTTATCTATTTTCTCTCTCTCTCTCACTTTTTTTTATCAACTCGTCCACCCTAATATACTCGATCGTGATCGATTGTGACGCAAGCCTGCCGCGATTGTGCTCGTGACCATTATCGTTGTGACTCACGAGACTGTTGTTTGAAATGTTAGGCCTCAGTTGCCGCGCAAGTTTCGCAGTGATAGCAGCTGCATTGTGGCCGACGCTGCTTTTGTGATTGCGCGCTACTTTCGCCGGGAAATCGGTATGGAAAGTCGTAGGGCTGGGCAGGAAAAGGTTAGGCGGATTTGAATTGCAATTTAAAAAAGTGGACACATTAGAAGTATATTTAAATACTGTATCAACTTCCAGTTACTCGCACTCCATAAATAATAATTACATGTGTGGTACTTCATGTAACTCCAATATATATATAAATTCTCATTGAATAAGATACCTAGATTAATGCAAAAATAAATTGTTGCCAGGGTGTCCGCAACTTTGTTCGTGCTTGAAACAATAAATTGAATTGCAATTTTAAAAAGTGGACACATTAGAAGTATATTTAAATATTTTATCAACCTGCAGTTACTCGCACTCCATAAATAATAATTACACGTGTGGTACTTTATGCAACTCCAATATAAATAAATTCTCATTGAATAAAATAACTAGATTAATGCAAAAATAAATTGTTGCCAGTTTAGTCCGCAACTTTGTTCGTGTTTGAAACACTAAATTGAATTGCAATTTAAAACATTGGAAACATTAGAAGCGTATTTAAATATTTTATCAACCTGCAGGTACTCGCGCTGCATAAATAATAATTACACGTGTGGTACTTCATGCAACTCCAATATAAATAAATTCTCATTGAATAAGATAACTAGATTAATACAAAAATAAATTGTTAAACATAAAACACTAAATTTCAAGTTTTCAGGTGAATGCTATACGCGAATATTTAAAAATTAAACGTGTCAAGATAAAAAATAAATTCTTGTTTAGTGATTCCTATCTAGCGATTAAGCTAGGGTTTCGAACGACAAACAGGGGGAGGGAAATTAGCATAAAGGTCCGCAGTCTAATTATAGAGGACGCATAAAACACAATTAGGTCGATTATATAACAAACGAAAAAAAAACTATGGCAGGCGTGTCGTTCGTTCCGCGTGAGTGTGCAACAAGAAGCGTGCACTTGCGCTGGAGATTGCGTCCCGACGCCGAGCTCCGCGGCGTCGCGTGACCGTAAACGCGTGCCGTGAGCTTAGTTCGTCTCGATTCACGTGGTGGTGCGGTCGTGAATCACTTTCCCCGTGTTTTTCGTCGGCCGTATGGCTCACCTATTTTCGAGACCGAATATTCTCGGCCAGCGAACACCTAACATTTCCAAAAACACGATCCAACGAACCGTCGATTTGTAATTTTATAATTTATATCGGTGTCGAAAATTTACGAAATTTATTGTGCACGTCTGTGATCCGTGAAAGTTGTGATTTTACATGGTTATTAATGTCTCTCGCCGAATTTCGAAATGTTTAACCGAGTTTCACAGTTTTTCACGGAGGTTAGTCTCGCGGCTGATGAAAGCGAAGCTTCGTGATTTAAAAGAAAACGAAACTGCGACGTTGATTGCTTTGACACTGCGTCGGTCACTTAGTTGTGCAAACAGGTGATTCATTCTGCCATCTCTGCTGTCCGTTATAGTTTTTAATTAGCCGGAAACGAGGTTTCCACTGACAGAAAAAGTCGAATGTGTCGACAACTCCAGGCGACTCTTGATATTTCTTCGTTCTAGAACACGTAAACAATTGTCACTACACTGCACGGTTACTTCTAGCTGTCGGATGATGTTCGATGAAAAACTTCGGAAAAACTGGCCTCGTACTTTTATTTTTAATTACCTCGAAAATTTCGAACATTGCGTAAGCGTGTGAAACACGTATATAAACAAATATTTTAAAAAATTCATAAATGGTTTGTTCTGTCCATTATTATTACTATTCATTAATAAATGGTATGTTCAATAGAGGTCGTTGGATTCGTATTTTGAAATATTTTTGTTGAAATATTTCTTCCAAAAATTTTTTCACTTGCGTTTACATATTGAATATTCGGGCAGTTAATTTACTAGAAATTGATCGAAGATTTTCTGCAGGGGGCGGTGTTCCACGATGATTTTCTCGATCCTGCCGATTAACCTTGACGAATCGTTGCCAGGCGAATCCTAAGGCAGATCACAGCCAGCGGAATCATGCTCCTTATTGACGATTCCCGGCCGGCCGACGTTTTATTGAATATTTATTGCGCTGGTGTTAATTCGCGCGGCGTGGCTTCGTGTGAACGAGAGGAAGGCCACACCGCTCGACGATCCTCGGCGTCACGGCTCGCGCGTTTTATCAAACGCTTGTTAAGTTCGTTGAAAATTCAATGTTGTTATGAAGCCGGTTATATCATTGTTCTGTTCGCGCGAACGAATTTGCGTCGCCGATTCCGACGCCGATGGGACCGACAAGATACACTTTTTCCTACAGTCACGCTCCAATGTAGATTCACAGATTAAACTTCGAACAAACCAGCCAGCCTTGAACATCTGAAACAACGATCCGAATACAACACAACCACTGACTATCGTGGAACTCGACGCAGGGACTACTGAATATTAATTTCACACTAACCTAATCGTGAGAATTAGTTACCTTATCGCGTGCATCGGTGTGCGATTGCATTTTCCATGCACACTGAATGTCCGGAAACGTCTGTTTTAACCGGAAATATTTTTGCAATGATTCTACCGCGCACTCAATCGCGTGAAATAATTTTTGGTAATTATATAGAGAAGGTCTGGGTACTCCGATTTTGATGAAAGTTTAATGTGTTATAGATTTCGACATTTTGAACAACTTTTTCCTTTTACAATGTAGGGGGTCGCTTTCAGTTTTCGAGATATTTGCAAAAGACTATCGCTAATACTGTACTGCATTTTTCGTATTCCTGGTCAATTGTAGATGCTTATTCGAATGGCTCCACGAAGCTTGACAAATTTTTTCTCGCAATTATTTTACTAGGATCTTGTAGAGGGAAGTCTCCTCTTTAAAATGACGTTTCAAAAATTGATCTACGATTTTTTTCCACGATTTTATCGCACTTGAAGTGAGGAGCTACATTTAAGTAGATTAGGTTTGTCTGACTCGTTGCCGCGGAGCGTGCAGGAATACGAAAAATTCAATACAGTATTCGCGATAGTTTTTTGCAAATATCTTGAAAACTAAAAGCAATCCTCATATATTGCAAAAGGAAAAAGTTGTTTAGAATGTGTTGCTGCATAACATATTAAAATTTCATCAAAATCGGAGTACGCAGAGCTTTTCTAGAGATGGAATACTTTTCAATTTTTGTGTATCTACTGTCGAAGTAGATAAGGCCTGTGCGTGTCAGACAAGGAGGATTGCAACACCATAATGGTCCCGAAGGGATGGAAACTAGGGTCAGGGTTCTCGTATCAAGAATGTTCGTCGCAGCCCCCACGTTGCGTTAATTGCGTTTCACCCGGAGGCACTTTTTTTCCACGGACGACTCAATTACAAATTCACGCGTCGCCCGCCGCGCGCAGTGAAACTGATTCAACATTCGCGGCTGCATCACTTTGCATTGCTAATGCACCGGCGATAAACGGCCACGCGACCGCCGCGAAACGGAAGCTGAAATTTTCATTTGACCCGGGAGTAATGGGCTGACGCGTCGGGAAACAAAAATTCTCTCTGGAGCCTCTTAAATTGCGACATTATTTTTACCATTCGATTTTCCAGATAACGAACGTTCCCGATCCTGAGAGCCGTCACGCGAAAGTACGGATAATATTTCCTCGAAAAAACCGTAACGGAAAATTGCAGCACAATTTTTAATCTCTTTCTTTGTCGAACGCGCGTGTATGCGTTCGCGCGACGAGTAAGTAGAAACGGAATGCAGTGGAGCAGACGCATTAGGAAATCCAGCGACACGCGAGCCATAAACCAGTCTGAATTTTTTAAACAACTGCGCGATGTTTTATTTACTTTGTTCATTTGCGAATGAATTCCTGTTCTTCCTCACCGTATTGGTGGGATTGTCGTTCGTTTCTACGTTTTGCAAAAATATTTTACAAGAATCATCAATAATTCCGAGCGTCGCGATAGCTTTTCTTGGAAGCGATAAAAATTTATTTATCAATCGATACGAGAGTCGTGAGTTACGAGAACAGCCTATATAATGCACGATGATATTTCAGTGACATTTTACAAGCCCTTCGCGTCCCGTATTGTCTCTAATGATGGGGGGTGGGGGTTGGAAGACGGGTTGAACTGCTTTAATTTTCCGTGCTGCGATGTGGCGCAACTGCGAAGAGTGTCGGGATTTTTCAATGGGATCGCGCGCAATGGAACTTGTTACGACGGACAGAATCGATGGAATCCATTACGAAAATTGAAATTCCCGGCTCGCGGCCGACTCAACAAGTACCTGGATCCCGCCACTATACGTCGAACAATGTCTCTGGCCTAAAAGATCCCGGCGTGTTATCGGAAGGCCACGCGATTTCTCGGCTCACTGACTCGTTATCGATCCACATCCCTGATAAAATTGGGCGTTTCCGGATCCGGCAACCTCCGTCGTAGATTTATACAGTCGTACTTGGCATTTCATCTATTCGAACCAAAGCGCTTCTAAACAAAATCTGTTTACTGATTCTGAATCCTCCTCAGTCAATTTAATTAAAAAGAATTTAATTCTCGACTAGTTTAATATAAATGAATAGAATTTGTTTACTTTTTGGGACCATGGCCCTACGTTTTGGAAACTTCCATTTTATCTGATTTAAGGAAAGGTTCTCTCGATTCAGAGATCAGATGAAAAATATTTCTTTTGAATTTCTTTCAAGTTTAAACTAAATTTTGGACCACTTATTTCGGAGGGGCTGTAGCGCCGAGTGAAGAGTCAAATAAATTTAATTAATTCAATGAAATAATAAAATTAGTGTGATTAGCTTCCGTTGGTTAGGTTAGGTTAGGTTAGAAAAATATTCCTTTAGAATTTCATTCAAATTTAAATTAAATTTTGGACCACCAATTTCGGAGTGGCCTGTAGCGGCGAGTGAAGAGTCAAATTCTTCCAACAAGCGAGGACTTTCGAATCGGAACAGGTGATTAGCGTCGATTGGTTACATTAGAAATATATTCCTTTAGAATTTCTTTCAAATTTAAATAAAATTTTGGACCACCCATTTCGGAGCATCCTGTAGCGGCGAGTGAAGAGTCAAATTCTTCCAACGAGCGAGGACTTTCGAATCGGAACAGGACGGGGGTGATTAGCGTCCGTTGGTTCTCGATCTGGACTGGGATCTTCGGCTTTTGTCTCCCGGCGAAATCCCAGTCACGATCGTTCGATTAAATTGCGTTGTTTGCGGGACGAGGCGCAATTAACCTCGTCACCGACGGGGTACTCTTTGTTCGATTCCGCACAGCCGTGACTCGATCGCTAAATATTGACTGGAAGTATCGCAGGCGGCGGCGGTGCCAGCAGTAGAGCGGCTTGTCCTGACGTCATTCCATCGTTGAACACCACGAAGATGCCTGGGGTTGGGACCCAGGGATCGCGGGAGTATTAATATTTGTGAAGCACTCCGCTCGCCGGGATTAATTTTTCTCCTGGCTGCTCGCGACAAAGCCTGCGGAATTCTCGAAATATAAAAAGAGACTCGTCGACCGGATCCTCGCTCCTCAAAGGAGAGAGGAGCCCGATCTCGAGTGTCGGACATTATCAAGGAACCCGACTCCGGTGGCTTGTTACCAGATTCGAGATTCTGTTCTAATGGGAGTGTACCACTGACGTTATTAGCTTCCTCGTTTTGGCGACCGGCGTAGCCATTGTTCTTTCACTAAGGACTCGTCCTGACACAGTCCTCGAGATCTTCAAGGTCGACGACATAACCTGGTCGCAATATATTCTAGACAATTTCCATGATAAATTTGGATGTACTCCTAACTTATTTAAATATTAGGTTAATGCCCAGAGAGTTTCAGTATTATCACAGATGATTTTGTTCTAATGGGAGTGCACCACTGACGTCATTAACATCCTCGTAGCTATTGTTCTTTCACTTAGGACTCGTCCTAACACAGTCCTTGAGATCTTCAAGGTCGACGACATAACCAGGTCGCAATATATTCTGGACAACTTAATAATAAATTCAGATTTATTATTTACTCCGAACTTAAAGGTTAGGTTAATGCCAGATAGTCTCAGTATTATCAGAGAAGTTTCTGTTTTAATGGGAATGCACCACTGACGTTATTAGCATCCTCGTAGCCATTGGTATTTCACTTAGGGCTCGTCCTACCAAAATCCTCGAGATCTTCAAGGTCAACAACCTGGTCCCTATATATCCTAGACGATTCTATGATAAATCTGAATCTACTCCAAACTTACCTAAAGATTAGGTTAATGCCAGAGAGTCTCAATATTATCAGAGAAGATTCTGTTCCAATGGGAGTGCACCACTGACGTTATTACCATCCTCGTTGTCATTGGTCTTTCACTCCAGACTCGTCCTACCAAAATCCTCGAGGTCAATGATCTAACCTGGTTATATTATATCCTACACACCTTTGCGATGAATGTGAATGTACCCTGAACTATCTTAAAGGTTACATTAATGCCAGAGAGTCCGAGTATTACTCTTCGAAGAAGTAGAGCTTGATAACTCGTTAACGGTGATCCATTATCCGCGAGATTTAGGACAAGAGTCGTTGAACGGTGCTCGCGAACATTATTGTTCTCGAACACGACGACAGCCGGAAACGCGTATCCGTGTGCAGAGGTTCTTCCATTTTTATTGAACACCGACGGAAACTGCGGAGGACACGTGTCTATCGTTCGGCGGAAAATTCTTCGCGTATTTCACCGTGTACGCATTCATAATGTTTCAGCTTTCGAACTCTGCAACATGAATCGTTTGCTCCGAACAAGTTTCGAATATCTCCTGGATGCATAATTATTAGGGTATCCGTGCAGAATTAAATGCAACGCAGTTTCATATTTGGTCCAGTGAGGTCCTGTTGTTGTTTATCTCTGGTTGTCCATTGTTTACTGCAATGTGATCCTTTCATGCTCGTGTATGGAGTAGCAATTATGTAACCGATACTATTGTCTTCGCACATCGTTACACTGGATGTAACGGGATAATGGGAAATGTTTAGCACATTGTTGTTGCTGGAGAACAATATACAACCTAATTACGAAAGTTCTAAAATGTTTTTAGTGATGAAAATTGATTTTTTAAAGAAAATATGTGGGGAATCGTTGTCGGAGTGAGTGTAACTATTAACTATGACGGAGATTACTCAGTGAGAGACCGAGGGTGTAATTAAGAATTCGAGTTTGCAAGTGTGAGCGATCGATGTCCCGATCGATGGCCGAGTGGGTGGGAGGCGATGATCGAAGACACGACGATGATCGCCCTGTTGTTCTTCATCTGGATGATAGTCAGGTCGAAGGAGCAGCAAAATCTGAAGCCGGACTCGAGGAGGAACTCTCTCGCGCGGGATAATCGAGATCGGAGCGATTCGAGGCGGAATTCGAGAGACGCGATTAGTCTGCCGTACATCGACAGACGTCGGCATCGTCTTAGACGCCACTCGCGTCGTTATTACGTCGATCGTACCAAGAGGTGAGTCCGGGGCACGTTAATTAGTTTTTTAAGTGGCTCTGGGGAAACAGTTTGTATCGTCTGGAGCGCTTCACTTCTCACTTGAACTCGAAACAGTCTTCAAGGGTTGGGAAGTTGCAAAATCGAGGCTGGTTTTCTTTCTTAATTGGCCGATCAATTTAAAAAAAATCATTCGGTGGCCTAAACAATAGTAATCAAAGTAATCAGGAACAGCAATGAAAGGTGTAAATTCAAGTAACTTATAGATTTATAGAATAAAAGGTAATTATATAGAAAAGGTCAATATACTCCGATTTTAATGAAATTTCAATATGTTATGCAGCAACACATTTTGAACAACTTTTTCCTTTTCCAATATAGGCGGATCACTTTTAGTTTTCGAGATATTTGCAAAAGACTATTGCTAATACCGTATTGAATTTTTCGTATTCCTAGTCAATTGTAGCTGCTTATTCGAATGGCTCCACGAAGCTTGACAAATTTTTTCTCGCAATTATTCTACTAGGATCTTGTAGAGGTAAGTCTCCTATTTAAAATGACGTTTCAAAAGTTGATCTACGATTTTTTCCCACGATTTTATCGCACTTTAAGTGAGGAGCTACATTTAAGTAGATTAGGTCTGTCTGACTCATTGCCTCGGAGCGTGCATGAATACGAAAAATTCAATACAGTATTAGCAATAGTCTTTTTCAAATATCTCGAAAACTAAAGGGACCCCCCTACATTGTAAAAGGAAAATGTTGTTCAAAACGTCGAAATCTATAACATATTTAAATTTTATCAAAATCGGAGTACGCAGACCTTCTCTACATAATTACCGAATGAACTTTATGACGTCCGAAAATGGTTCATTAAATTATAGAAAATTATGCGGGGCAAAATGCATCGAGATGAAATTGATGAAGGGAAGACCGGTCCAATTTGAACGCACCCTTTTGCATTGAATTACACTCACGAGCTCAGCAGTAAATGGTCCTAATAAACAGGTATGCAGTAATCCCATCGATGCTCTACACCCTTACGTGGTACCCTCGTGGAAGTAAGCTGCAGCGCGTAATACCCGTTTCAGATTATATCCAGCAGGGTTTATTAAATCCGATCCACTTACAACCCTTAATGCTAATGTAATCGATGTGCAGCTCGCTTGCGGTGCAGCTTACCAACGGTCTGACGAAAAGTCGTTACCATCTGGCCGCCGGTTTATTCTTGGGAGTAATGGCTGCGAACTTTCTCCTCTCTATCAATCCTGGAGCCTTCACTAACGAGAAACTCGCGGGAGAAAAGTTCTATTCCCACCACGAAACTAATTCAAACATTCTCAAACGTTTTGACAAATTTTCAGAATATTCCACAGCGTCCTACGCGGTTGCTTTTTTTCCTGAAACACCCTCTACGAAGACTTTTCACGCAATTACCAGCTACCATGTTTCTCTAATTTGTTTTCCATTTTGAAGCAGTTTCCTAGAAAGAGTACGACCATAACCATTAAACGAACCCATCGCGAGAGCGAAATGATCCTCCGGAAGGGTTGCGTGGCGAAAAGTCGAGGTCGCGATACCCTCGCGCCGTTCATCCTTGAAGAAACCAGACTGCGAACCGAACGCAATGATTTTCGGTTGCCGAGAATATCCGCAGCCCACCGTAAATTCTTCCGCGTACGTTCGATGAGTTTCTTTTACGGGCTCGCGATACATGCATATCGCGCCACTGCAAGAAGGGAGTTCTTGACACAAATCTGACGACCCTGAAGAGCACGTAGGTGATAAACACCTTTAACAACCGCGTGGCACGCCAACTCTTTCGTGATCGATACCGAGCTTTCACCCCGACCTTTCAGGGGAAGCGAGGCAGTTTCTGAAAAATTCCAAGCAAAATTCGACCACTAACCTGACCTTTCTCTTTTTTTTTTATTTAAGGGCGATGGGGAAATACAATTCCGTGCACCCCCAAAGATGGAAATTGGGGGTAGTGTTGGGTCAACAAGGGGTTGACCCCTAAAGACCCATAATATTTTTAATTAGTAATTATATAAATTTTAATCTACTGGAGCTGAAAATCAACTACCTTACTGAATGTCGCGTGCCAATTTTTCTAACTCTCTTTCTCGGGGTATTTTTCCCCTCATAACATAATTTATAAAACTGTTAAATTTTTTTATAAATGTCCATTTCAGTAATAGTACACCAATTCTTCCAACAAAAAAATGAAACAATAGTATGCTCAGGGGTATCTGTTGCACCCTTTTTTCTTTTGTTTTTTCTAAGGGCGGTGGGGGAATGCTCTTACTTCTGCTTACGAATGCTCTCCTTCGATGGTGGTTGGAGAGGGTAGTGTGGGGCTCGGCTCTCCCCTCAGATTACGTTTGGAGAGATTATATTACCTTCCGCCTTCGCCATGGGTACCATGGAAATCACTGACACAAATTTCACCGACGACTACTTTGGCCGACAACGATTTTGACTGCCAACAATTTTAGCCGACAACTATTTTGATCGACACTAATTTGACCGACAACGATTTTAGATTAGTGTCGGTCAAAATTGTTGTCGCTTAAAGGCGTTGTCGACCAAAGTAGTTGTCGGTCAAATCTGAAGTCGGTGAAAATCGTGTCGGGGAAATTTGTATCAGTGATTTCCTTGGAACCCATTCGCCATACCCACTAAACCCCCACCGCCCAGGGCTATTTCCGGTCCCTATTTTTCACTCTTTTTATGTCATCCCCCATTTTCTTAAAACTGTAGCTTTGCTTGATCTGAACCTCTTAGCTTAAAAGGTCTCTGTGAGTCTCAAGCCTTCTAGCTTCCAGCCTACACTGGATTCTAGCTTCTCTATTTTTCTTCCGCGGTCTATTTATCAAGTTAGTTTTAAATAGTGACGGGTTACTATGATTTTTTTTAGTAAACTGGACATTACAATTAAAGTTAGGGTCCGATACACCTGGGAAATATTCGAGTTCAATGTCCTTACGATTTTGACTTTGAAAAATGATTTCTTCTCACGAAGTATACCTTCATTGTCAAATGCAATTAAAGTTAAGTGCTGTTGCCGTTATTTAAACTAAATTCTTCCACAAGCTACTATTTCTTTACACAGAGGATCGGAGAGGATAATGGCCCCTACAATTCCCAGTTAGTGTGGCAGCGACTGGACACCGAGTGCATCGTAGTAAATCCTTCTTCTAGTAGTGTCGCGTTCACGACCTAATTTTCGAGCATAATCGAAGCCTGCATTCAGTCCGGCTAATGGAAAATTATATTGGCAGCGGGTATGGACACACGTCCGCCACGCCTAAACGTTCGCGGCGCGTAAGCCCCATCCCGAACAACTCGATAGGATTGTCGTTATTTCGAACAACCACGACACAGAGAGAGTCTCGTTCTAATTCCAATTTCCACGCTCATATTCATCATTTTATCCTTGTGTTTGCTCCACGGTGCCGGGGCACCGTTTCTATTTCTGCTGTGTGTACAACGATAGATTTTATTTCTGTTTCCATTTTCCACGCCGTCTGTTTGTTTGCTCTGATCTACCGGGTGTCCCGGAGATTATCGCGAGAAATGTTTTTGTTTGAAGTTATTCACGAGGATGTTAATCAATTCTAGAATGGCTGTAATTCGATGTAAATATTCCGATGTGCACTAGACGCTTGTTAGATCGTTGGTACGGAATTGTTGATCCCTGAACAGGAATTTATTTCTGTATTACCGGCCACGTGTAATTGCAACGTTACCACACTATCGCACAGCCTGTTGCATTTCTGCGAGCGGCCGTAAGCTGCCCGTAACCGTATTAACGTCGCCAATGCGAATTTCGTGCGGAGAGAGTGGTAATTAAGCTTTGTCAGGCATTAACTTATTACAATCTACACCGACGCTTTTTCGTCCAATACATCGCCGCTCAGAAATCATTGACACGTTATTTTATAAATAATTTGAAGCTTCCACATCAATTTACCGCGGTCGCGATTCTGCAATTAAACCTCGGATTTACATGCAAATTCACGTTTTCGCTGAACATTCTGGAAATGGTGTAAAATGCAATTTTGTTTACGGCAACGAAATTATTAATATCGTGCTATAGATGAGCGGAATACATATTGTGCGTTCCACGATTATTTTGCAACATTTCATTAAGAGTTTATAAATTTTTAATAAAGATCTTTTTTGGAACACAATAATAAATTATATTTTCGCAATGGACGATGCAATTTCGTTTTTCGTACCGGTATCAATTTCACGCAGGGACGATTTTCATTTTCCTCTTTGGTTTTCACACTGTGGATACGGCTTTATCGGAGCTCCGCGTCGAGATTACGACTTCGAAAAGAGAAGATACGAAAGAGTGCAAATCGTTATTGAGCCACGTTGTAAACATAATACTAGATTCGAGGTATTATCGGGATTGTAAAACAAATCTATTCCGAGTACTGTGTAAACGAAAGATAGTAACAATTGCCTACTGCGTTCTTATTGCAGTCGCGAGTGCTAGATTCATTTACTGTACATCAAGGAAAAGCTTACAAAATTGTCTCCCACTGTTCAGATTTATTCGGAATTTTTCCGACTTTCAGAATAAATTTTTTGAAAAATTAACACTTTGCACTCGGAGCTATTTTAACTAAAAAATTAAACATTTCTCCCGACCTAGGATATTTCCATTCCCTACGATTTTATAAATTTTATGGATATGAAATTGATTTAGTATAGTGATTCATTAGATACCAACATATTTAATAATCTAAATTGTATTTTGAATAATGATACAGCAATTTTGGTAAACCTCACGTGTAGGAGAGGCAGCTCCGATTTCCCTGACTTTGACATATGTTGTCAAGGACAACATTCTGAACAACTTTTGTCATTACA
>CM052325.1:3655626-3741105 GCA_028455615.1 Lasioglossum zephyrum | reverse complement strand
AATCTAAATTGTATTTTGAATAATGATACAGCAATTTTGGTAAACCTTACGTGTAGGAGAGACAGCTCCGATTTCCATGACTTTGACATATGTTGTCAAGGACAACATTCTGAACAACTTTTGTCATTACAACTACCCGGTGCTCGGTTTTAGTTTTCGAGATAATTACAAAAAACTTTTGCTAGTACTACGGAAAATTCAATTTAGTACTAGCAATAGTTTTTTGCAATTATCTCGAAAACTAAATCCGAACACCTGGTACTTATAATGACAAAAGTTGTTCAGAATGTTGTCCTTTACAACATATCTCAAGGTCAAGGTCATCGGAGCTGCCTCCCCTAAACGAAAGGTATACCACACTTTTTAGTGGTAACTCCGAGTCGCCATTCGAGTGATAAGAGTTAATAATCACAAAATAAAACATTAGGAACTGGGGCAAGTCAATTTAAAAAGAAAATATCACGGAGTATATTTCTCAAGAAATAAGTTACAGAGTTACCACTCCCCTAATTTTAGCAAATGAGAGTTTATGGCGAGGGGCTGCGGTGTCGTGGAGACGAAGTATGGCATTTAGAGTTGGCATTCGTCACTCGTGGACTGACTTTGACGGTTCGCAGAACGAGTGCCGCGAGATATACGGGAAAGTTTGGATTTAAATCGTTGTTCAGGATTTACGAGGACCATAACGTCTCGTTATTTCGGGTAGTTATGCGAGCCTGTTGTAAACGGCGCTGACTATCGATTTCCAGCTAACATGGCCGCGGAAATGGTCCCTGGTGCGCGCAGTCGTTGACATTCGATCCCCGATGATTGACGGCACTCGTCCGTGTCGTCCATTCTTGCTCTCGATCGTCAAATCTCGTAATTAGAAAATCATTTTCTGGGCAATTTGCAGCGACTCGACTGGCATTGCCGTCTAATTGGCCGGTCACGTGATCGGAGCCATTTTACCGGTTGCATGTGCTAGTAGACTGCGATTTTGTAGCAAATACTATTGCAATTAAATTACATTCTTAGAACTCTCAAATGCACATTAAAAATTAAATAATTGTGGATGACCAAGTTCGAATATTCCACAAAGTTTTATAAATTGTTGTTTGAAAATGCGAAGAGAGAAACTAGTGCAAAGGGATATTTAAGAGATGCTAAAGTTAGTAATTGACTACCTGAGCACCTGGAATTAAGTTTACTTTAATTATACCTAATTGAACCATGACCGTTCAACTCGTAAAGTTTTAAATTCTGCTCCAATTGAAGAAATAAATGAATGAATCTGCTGTTGACGTATATTTTCGTAATTGCTGAACAAATTCGAGCCAGATGTAGCAATTAGTGACTATTAACTAGAGAAGTAATAATTTATTTAAAACTGTTCACCTATATGCAGTGGTAAAAATGAAAAAGTAATTAATAGTCAGCAAGAACTGTGTAATAATTATTATAACATCTCAGTCAATAGCGTGGTGAATGATTTCGTAATTAATTAACAGTTTCTTAATTGGCAGTGCTGTGATAGCGAGCATCTATTGTTTCCCAGGAAACGTTACTGATGATGATTCGATCTTCCTCGCCGCGAATGAAATTGGAGCACAGCGAATTGAATTAAACTTATTGTTGCCGAGGCTCGGTCTGCCGGCAAACAACAATAAAATTGTTGTGAGACCGGCTGCGGAAAATAGAATTCCCCGGGAATAATGACTTTATGGTTTCCTTTAACGATAAACCGCGCCTTCAATTAAGAGAGCGGTCTCTAAACAAATTTCCACAAACGACAACTTCAGTCTGCTCCATCAAACACTATAAACATTATCTACCGTTATTACGATTACGGTGATCCCTTTATCGTCGAACATAGCAATTAATAATAGAAGGAGAACAGAAAAATTTAATTATTTTGCAATTCCCATTTTCGCAAACAGTCGACTTTTGCAGGAGAAATGTTAATTACAGAATTCAACATTTCTTCCTCTTGGTTTGACAGGTTTCGTAATTGCTTTACTGAAACGATTCGAAATTAATTATATTTTCTGGAACTTCGGGAAAGAACATTGTTCAGCTAAACAAATTGTCACGTTTAAGTGATTCAAGTGTAAAGAAAACGTGAAATAATAAATCTGGGTTACAGGTTTGTGGCAAAATTCTGTTTGATAATATTTCTAATTTTTGGGAGTGATGGGGGTGGTTTGAAGGGTCGCATGGAAATCACCGACACAGATTTCCCAGACACAGTTTTCACCGACAATATTTCATCGACTCCAGATTTGACAGTCAAAGAATTTAACCCCGACAACGAATTTAACCGACAGCGGATTTGATCGACAACAAATTTGACCGCCAACGAATCTAAAATCTTTGTCGGTCAAATTCGTTTCGGTCCAAATCGTTGTCGGTGAAAACTGTGTCGGAGAAATCTCTGTCGGTGATTTCCATGGGACCCAGTTTGAAAGGGCCTAAATATTCCTGAATCTCACGTCGACAGATGTTGCTGGCCATTAACGAGAATTGCTGCGATCTTCATTGATGCGTTTAAGTTTATGGCTCCAGTCAATTTGTGTCAACTGTTCTGACGTGTGGGACGTAAATTGCACGTTCTACACCTCCCCTCGGAAAAGCCGTTGACGTCAGAGCATTCATTGTACCGCGAATTTTCGCGCAGACAGTGCCAGAAACCAGGACTTGCAACACCTCCAAATTATAACTTGTTGGAAATCACTAGAGATGATAAAAAATCCTGAATTCTGCTTCGACCGTTCTTCCGGGTTCGCAGTGAACTCTCAACTGTAGAATACAACAGGGAAGTTGCAGCCCTTTTTCTGTGTCGCCCCTTCGTCATGAAGAAAGTAACGAATGGTCTCGTTAAGGAAACTTCCACCATAAAAATGTCTCCCCGCTGTGTCTCCGTAATAGGCACCAGTTTTCAGCTTTTGTGTTTTCATTCACCACCTCACGTTGCCGAGAAGTTGCTTCTCGGTTCTTGAACGTAAATCTCTGTTCCACTGATGGAGCACCTGCTCGCTGAAAATAGCATGGAAAAGATTTTCGGTTGTTCAGGAAGATGTCGACCCGAGTGGTGGTAATTTTATTCTTCTTAACGAGCTACTATTAAACAGCGACTACTTTAATAGAGGTACACACGAAGTTTCAAGTTAATCGGTCAACCAGACCTTGAGCTATCATAGCAGCTATTTGGATATTTCCTGTTTCCATTATCAATTTACCTAATCGCTCGTAATGAGCGCAATTTTGATCGCGGCTTCGTATAAAAATTCGTAGACATCACTGGAGCACAATTCGGAACACACATATCGAAACCCCATAACGAAAGCTCTCCTACAATTCTCTTAAAAAAAATTCCCCAAATACCATTTGATCAAACATTTTTTTTCATTGAATACAAATTATTCACTCTTAGAAAAGAGCAATCGGAAAAAAATAATGTATCCCCATATCGAAAGCTCTCCTAGAATTCCCTTAAAAAAAAATTTCCCAAATACCATTTGATCAAACATTTTTTATAATTGAATACAAAATTATTCACTTCTCGAAAAGAGCAATCGGAAAAAACTACTGTATCCTCATATCGAAAGCTCTCCTAGAATTCTCTTTAAAAAAAATTCCCAAAATACAATTTTTATCATTGAATACAAATTATTCATTTCTTGAGAAGAGCAATCGGAAAGAAAATAATGTATCCCCATATCGAAAGCTCTCCTAGAATTCCCTTAAAAAAATTCCCAAAATACCATTTGACCAAACATTTTTTATCTCATTGAATACAAATTATTCATTTCTTGAGAAGAGCAATCGGAAAAAAATAATGTACCCATTTGACTGAGGCAAGTCTTGGAACTGGAGGAAGGATAACGATTTTTTTTGTGGATGCTGGGGTTCTAAATCGTGAAGAAGGCGGTGAAATATTAATCTGTGTACATCGTAACGTGGCGTGGCACGCAGGTACGCACACCTGTAGCCCGTAGTATAAGCAACAGCCTCGGGCACAGTCGGCTCCAGTTGTAAGCCGGCACGCGACCGACGAGGATCGTTCTCCGCTCCGCTGACAGCGGTCTGCCGGTGTCCTTGGAACAGGACTCGCGACAGGACTCGTTCTCCGGACCACTGTTTACACCTCGGCCTTAGTTCCGCGTCGGACACTGTGCCGGAGTGTCCTTTAGTGTCTCCCCTATCAACACCGTTCCTCACAATCTCCATTTTGAAAAATAACCAACCATAATTCTTCGCAGCCCCCCAAAAACAATTCGTCCTACTCCCATCATAGTTTAAACCCTCCGTTTTCCTTTTTCATGAAGTGACAAGTGATCTTTCTGCGATGACTTTAAATGACTTTGTGTTGTGGTGATATATATTTGTTTTGTTTATTTCGGTGCGCGATGTTTTGGTGGGGTTTTTAAAATTGTTTTTGAGGGTGACTTGAGGGTGGTGGCTTGCTATAGCAGGTACAAAACGTTTTTCATTCCAGGCTTTGATTCCAGAGTTTCGTTGGTAATTAAGAGCTTCTTCTTGGCCTTTCGACGACGTACCCCCCGATCCGAGAGTATCTCTATTTACTTGGGTCAGAGTTTGATTAGAGTTGCCAGGGATTTTTACCACGGTGGAGCTTTGATTAAAATTTTCCTGGAGGTCTCTACCGGGGAGAACCGTATTGGAACGCTCTATCAACATTGAGCTGTGGTTATTGAGTGGTTCCTGGACAACTGCATTAGTTTTGTCCTGTTTATGTAAGGCGAGAATAAAAGCTGTTCGTTTCAGTTTACCGAGAGACCGAACCACTCGTCCCTGAAAAGCTAGAAATAAAATGGAATGGTCAATTTTACGTTCGTTCTTTCCGATAACAAAATGCTTGGCTGATAATGCTGGGAAATATAGTTACGTCATTTTTTTTTCATTACTTCCTGAAGCAAGCGAGTCAGAAATTGGATAATTATTCGAAGATGTGCGAATTGTTTGTGTAGAAGGTAATTGTGGGGAATAATGAGTTCCGTTGACAATTTCGGCGGACAAAGATGTTCTTATTATCAGAATTTAACGCGTGTCGATAGCGACTCTCGTGGGTTCCCGTATCTATGCAAACATTGCTCGGTTGATCGACGTGTATCGTGCTAGGACGTATCAGCGGCACAATTATCGATCATGTTACTGTCACAATTCCCGATCGGAAGACGCGTCAACAGACGAAACAACTTGTCACCGGCATTATTTCGGTGCCCCGCCGACAGAAAAACAATTTTCGCCCGTCGTACGGGAAACAAATTCCTCGCGAACGAAATATTTTCGAGGGAATCGACGCCCGGACATCTGTTCGATTTATCGAACTGTTACAGCCGTCGTTTCTCATAGATAAACATTTTTCTCCTTTTTGCGACGACCATTTTTACCTGGAGCTCGCTCCTGACGATAAAAAAACCGCTGACAAACGCACGAATTCAGAACGCGCTTAAAATATAACTGAACAAATAGTTACACAATTTTTAGTAATCGAGAAAAATTGGTAACATTCAAAGTCGAAATTTATGGTCACAATTTGTAGAAATAATTATACTCTGGATATTTGAATATTTACAATCAATTCTAATTAATTTCGAAATTTATTGATCACAATTTCTGTTTAATTTCTGAATAAAAAACAATTTTTAAACGGAAAAAAAAATTATTATCTGGATACTTGAATATTTACAATAAATTCTAATTAATTTCGAAATTTATTGATCACAATTTCTGTTTAATTTCTGAATAAAAAAAACTCTTGAACGGAAGAAATAATTATACTCTGGATACTTGAACATTTACAATTAATTAACGGTGAATCAGAAACTGAACAGGAGAGAGTACATTCGATTACATGGTTCACGGTATTTGTGCTTCAGCCTGCAATTATTGTTAGGTGAAAAACGCCTATAATGCAGGTGAATTTACAAGTTAATTAGGCGTTAATATTCGCATCGGAACATTGCATGGAAATTAGCACAGGCAACCGTGCGATTCCGGTAAACGTTCTGTGACGTATTCAGCCGATCGCAAATCATTAACTAAAGCAGGGTGTGCTCTGCAGTTCATGAATTTCTTTGCGCAAAACCAGCAAACGTTTTGTAAGGAAAAACCGTATTTATTAAAATCAACCGTTGACAGACGTGTTTGTCACGGGCATTCGTTTCCATGTGTCTTCTTTTTCCAATTCGTTGGTGATCGTAATTTTATTTATTATTGTATTGTTATTTTCAATTTTCTATTTCTATAAATTTAACTGTAAACATTCAACCCTATAGTTCGCCCATCATTTAAAATATAAATCATTTATACATAATTATTATATATAATTTATATCATTTAACTTTATAAAAATGTAAAATTGAAAATAACAACAGAATTATAAAATTATTATTGCCATCTAAATACTGTGGTGCCCAAGGTGGTTCGAAAAATAATTCTCATAGAAGAATTAAAAAAGCGACGTTAAATAAGGAAAAAAAATATAAAATTACGATCACCAACGAATTGGAAAAAGGAGACAGCTTTTCCTTAAAAAGGCTTTTCCTTAGAATATTGATTCGTAAATTTTATGGACATCTTGACCAAGGTCTATGAAAATGTAAAATTTATCTGTTAACATAAACGTGGAAAATATTTTTTAAAAAATCCACGATCGATTCTCCCCACTATTTGTCCGGTGTAATTGATCGTTGTTGAACAAGGCAGTTCTCGTTTTCATCCATTATAGTCGGCCTCTTCGACTTGTAATCCGGCCTGGCTGGCCGGAACGCAGCTTCTAATTTTACTACAACGTGGCCCGTATGCCGCCATTTGTCCGTCAAGGGGTCGAGCTGTTAATCTTTCACGGTCCCCCATGACGCCGTTCCAAATTTACTTTTCTCTCTTACGGACCGTCTCTCCTCCCGCACAGATGCTCTTTAACCGAAGCCGAAGTTTCTGGCCACCTGAAACTTTTTCCATTTCCATGGAAATACATACCATCCACCCTTCCACCTGTCGACGATTTTCCGAAGGAACTCAAGGCTCCTTCCTCGATCCTCCTTTAGGGGAATTTCCTCGAGAAGAAAATTACCCCATTAAAAATAAATATACGTGCCCTAACTGGCTTGGCCTTGATGATAACGGATCCCCTTTCTGAAACCCTCCTTTGCACTGCAATTAATGCTACCTTTTTATTTTATTCCCTGTGTCTCCGACTCTTTTCACTCCGGGTCCAGATGGGGTTAGGTTACACCTGCTTCATCTCCTCGTTTTACAATTTTTATTCTCACAAATTTGTTCCTGTAACTTTTCCAACGATAATTGTACAGCTGGAATTTCCCGTGAAAAATCGAATTAAATTGTCACCCAACCCCCGCGTCCTCTCTACGGGATTCTGATTAATTTGAAACTTGGCGGGAATCTCGGGTCTGAAATACCTGTACACCTTTCGCAAAATTGAATTACAATAATCGGATTGTGTGTTCTATCTTTTAATGAAACGAACAGTTGGTCGCGATTCGCTCCGAATCCAATCGAGAGACATTCCATTAAAAAATAAATTTAATTCCACCATTAAATTATTCGACGTGAAAAAAATATTAATAAATACGATTTCATAATCTTGATAAATTGACTGAGAGCTGATGAAAAATATTCGTGAAAGGATTAATTATAAATACCGTGACTTTTATATTGCGCAATAATGTTTCATTGCCTTCTAGGTAATATTACGTCCAGGTGTGTGCTTGCTTCAGAAGATTATTTTCAATAGAACTCCGAAACGGTCGAAGATATTGCAAGACCAGGCACAAACAGATTTATCCTTACTAAAGCCGCGATGAATAACCGGCAATCATTCGACAAGAATACATCTAGCATCTGATAATACCGGGGCTACTCGATAATTCACGATTCATCGTTATATAATTGTAGAAGAAGAATGCAGATTTCTCGGAGACATCTTCGGAAACGGTTGCCTAATGCGGTACATGGCCGGGTGCTCAAAATTCAAGTATCGTTCCTTGAAACCGCGCGGCAGAAAGTATGACGAAACGAAACGACTGATTACCATTATTATGTAATTTATACCATATTGACAGGTATCGACAATTTTCAGTAAATCAAACAAATAAAATGTCAAGTCCATTGAAAGCGACACTTCAGCAATGTCCACGAGGATTTCAAACAAATAAATAAAAATCTGCAAGTGCAAAATGTTTTTACGAATATCTACCGAAAATATATATAAAATATAAAGAAAAATATAAAAATATAAAGAAAATATAATAAAATATATATATTATATATTTTATACATTATATATATTATACATATTATACATTATATATATTATATATATTATACATTATATATATAATAAAAAATAAAAATGTATATATTTCTTAATCTGTATTAGTCCTTGTTAAATCAGTTACCGGGTGAAAATTGAGCAGCTAGATTTCGCAACAAATTGTTCTCCTTTTTTCATCGGCTGGTTCGTAAACGGGTAACATCATTAGCCTAATTACAATTCATCGAGCTCGAGATACACGCGGGAGATCGAAAAGTTCCGAGCGTTTCCTAATAACTCTAAGCATGATTGATAGACCAGCGACGAGGAAAAAAAATCTAATTTCTTACCAGCGTTCACCTTCCTATTTCTTGCGGTCCCAAAGACACGATAAATTTTCCTCCCGTGAAGTATATCGACAGTCGATGGAAGAAAAAGGAACGTAGTGCGCTTCCATCCGGGCACACTGTTAAAGCAGGCCAATTGTAAAGTAATCTGGCTTGCTTATTGATCCGGGAAGCAAAAGAGGAAAAATCCCCGAGGTTTTCCTGAAAGCAGAAGCCCCACGATGAAAACGACGCGCACGAACCAGAGGATAACCGTTTTCCACGCGTGATCGTTCCATCCACTTTATTTTTCTTGTGCCGGTCGAGCTGCGTGCGACGAAAATGCATTTAGGGATTTGCATTTAGAAATTCGTGAAACGGTTCGCTTAAGGTGCTATTCCACTCGGAATTTTCCGGGTCGCCTTTGAGCTTCTCGGTTCGGGAAGCATCAAAGATTTTTGGTCAGCGGTTCACGCAGATTCTTAAATAATAAATAAAAAAGAATAAAGAAAGAATAAATATTTCACCAGGCAAAATTAAACAAAAAATATATTCTAAAATATATTATTTGAAAGAGATTATTTTATAATATATTTTAGTTCGAACCTTATGTAAATATCTCAGAAGGTACAAAAGTTATAAACAAATGTCTCTAAATTATTTGATCCGGACCACTGTGAGGCGGTCTAAGTGAAAATTTAAAGAGAACGAGGTTATCAATTATTTCGCATGAGGTTATTTTAAACTAAATTGTACAGCGCTTGTTATTTCAAGGTAGACCACCAAAACTGAAGGAAATGTTGAATTTTCAACCGAATTGTTCCTTGAGCGAAGTTCAAGGCGTCGAATCCCGGCAACTTGTTGGCTAGATTTGTTCACTTGGAAGTATTGCCGGATTTGAATTTAAAATGGAGAACTATTTCTCCGGACCCCGTTCAATCTCCTCGTCAGCCATCTCATTCCATCTTGGAAAATTCTCATTTCATTTTCTTCTCCGCGAAACCGGCTAGAGGCTCCTTTCGGTTAGTTTCCAAAGTGTCGGTCGCCGAGGCAAAATAAGTTCCCGCCAGATAACGCGTGCCATTGATAACGTTATCGCGGTGCAACGTTTACGAGGATCGATAAACAATTTTTCTTACGAAACTCGCTGCTTCGAATTAGCCATTAAAATGCCTTGTGGTTTTATTTTTTTTTACTTGTTCCCGAATGTTTAAAATTAACAAAATAGCAGCGTGAACTTAATGGTTAAATTGTTTCAGGGCCACGACATTATTAAAATATATTTAAAGAAATTTTCTACCGGAAAATAATTAGAAAAAGCGTCGTCGAAAGGGCAAACCGAAACGACCTGTACGGTTGCCAAAAAAACTAACGAATTTTCCTTCAACTTCGAAAGGGCACGGAACTTTTGGAAATTTTTCGATAAAAATCTCACTCGAATGGGAAGGGTGGTTTCGAGCGGTTGACGCGAAATGTGAAAGGGTGCGTCCGTTGGAAATATTATCGACGAAAGATTGACTGCGGGGGAGAGATGTTCTGAAGCAGACATGAACGACTACGCTATTCTCGTGCCGCACGAAGTCTCTTCAAGATTGGCACGCAGGGATTCGGGGACGATGAGAGTGACACTTCCGTTGACTTCGTTCAGAAGGCACAGCGGCTGTGTGTCGACGCTGTCGAGGACCAAGCCGCACCCTAAACTAGTCTACGTAGCCGTTCCGTAAGTTCTCATCGCGTGAAAAGAATTTTTTTTTCCTTCGACCAAGTACTACAGTTCTATTCCAGAGAAGTGTCTGATTTCATCTGGATCTGAATCGTGTACTATCGTTATTTATTATAAAATATTACCAAATCTACATGAGGCATGGCCCTCGCAGAAAATTTTTTGTACACACAATTACAATTTCTATATTTTTGTTACTGATATATTGGCAACGTATTTGGTAATTATATAAAAAAGGACTGCGTACTCCGATTTTGATGAAATTTTAATATGTTATAGATTTAGATATTTTGAACAACTTTTTCCTTTTCCAATATAGGGGGATCACTTTTAGTTTTCGAGATATTTGCAAAAGTCTATTGCTAATACTGTATTGAATTTTTCGTATTCAATTGTAGCTGCTTATTCGAACGGCTCCACGAAGCTTGACCATTTTTTCTCGCAATTATTCTACTAGGATCTTATAGAGGGAAGTCTCCTCTTTAAAATGACGTTGCAAAAATTGATCTACGATTTTTTCCCACGATTTTATCGCACTTTAAGTGAGGAGCTACATTTAAGTAAATTAGGTCTGTCTGACTCGTTGCCGCGGAACGTGCAGGAATACGAAAAATTCAATACAGTATTCGCGATAGTTTTTTACGAATATCTCAAAAATTAAAAGCGACCTCCTCATATTGGAAAAGGAAAAAGTTGTTCAGAGAATGTGTTGCTGTATAACATATTAAAATTTCATCAAAATCAGAGTATATAGACCTTTTCTATATAATTACCGGGTATTTTATGCATTTACAAAAAAACGAGAAGGTGGAATTTAAAACAGTAAAAATGTGCCACTTATTTTTTTTTAGTTTATTGCTGTTTTCGGCGCACAGTTTCCATCAATTAATAACTATTGAACGTTTCGGTTCTGGTTTGCACCCTTGTCAAAGGAATTTTGCCTTTACTCTGTATAAACTGAATTGTGTAAATTGGACATTCAGAACTCATTTGAACACGATGTTGGTTGAAATGGTACTGGTCGAAATTGATCGAAACTGAGCGCTGAGAATAGCAACAAATTATATATTCAACATTTACGATCGGCATAAGTGATTATTTACTACTGATATAATCTATCTGACATAGTCTACTGATATAATTATTATTAATTCTATACACATAAAAAAAATATGATCTCTGCTATACATCTTTTATGGCGTTGAATGGATAGTCTCAAGGTCACCCTCCACCATCAGCTGAATCATGGGTGGGAGAACATGACAGTGCCTCTCAACCGAAGTTAATCTCGAGTGAATCGATTTAGAAAGTCGAAGTAAATTACCAGTGGAAGTGGCACTCTGAAAGCGTACAGAGAAGACGTTGCGCGTGCGCGCAGATTGGAACGTTTACAGATACTTTTATTCGATATACCGAACCGAGCCGTATCAAAGACCTCGGCCGAAGTAGAATCACTCGGTACCAGATCAAACGCACGGCAGGGAATTAATGCAAATTCTGTCCGTATCGCGTTTCCCCAACCAGTTAGCCTTTCCCTCTCCGCCTACGTCTCAACTCGACAGTCAAACGCGCCTTTACCGTTACTGCTCGAGAAAGAATCCATTAGGAAATTGAACTCGAAATAATGGCTCGACCAATGATTCCTTTTAATTAGTCTGGGAGAGGGAGAACGAGGAACAGGGAAAGAATGAAGAACATTAGAGGAAAAAAAGAAAGGATCTCACAGCTGGAGTTACGCGTAATTACCCTAATCACGGCGCGGCTCAACGACGATTCATGATCGCCGGAGATTTACAATTCGCCTTGGGGATACCCTGAGGCACGGCTGGTGGCTGGGTCAGGTCTGACCCGTCCTTATACTCTAACAACAGGAAATCATCTTGAGTATAAAACCGACAGGATGTTTTGTTTTTGATGTTTCTAGGCTTGTCGATCAAATATAGTGACAAATAATACTCTCCCGTTCTAAGTGGGTGGGTCAATTGTGACCCGTCCTTATACTCTACCAACAGGAAATCATCTGGAGTATAAAATCGACAGGATGTTTTGATTTTAATGTTTCTGGGTGGATCAATCAAATATAGTGACAAATAATACTCCTCCTAATAAATAATACTCTCCCGTTCTAAGTGGGTGGGTCAATTGTGACCCGTACTTATACTCTAACGACAGCTGATCGTCCAAAGCGTAAAATCCGAAGGGACGTTTCGCTTTTCGAGAGGGATAATACATTCCGGGTGACGTATGGCGTGCGAATAGCATTGGAGATCAACAAGTGTGTTTAATTTCGCAAACCGGAGAGGATAAGGTGCGAACGTAGGGTTTACCCGACACGGCCGAGCCCCGATCGGCTAATATTAGTTGTCGAGCAGAACCAATAACAAAGAAGTGATTAAAAGGCGCTTCCGTTCGCAAGCCGCCGCGCCTGTTACGCTGTTACGTAAAAAAAAACGAGAGAAACACGTTGTTGGGCATTGAGTAATGGTTGGAAGTTACAGGATCGATCGTCGAGGGTTGTACAACACGGCAGACTCATTTGTAAAATTATTTGACTAAGTGCGACGGTTATCTTTGCATTAGAGACAGTCGGATAATCCATTGGCGGAACGATGAATAATAAGCAAGTTATTATCAGCCGGAAAAATTGTTGGAAATATTGAATAGGGTCTGGAAAAATAGCGAAACATTTTAGCTGTCCGTCGATTCGACGTTTGTTGGCATCCGTGGTCTATGCACTGTCACAATGGCGATCTATTTAATGATTGAATGGCAAGGTCGAGGCATTAATCGGCCTTACATAATGGCGTTGTAACGATTACTATCGCGGGCAGGAAGATGAAAACGTGTTTTCTGGTCAACGTTCACGATCACGGGAAACGCGAAAGAATGTTAATTAACCAGTGGGTAATCAGGTGGCTGGTTCACGAGCGAATAAATCGTCGCGATTATCGCACGGGTAATTAGTTGGAGCACGACAAAAGAGGGAGAGAGATCTAATTATTTTCTTTTCAATTGGACACGTCGTTCACACGTCACGGAAAATGATGGCAGTCCCGTGGTCACGTGACCGACGTGTAAGACAATGCCCGGCAATGGTAATAATTATGGTTCGGTACAGACGAACCCTAGGTATAATCAATACTCTACTAATGACTCGTGCTCGTTATATTCTAATGATTCTGTGTAATTACAGCTTCAATTAATGAACCCCCGTCCCCGCCGCGTCATCACTTTTCGCTTTACGATTCGGTTTTCGGTAAATAAATTGTCGCCCCTCGTGTCGGATCGAGTCCCAGCGAATTTTAATTATTCCAAGCGAAACACGCCTCGGGCGAAATTTGTTGCACATTAATTTCGTTCCAGTTTTAAAATTGCTCGCAGAAAGCCTGCGGCCCACTTACCTCGGAAAACAGCGTCGACCGTTTTTCATTCATTATTCACGTTTCCGATACCGTTTATATTTGGCGAATTTTTCGAACGTACAAGATCCGCTACGCTTCACCTGTCACCGAAGCAAATTCACTTTAATTTTCATCTCACCGGCTCCGGAATATCGGCCCCGCTCCATCGGCAAATATTTATTTAAAAGTCCCTGTCGAACGCTCGCGCAATGGCCCGCGACAACAATGGTCATATCTTGTCAAAACATGAATCTTTTATTCGAATACGAACTCGAGAACATTTCTGCGGAGAATACAAATTTTCGAATATATACAACGTTGTGCGATCAGGTGAATATTTTAGTTGTGAAAAATTTCTGCTGTGTAAAATCACATCCTCTCAATCTTGTTTCCAATTACTGTGACGCGAGCAATATTTTTTCTGGCAGAACAGCTGGAACCTCCCTCCGAGGTCTAATTAGATATATTTATGCGACACCATGGAATAGACAGAAGGGGGCGAGAAGTTGTTTAACAGTGTAATACGACACCGTTGTTAGTGTAACGAAGAAGTGAGACTAACTGCCCTCCGCGGGGTAGTTACAGCCTCGTAACACGGTCTATCTTCTCTTCCAAAGTTGTTCTCAAAATAATTTATTTCTGCACAGTGAAAATTACAAACGAACTGGTGGTTTCCTCGAAAAAAATTCTTAAATGTCGACTCAATTTCGAGGGTGGTAAAAAATTCAGAATGACGTCACGATTGTTCAAAAATATTTTTTTCCGTTGCCTTGGTGCTATGGTACATGCCCTAAAAATTTGAAAAGAATCGATGATGTGGTTTCGGGGAATGAATTTTTACAGGATGCATGAACTTTCGCGTCTATTCGCGAATGGACGAGGGAACAATGGTTGATTGCAAAATTTTGTTTGTTGCAGTTTCGAGGTGGAAAATGGCGCTTCAACGCTGGACGGAGGCGCCGGAGGCGGAGGTGGCGCCTCGCCGAGTGCAGGCCTCAATCTCCAGAACATGCCACCCCGTAGAGATAGCTTCATTTACCGCAGTGACAGCGATTTCGAGACGCCGCCGAAATCGACGTCACGAAACAGTTCGATCGCCAGCGAAAGGTGAGTCCTGACGACCATTTCCGTTTGCTCGATATCTCGTGAAGGTCTTTTGAAACACTGTCGTGTCTCGACCCCACCCCCACCGTTTTTTTCTATTTCGTTATCTGTACGTTCGCCGAGTACTTGCAGCAGTTAAAGAAAACAATCGTTCCTCTTCGAAATCAACCTGTAAATAGTCGTCCCGGGAAAAGTAGAACGTCGTCGGCCAACCGGTATTGTTTGTCCAGCTTCGCGCGGGCCAAGTAGAGGGAGTATTTACTTGGGAAACGAGTTTACAAGTGTGCAAGTTGTTTCGCGCGTGTAAACTTTCAGTAGAAGTGGTCGGTTATGGGCAGACGCTCGATCAATATCGAAACAAAACACCGTGGAATTGCGACAGAACATTTTTCCATAAAATTATTAGGTCTTTCGGATAGTAATTTCGTGTAGAGATGGCATTGCTTCCTGTTACTTGAAGAAAAACTTTTGAGCAAAAAAAGGAGTCGTGAAAAGTCATATAACTCAATTTCTTTGCTAATAAAAAGCAGAAATTCTATGAGCTTCAATGTCGTGAAACTTATTCGAAATGGTAAACAATTCGCTTTAATTTTCCCTTGAGAAAACGAAATGACTTTCCGACAGACTGGACAGACCTAACACTTTGGTGAACGTTCAGGCCAGCGTGAAGCAATTACCGGTTATTCAAGACCGAACCGTGGTCGCAATTAGGAAAACACTCGCAGTAACGTACGTAGGTGAGAATTACAGATTCCTCTTGCGGCGGTGCCGTTGATGATGAAGCTGTTTATACAGGCAGATGATAATTGGTATGTCGTAACGCGACGTGCTCATGCCCATGAATAATTAAAGGCAACCATTATGGGATGCGTACCGGGTAGACCACAATTTTGACGCATCAACTGCTCGACGATGGCACAGTGAAACGCGTAATCGTCGGTCGTAATCACATCGAACCTTTCAATTACCATAACGTGCCGCCCATTGAGATAAAGGATTCACTGTATCGACTGTACAATCGGATCGTCAAGACCTGCCTTACCAACTAACTGGTAACATTAATGACAAAAAATTGCTGCCAGTGTTGGTAAAGCAGAGATATGGTAGATCTAGTGAGATTTTAGTATATTACCGACGGGGGTAATGCAGAAACCTGTAGATTCCTACTTGTCTGGTGAAGAGTGTTTATTTTGTTCGTAGCAAGTCAGATATACTCGGTGAACCGAATAGATTAGTGACACTATGTTACCGACGGTGAAAAGATTGACCTGCTTGCAGGGTAAAGTAGATCTAGTAATATTTCGATGTGTTACCGGCAGATGTAAAGGAGAAATCTGTAAATTTGTATCACTTGTTGACGACACCCTATCGATAAGAAGTCTGACCATACCACTTGTTCTGTCCACTACTACTGACGATTGCACACTTGAACTTCGGTAAATATTTGTATATAGAAAATTGGACGAGCTATAGATTGAGAATAGTTTTCAATCGATATCGCCTCGTCGGCAAGATGTTCTCGCAGGACTGCACACGCTGTTAGTCCACTGTACAAAATCAGCTTCTGATCTCTTGACTTTGTATGTGTAGCTTGAGAAATTCCTAGAATTTGGCTTCTTTCGATGGTGATGATGCTGTACTATTATTCTCGTAATCTGCACACTATATTATTTCAAAAACGACTCCAGAGGAAGTATTAAATTGGTTGTGTCCGCCCATATTGATTAATTTGTTCTAATCGAGAGAGTCCTACCTTTGTTTCGTCGAGTTTTACTGCACGTAATCGAGACTCCTTATTCTTTTTTTTCCGACGTGACCGACGAGTGTGTGGTGTGACAATATCATGTATGTGATCCTTGGGTTGCAGGTTCAAAGATACCGAGCTTCCTGTTGAACGAGCGTATGTACTCGATCTATTTTATCTATTTATCAACCTCGTTTTTCCTCGCAAACGACTACCACAAACACACGCACACTTTTACTCACATCCCAGATAGAGATCGACTAATCGACACCCCTAGCCACGATAATTAGTCGCTGCGGAATCGATTCCAGTTGCCTACCTGTTAACATCTCTGCGTCCGGGTCCCGACGTGCATGACGCTCCTCGATGCGCAGAGAGACCCGACATATTTCACTAGTTTTCCATGACTGACCATATGTACGATTGACGATCTAGTGCGCTTCCGTTTCTCTTCGTTTCACTCGATCGATCAGAAACCAGTAGTTTTGAACGCTTTCCAACTCTCAGAGCTGTTTGCGCGTTTTTAAGCGAATTGGCACGCGTTTGGCGAAACTTTGCTTGCTGCGAGATCGACGCAGGGTGGGGAGTTACTTCCATGCAACTTCTTTCGAAATAATCGTTGCAGCACATTTAATTAGGTGTAACTCCTAAAATGTGATGGATGGAAAAATTTCGGTAACGATTTTTTACTACTTCTTGGACCGACCCAATTCCACTGTGCGTCGATTGGTCGAAGCTTTGCGATAGTTAGAGGAGTTCGTTGCCTATCGTTGAGCTCGGTTTGCACAAACATCGAAATTAAGGGGTGCTCCAGTGTGAGAGGTGTTTCCTATTAACATAGTTACTAGTCCTTGATGGGTGATGTTTTCGTTGAAAAATAATAAAATAAAAAAATTTTTAAATGCAGTAAATTATCGTGTGCAAAGTTCATTGCAATTGCTGTGGTTTTTCGAGGTATGAACTAGCCTGCCGGGAGCCTCGACGCGTTTCACCGAACCGTAACTTTGTTACTGTCTCGACAAGGGGGTAATAAAATTTTCGCAGTGCATTGTTGGAGCGCTGTCGATGTATGCGCGAAAACAAAATCGATTCGCCGGACCTGTTACACCAGAATGGCCCCTTAATTGAAACCATGTCGAGGGAAAATTGAATCGAAAAAGCGCGTTGGTTGGAAACGGTAGCAAGTCAATTACAATATCAGGGAGGACGGTGTTTCGCAAATTTTCTCGGAATAATCGCAGGTAGACGGCACGTGGCAAAATTGGGCCGATGAGATCGAAGATTGAACGCACACGTTCCTCTGTGCCGGGTTTCGTGCGCGCACACACGTTCGAGCACAGTCACACACTGCCCACGCAAACACGCACACACTCACACGGACGCACTCTTCTCTCTCTCTGTCTCTCCCTCTCTTGGAGTTTCAACACTTTGCGATTTTGTCCCGCACGGAACAATAAACACCGGCGCAAAACATTTGTACAGGAAACCGTGAACGTAATCGAGAAGTGACACGTGCGTAAATCCTGCTGATTGGCCAATCGGATGATTCTCTTCCCCCACTCTATCGCGGTTTTCGTTTGTCTTTTTTTATCGTGATTATTAGACGAGCAAACAACAAGCTTCTATCAACCGAGCTCAAGCTTTTGCGAGACACCTATGGCAAAATCTAGAGAACGTTGATTCTACCGTGGTACAACACTGACACGATAGAATGTTTTTTTTTAATTTTCTTTTCTTTTTTTTTCTTCTTCTCTATATACAGTAGAACTGCGAGACCTTTACGTAAAATTTCTTAACAGCATGCTCGACCATAGTAGATTGTTTTCGAATAAAACCGAATTGTTATTTTCAGGATATTTACCGATCAGTATAGGTAAGTCACATTGATCACGTAATTCAGGTACGCTGCTGTAGCTATATTACTGTGTTGCAAACTGTACGCCCGAAATGCTTATCAATTTGTCGCTTGTTACGTTTTTTTTTTTTTGAAAATGTGCAAAGTTATGCGCACTGTTACGACGACGGCCAACTTTTTTTCGGGACAACGAGATTACTATTATAGCTGACTGGTAAATATTTTCGCTGGGTGCAACGGATGCAACGTGAGTGCACGCGAGTGGAAGCGCACCGCGTGCAAATATTTTTATCTCGAGTAGTGCAAACATAGTTGATACCGTGGGTAGAGGTGTATTCACTTTACTCCATCTGTTGTGACGAGATTATGCGGGCAAGCTGGGATGCACGGAACCGGACCTTGCACTCCACTGTTCCAACCGATCCGCGTATCATTGAAAATAATATGGATCCTCTCCAAAGTTACACAAACATTAATTGCGATTCCCTGAGCAAATTAAGCGAATTTCATACTGCACGTTCGTAATTTTCTATAATGCATATTGGATTCAAGCTTGCACTGTGTAGGACGTTTCAATAAAACCAGACTTGGTGCCCCGTTCAGACATGACCAGACTTGATACCTAATTCAGACATGACCAGACTTGATACCTAATTCAGACATGACCAGAACCAATGCCTCATTAAGACATGACCAGAATTTATGCCTAATTCAGACATTACCAGAACCAATGCCTCATTGAGACATGACCAGACTTGATGCCTCGTTTAGACGTGACCAGATTCGATTCCCCATTCAGACATGACCAGACTTGATGCATCAATGAGACATGAACAAATTCGATGCCTCGTTCAGACATGACCAGACTTGATGCATCATTCAGACATGACCAGACTTGATACCTAATTCAGACAAGATCAGATTCGATGCCTCATTCAGACACGACAAGATTTGATGCCTCATTTAGACATAATCAGACATGACCAGATTCGATGCCTCATTCAGACATGACCAGATTCGTTGGCTCATTCAGACACGATCAGATTTGATGCCCCGTTCAGACACGACCAGACCTGATATCTAATTCAGACCTGACCTGACGCAAGTGATTCCCGACGTATTATCATAACTCTTCCGAATATAACATCGTGCATTACTTCCGCGACATTGAACGGTTTATAATACGATTGTAATGCGATCAGACTGCTTGTTATTACCACTCGTTAAGACGGAGTTGACAAATCAGTCGATCGAAACAAATTCCGATAATGCCTCTCTCTCCTTTGACTCGGCAATTTATTTATTTACAAGAGCTTTTTGCAGCTCTTGACCCCGTATAATGAGACCAATCAAATTGGACGAGTCTAGTTAATTACTACGTTTCACAGAGCCTTGCGACAACTTAATGGAATTGTTGACAGCAATAGAATGTCTTAATCCGCGGATTGCACGGTATCCTTATACCCGGTGACCTCGAGAATCTAATAATTTTATCAATCATACGATCTTCAACTTGATCATCTTTTTTTAAAATAAATCACCAGAGATTAGTTGGGATAATTAAATAATCCACAGAATAGCTAGATTAACTCCTTTACTCGGTTCCTGGGGAACTGGATAGTAAATGAAATTAAATTATTGGAAGTAGGGCAGAATTCACTGTGGAAGAAATTTGTCACGCAGTTGCTAAAGAAATCGTCACTTCACGAGATTAGTGGTACTCAGAAATTATCACAATCGTTTTTATCGTGACCCATCATTCCGGAGTATCAAGTTTTAAGTGTATCGTGACCTTGACGGTGATACTGACTCACGATCTCCTCGAATTCTTCGGCTCTGCCATTTTCCGATCGACCATCGTAGTTACAGTCGAACATATCCAAGTAATTAAGAGCGATTGGTGCATTCGTTAAAATAACTACCGCTGTTCGACGTCAAGACAGTTATGAATAGCTTCGATATCTATAGATATACATACTGTTTTCACTGTCTACGTGACAATTACCGTCATGCGAATCGTTGCCCGTCATTGTAGTACACTTGTTCCCGTCGAACCGGCGTGGCGAGTCGTCTCGATTATTGTTCACCTGTTAAACAAAATCCAATGAAAATAAAATCTGCCGATGGTGGTGTAGCACGCGAAATAAATAATACAGTGAAGCAGAATTAGTTAATTAACTGTGGAACAATTTGTGCTGTTACTGATTGTGTTCCGAGTGGTTGAGTTTACAGATTCAAATGTGGAAGATGGGGTTGTTTATCGGGGATGTAAAATTTTCGAAAATGGTTCGAGAAATTTTTAGGACATATTTTTTTTTAGAATGATAGTGAGTATTTTTATTTAATTTTTATGAAATAGGATTTAGTATTAACAAATATTCTCTATCGGTGGGTGGCCTAGCGTATAAGATTAAATTATTACAATTATAATTAATAAATTTTAATTTACTTCTCTCAAAACATATTACAATTTTATAATAATTTTATAATTAGTTTATTACTACCTAGCGTTTTAAAATGTGTGAATTTTATGAGTCTCACGTAAAAAATTCCAATTTCCTTTTTCGTTGGATACAAGATCGATTATAGAACATTTCATTTAAATGTCTTTGAATACGACTGATTTGAAGGGGCCGGGCAGGTTCCAATAAAACAGTGAACGCTATTTGAAGCGTCCGATCAAGCTCGTCCAGCGGAGCTGTTTATTAAACATTTCAAGCAATTCGTGTTAATCAAAGACGCCTGTGGCACGCAGCGAAAGGACAGAGGAGAGGACGAGGGTGTACATTATTAAAATTCATTGGATTTTCAATGCCCCGCTGCTCGCCGTGACTCTCCAACATTTTCCATTCAATGAATTTATCCGTCAGTCTGGTACGATGACTGAATGACAGCTGCAATAAAATTTCGTGCGTGCCTCTACTGATCTCCACGAATCGAATTTTACAGCGATCGACGGTTCCCCTGGCGATTTTCAATCCCGAACCGATATTGCGATTGGTCGGATAAAATTGCCCTTCCGCCAATCATTTATTTACACGTTTTTTATCGCATGGAGAAATATTGGAACTCCGTTCGATTTTCAATACTTCGACTCTGAAGGTTTTTGATGCATTTGTAACGTTTAATACACGCCAGTGGGTTGATAAAATTTTAAAAAAATATTTGAACAAGTATCGATAAAATTTTTTGATATTTTTCATATCGCGAACTTTTGTGACGGACTGTACCTGCATAAATGTAATCCTCGGCGCAGTGATGTAACGTGAATAATATTTAAATGTTTAACGCGGCTGCTTGGGAAATGATTTTCTGGGACAGGACTCGAGCAGGGTTTTAAACATTTCGGAAACGGTGGGCTAGCTTGGGAAACGAGGTTGAAAGGGACGCTGGGAGTTGGACAGAGTGGCGCGAAAGAAAAGGCAGAGGAAGCCGAGAAGTATCGAAAACATCAAGTTAAAAAGTGACAGTGTTCAAAGGACCGGATGGGCGGGGATAAAAGTGAGAAGAAGTTGTTTGAAAGGAGCGCTGATCTGGCAGAAGCTCGCCGTGTAAAAAGAGCCTGTGAGCACGAAGATAATAAAAAGCAAGCGGCCGACACGGCCGCGACAGAGACAGAGGGAACACAGAGAATTCTTGAAAGCACGGAACTTCGATACTTCTCGCCCGTGTACAAAACCATCGGTTGACACCGAGGATTGACTCGCGGAACCATCGGAAATTGCTCGACCATTCACGGAAAATCTCATTCGATTTTCCGCGCACAATCACAGAATTATTATCCAAAACATATTACAATTTTATAAAAGCATTTCAAATGCAATCATTTCTAAAAAAAAAAATTATACCTACTTCGAAACGAACTGAAAAGTATGAAATAAATTCCTTCTGATTCGTATGAATACACGCCAACTATTAATGAAATTGATTCTAATAAAATATTAATTACATTATTAAATACAATACAATCTTTTCAAAGGCGTTGCAAAATTTTATAAAAGCATTTCAAATGAAATCATTTCTAAAAAAAAATTAAACCTTCGCCAACTGTTAATAAAATTGATTATAATAAAATATTAAATACAATACATGATGAACATACATAGAAGATGGACATACATGGAAAAAGAAGCACCTAATTTTTCGAAGTCGGTTAATAACTTTGCTGATTTTTGTCCGTAAACTCGGCGACTTTCAATATCCACAAACAAGAAAGAATTCAATTGCCTACCGAAGCCTCCTCGAGTATTCCCAAAGCAATCGGCTGTCAGCCAAAAACTCCCGAAACCACTAATTCAAGCCAACCGAGATTGCACGAAGAATGTGTCCCTACGTGTTCGGAATACGACGAATCGAATAGTTGAGGAAAATATAGACAGGCTCCCTACCAAGGTAAACAAGATCAGGTATAGCCAAAAGATCAGGAATCTTGTGCCGATGCTAAAAGGAATCCTAGGCTACCTGGCTCGGATGCGAGGGAATCTGAAACTAGTCTTGGAGGAAAAGATGAAAAGATGAGTCCGAGAGGAGTGGGGAATAAAGAGGAACACGCACACAGTCAGCTGTGTGTAGGCACGGAGGTAGAGGCGACGCATAGAACGAAGAAGACGTTGTTGGGCTAATATACCGGGTGAGCGACAATTCCACAAGATACAGAAGATGTTGTATCCTCGTTTATCCAACAGAAATACCAAGCCTGATTCATTAACTCTGATTCACTGCATGATTTTTTAAATTTTTAAAAATTTATAAAACAACATTTTCAGAAAAATAAACATAGTAAGAAACATATATTCTTAGTTTACTATAATACCAGATTTACATGCAGCGAAGGGTTAATTTCACTTGCAACTAGGCTATGGATCTATATGCAAAATAAACCTGTTCTGCATCATTTATGGGAAACAGTAGTTAAATGAAAATTCATTTCATCCCTTAATAGAGTGTTTACATTGAAAACACCGTTGTTAGATTCTTTGGTAATTATACAGAAAAGGTCTGCGTACTCCGATTTTAATGAAATTGTAATATTTTATGCAGCAACACATTCTGAACAACTTTTTCCTGTTACAATATAGGGTGGTTGTTTTTAGTTTTTCAGATATTTTCAAAAAACTATTGCGAATGCTGTATTGAATTTTTCGTATTCCTGGTCAATTGTAGCTGCTTATTCGAACGACTCCACGAAGCTTGACAAATTTTTTCTCGCAATTATTCTACTAGGATCTTATAGAGGGAAGTCTCCTCTTTAAAATAACATTTCCAAAATTGATCTACGATTTTTTCCCACGATTTTATCGCACTTTAAGTGAGGAGCTACATTTAAGTAGATTATGTCTGTGTGACTCGTTGCCGCGGAGCGTGCAGGAATACGAAAAATTCAATACAGTATTAGCGACAGTCTTTTGCAAATATCTTAAAAACTAAAAGCGACCACTCTACAATGTAAAAGGAAAAAGTTGTTCAAAATGTCGAAATCTATAACATATTAAAATATCATCAAAATCGGAGTGCACAGACCATTTCTATACAATTACCAATTTGATTGTGTACTACATTTCACCGAGCAAATATTCCTCGACAAAGATCCGCAGTCTACCAGTACAATAAGGAAAGGCATATCTGGGGTGCACAGTATTAAAAGAATGTTGGAGCAGGCTCGTTCGACAGGGACACCTTGTATATTCGAGGAGGAGTGAGAGAATAGACTGGACGACGCGCAAGTTTCCCGCGCAAATCGTGGCTCTGCCCCTTCCCCCACGGTTCCGGCGAGCACACAGCGAAATCTCTGCGAAACCAGACCACCCTGGCCAGTTGGACGTCGCGTTTAACACGAGGTGTCTGACGACGCCAGCCCGTCGACACTTATCCGTAGGCGGCCGTTTCTTTTCCGTTTCACGGTGTCCCATGGTTCGGGTGCGTGTCTCTCCGACAGGACAGGCGTGCACACGTTCTTGTAAACACGGTCACGATCGATGAGATGGCACGTCGATAGTCTCTCTCGCGTGACCATAACAATCAGGCGTTTACCGACTCGCGTGACCATTCTATGGGCACCGGCGCGGCGAGTGACGTACGATATTCTGTGACACCGAAAATCGGCTGCCGGCTCGTCCGTCGCCGGGGATTATAGTGACGGGGGTAGGGTGATCAGCCGCTCGACCGATTGGATCGCTCAATGGGACTGGCTGGACGAACTTTGGCTACGCCGAGGAGTGGGGAGTTCCGTGACCGTGTGGATACGATCGGTTCGCCTAAGTGGGAGTTGATGTGTCTGCTAGCTGTCTGTGGGAATCGTGTTGATTTTTAGGGATTGGTTAGGATGTTCATAGGGGATCACATTTCAGGATATTCTAGATGTCTTTCGTCTATGGTGTTCTTGATGAGGGGAATTCCCTCTGCTTCGTCGGATAGGGGACACTTTATAAATTGCGATACGGGCCAAGATTTCGTTTCACAAACATAGTTGATGTGTAGGGTGCGCTCTTGAGAGCCAGACTTTCTAGAATTTTCGTGATAAAGGCTATTTTCATTTTTAGTACCCACCATAGTAGATATTGATGGGTCTATGAGAAGGAAAGTTTCCGGATGAGAAATTGATGTTTGGGGTCCGCGACAGGAAGCATAGGTGATGCTCGGGGGATGTTGCGGTGATATTCCCCTTTCCGGGAATTATTCTAGGCAGATGGAGGTAAGGTCAATAAGAGTATCGTGTGTCAAAGAATTGACACGTTGGTCAGCAGGGAACTGCTTTGATCATTCACCATGGAATATTGGAGAGGATGCTTGGGGGGTTGTCGTTGAAAATGGTGCTGTGCTGTTCCGCGAAGAATCAAATCGATAATTACGGTCCCGTGTAACGTGGTTTTCGTTGGGCTCGAGTAACATTTTTCTGAACATTTTCATAGCTAGAAAAAAAATTGCTTACCGACTTCTGAGCACAGTGATCAAAGAGCCATTCTTCCGAGCTATCGCGGTCCCTGTATAAAGTCGAACTCGTTCGTCATTTACCCGGGGAGTCGATAAATCAATATTATTTACGACGAACAAAAAGCGAGAGACGTTCGAACCAGCTCCTTCGGTAATTTTATGATCGATTGCAGCCTCCGTTCGCATAACGAGACAAACATCCAGGCGCCTAGACTTTTTACCACTCGACGTTGTCAGAGAGGTGTTGCTCGAAGGACGAATGCAAATCCGAGGAGACACTGCCGAGAGTTTATTGACACGAGCGGCGTGTAAGTGTCAACGTGACAGAACCACCGACCAATTAGGAGAATTAATCGGGCCCCGTTATACGCACGTGCCGATTTCGAATGTGTCACAGAGAATGTCGTCCCCTTGTATTTCTTGATCTGGACACGGTGTCGCGGTCTGAATTCGAATCGGCGCGCTGGAGTTTGTACTATTTTCCGCGAGACCAAACACGCTTCATAAATATGCAGCGTACGTGTCACGGGTAACATTGAATATTTATGGAGTTTGTCCGTGTGTCGGTCTGCCTCGTTTTTACATGCACTTGCACAAAATCGCGACCCACTTTCTGAATATTCATCGAAACGCCAAAACATTTTTTAATCGTCCCCCCCTACATCATTCTTATCCTATTAATTCTAAAAAAATTCTTATTTTGTTATTACATATTTATTATTGCTATGATAAAATTTCTTATTAATATTCTTAAAAAAGCTGAGACATTTGTCGATCGTGCCCCGCATCATTTTTCAGCAACCATCAAATTCGAACATCTGTATCCAAAAAATTCTTATTTTGTTATTAGTTGTTTATCACTACTGTGAACATTTTTTTTATTAATATTCTTAAAAGAATACTGAGACATTTCTCGACCGTGCCCTACATCATTTCTCAGCAACCATAAAATTCGAACATCTGTGTCCAAAAAATTCTTATTTTGTTATTAGTTATTTATTATTGCTACGATAAAATTTTTTTATTAATATTCTTAAAAAAGCTGAGACACATTTCTCAGCAACAATCAAATTCGAACATCTGTGTCCGAATCTATTGGAAAACTTGATGAACGTTTCGATAACGGACCGTAAAACGATCCCCTCGAAAAACTTTTCAATTTCTCCTCGCGTCCAGTTAGTAACAATGAAGTTAGTTAACAATGAAGCGAATATAGAGAATAGAGTGCTCTCTCTCGTGGAGTCCAGTGAAACTGAGTTATTAAACGGCATAGTTTCTTCTGGAGGGAAAAAAATGATCCGGAATTCTGGTTAGTTTGCAGTGCGTCGAAATTAGTCGGAAACTGCAGCGCCGGAGTATGTCCGCGTTAACTCCCGTTCGAACGAGGAGGATCGCGGAATTAAGCGAGTAGACCGAGCTATCGGGGAATTGGTTTGATTTTGGAGAACTTTGCTAAGCAATCTCGATAATTGCGCTTTAGGTCTTGTTCGCGAACGCTTCTTCCCGGTGGGATTTCAGAATTGACTCTCAAAGGGTCGCGCGTTCCTCTTGGGCAACGTTACTGGGTCGTGAGTAAAGTGATTCCCGACGAGAAGTTCGATTTTCGATGGTTTTCTTCGCACGATAGTTTCGATTGTTTTCCGAAGAGTGTCTTCATGTTAGCTCTAATTTTTCAATCGCGACATTCATCGAAGATATCCGGAATAGCTACGTTCTCAAAGGTGCATAATAATTTGAGCGATGGCGACAGGTGGTTAACGAAAAGATTATGAGGCAAAATGGGTTGCGGAGCTGTGATTAGCGTGGGACACATCGAATATTAATGGGGAAACCTGTGCGATGGGAGCTTGCGTTACAGCTCTGACGTACGTGGAGAACAGTGACGTATTGATTGTATAAAATCCGGCGAAGGTACGTGACAGAATTCACGTGACGAGCTAGTCAAACTGTCCCTATCTATATTTTCGACCACTTAACAATTGCCACACCCCGTTTATCGGAAATCCCCTCGAGGGAATCGTTTATTCGTAGACTAAATCGTGAATGAGAATCGCAGGATCTAATCAGAATTGCTTGCACTTACTCTGATTAATTCTCTGCGATTTGCCAAAGCGTCAATATATTTTATTCGTGATCGGTGAATTCTTTCATTTATTACAGCGATTGTATCGGCTTTTATTGCAAATCGAACGGATGCTGAAGACAATGCAGAAAATAGAAAAAAATATTGCCCATCGACTGAAATTATCGAAGTGATGCCAGCATGGCGTACTATGGCGAAAGAATGCCTGACTCACGTAATTCTGAATAGATTCATCGTCGACTCACGTAACGAGGCGACATTCAGTCGGAAAAAATTATGAAAATCACTGACCGGATCGGAGATTTCGTCATTGTCACGACATCGTTTTGTATAATGACGTCGGGATTGACGCGACCGGACGGAAATTGCAATCAGAACGACCGATGACGCCCGTTCCGCGATTTTCGAGCGACTAGATCGCCGGATAATTTTGTCGGTTCAGGTGCGTGCCAGAAACCAGAGGTTGAAAATCATGAAATCATTCCTAACGGGTATCGACGGCCATTTTCGTCCGCGCCTTCAGGACTGTCATCATCGGGCATTTAGATAAATCCCACATGCTGTAAATTCGTCAATGTTCAACTTCGCGAATGCGTATGTTCCCTGCACATGTTCCGTCCGTATCTGAAAATTCGCGAATACTTTGATAAACACCGGGTGACGCGTTTCAAATGAATAAAAACAAGACTTTTTTTTGGTAATTATATAGGAAAGGTACTCTGATTTTGATGAAATTTTAAAATATTATAGATTTCGACATTTTGAACAACTTTTTCCTTTTCCAATATAGGGGGATCGCTTTTAGTTTTCGAGATATTTGCAAAAGACTATTGCTAATACTATATTTAATTTTTCGTATTCCTGCATGCTCCGCAGTGATAGTTTTTTGCAAATATCTCGAAAACTAACAGCACCCCCGTATATTGGAAAAGAAAAAAGTTGTTCAGAATGTGTTGCTGCATAACATATTAAAATTTCATCAAAATCGGAGTACGCAGACCTTTCCTATATAATTACCTATTTTTTTCTCGGATTTTTCGTTCTCGAGAATTGGACGCGATCACCCTGTAGATTTATAAAACCATAAGCCCGCAGGCTCTTCAATACTGACGCAATAATTCAATGGAGTTGGCGGAGCTTCATACTCGTGACTTTATGAGCCAGAGCATAAATTGCACGTTTATGCACCGAGTAAGTCATCCACTATACGTACATACCGGGTGTACACATAAACGTTGCCACTTTTAGCATTTATATTACCCAGAAATAAAATATAGTGCATTTTTATAGTCCATTTCTACCTGAAAGCAAAATAACAATTTCTCAATGGAACTTGCGCGTACAAAACAACATATTCCGAGAAAACCGTCGATCCAACTTCGACGAGACAAAGTCGACATTATTCTGCACGAAAATCTGCACGGAAAATATGAAACGAACAATTTTCGTAGGTGGTCTCGTTTCCGAGAAAATCGAGCTCGAATGCCGACCCGACACGACTCCTCTGTGTCTGTCCATGGTCAACTAATTCTACTTACGGACAACTGAATATTCAAAGCCGATTACCTCGAAAACGGAGCCAGTTACGAAAATACTTTCTCGTACACTTTCGATGCAGTTATTCGTGCAGAATAATCCCCAATTTATTTGATCACGATAGGAACGCTAATTTCGTCAGAATATGTAATTTTATGGAAACCCGTGTATAGGAGATGTCGAGTGGTATAATGGTCACTATCTTCTCGTTATCATCGTACATGGAAGGGTGACGGTTTCGGTACTCGAATTCCCCTAATCTCCACGGTCCCCTGTCATGCGTGTCGTGCATTGTATCGGTGAAACGGACGGGCTTATCGTTCAAAGTTGACGGGGAACTCGATCAAGACGTTTCGTTTCGTCAGTGTAGACGTAACATCGGGCTTCTCTCGGTCGCCAGTGACGAAATCCGACGACTCCTAGCTGAAATCGATCCTCCAACTCCGTCTCTCTCTTATTCTCTCTCGCGTACACGCTTCTCGCCTGTTACATTCCCGCGAAAGAACAAATTGATTGATGGATTCGGTGTGTTCAGCGAACTCGATTCCACCGATTAACGGATAATCGAGATTTAAGTGCTTCCTCGTAACCGTGGTACAAGATGATTCGACGTGATTTTTCAATCTAATTGGGAAACTCTCCGACGAGCGTCGTTCGTGACGACATGGTGCAACGCAGTGCAACAGATAAAATGACTGTGCATTTTTGTGGAGCCTCGGAAAATTGACTGAAACATTCGAAACATTTTGTTATTTCAATTGACAAGTACTCCGGACAACTTACTTCTCGACCTCGTGTTCATTCGCCTCTCAATATTTTGCAGCTGCGAATTTATTTATAGTAAATTGACCGGGTAAGGTCTCAGGTTTGAATTAAAATTGATGTGCGCGGCTTACGCGTGCAAGTATCCCCAGCGGTGGACGTCGAAATAATTCAGTCTTAACTGGCGATTATTAGAGCGGAAAATAACAGCCAGAGGAGTGCTAATTTCAAGTTGAATTAAATTCGGTTTTCGTGTAACTGCCCAGAGAAATTCCCGGTGTGCTCTGCAGTAGGTTCTTGATCTGGACATAATTGAAACACAATTGCTTTGTGTACGTGCATTCGCGCGAGACAGAGAGACCAATGTCGGCCGCTGCTGATTACTATTCGGCCATTTGTGTAATGGAATATTCGTATTAATAACAATTAGCACGAAACAACAGTCCGATAACTATCACCGGCAAGCTAATTGCCTGGAATTGGCATTTAATCGAATACGAACATGCTTGTGCTTGGAAGTTTGGTTTCGCGTCAATTTGTCGTAACATTTGATGTCCAGAAATTCCTTCTGGTATTAATTCATAATTTTAATTATTAATTTCATAAGTTATTTATTAATAATGGATCGAATTTAAAATGGAATATATTTTTACATTTTAATGAGAGAAAATGTTGAATAATCTTCAGGAAAACTTTTTCTTGTCTTGTACGAGTCGCGAGTTGTTCCTCGAACGAGCGGATCGATTAACTCGCAGTTCAACAGGCTTCGCGAGAAGCACCGAATTAAGCAATCACACGTAGACATTATCAAAGTTCGCTGATCCGAGCCGATAAGCTCTCTCAATCCCTCATACTTTTCTCGTCGAAGCCGAGTCTCGTGTTTAGCCATTAAAAATTGAGAAACTTTGGTGATTAGAGTCTCTTCTCGGAAAGTTCGTATGATCGAGTAGCGGGGATCTTAAAGAGATATTCTTGTTGAAAAGTTCGGAAAAATTCTTTTCGTCCATTTACTTAAGAACAACGAGCATTCGAAACTGTGCTTCTGAAATTTAAACCATTAATTTGGAAAATTCACAAATCTATAGCAACTTGTAGTTGGTCTTATCAAATTTGAGGAAATTTGAGATTTTCGTTTTTAGTACTGATACCAACTACATCCAGAAGTGTACTTCAACTGCACGGAAAGTTTGAAGCGAATCGGTCGAGTAGTTCTTGAGATATCATAATCACTATCTGAATACTTCTTGCAGAGATGCACTTGGTGCATTTAATCGTCTGAGGTGCATTCAATTTTAATTTCTTTGGTACTGAATAGCAATTTGAACGAGGTAAAGAGCGAATCGGTCGAGTAGTTCTTGTGGTATCATTATCGCTATCTGAATACTTCTTGCAGAGATGCACTAGATGCATTTAATCGTCCGAGATGCATTCAATTTTGATTTCTTTGGTACTGAATTGCAATTTGAACGTGGAAACAAGCGAATCGGTCGAGTAGTTCTTGTGATATCATGATCACTATTTGAATATTTCTTGCAGATATGCACTTAATGCATTTAATCGTCCGAGGTGCATTCAATTTTAATTTCTTTGGCACTGAATTGGAATTTGAACGTGATAACGAGCGCATCGGTCTGTCTTCTGCAGACTACGTCACTTTGCGCCAGTTTACGTCAGAATCTGAATTTTGTAAGAGCGATAGCCTTTCAAAGATAATGTTAATCGTAATTCATTGGTAATACAGTGTTATCGCGACGGTGTAACTGATAAGGAAGTGATTTTTCCTGTTATCTGACAGCGCAGCTCGCTTCCCATGGGAAAGAGTTGCTGAAGAAGCTCGGCCAGATAGACTGACACTTCATTATAGTGTGAAATTAAATCTCGAGAGGTCGTCTATCGAGTAATCGATACTTCAATGATCTTCTTCTATTTTTATTGAAATTACCCATCGTACGAACCACCTAATTAGATGGTCTAGACTCGCAAAGGCGATCGCACCTTTACATCATTGACTCGAAAATTTCCAATGCAGAGATAATCCTGTGGTGATCTTCCATTTACTAATAAGAAGCAATATCCGTCATCGTATTGCATAAAATGAACATTCACAGTCAACAACCATTTAAAAACAAATATTTAATTCTCACAAAAATTTGTTCTCTCGAAAATATTACCATAATAGTTTGTAGCAGGCTTTTTTGTCGGATCCCGAGTCCAAGAGTTTAGGATCGGGTCTATTGTTGGAACGTTCCGTAATAACGTGCTGTCTATAACGTCTGTTTTTCTGCGATTGGTATCTTCGAAGCTGTCTCGCTGTCGAACAGACAAAAGAATCTGCATTTAAAATCTGCTCGCAGACGGACGGGAAAATCGCGAACGAACGTATAGTCATCAGCGTTAATTTACGTAATACCCGGTGAAAGATCGCACTTCCTGGAAGATGTGATTCACGGGCGACGCGAGAAACGAATGCGTAAATCTCCCGTTGACCCGAAAACACTAATAGATCCCTTATTATGTAAACAGTGTTGTGTAGTTTCGTTCGACCAGCTAGGTGACATATATCAACCGGGAGCCGACGTTTATCGTTACATAAAGCGTGCATCGGCCACGATATGCAATTCAAAATTTGACGGCTCGCATATTGGACCATTAAAAAAATATTCAACGAACTCCGCGTCGGTAGTAAAAATTCTGCGAAACTGTTGAAAACCGCAGAAACGAAACAATTCATCCGAGAGAACAAATTTCAGAAGTCTCCATAAATATATAGGAATATTGAAAAATGTATGAACGATTCCGGGTCAGAAAGAAATTTGAAAGGTCAATAAATGTTATAATCTCGAGAAAAATGTGAGGTACTTGAGAGCACCATGAGTTCCGCGATGGGAATGCAGGATATTCTATTTCCTGGATTCTTTTTTTTGCATACCAATCTGGAACTAATTTAAAATTTATCAGCGCAGCGGCCGCTGGAAAATTGATTCGAGGATGATTCAGTGGAATAAAGGAATTACGGCGGCGCAATCGGAAGTGTCGTAAACCTTTCCAGTGACCGGAAACGATTTGAATGTATTTATAGGGAAGCTGGAAACGTTTGTAAAAAGAGTTGGAAGAGGATTCCACTCAGATTGCGTCAGTTCTCGATGGCTGGAAAGGTCAGCCTTCTCTCTCTCCGGTTCTCCTTCGGTGCATAGAGAGACGTGTTACGAGACGATTTTGTAATCAGCTACGTTTCAAACATACTGTCCGGGGAATTGCTCTAGCAAATCTCGATTACCCGCCGGCAAACACAATAATTAAGTCACTATTTTTTATGTAACCTTTGAAAAGTATCGTTCCGTCCTCGACGAGCTCGGTCAACCATGCTGTCGTTATATTTTACCATTTTTTATCAAGGTTTCTACAAATGATCGAAAGTAGGAGAACCTGGGAAGAATGGAGGAAGCGTTGGATTATGATGGCACGGTCGAATGATTGTGAAATGATTTTCTCTTGGTGAATAATTCAGTTCTTGTTAATGTTACGTCGCCTGGTAGCTGTTTCATAGGACAGAGAGTGGCGCGTCTCGTGCACGGTGAAACTCTGCGAAGGAATTCGAGATCATTCATTCGGAGACAATGAACCGCGCACGTTTCTTCCTTGCTTGATTCCCTCTCGGATTCCAGTAGCAGCAGTCAGTCGGTTCTTGCGACATAACGCGTTAACGCATTTTCCTGGAGGATCCTCGAGCTCGTTAATCCTGCCGGGATAATTCATTAGCATGGCTAGCGGAAGAAGCACTGTCGCCAGAATAATGAATAAAAATTTACTAATCGAACCGAACATGACTCGCGCAAGACCTTCTCGATTTTCCATTAAAACAAATCTCCATTAAATTTTCGAATAATTAGAAATAAATATTTAAATAAATTTTTCCTTTTCAAATATAGAATTAAATTGAATTCGATTTTCAATTCGAGTGGTCAATTGTAGCTGCTTATTCGAACGGCTCCACGAAGCCTGACCAAATTTTTTCTCGCAATTATTCTACTAGGATCTTATAGAGGGAAGTCTCCTCTTTAAAATGACGTTTCAAAAATTGATCTACGATTTTTTCCCACGATTTTATCGCACTTTAAGTGAGGAGCTACATTTAAGTAGATTAGGTCTGTCTGACCCATTACCGCGGAGAGTGCAGGAATACGAAAAATTCAATACAGTATTCGCGATAAATTTTTGCAAATATCTCGAAAACTAAAAGCGACCCCCTACATTGTAAAAGGAAAAAGTTGTTCAGAATATGTTGCTGCATAACATATTAAAATTTCATCAAAATCGGAGCACGCAAACCTTTTCTATATAATTACCAATATTTCTTCAATTTTTTACAGCATTGTAAGTCAGCTGTGTGCTTATCTTGTTATCAGAAAAGCGTTCCTAGTATTCGTCCATCATTGGCTTAGATCTACAAGCACTTGTAGTCCGAAAACGTGGTCGAGTATTTTCTTGTGACGATTCCCGATTATCGAAAATCCGTCGATAAATTTCGGAGGTTCTGATTGTTGAGGTGGGGCCGAAGCTTACGCTCCACTTTAGTGTCAGCGTGCCGTTTAACTTCCAAGATAAAGAGACACACGATGCCAACAAGTGCGCCGGTCTAGCCTAATTAGTTTCATTCGGTTAAGTTGGTACTTGCCCCAGTTCCTCTAATGGGCAACTACGAAATTGATCCCCCATTGTCCTATTCTAATGTCGCTACACTCTCGCAGACCCGACATCCATTCAGGGTAAACAATACGTCGAAGTCTCTCGATTTAATCAATCAGTCTTCACAGAGTCGTTCAATTTACCTTTAATTTAGAAGTTCACCTAAAACGTCAAGTTGAGGACAGCGCTGCTCAAAAGCTACTTGACCGATCGACTTCAAACTTCGTGTGCCTGTTCAGCAAAGCAATTATTTTTTAAAAACAATTATTTTCTTTCTGTTTTATACACCTTTTTTGTAAAAACAGGGCTGAAGAAAGGTGATATTTTCTGAAAATCCTCGACGAACGTGTAGAAAATGTTTGAGTTGAATCGGTCAGGTTGTTCTGGGGATAATGGTGACAGGGTTCGATCGAAATGTCACGTTGAAATTTGCATAGCTTGTATTTCTATAAATTCGCCGATGTCCAGATAGCGGTGGGTAGTTAGGCGTGGGACTTTTTGCGAATTCGACGAAGGGTCGATGTTAGGTCGAAATGGAGGCGAGATTGGCTCGTTTCCGGCCTGGATCCCGGCTGGACGAGCGGGCGTTATTCAGAGTCCAAACGACAGCAATTTTCGCGGCGGTCTGAGATTCGAATGACGAAGGCGGGTCGTCGCTTTGACTGTACGCGATTCATGGGAGCGCCGTGACGCCTACGCGTCTCCTGGACGCGTGCATTACAACCAGTCCCTTTGAAATTCAATCGTTCTAATGGGAGGCGAGCGTGTAAACAAAAATCTACGTGCCATTGATTCGCTCTTAGTACTCCTGTGACAAAGGGATTCACGATACGCTGGATGTTTCAGCTGGCCTGAGTTGGCTGTTAGGCTTATTGGATTCGTCATTTCTACCTGTCGACTGCTGCTGTCTAAATTAAGATACGATGAAATCTCAGTGACTGTTCCGGACCAGTGCATCGAACACAGTGAACGCAGGAGTATCAGTTCCGAGATGGTGCCAGTGTGTTGAGTGTCCACCTGGGATCATCAGTGATAATGAGTGTTCAGTAATTCTGCTAATCAGTCTCGAGAGTCGGGACCAGAATCTAGAGGATTATTTAGGTAGTATCAGCACACATATGGGTCCAAGGTGTATTCCATGAAGTCTCCTCCATCATCAGGAGCTCGTCCAAACTCCTCTAACTTGCCTTGTTACTCGAAGTTTGATGGGGTAGCCAATTTATCCTTCTCGGACACTTCTACAGCCTCCGAAAGTTACCATCTTCCCTCGCGAACACCTGGATTACATAAAGGGCTACTTCATGGGACACTGTAAGGGAATCTGAACACCTAGGATAAGGGATTTGAAACTTCGAAGAGCTGAATAAGCAACTTGGACCTAGACTCAGAGTGGTTAGAACCTAGGAGCTGTGCTCCAATCAGCTGGATGAAGCTCCCCTAGTAGTTGAGTATCAAGAAATCAGTGTTCCAGTGGATTTGGTGAAGTCCTGGCTCTAGAGAGGACATTGTCCTCGATCCCGAACGTGTTGGAAAATGAAGGACCGAGGGGAGATCCGGGTGAAATGTGTGGTAAAGTGAGGACCAGGCCAGTCTAATGATGTCTGGCTCCAGTGGGGGGCTGATGGAGTTCCCAGAGACGTCCGTGGGGCTGAAGAGGTGTGGGGGCGGGATGAGTTCACCATCTTTAGGGGCCGGGGGTGTCGTCGGGACCTCCGGCGGACTGCCCCGGACCCTGTCCGCATCAGCACTCCGACTACGCTCAACCAGGAAGCCCCTCTTCTGGGAGCAGTGCTTCGAGTCGCCGCCGAAGAGAGACTTGTAAGTGGATGATGATTGTCGAGGGCTGGTAGAATCGAGGTCGACGATCAGTCGGCCAGTTTAAGTAATTGTCGAGGATCCTTCAGACCCCCCGACCGAACGGTAAATTGCGTCTAACGAGGGTTTGTTTGCTGCCTCTCAGATTTTCGTTGATCTTTTCTACGATCGATCGCGAAACGCCTTCCCAGAACCTCGTTCCGTTTTTAGACACCGGTCAACCTTTTCTTTCATGGATTCTTATCGATCCAGATCGACGAACGCGATACGCTTCTGGGAACCGATTCGAGTGTGATTCAGATAACTACTGACTGACAAGGTGTCGAGTGTTGATCACTGAGGTCGAACGGTAAAGCTTGATGGACGGGTCTTGAACGGTTGATCGCTATCGACGATACTGTTGTTGATTAATTAATTGGCGATCGGACCGATTGTGTTAGGGGATCGGTTGTTTTCGTGAAAAACAAGATTCTCGGAATGGGCTTCCTGACGGACTTATGGTGAAACATCAGTGACGTTAAATCAATATTAAATAATATCTGCGTCGATAATAACTGCGTTTGTAAATTAATTATTAAATATATACTAAGCAAGTGAGTAACGGTTCCTTTTATACATATATTTAATTATTAATTTACAGACGCAATGTTAATTTGGCTCCCTTGAAAATGATCTAAATGCAGATCGAAACGTTGAGAAATAACATTGTGCTAATTTGCAAATAGTGTTTGAGTAACAATTGATCAGATTAAATCAGTGACATTATCTATGAAGTTTGAAGCCGACTACATTTTGAGATATCGTGGCCAGTATCCAATAGTTTTTACGTTTTCGAACACGATGGATGCATTTTTGGGGGGAATGGTTAATCATAGAACACAGAGTGTTCCGCAATGGCAATAATTGGCGGACGTTCAAGGAACCCATTCATGGGTAACATTTATTAGTGTTTATCGGTTTGATGCATCTGCATAATGAATAGTTGGGTAGAAATAAGTTCGGATCTTGGAGCTGGGCCAGCAACTCATTTACAGTTATCCAGGGACGTTATTTACGAGGCCGGGAGTTTTCACTTGTTGAAAAACAAACACAATTAAAAGCGTGACGAGAGCGAGGCGACCAGTGCCCGTACGGGAAATGGCAGTTCGTTGTCGGAGGCAACCGCACGCATCTGTCCTGCATTTAATTAAATTTTATTTCGGAATTGTTTGTCGACGAATAGCATTAAAGATTCCGGGGGAAAAAAGAGGAACAGCTTTCAACGGTTAATAAATTGTGTTTGTTCAGGTGAGTGGATACGGTCGACGCTATATCCGGGAATATCGTAGGAGGAAAAGAAAATTTGATATCCAATCCCGGCTGAATAGATAGGAAATTGCAGTCAATTTGCTGATTACGCTTTCGTTAGGTGGGGATTCAGCGGGCGCTTAATTTTTGTTTTTTATTTTTCGGTGGCAACAGCAGCCTTGAAACGCAATTTCCGCGGTTGCAGCTGCTTTCGACGACCGTTTGTGATTTCGATAACACCGCGGCTGGAGATTATAAAAATTATAATCTTGATTTATATTAATCATTTTCGTCATCTACTTCGTACGTGAATTTCATCCAATAACGAGCTCGCGTTTAAGGAGGATTAAAAATTGGAAATGGCTCGTTTAAATTCCTTTGAATATTTTCATTAATGTATATCGAATTTCCACGCGCTTTGGAAACGTTTAATAAGGATGTTAATTCACTGTCCGGGAGACGGTGACCGGGCGATATTGAAATTCTCGTCACGGGCGAACAGCAGCACTGTTTCTGCCGGTTGAAATTTCGCAAGGTGAATATGAAAATTCCCGTGGACGATTTCCCGCGCGTCGAATTCGGGCTTTTCTCTAATTTGTAATAGTAGACTGCCGCTCGTTCTCCATTTTTCTGTCCGCCTCTGTTTCAGCAACAAAGAGAGCGCAGTTTCAATGAGAGCTTGCCTTCAAAGAATCTTCCGAGCCAGAATTCTTCGAGATTTATTCTCGCGACGAACTCCTTTTTCCTCGAAAAATTTGCTCCGCGGAAAATTACAACAGCGAAATATTTCTTAATTCTCCGAACGATATTGTTTAGCGAACGGCGGAATCGTCGAAGGTTTTTGGTCGGGGCAAGTGAAATTTATGAATGCCAGCGTTTAAATTATATACAACGAGGAATTCATTGGACGTTTTCTGAAACGTTCCCGTGTTCTATTCGTTTTTCCTGTCGGGGCGAATCGGAATTCTCCATTGGTGGTTTTAATGGGACGAACGTGTCTCTGTTTCGACGAAAGCAATCGCGCATTCGAGTCCAGCGGGCAGCTCGATTCCCGAGCGATTTTTGCCGCGCGATTCACTTATTTCACGGCGCGGAATTACAGTTGAATAATTCCCTGGATTTACAGTTCAATAAAAATAAAAAAAACGATGTGTCTCGATACTCGAAATAAAATGGTTCGCAATGGAAATGGCAATGCGGATGAACAAAAGCCTGACAGTTAGCGTTGAATCAAACACACAGAATAAATTTCTCGAAATAACAACGATCCGGCTTAACTATTCTGGAAAATTTATTTAAACGGAACGAATAAGAATAAAAATTTGAAATTTTCAAGGTATTATTCGTCGATGTTCAACGACTATGCGGAAAAATGTTGAGCGGTGAAATTGCAATAGTTTACGGGATATTAATTAATTTCGGAAATTGATTGCTCGGATATTGAGCCAGATTGCTTGGTCGTCCGTGGTCATCGTGGGATGATTGGAGGGAATTTTCGGGTGCAGTGCACGTCGATCATTAACGTACGCGCAAATCGTTAAGTAACGATGCTGGGTTAATTAATCCGTGAATATCAATGACAGCGTTAGGATAATACGTCGATTAGCCACGCTCAGATGACCCGTAAACGTCCATACGACCTGTGACCTTATGGGAATTTTACTGGAACCTCGTCGGTATCATTTATTACACGCTGTGGGAGCATGTGATCCGATTAGACTATATTCCGCGAACAATCTCTTGATATTTTAACGTCGAAAGTGGAAACATAAATGAAGATGAATTCGAAGAAAAATTCTTCGTACCATTCCTTACCGATGGAGCCTGCAATTCAATTTATAATTCCTGTTCAAACTCCTTTATCGAAAGCATACGTATTCCAATAAATGATTCACTACCTTGATAATTCCAGAATATTATATATTTCACATAATATTTATTCAAGCGTTGCGAATGTAAATACTATGAAGTTGTTAATATAAAATTGAATCTACACTGCACTTGGCACCTCAGTATTTTATCGCCCCTTTGATCAAAGTTTTTTTTAAATCACTTGAGTGTACTCCATATTTATCTTCTCTTCGCTGTATAAATTTTTATATTTTCATTTCGCTGCACCCATGTTGCCTTTCATATTTTCACTCGCTTCTTATTAATTTTAGTAATTTGTTTAAATCACCATAGTTTTTGCACTGTTTACAATATCAGACTTGAAGATCATCGGTGACCGAATATTTCCGACGTCGAGTTTGTTTCTCGAAGAGTACATTCATTCGGCTGACGAGTTTCTGTAATTACATTTTGTTAATTAAAACGGTGAGCTGGCTCGTAATTTATTTAGTTAATTAGGAGTCACGTGATCGTTGCTTGTCACATGGAAATTCTTTCGGCCCTCTGCCCCGTATATTTCTGCGTACCTTATTAGATTAGCGAGAAGCATACAATTCGTAATCCGGATATGCAAGCTTGAATAAATTTCGATAATCGATTCACCGGGGCTCGTCCCGGATAATTCTCCTCGACCGAATGGTAAATTATTTTAACAAGTTTTCCAATTTACGTTCCATCTGCCGCCGAATTTCTGAATCCCGCGGATGATTGAATTATTGATAAATACCAGAGGCCCGGAAATTTCCATATGAAAATTACTCTTTCCTCGAGCGATTCCATCCGCTACGTATTTCTCAGTTCGTCGAAGAAATTACCCGGCTACCTCGTAGCCGAGAATGAATATCGATTCTTGAATAATGTAGAAAATTCCCGAGGCTGATGGGAACAGACTGGAAAAGTTTCTTGAATCCGAGGAATTCGTTCAGGAACAAATTTCACAAAGAAAATTTTCGAATCCTGATTACCGTGAAAAATACGCGACCGTACACGTAGCCAATTAAATCCGCCGGGATTAAAAACAGAAATGTTTTTCGGGTCCAAGTCGGCTCGAATTAGATCCGTGACCGTACCAACTATTTCGAACAGTTTGAGAACTGGTATTAATAGGAAACTAGTTTGGGAAGAGGGCAGCAGGCACCCAGATGTCAATGTGAACTCTAATTTCGTCCACGGTTTGACAATCATTGATTATTTCGACAACCGCTGTTTCCATCGCCACTGTTCATTCCGACACCATTGGCCTTCTGGAGAACCATTGCTTGCTTTGAGAGCCACTGTCCTTCCTGACAACCGTCATTCTTTTTCCTATTCATTGTGTTCTTGCATAACTACTGTTCCTCTTGGCATTCACTGGCTTCTGTGATAATTATTGTCTTGCTCGACGACCATTTATTTTAGAACCACTGTCCCTCTTTACAATCGCTATTCTTTGCCTCATTCATTATTTTCTCGAACAACTGCTGTTCCTCTGAACCATTCCCATTGGCAAGCACTGTCCTGTAGGACAACCATTGCGCTCTCAAAAATTCATTTACATAGACATACGATAGAGGACCCTGAATTGACAACCACTGCCCGGTGGGCGTGTCCATTCCCCTAACCTTCCACAGTGCCACCTCCATTCATCTCGTTCGGTGAACTCATAAGACTCGGGCATGATTGAATATGCTACAAGATATTCGCGAAATGAAATGAAAAATTCATTTACATAGACCTACGACTAGGACCCTCAATTGACAACCACTACCCGGTAGGCGTGTCCGCTCTCCTATTCTGCCACAGTGCCACCTTCATTAACCTCGTTCGATGAACTCATACGACCCGGGGATGATTGAATATGCTATAAGATATTCGCGAACTATTCCATTTGCTTTTCAGCAAAGAACCTGTGACACCTGCTATTGGAAATTCCTTTCCAGTCACAGACGCGACATGAGTTCCGTTCCGGCAGTCACGATAACTGCATAATGTTGCACAACAGAGGATCCTGTTGCCAGCGAAACTGAGACGGTGTACAGTTTGCAACTTTGTAACGCCACGCTTGCATGCCGGTAGAGGGCAGCTTTCGAAATATCAAGTAGAGAAAAGTTCGTTGCAATGTGAATATCCTTCGCCCCGCCTACCCCCGCTCCGCCACGCCCTCTCCCCGTATCCCCGCCCCTCTCCGACGGTTTATCACCCTCTACGCCTGTTCACCTGTAACGACGACAGGGCACAATCCGTTAACTATGTCTCCTCTATTTACAGCCATGGCGAGGACCTCATTGTCACGCCTTTCGCGCAAATCCTTGCGTCCTTGCGCTCGGTCAGGAACAACTTCGTGTCGCTCACTAATGTGCCCACGAACAAGTGAGTATTGTCAGGATAGCAACAATTTTTTAATCATTTAACACTGTAAATCATTTGAATAATTATTTGCAGATCACGAAGGAGCAACAGCGCGCAGGGCAGCAGCACACCGCAGCCCCGGATTTTGGCGCCCGGAGGTAAATTTTGAATTCCATTCATTCCTGCTAGAATAAAACTGAAGTCTGGAAAATTTCTGGGAATAATATATTCGCATTTCTCCGGCACTCGTTGCTACTCCATGTTTGTCTATTCATGGAACGTTTGAATTTTCATAAAATTGAATTTCCCAGTGGAAAGTTAGTTTCGTAAGTTACCTAATGCTCCTCGAATTCGCTTTTCGCGGTTTTATCTTCGAGTCACGTGCCCACCAAATATTCCGACGTCAAACTGCCTCTCTCGTTCTTGTTTCACGCTTCTGTCGGACCACGTTTATGCAACCTTCCATCTTCAGCGAGGTTCCATATTTTCTTTTACTTCCGCCCACTCCTGATAATCTCCTTGACGCTCTAATAAGTTCTCCCATTGAGGCGGTATCGTTTGACCTTTCACCGGCACGAGATCATTTTCGAGAGTGTTCATTAAAAATTTGAAACCTCGTGGCACTCTCCCAGGCTCTGTAATCTCTGCTGATCCTGTATCAGTACTTCAAAGAACGGCTTTTCAAACACAGAAAGCCGTGATGTCAATGCGAACTTATTCCTCGCCATCTATCTTACAAATTAAATTCACCGTTCCTGTGAAATGGAATGGTCGTGTTCTCGCGGAAAACCTCCGGTGATTTTTATAAAAAATTGTAGGGGTTTTAAGTCGACCATCTGCTGGCTTCGAATTTGTTTATAAAACACAATACGTCCTTCCATCGAAGTACATGCTACGTTTAAAAAATTTAATCTCGGTAAATGCGTGTCCTATTGACAGAACTTTTTTTTGGTAATTATATAGAAAAGGTTTGTGTACTCCGATTTTGATGATATTTTAATATGTTATAGATTTCAATATTTTGAACAACTTTTTCCTTTTACAATATACGGGGGTCGCTTTTACTTTTAGAGATATTTGCAAAAGACTGTCGCTAATACTGTATTGAATTTTTCGTATTCCTGCTCCCTCCTCGGCAATGAGTCAGACAGACCTAATCTACTTAAATGCAGCTTCTCACTTAAAGTGCGATAAAATCGTGGGAAAAAATCGTAGATCAATTTTTGAAACGTCATTTTAAAGAGGAGACTTCCCTCTATAAGATCCTAGTAGAATAATTGCGAGAAAAAATTTGTCAAGCTTCGTTGAGCCGTTCGAATAAGCAGCTACAATTGAATACGAAAAATTCAATACAGTATTAGCAATAGACTTTTGCAAATATCTCGAAAACTAAAAGTGATCCCTCTATATTGGAAAAGGAAAAAGTTGTTCAGAATGTGTTGCTGCATAATTTATTAAAATTTCATCAATATCAGAGTACGCAGACCTTTTCTATATAATTATCTTTTTTTTATATCAATCGGTAATTCTTGATTCGCCATAAGAAATTTTTAAAAATATAATATTTCGCTTTGTTCCACTTCTGAACGTTCTTTCCAGGCTAGAATTTTTAGAAGAAATTCTCTGCACGATAAATACTGCAGTGCCCCTGGTAAAATAAAAATCATACAGCAGAACAATTCTAGCCTGGAACATAGGTGGTTGTACCTCGTGCCAGCATATTCCGCAGCGCCTGTACGCACGGTTTTCGGTTAAACAATCCAACCGCGATTGCCCGGGGCTGGGAAACGTTCTGCCAGTGCCATCATCCGTTCCCCGCATTCTGTAAAGATTACCTAGAGCTTCTCTCCCCACTCTGCGTCGCCAGTGGTTCAATTAGCGAGCACTAATGTAATACCATCTGCGTATCTCACTGCACGACGATCCTCTTATTCTTAGAAGCCTGTTGCGACATATTGATCATTTCCTTTCCTGCTTCCCAACCATTTCAAACTGGTTCAAAGTGGTCGAAACTCTTCCAGACCTGTCCAAACTCTGTCGCAGAAAAATCTTCTAATCTGGTTCTACGGAAGATCTCTGGAATCTCTTTTTTCTGGGGCAAACGTCGTCTAACGTCTCCGTTTCCTTTCGCTTTTCAGAGGAGAACTACCAGAAGCTAGCCGTGGAGACGATGGAGGAGCTGGACTGGTGTTTAGACCAGTTGGAAACCATTCAGACGCATCGATCCGTGTCCGACATGGCCTCCCTCAAGGTAGGTTTTCTATGTGGATACTCATTTTCTCCTTCTTTTTCGCGAACCGCTCTCGTTTCCGAGTGAATAGTCGCGCGCCCAGTTCAACGTTTCTGGGCAATCTTGCCAGGGGTGGAACACGCCTGATAGCTCTTCAGGATGAAGTGTTTAGGGAAGATTGATGCCGGCAGTTTTCGGGAAGCTGATGCACATAGCTCGAAGCCACTGAAAGACGAAACCGAAGCATTGTGGCCTAATTTATTTTGAAAAAGCAGTTATAATTTAAATAATTCTACAGCGACCTATTTTTAATCCTCCACGTAATGTTTTATTTAAAATGCCAGTTGTCGGCGAAGTTGATTGAACAGTTTGGCATTTTCCATTCGTCGAATCGTCGGCCCAGTTTCAATCGATTCCTCGGCGAGCTTTTTCCCGGGATCTATGAATATTTATTCGGCGTGGATCGCCTGATTAATTTGTCGCTAGGTTCCCACGATGAAAGTTTGATTGTCGGTGTCAGTTCGCACCACGTCATCATCTTTAATCCCACCGGAAGCAACGTCACCGAACGCAGTAACATTTTCGCGCACGTAGCGGAATCATTATCATCCACGTCAGTATCAGTTCCATCGGTTGGCCGATCGAAAGTGACGAAATATGGTGTCGCGATAAATTTGTCAGCGATTCTGGTGATTCAGAGATACGCTATTCTCGGTGCATACACTCGTCACTGGGTTAATATGCATTCGTGACATATTTGCAAATTTATGCACATCGGAACGTACACATTTGTCAATTAGTTTATTTTTAACGCTAGTCGTCCGTTTGTAGAATCACTCGCTCTCTGGTAACGAATATTTCATTTGTATGAAATCTAAATAAAATCTTTCTATCAATAGATATGAATTTTTGTGAAATAGTCTAATCAAACTGGAACTATTCAGTGGTGAATTAGCGAGGCACGATAAAATGAAATATTCACTCCAGACTGATTTATGCAGTGGCTCCTGGAACCACGTTGGCGCCTAGGATAGATTGCTGCAACAAATCGCAGATTGCCAAAACATCGAATATATCTGCAGGAAGCGAGCAATTCATTTTCTACTCATCAATTACAATTTTACAAAATGTGGAAACAATCTATTTCTATTGTTGATTTCACACGCCGAGTATATTGGCGTTTTCCGGTGGCCGGTTTAAATTCCTTGCAAAACGAAGAGAATGCGTAAATGAAACTAACCGAAGCAACGAATTTCGTTCCGGTAAACGAATCCTAGATCCGAAGTGTTCTCGACCAAATTGTTTAAACTCTTTCCGACGTTGTGCAGCTGATGACGGATCGAGTTCGAACGATTCTTGCTTTTTTTGTGGCACGAGGTGAAATCGACCTCGACGGAATCGACTGATGAATACGATTTATAGCTGCGGGCCGGCAGCCTCGCGAATTCTTGGAAAACCCCGCAGATTTTTGACCGGGCAGCCTCGACGTCCTCTTCTAGGAATTATTTCGCCGGCGAAGCTCCTCGGCCGTTTGAAATTCGCGCGGTTTTCGCGACGAGTCACGTACGCGGGTCATGGCAGTCCGTTCCCGAAGGGTTCCGGGGCACGTGGCCAATTAGGGGACTCGGGAAAAAAGATTTTCAAGCTTCCCTTGATATAGCACAATTATTGGAAAGTCTATTAATACAGTCATTTAAGGTGTTAATAAAAACAATTATTTTAAAAAATGAATATTTGAATTTTGCACGGTCTAGCAATTAACACTTCGCACTCGGAGCTAATTTAACTCGAAAATCAAACGTTTCTTCCGACATAGAATATTTCCATTCTCTATGATTTTTTAAATTTGATTGATATGAAATTGATGTAATACCTCATACAATATTTAAGTGTTTAGTAATTGGTTAGATACCTACATATCTAATAATGTAAATAATATTTTAAATAATAGTACAGGAATTTTTAGTGACGCCTCAGAGGCGCCATTCGAGTGAGAAGGATTAAGCACCGAGCCAATTAAAAGTGAATTACCTTCCCGCCACAATTCGAACGTAAAGGGTGGACGATTTGAATTGAAAATTCTCGTTCCTTTTGCTGCGATGTTTTCTCAAATTTTTCTCTCCGAGCATGTGCAAGAAAAGTTTTTCAAGCTTCCATTTGGTATAGTACAATTATTGGAAAACCTATTAATACCGATATAAGGTGTTAATAAAAACAATTATTTTAGAAAATGAATATTTAAATTTTGCACCATTTAGCAATTAAATACCGAGCCAATTGAAAGTGAACCACACCTTCCGGCCACAATTCGAACGTAAAGGGCGGCCAATTAGAATCGAAAATTCTCGTTCCTTTCGCTGCGCTGCAATTTTATGCGAATCAGAATAGAGAATGGAGTTCACATAACCGCGGTGGTCGACGGGAACGATGTATAGGGCCACGGTGGAATTTATAATCGCGTTGGGGGTTGATTTGTGGGGTGACTTCGCATTGCTAAAATGTGCTAGCCGCGGTGTTTGCCTCGGTTTATTTATATGGACCGGCGGCGGAATGTTTACCGGGCTGTTTTCGTTCCACGAAGTATTACTGGCCGGAGGCGTGCGTTGTTTAACCAGAAAATAGAAACTTTCGTTTAGCCCTGCGCGCTCGCAAGCTCGCCCTGTTGCCAACTCTCTCCTCGACTTTGACCCCCCGAACGATATTTCGTGGGAATTCCGTTGCGCAACCGGCCGCCGTGAGACTTCATGGTCAAGGCGATTGATAAAGCCTTCGACTGTAACTGATAAATCGCCGTCCGAGGCCGTTCGCGAAATTCTCCACCGGACTTTGAAACTACTACGATTCGTGAATTCGGTGTGTACCACCCCCGCGGATTTGAAAAACAATTCATAGGATTCGATGAAAATATCAAAGGTCTCGGTGAGATTGTTTTCCGAAGCGGAACGGGGAAATACCGGAGGCGGTCCCGATACTTTCTGCTTATATTTATCTTCGACACGATGAAAAGTTTCCTTTGAAACCACCGCCGGCGGAATATTAACTTGGAAACTGGCGGGTACCGCCGGCAAGTTTTGCTAAAACATCGTCCATTACTCAAGATATTTTATTATTACGATATCGACAAGGACTTAACTTCCCGTTTCATTTACAAATTCTGTTCCGTTTCTTAATGGTAGTTTTGCGGGTAGTCTACGGAAGAATAAGTTTGAAAATAAATGGAGAAGAGGAAGATTCTTTTCTTCTTAAAAATAGTTAAATGAAAATTCGTCTTTCCCGCCAGGAAACAGATCGCGAATTCAACTGGATGCTCAATGGCTGGGAAGAAAACTGGAAGCGTTATTGTGTCCACAATGTATAACCAAAGCGGTGGGGGGTTAGCTTCCCGTTTCATTTACAAATTCTGTACCATTTCTTAATGGTAGTTTAGCGTACTCTACAGAAGAACAAGTTTGAAAATAAATTAAGAAGAATGAAATTCTTTTCTTCTTGGGAATAGTTAGATGAAAATTCATCTTTCCCGCCAGGAAACAGATCGCGAATTAAACCGGATGCTCAATGGCTCGGAAGAGAACCGGAAGCGTTATTGTGTCGACAATGAAAAAGCAAAGCGGCGGGGGGGTTAGAGTAGATATCATTACGGGAGTACGCGCGCGTAAAATCGTTGTCGTAAAATATTTCCTGTAATTTCGCGAGTCGTTCGGTGCGCATCGGTTGTTCCGCGAGATGAGAGTACACGGGCGGATGCGAGCCGACCATCGAATTGGCAGAGATTCAAGGGAATATCGATTGTGCCCACGTGATACGCCAGAAATGTAGACGCTAATCCTGCATTTCGTTGGCTTAATTGGAGGGAAACGCGCGGGCGGCATGAATCCGTTGATTGCTGATTTGCTAATTAGTAATGTCATCTGTGGGAAAATGAAAATCCGACGAGACTCGCCGAAAGAACTGCCCCGACGTTCTACCGTTCTCGTCAGCCATCAATTAATGTTATAATTTAATATTCATAAATCCACTTTGTACATTTACGTTTCACCGGGCGGAAAAAACATTTTGCGAAATGGACGGAGAAAAATGAGAAACTGATTTTTGCAATGGAAACGAATTTCTGGAAAAATGTCTCTGGCAACATTTTCCAAAGAAATATTATTCCAGGAACACTGCAATTTTAAAATATCATAATTTCGACTCCGACATTTCAAGCTCTCTGCAACGATGATGAATTGCAGAAATTAATATTTTTATAATAATAATAATATCGTCCGTTAATGTGCAGAAATTGTGGTCCGTGTTTTGAGTCGTCCTGTACAAAGGATCGTGCGAAAGAATAGTATAGTTGAACGACTAGTCGAGCGTTATAAATAAATTCGCGGCGCTCAGCCACCTGCTCGTCGCTACGGTATTCATAGTTCGTCCACGTGTACAGCGACCTGCATATCGGTTCGTTCGCAACGTACCTAATGATGAGGTCGCGAGTCCTCGGCGCCGATGTAGGTCAATTAATTCAAACTATCGATTTTCCCGACGAAAAAGCCGGAACAGACAAGGGCGGCCCTTGAGTCACGCGAGGGTCTCGTTCGTTTTCATTCGGAGGAGCCAAACCTCGCGGGTCTCGAGAACGTTTGAACTTCCCGCCCTCTGAACGTGCCGAAACAAGACTCCTCATCGAAATTTATACGTGGACATCCGTATCCGTAACAGGACATTACTGAACAATTTTTGGTAATTGTATAGCAAAGGTCTGCGTACTCCGATTTTCATGAAATTTTAATATGTTATGCAGCAACACATTCTGAACAACTTTTTCCTTTTCCAATATAGGGGAGTCGCTTTTAGTTTTTGAGATATTTGCAAAAAAATATTGCTAATACTGTATTGAATTTTTCGTATTCCTGCACGCTCCACTGTAATGAGTCAGACAGACCTAATCTACTTAAATGTAGCTCCTCACTTAAGGTGCGATAACATCATGGGAAAAAATCGTAGATCAATTTTTGAAACGTCATTTTAAAGAGGAAACTTCCCTCTATAAGATCCTAGTAGAATAATTGCGAGAAAAAATTTGGTCAGGCTTCGTGGAGCCGTTCGAATAAGCAGCTACAATTGACCACTCGAATTGAAAATTGAATTCAATTTAATTCTATATTGGAGAAGGAAAAAGTTGTTCAAAAAATGTCGAAATCTATAACATATTAAAATTTCATCAAAATCACGAAACCACGCCGAGTCTCGAAATTTTTTTAAACATCGTTCATGTCGCTTTATTCCCCAGTGGATATCCGTGGGCATCCTCTCGACCTGCGAATCATCTCCGCTTTTCGACCTTTCGAAAGTTTCCACGTGACGAGTGGCAATCGAATTTTCCCTGGCTCCGCTCTCGCGTCGCTCCCGGATGTCGGGTCGGATCGATAACGTCTGGGCTTCCTCTTGAAGCGGAGATCCAACATCCGACAGGAATGGCATCCAGCGGAAGCACGCATTTTCGTTGGTTTGTTGTGCTACGAATTATGGCCGGGAGCCAGGCTTGTCGAATTCTTTCCGCTTCGCTGAATTCGAAAATCCATCGGCCTCGGTGGTTACTGACACTGGCTGCGAGCAAACCCGCGACGAATCTGGTGGATTTGCTATTTTTCTATTGTCACGGTCTACTTGTTGTTCACAGTTCAAACAAAATTTCCAGGACTACTGTCAGACTTTTTTATCCCACACAGTGAAACTCGCTATCAAATTAAAAGTAAACATCGAATCAGGCTTTCTTCTCGGCTAACACGATTATCACTTAAACGACTTCCCCCGTAAGCCGTGTCATAAATCAGATCTTAATTAAAGTTACACAATCTTCGCATTAACGAAATTTGCATAAGCATGAGGCTCTGAATTTAATTGCACGTGGAAACAAAAATGTCCTGTAAATAAACCAGTGAAATTCGTGGGAATCAGAAGATTATTTAAAAAAAATTTTAGTAGTGATTTTTTTTACGTATTAAGCACCACTTTGTTTGATTCACTGCCTATTAGGCAGTGTCAGTGATTGACAGTGGCTTCCGAGAACCACTCTGCGGCACTCGGCTCGAGTAAACACCGAAGATTCGGGATCGGTGTCAAATTGCCCTGTTTCCAGTTAGTCAGCCGTTCGTGGAAAACAATCGAATCCGGATGATTAGGCGCAATCTATTCTCTCGGCGACCCAAATGAGACGAACGAGTATGTTCGTCGAATCCGCCTGCAAAATCCATAACACTGGCAGCTGGCCAAGAGGCGCCTGGCGTCGCGACGCTCCCCCACCACCATTTTAAACACTTCCCTGAATTTCGGCGCAAAACGGTATGCTGAAAACTGTTCATCAGAAAAATCGCTTCAAGCACACAGTCACGAAGTCTATTGAATTCTACAAAATTCTATGAAAAAATTATGAAGAAGCAAATTAATAATAAATTATTAATGGTAATTATATAGAAAAGGTCTGTGTACTTCGATTTTGATGAAATTTTAATATGTTATAGATTTCGACATTTTGAATAACTTTTCCCTTTTCCAGTATACAGGGTCGCTTTTACTTTTCGAGATATTTGCAAAAAATTATTGCTAATACTGTATTGAATTTTTCGTATTCAATAGCGATAGTTTTTTGCAAATATTTGAAAAACTAAAAGCGACCCACCTATATTGCAAAAGGAAAAAACTGTTTAGAATGTGTTCCTGCATAACATATTAAAATTTCATCAAAATCGGAGTACGCAGACCTTCCCTATATAATTACCATTATTATTATTAATAATTCCCCTCGCAACGCAAATGGTCGATGAAGAGCTAAATGGTTAATCTGTTTCTTTTTCGAATTTTTATCGCTCGAGCAACGTTGACAGTATGATGAAATACCAGCCCGACACGCTCAAATGGATTATACAATGCTATTGTGAACTTTCAGTCTTTGATCACGACAAAATCTTGTGACGAATCCGTGAAATTATTATGCAACGTCCGCGGACGCTATCAATTGTGCTATTACTGGAATTCAATCGCCCACCCTTGCAATTGACATTCCTATTAATCCCTCTATTAAATAATACAAAATTACTCGATCAGCATCAATCTCGTTAACGACCACTCCTGCCCACGTGCACACGACATATTTTTAACTATTGTGCAGCACCACTTTACTACCACAAATATCAATTCTCTTAAGTAATCTTCTAATGCCTCATACGCAGTTGTAAAATTTTCCATATATCTTTTATGTTTCAAAAATTCAGGCCGATCCTCCGTTTCGTGTTACAAAATTTCGTAGTAGCTTTCTTTTGTCTGTTGTGTACAGAGTTCGAGTAAAAAAGCACCGGAGGTGAAATTGCGAGGAAGAATTCCCATGGCAGTGACACAGAACTTTTCATTGCTGGCGACATCGCCATCTCTCACGAAGCCGCGTTCTTTTTCCTCGGCTTCTATTACTTGCATCGTGCCCTTAAACCCTATAGTAGTCGGCTCATCCACGGTTTATTATACGCATCGCTGCGCGGGATGCAGCGCTAATAAAAATACACCGAGGTTCATGAAAAAAACTTGTTGCTCTCACCACCCCTTTCTCCGGCCACCTCCGCAGTCATTTCCTTCTTTGTAAAACTAGTTCCTGAGAGTAATGTGTTTATAACAACCATTTTCATCGTCCCACACGATGCCTGAATGAGCTCCTCGTCAGTACACGCCGCCTGCTGCTCTGTAATGGTCTCCTGTTACACTGTGTCACACTCAGACGTTGTACACTGTAAGCAAGAAACTGGAGACTGTGTCTCACGAAATGTCTATCTATCTTGCACACATGATACCCTGATACAATTTGTCCCTTTAGTAACAAACGTTACTATGACAATTTACATATGGCAACTGCTGTTTCAGGTCTGCATAATTACTGCCACCTCCACGACCATCATGAATTTCTGATACAATGTGCCCTTCTCGATTATAAACGACCCCGAGGAAGCTTGGCTATAACGACTGCTGACATTCTTACTATAATCCCAGATTTATAAATTCTGTGCCACCTCCTCGGCTATCATACATCCCTGACACAACCTCGTACAATTGCTTACAAATATTAGTGAGACCGCCTGCTTAGAATAACTTCTAAAGTACCAGATCTACTTGGCTTTCATAGTTCCCTGGGCGGAAGGTGCCTCTTCAGCTATGAACATCACCAAAAGAATTTAATGTGTGACTCCTGGTGCAGTACCAGGTGGCACAATTTCAGCTACCTCCTTGCCAAGCATACTCCCCTGTCGAAAATGGCAGGCTTGTGTCTATGAACACCGAGCCACACAGCTGCTGAAATCAATACCAGCTACCAGAACCTCGTGCCACCTACTCTCGCAACATGTGGCCCTGGTAGAAGGTCTAGACTTTCCAAAGAAAAAGCTCTGAGGTAGACGTTGTACATTGCTGAACTCGCGCAGCCTAAAAATGGGCCCTATCCTGCCACCTTCTGCATCGTTCTGTTCCCTCGATGTTGAAATCTAATTTTGGAGAGAACGCCTGTGGAATCAGAGCGAAGGAACCGCTGGAGATTGTTAGAGAGGCCTACTTCTAAGATCACGTCACCTTTCTCGCTGCAATGGTGCCACTTCCTTGGCTGGCATAATCTCCTGGCACAATACCTGGGATTCTTAGAAACATTTCACAGTATTGAGACTATCGAGAGGTGCTCGTGAATAGAGACTAGAGGCCTCGTGCGAGATCGTGATACTTCCTTTGGTCACATGGTCTCCTAGTATAATACCTAGGTTCCTTAGAAAAATGTCACACACAGTATTGAACGGTTCCCATGAATTGGACTCTTCCCTGGCATACTCTCGCGGTCGTGCCACCTCTTTCACTGACGTGGTCTCCTGGTACAATACCTAGGTGTCTTAGAAAAGTTTCTCGCACATCCCCGGCCGGTCAGCTTTGACGTCAGACGGCGCGCAACGCGTGCCGCTTCTTGCAACATCATGCGCTCCTGTTACAATATCAGACTGTTATCGTCGCGTGGCTTCGCATAATTTCTTCGAACTTGACGTCACACTGCCGACAGTATTTTCTCGCTTCTCTCTGCAGAATCGACGAAGGAATTCGCGAGGGTTGGAATAAAAATGTAATTATCGTATTTGCGCGCTAATTAAACGCGACTACGGCGCATTTAACGTGTATCGGTTCCACTTAAAGCTCACACGTGTTACTCTGACATTTGTTTGTCGCGTCGGGTCACGTTCCACACGCTTCGCGAATTTTTTTTTTTTTTACATTTCGCACGGCAATTCAATTTTTGCGAATTCTTCGCGTTCCGCTGGAAGAAAATGGAACGTAGTAGGAATTTTAATTGAAAAATATATAAATAGAAACGGTGCGACTGCGATTCCAAGGTAGAGACACTACAAGTGGCTGTTCCAAAGTGAATGAGCGAGGTCAATCATGCGACCGGTGGCGTTCGAACGCGTCTGGTGCGTTCTCTCACCCTTGAACTATACTTCCCACTCGCCTCGACAGCTTTCTCCTAAAAATAACATTCTATTTTTAATGATAAAATATGCCGGGACATACGCGACAGATTGCCCGGTGCGTCTACAACAAATTATCCAATTGTTTTTTTCCTCCCGTTTTAAATTCCGTTCGGAAGTTATTTCCACGTGGTGTTTGTTTGAGGGGAGGTTCCGGTACGTTATTTTTTATTTAATGGAGAACAGAAGGCGAGCTCAGGAGCTGAATGTTTAAATGTCTCGGTCGGGGAGGCTGTCGACACTCGTTTTCGCGCGTAAATGGCCGGTGTCCGTCGACGAGCGCCGGAAGAATAAAGGGGATTCCACGGAAACATTCGGCGAACGGCCAGGTTCGCCGAAGGAAATATTTTCTCGGGCCCCACCGGATGTTGCCTTTTGATAATTCCGATTGGAAACAGACTCCCAGCGCGAATACCTCTCGACTGGGAATTTTCTGCCGGCTAATCGAAGTCCATAAAGGCTGCCAGAATTTTTCGAATTTCTTCCAAGCAACTCAATTTATTCAATTTTTCAATCTGACTGTTTTCGGCTGCATTCCATTGATCGGTATTTATCTCGGGTATTATTAAGTTCCCGATTTAGAGGGTAGTTATTGGTAATGACCCCGAAAATCGAAAATCGATTTCTTAACAGATCTTTATATTTCAAGGTCATTGGAGTCATTTTAGACTATTTTCAAAAAAATGTTTGTATGTGTGTGTTGTATAAATTTTTCATTAACGTTTTCTGAAAAAGTAACGACATGATCAGAATTATGAATGATGCAATTGATGTACACCGCTGTAAGTTAGAGCTGATTAGATTTTGGTCCAAATTGGTCCAGTAGTTTTTTAATTATTTTTTTAAAATAAGGTGATTCAACAATGCAATTTCTACGAGAGGAGGTAAATTTTCCATCGAAAAAACAAACGCATTTATATATACACTTTCTTTTACTAACTATAATTTTTTACTAAATAATATAAATTTACTAAATACATACATATATTTTATATTAGTAAAAAATTATATTTATTTAAAAAAAGTATATATTTATATATAAATAGTGTAAATAATAGATTAAGATAGAGAGAAGAAAATGTAAATATTTAAGGAATAGAAAAGGAAGGAAGAAGAAAGACTATGGCTACTAGCCATACGTACCACTAACACTTTTTTAAAAATAATCCAGCTTCCACTCTCAATAGAATCATTTCATTAAATCATTGTAAATTACATCAGTCTCCTTACGGGTAATTATCAGCCATAAATTCACTATAAAGTTGCTTCGAATTAATTCGACTTTAATATTCATGTGATTCTAACACAGTGAATTTTTTTTACCGACGTCTATTTATAATACCAACATCCTAATTACATTTACCGATTGTTTGCAACAATTTTAGCCCATAAACAAGTTAAAGAAATTGTTTTGAACCGTGGCCACATCGTAACTGGTTCTCTCCGGTATCAATGAATGATGCTTTACCCGAACATAATGAAATTCATCACCGCGATAATTGCGAGCAACCGATGCAATTTGAATTGTTAATAACCTCGCCAAAGAAGCCTCGCAATTTTCTGTGGTACAAGAACTCGGCGCAACGAGGCATCCGTCGTTCGACATAAATGGAAACTTGTACATCGGGAGCGGTGCACGCGCGCGTGGCATTAATATACATTCTCCGTCAATAAAAATGAAACGCTGCACATTTGCATTCAGTGAAATTAAAAAAACGAAAAAATAAAAAAAAACTACCTGCGCATAGAAATTCTCGGGTACGTACGGGTGCAAAAATGATCTCGTCGAACGGAGAAATTGTTTTCAAAAAAACGGTCTGAAAGAAAGAATGGAAAAATTTAATATCGGTTGTCGCTCGGGATATTTTCAGCAAGTAAAAAGCTGTTTTCGACGCGCGTGATTGTGTTACTCAAAGCGCACCGGACACCGGCGTTCGACGGAATGAAATTCGACAAAAGAAAATCGCGGATCAACCGACGAAGCATCGATTCGAACTGTTTATTCGGTGTCGAGATCCAATGGCAAATAGCGCGCGATTCGCGTTGGTAACAAAAGCGACGCGTGTTGTGGCTGACGTTCACAAGGCGGAAGATAAGAGTAGGTACCGTAGCGCAATAAGTACACGGGGTGACGTAAATGTGGCTCGACGTGGCGGCCGAGGGTTTACTTTCGCGATAGGTATGGTCGGTGGGACAAATTGCCGGCGATTACCTATATTGACAGCGCGATTTACCACGTGTCTTCCGGCCGTGTAAACGACACCGTGAGGGGGCAACTGTGAAATGTAAGGATTCCAGGGCGTGTAAATACTGCATCGGGTGAACGATACCGTCTGAATTTATTCCGAGACGCGATTGGGTCGCCATTATTCATTGATCGGTGGCGGTGCGAGTATACACCGGGGGAAAAGAAATCGACGGTTCAAGGCTGGATATACAGGTCTGGTTAAGTCTGGAAAGTCTCTGAACCGGATCTTCGTAGTCCTTTAGACGACTCATTGTTAGGTGGTGTTAGTTGCTTTAACCCTCATACCGTTCCTCGGGATGAAAATTCAACCATTCGATATTTTCACATAGTGTGTAAAATCATTCAACCCTCTAAGTTTGCGAAATGATATGTATTTCTTTAAAATGTGATAATTATGTGCAGGAATACGAAAATTAAATACAGTGTTCGCAATAGTTTTTTGCAATTATCTCGGAAACTAAAAGCGACCCCCTATATTGTAAAAAGAAAAAGTTGTTCAGAATGTGTTGCTGCATGGCATATTAAAATTTCATCGAAATCGGAGCACGCAGACCTATTCTATATAATTATTTGTGACGCTATAAATGTAACATAATCTGTCGATTGAAATGTGGAAAATAAAACTGGTTGAACTGTTATCCTAGCCTCTTTTATGGTGCTATTTTTTAGGGGTGTATGAAGTTTAATAGTTTGTTAGGAGTCATGTGATTAGGTTGGAAAATTTCGGATGCGTTGGAATTGATTGTGATTAGGACTGAGGTGATATTAGACTCTCTTAAGTTAAGCCTGCACGATATTGGATACCCTTAAATTCGATATAAGTCCGAACGGTAAAAATAGAACCTAATCGCCGGAACAGAAAACTAATTCCGAAGTGAGCTCGATTGTTCCCTAAATATTCGGCGAGTTGTATGTGTTCAGTTGCAGTCGCGAACAGTTGGAGCGTTCTATTTTCGCGTTCAGACGAAGAAGCATTATTATGTAACGCCGACACCGGTGTCACCGTCGACACATCGTTATTGCCCGTTATTATCGGTATCAACCGATTGAAATTTAATCAATCGGAAGAAACGGTTAATTAGATCCCCGTTTTTCTGCTCGGATTACGTCGAATCAAATTTATACAGGCTGTAATTAGCCCCGCCACGGGGAGCAATTAGCTATTTATGGTATTGCTCGTGAATTCTTTAACGAGGATTCAAAACGCGTGTCCGACTGATGAGCTGCCGGGTTGACAAATTGTTCTGAACGATCCTATGCAGCATTAACGTCACCTTTCATTAACCGACCACTACGTTTTCTGGAAAATTTATTTCACCCTGTCTCTGCCAGACGGAGCGGAAAAATAGACGAAAACGAACCGGGGAATTATCCTTTAAAAATGCAGAGCGACGACTATGGAACCGTACCTCTCTCTATATCATCCCCTCTCCCGGCTCTTTCTCTACCACGTTTGCGGAGGTGAATGGCGTGACATCGATTTTTCTATATCCGTGCTGTTCCGCACGTTTCACCTGGTTTCGCGAGCATCCACGTGGTTGTGTGCTGCCGTTTGTTTGCCGCAAAACGATAAGCAACCTTTCATGACAACTGACGAATCCGCTAGACCGGTTCCGAGGATCGACTAGACGATAAATCATGTCGCTGGAACCAGGCAAAAAAAGAAATTGTAGACACGCAAATAAAATAGCGGCGCCACTGTCGTACAGTGATCGAAAGTATAGGGACATTCGACCAAAAAGTCAATTTTTAGAAATTGAAAACTAATGAATTTGTATTGCTTTGTAAGCTTTGTTTTATACTTACATTTATAATGGAGGCTTTCCAAACAAATCAAGACTTGTTGTACATTTCAAGGAACTCGGATATAGACTTACGTGATTACCTATTTTTATGTGAAAAGATATGTGAGGTACTGGGTATTTTACCAGAATATTTTAACAAACTGTATTCTAAATTAAAAACGAAATGGGTCCAATGACGTTACATTGAATGAAAATTTCTTCATCGTAATAAAGAGACGGTAGAAAGAGATTTCATATACCCTCCTGAATTATTATCATATAATATTATTATACAATGATTTTAATAAGGAAAAAGCAACTGATTCAACAACTACATAAAAATTTACAAAAATAACTAACTAACAAATCAAACAAAAAATATATTTTAAAATGTATTACTCGAAAGAAATTATTTTATAATATATTTTAGTTCCAACGTCATGTCAATATCTAAAATAATGGTACAAAAGTTATACACAAATGTCCCCAAAAAATATTAAATAAAAAATATATTCTAACATATATTGTTCAAAAGAAATTATTTTATAATATATTTTAGTTCGAACGTCATGTCAATATCACTCTATCGGTACAAAGGTTGCACACAAATGTCCCTAAATTTTTCACCCTGTGTTTCACCCAATTTGTCACCCTCAAAAGCTGCCTCGGTTAGACTAGTTTGACCTAACTGCACGACGGAAAAAAAAATCTATTAATCTTTGAAAAATCTGGTTCACCGATATTTCTGTAACCTGCCATCTGCAGAATTGATCGGAGACCAATCAATTATGCATCGAGATGCGACCGGCGCCAAAGATTGAAGGCACGGGGCCTATCAATACGCGAGATCAAAGGCAGTTCTCAATGGACGAAACCACATGCTCGGCACTATCAGTTGATCTTTCCAACGTAATAAATCATTGCATCAACCGGTCACAGAGACCGTGCGACGACAAATATCAACGTTTATTCCTCGAACGCCACCGACGCTGTGCAGACGTACACTTTCCTATCGTCCGCGACACTTGCATCTCTCCAATTCACCGCATAATCGGTGTCAACAGCGATCCGACAGCTCGCACGAGCTCGCCTCGTGAGCAATTACAACCACAACAAAAGCGACACGCGTGCCTCGTCAACTATGCTTTATCAATTTGTTTCGTACTACGATAGAGACGCCGAACTGCGTGTCTCGTTCCACGATGTCTGCGAAGCTTATCTCCTTGATTGAATTCTTTTTTTTTCTAAATATAGCTGAACCGATTCGATCGAACCAATTCAATTTCGTTGGCGGTGGACATAAAAATGATTCAGGGATTTTGCTGAAAATTTCCCACGATATATTCCACGTGAAATTAAGGGAGGTTTAAGTGATCACATCTCTGGACTCGAATTTCCTCTGTACCTACGAATGTTTCTTTCCAATTGTAATCGTTCGATTTCATTTAAATTTCTAATCGGGATGAGTCGATCTATTGCTAACGAATTTTTTCCAGACTGGAAAATTAATTGACCGAATGCATAATAAATATCGCGACGATTCCCCTGGAGAGAATATTTCCTAGATCGCGGACGCGAATGCAACAGGGCAGAGGAGATGGAGACGAGAGTCTATATCGATCCGCGAAGAAAGAAAACCACCCCGAGCGGAATGCATTAGGTAATATACAAGGTGTCCTACATTTTCCGTTAGTCGTGTCAGCCGGCATACTCTACGAGTAAAAATAGGCTCGAACTGTTTCCTCGATTTTTCATCGGATTCGCCAATTAAATTGCAGATCGACACAACCGTCCGGTTCCGTTGAAGATAATGAACCGATTGCTGCAAAGCTGATTTGCATGACCACTTTTTTTCATCTATGATCATCGTTGATAATACCGGTGGGAAAACCCAGGACGACACTTTGTGTATTATGATTGCGGGCAGACTGCTGGACTTTCCGTCGGAAAATTCGCTAGAGGTGGTCTCGCCCACAGGAAGAAGAAGACACGGAAAATAATCAATTGGCGGGCCGCGCGACAAAGGCCTTTATCCGTCGGAAGACGGAACAAAAGCTATTTCCGGCGGCGGCCCACATGCGCCGGATCGATAATTTGTCACGGCGGCGCGGCCGCGGAGCGTTCATTTTTTATCTGTCATTCCCTCGTTTCCGCGCCGGTGACGTTCAAGTGCATCGATCACACACGGCCTGGCCAGTAGTCTGGGTCACGTTCCAAGCGTCTCGACGAACGAACCGCTTATGGCGAAACAGGGTATGGTTCACCGCGGTCGAAATTCGCGTGGGTCGACCCCTCGCACCGTGGCCAGAAAACCCGCCAAATTCGTCGTTTGTTTTCGTCGATCCCCGGGAACCGAGTTAACTGGCCGTTCAAGGTCAGGGAACTGGACACGCCCCCTCGACGTTGTCTCCGCCCACCGCTTTGTGTCTTTATAAGGAGCTACGAACTCGAATCAGGCTCTTTTGTAATCGAGGAGCAACGGTATACTTGGAATCGAAGTCCATTCGATTGTTTAAGGAAATTGACTGGTCAAGGTGAGGGAACTGGACCCGCCCCCTCGATGTTGTCTCCTCTCACCGCTTTGTGTCTTTACAAGGACCTACGAACTCGAATCAGGCTCTTTTGTAATCGAGGAGCAACGGTATACTTGGAATCGAAGTCCATCGAATTCGATTGTTTAAGGAAATTGACCGGTCAAGGTCAGTGGGCGGGACTATCCCCCTCCAGACTGTCGTGGTCCTCGATTTAGCCTGTTCGCACGAACGTAAAAATAGTATAACCAATCTGATAGTGGACTGTGCTCAACAAGTGTACGATAGTTAATTGATCGATCAAGGTTTATTAGTTAGGTCATCCCCTCCCCTCGGAATTTCTCTATACGGATCCATATAAAATATGCGACTGATAAACGTGAGAATACGATGGTATTGCGGTTCTCGATCCCAATCTGTTCTATAAAAAGACAATAGAGTTAGTTGACTGGCCAAGGTCACTGAACTGGGCCACTCCCCACCAGCTCGCCACTCTAGATGTCTCTGGAGATAGAAATTCCGCGATTGATGGATGTGGGAATGAACGAAGATTACTGTTGATAATTGCAGTGTACTCTGCGAAAAGACGTGCAAGGTTTAACCGAGTTCTCAAGGTCACTGATCTGGGCCATCCCCTCCATTTTGCTCCTCTATATGGACCTGAACGCGTAGATCGCGGATCAGATATTGCGTGTTTCAATTGTACAATATTTGCGAACAAATGGTGAGGAGATTTATTAATTGTTCCAAGGCCGTGGGTCAAGGTCAAACCCAGCTGAACTTTTAGTTTCGTCATTTGACAGTGTTAAACGATGATGGATGTTATTGACTGTTCAAGGTCGCTGCAGAACAGACCTCCGCAAATACCCGAAGCTATAAATTCCCTGACCATAACACCTGCAGAATTAATGATCGTCTGACTCAGTTCTAATAGACCGCGCGTCAAAGATTAATTGTTAAAGCCACATTGTCCAGCGAACAACAAATGTGTCCTGCAACACGCCGGGTGTATCTGTCGTGGAACGCAGTTAAACGTTCTTATAAAGATTTGCCAATCAGAAGAAGCGGTTACTCGATGTTGCTGTAATCACCGTTTGCGTACGAACTTTTTGTTTCGGAGGCAAAACGGTCAGGTGAGATGTACGGCTGCGACAGCGAGCCACGAAGACACTGACACATTCGCGGAAGTGTTTCCAAGCGGACAATCAATTTCGATGCGGTCTGCGACGAAGCAACGAGTCGCACAGATCGGAAACAGTTTTGAATCCTCTTACGGAAGCAGCCTTTGGAAGTCAATCGAGTTGTGGCGATCCCCGGAGGTAGTGCTCTAAGTGAGATCATGTTTTGCGGTCTGAGACCCACAAGGGTATCGCTTCCCACACCGTTTGGATGTGCATCAAGAACTTTGTCTCCGTGTCCAATGGCGGAACAGAGCTGGAAACAGTGGTGCAACCAGCCACTAACAATAAGCTATAATTCCATCCTGTAATGAAGACCTCACCGCTGTTCTCTGGTCTGACCCATAAATTTGCGAGGGCTGATACTACTGTCTGTTTCTATTCGCTGCTTAGACATTCCTGCCGAGCTCTTTACGAGCAAGAATTTCTAATTCGTTTCGTCGAGGATACTGTTGGATTAATTATAATATAAATAGACTGCTGATGTTTATGCAATTTTCAATTTTTTAGGTAAATTTTGAGAAAGTGGAATTATGTTGTTTTCAGTGGTAGTAGCCTTTGTACTAAATTCAGTGGAATTTTATTTCCTAGCTTCTTTTGAAAATTTTTGGAGCCTAAAGATCCACGATTTTGTTCATTTAAGGACACCTTTATGTTATATTTAATTTATCAGAATTGTTAAAGATAGGAAGGAATTTTTATATGGTTCCTGCATTTATTCTGCATAAACATACGCAGTCTACTTATTACAAATTTGGTTACACGACTCTGCTCGATGTAAACAGTTTCGCAGACTACCAAAATTGGTGTGCACCCACGCTTTCACATAAGCGTCATAGCTTTCTTGCGCTTCCGAGTTTGTAAAATAAACCACCGGTTCCGCATTCGATATCTACGGAAAGTTTTGCTTTCTCTCTCTCTCTCTCTGATTCTCTCCAACTCTCTCGAGCGTGGGAAATGATGCATTGTAGATGTCACTGACGATTATTATTCTAAATGCAACTGGGAATCGACGGAATTCCTGCGATAGGATAGTCGCAGTTCCGGACTAGGTTTAAAAATACACATGATGCACCTCGATGCAGATATTTTACATTTTATATGAAATTATTAAAAGTTCACGTTTAACGAAAAAGAAAATAGAATGCAGGAATTATTTGAGTGGAAAATTTTGGAAACGTACATCGGGGAATCCTTTGGCCTTGGTGGTTCACGTTTCGCGGATACACGTACCACGTTACGTGTAATTTCCGAGTGGGAACTACGCGCGAAATTAGACAGCGGATAATTGGAGGGAAAATTATCTAGCGCTCAGCCGAGTCGCATTTCATATTTCGAGATACACGATTCATAAATTCTACGTGCCCATCGTCACGTTCACTGTCAATTGCCAGCTGTCGATCGGGTCACGCGGAGAGAAGCATTGGCACGACTGGTTCAATTGCGTGACTAATATTTGTATTTTTGATTTTTCACAACGGTTCGTTTCAGACATATTTTAATATTTCAAAGTCTAATTTTCTCGAATTTTGTAAACAACTGGTGCTAAAATTAACACGAAGGTTGCAGAAGGTTGCAGAAGTACTGCAAAAAGAGGCTGATTCCATATTTATTATTTACCACAATTATGTGTGCGAATGTACAAAATTATTATTCATAAAATTCTTGGTAATTATATACAAAAGGTCTGTGTACTCTGATTTTGATGAAATTTTAATGTGTTATAGATTTGGATATTTTGAACAACGTTTTCTTTTTACGATATAGGGGGATCACTTTTAGTTTTCGAGATAATTGTAAAAGACTATCGCTAATACTGTATTGAATTTTTTCGTATTCCTGCACGATAGTCTTTTGCAAATATCTCGAAAACTAAAAACGACCCCCTATATTCGAAAAAGAAAAAGTTGTTCTAAATGTCGAAATCTATAACATATTAAAATTCTATCAAAATCGGAGTACGTAGACCTTTTCTATATAATTACCAAATTCTTTTTGAATTTCAAATACACATTACCAATGCTAATGCTATGCCGAAATAATTGGAGACAAATCTTGTAGACATCATACTTCCTTAATACCGGAGTGAACGAATTAAAACTTTAGCACAATTCAGTGCAAATTGTCTTGACAGTTGTACGTGATTACTTGTCAATCATCAGAACGTGTAAATTTGTAGCCTTCGGCAGTATCGGACTTTGCAATCGGCATTAAAAGTGTTTTGAGTCTTTTATTGCTCTGTTGCTTTCTGTTTTCAAACCGAGTAGTGGGGGTGGGGAGAAGAGACAAAAAGATTGTTAAAATAATCGTTGTAAAATGACCAGCCCCATGAAAATTCATCAAACCATTATTATAGCTGTACATCGCCCTCTGACGGTGTTCTATTATCGATGTGTCATTATGGTGCGTTGCATTAGGCTACTTTGAGTGTTCGTTGCATACGTTATCTTCTTCGCGGAATTCTTGGGAACATTAATAATTCAAACAATGAGTAAGCGCCCTTTACTATTGCATAAATATTCAGATATTTATGAAATGCCAAATCATGACTTCACGAAAATTGATAATTGACAACTGTAATTACCACTTGTCATTAGTATACTTAATTCAACAGATTCCGAAGTTGGTCCACCGAAGTTGCAGCCGATATATTTAACAAAAATCATTGTATTTCGCTAACAGCTTTTTCTGAAATGAAAATGAGAATTGCGCAACGACGAATTATGTAAAAATTTATTCAGTCTGTAATTATTCGCAATCGAAAACACAGGCGTCTGAAAAAAGGTGAGACAGTTCATTTTCATATAATGCTGCAGCGATTTAGCTGAGACTTTTCAGAACTGCTGGAAATGCACTGTAAAAGATAAGCTTTCCGTTGTAGCTACCATCTAAGGCTCGAGTACGTCACGCCGTTATCACAACCAGTGGTTAAGTTTCCTATTGCGCAATTTATTCCCTGCTCGGTTTCTTTCTTTTAATTAATGTGAAATTATGATGCAGCAAACCAGTTTCCTCGTCGAGATTCTGCAATATTTAATTGATCTCGTGCAGCGTTGAAATAGATTAGCTGGAAAATGATCGAGTTGGTGCGACATTCTTCTTAAAATTATTGAGGCAGGCTTCGGTGATGTGACTTTCAGGAAATGCTCCTTTTGGCAAATTGTCACCAGTTCTTCGGTTCTTAATTCCCGAAAATAGCATCTTCGTCGAAGCTCACCGGGGTTGAGTCACGAGAGGAGGCTTAGTGACTCCGAAAGTGAGTCAATTTGAATCCACGCGACATCAGGAAGACTCGTGGTCGATGATATCAGGGGCCAAGAAAAGTGAGGGCGACTGTCGCCTTGTTTGGCGCCAAAAAACTTGACTCACACACTCGGAACTCCGCTGAGATAATTTACCATGAAATTATCACTGTAGCTTCGTCTCGCAACAGAAGAACTGTATCGAATATTTATTTGCATCGATTACGAAAATTGCGTGAACAGTTTATTTAAACGAGAGAATTTAAAGGCCCCGAGGAGAATTACAGAATTCGCAGAAGCTGCACATCGCATTCTATTCCGTTTGTTTCCACTTTCTCGAGCAACAACGGTTCTTCTAAAACTGAATCATTGGACTTTCGGGTGTCCAATTTAATTTGAAACCGACAAACTAAAAACACAGCGAGCACGCGCAGCGAGAGACCACTGTCGAAAAGAAATGCTGATCCACAATAAAAATAAAGTTACTTTTTCCATCACGGGCCCGTTGTCGGGCAAAATTGTTTATTCAGCCGGAATGTTCAACAATGAGATTGCATTCGGGGTACCGTTCCTCTCGGAACCCTAACAGCGATCCGGTATGACGCGGGAGGGAATCTCATAGAGATTCCGTTTAAATCGAAGCGTATCCAGACTGAGGGAAACCTAGCTAAGAATAATAATCTGAAAATATAGCAGAAAGAGCCGGTTCTCCTCTCGACTATTATTATCCGGCATTGTTTTCATACGGGGAAATCCGGACCGTTTAATTTCAACGAACGAGAAAAGTGCTCGTAAAAATGGTGGTTTCACGGGAATCACCCGTCTGACCTAGAAAAAGATTCGGGATAGCCATGGTTCGTTGAACCGGCGTGCTGCAATTTTCAAGGATCCAGGAAGATTTCTAGGAGAGCAAAGTCGTACGATGTCTTGATTGATTAATCCTAGTGTGCTCTGGCTAAATATTCGAACGCTCGAAACTGCAGAGTGTGATCATTGCACTTCCCGCAGTCCCACTTGGCACGGACGACAGAGGCCAAGAGCGTCAATTATGCGACAGAATCTACGATGTGACGCTGCTGACGTTGGTCCATGCACAGATTTATCTTAGGGACGCGTAGGGACTGCACCATATTTATTTGCATCCCTGGGATCTCCGAAACTAACAAATTTCCATTGGATTTTAGGACTGGGTTAGGTATCTAGAGATTTTTTAGAACTCCTTAATAATATTTGTATTATCATCATTAATTGAGGAAAAGCCAAGAACATGAGTGGCGACCCTTCGGGAAATTCGCCGAGGGGTGAATTGAAGAAAAGGCCCCCCTCGACGTTCCGAGTAAGTTGGAGTTCCTTTAGAAAAAAAAGGTACATAGGGATTGGGTCCTTTAAAATCAAGCTTGACCCTCCTATACCTTTTGTTTATATTTATTTAACGTCGCGCTCAACTTTTTGACAAGGTTAGTTCGGGATGGGACTTACCAGGTTATTAAGGTGGGTTCAGAACCACCTTGGGCACCATGGTATTAGATGGCACATGGAATATTTCCAAATGTCCCCTAAACCTTTTTTTGTTTAAGGGCGGTGGGGAGGGTTGAATGGAAATAGTGACGGGGAATTTTGTGTCCGGGATTTCCATGGGACCCCTGGGTAAATTGGGTGATTATCATTACCTGAAGTAGTCTATCGCCATACCAAGGACCTTCTCACTCCTCATTTGGTCGAAGCTTTACTTGTGCCGCGATGCCCCCTCTCCGTATTACATGTGTGATTAGAATATATATGTATATTTATCCAGCTTAACTTATCTATTTACACTGCTTATCTACTAGTATATACAATATTTACATTTCATTCGAACAATGTCTCTTTCTACCTGATGGACGACCCGGAGAGTTCCCGAGATCGTCAATTTCCATCATCTGTTCATGATTAGATATTTCTATCTCAACATTTTATTTTATACCAAAAACTACTTCTTTCTCTTTCTTAGCCTCTACCTATTACAAATGGGTATTAAAAAATAACTACATCGTTGGTAAAATCACTTTAAAATAATGCTGTATTAAAGACACACGAAGAAGGACGACTTTACTATTGGGCTAGCGAACTCACAGTGAAGAAGAAATAAAGAAAGTTGTAAGGGCGAAAGAGAAACTCAGTTACCCACACTTGGAAAAACCCCGGGCAACAGAGTTTACGGCCCAGGTACGACGACATCTTGCTATTGTTCTACGTTAGAGAAACTGCAGTGTTTCTCATGGACAACGAAATTCGTTTTTGCACTTTGTTGCATTATTATTATTAACAATCCAACACTACCTGTCTATAATAAGATCGGTAGGATGTCCTCTTGGATGTCCTCTGTAGCTCGCACTCTATTCTCTGCTTGAAAATCACAGTCTTGACCCTGACATTGACCTACACAATGGACCCTACACTATCACGATCCAGCTGGTCTGCATCGGATACCGAATCACCTCCCACCTCTTCCTAGATCTAGCATAGCCAAAGTTCGAGTCATCAGCGAGCTATTTTGGACAGGATCTCGAGGCTTCTTCGTAGTAGACTTTCCGAAAAGCTGCAGTCGGCGGATTCCCGCCGTTTCTGGAAACCCTGGCTCCCTTGTGCGTCGTCAGGCATCTCTCTATCCCCACTCTGCACTCGCGCGAAGCGGAGAGCGCTAGCGCGAAAGCGAGACAGCGCGTTTGGCAGCGATAAAAAGCAGGGAGACGCGATTCCGGCACGTAGACCACGTTTAGCAGTCGAGTGACGTCCACGCGTACCGCAGACGTCCTCCGAGGCCTAGAGCAACTATTGCTATAGTGAACTAGTGGACTATAAATCTCGTATACTTGGATCTAGAAAAATAGTGCACACGCTTCTTTAGTTTTCTGTCGAATTCTCGGCGTGGATCTTGTCAGTATTTTTGAAATCGTCTCGCGAGAAGGAAGACGTGATTACCGGAAAGTAGAAAGTGTGCTGCAAGTTCCTGGGGACAGGTTCGGTGAAAGTGGAGCGATTTTCACGTGGAGACACGCACGTCGTCGATTCGAGTGTTCGCGCTTGAAGACTGTTAGCGGTTCTTTGTTGTTTTTTTTTACGAATTGGGAATTTGTTGATCGGCGACATGGTCCAGCAAATGGACACCGAGTTCGGAGCCGGAAACCTGGGAGAGGCCGCTAGGTACTTTAACTACTTGAGGACCCTGGCAGACCTTACGGCCATGGCCAGCATCGTGGTCGTGCAGGTAATCGATTTTGAGAGCTCTTATCGCCGCGAACCTTTGACTTTCGACCAGGCTTGATCGCCTCTTGTTTTTCACCGTGAATTCATTTGGTTTGGCAAGCACACCGGTATAGTCCAAGGACTGCGTTCTAGATGCTGGAAAAATTGGAGCGATTCTTCTTCGCTGTCTAGGAAATCCTTCGGACTGATCTTTATTGCTCTTGTTTCGCTTTTATTGAATATTTTGGCGAGCATTTATTTTTGCTTTATTGCGAACTCACTTGGAACTCATTTTTTTTTAAATTTTTGTCTTGTTGGGATCAGGTACCCCCTTCCGACTGCTCTTTTTTTGATTTTATTCAACATTTTGAAGAACATTTATTTTTGCTTTATTGAAAACTCACTTGGGACGCAGAGATCATTTTCTTTTAATTTTTGTCTCGTTGGGATCAGGAACCCCATTGGCATAATTTTTATTTGGAAAGTATAGAATCCCCAGGGAATTTAATTTTATAATTAATCTAGGCTTGAGAACTAAGCCAGTCCGTTGCATTGAATACAATCCAGTTTTACAAGCGTCTCTCTCTCTTCCAGTTCATAAATTGATTCACTAATTCCACAATCGAAGTGGAACACCGTGTCGCGAAGACGTTTGCATAATTATTTGATATATTCATCTGCCATAAATCCATAAAAACTCGCCAGCTTATTCATTAGAGCTTTTTTCTGTGTGTAGATTGGGAAAAAAGAGTTAGGTCAGTCAGGGACACCAATAACGATGTTTGTTATTGTTGAATGAGTTGAAAAAGAGTTTCACCGTTCTCGAGAATTTCGAGTTTTTAGTTTAGGGAATAAAAAAAGATGCTGCAAGTTCCGGTTCGTAGTAATATCAGAAACACGTTTGTTTTGAACGTGTCTGGGCTGGGTGCGTTGACATCGACAAATAAATATTCGTCGCGCGAGCTCGCTGCGTGACAATTCGCACGACACAGCAAAAATCCAAATGCAAAATTTGCCGAGGCTCTGAGGGAGCAACAAACACGTCTGTTAATTAATTAACAAAGCAATTAAGGAAATTTGCTTCACCAGATACGATGGAATGAATTTGTTAGAAACATTTCAGAAAATTAATTAGAATTATTTGAAATGTAACAGATGTATATATTATAATTTTTATTAATTTATCAATTAATCAACAATGCCGATAGGGAGATAGAAATTCAATTAAATTTGTCGAAGCGGCACAAACAGTTGGAATAATTTTTCATTAATTCTTTTCAACAAAAGGAGCAAAAAGACACGGGTGACTTTCGAATTAGCATGAAAAAATATTTGCCTTGCGAGATTGCACAGTATCATAGTCTAAGATAAAAAGCAGCGGCGTTAAGCCCTCGAAACATGTGCCTGTGGATTTAGCCTGGATCGCACGATTTACGTGTAAATCTCGATCCTCCGAGCCATATGTTGCGGTTGGAATTGGCGAACTGTATGGCGATTTCTAAATTGATCGCTGGTAGATCCCTGCGTTCCCTTAAACAACGTTTCGAATATTAATATATATAACATTTTGAAACTTCGTAAAAATTTTCCGATCCGCAAAGACAATTATCGTCATTGTTTACAAAAAAAATAAATGAAGAAGGATTAGTGTATCGTAGCATCCAATTTGAAAAGATGCCATTATCGGCTCGTTATCGGCAATTCGGCGCCATTTTTCTCTGAGAAAGACTACGCACCCTTTCGCCGGATTAAATCGTATCGCTGTCGAATCGACACTCGAAGTCGATATCAACGGGACGAGGATGATGTTTTGATTGATGATAATCTCGCTGAGAATTCCACTGAAATCCGCTAGACTGATTTATTATTATTTATTTATAACACTGAAACCATCTATCGTCTGTTCGCAGAAATATAAAATTTTACATTGATGAATTTCGAAATTGCGGTCGCGTTAATTTCACAGTAGTTCTCCCGACAATTATTTATGAAAATCGAAGGGAAATATCGTGGAGCGAACGTTGTATTCGTTTTACGTCGATGCTTATTTATTGTAACAATAAACCATCGACGGATTCGACAGACTAACGGTAGACCGATGCAATTTATATTCCCATTCAGACTGCGCGAATCCGTTTGGCTTTGTACCAAAACGACGCGAAATATATGTCTTAGGCTTGTCCAAATATTCGGAACGGTCGTATCTTCCGAGAAAAAAGATACCGAGACTTTGGATACGGAGAGACGATAAGCGTTATCAATGGGCACGGGATCCAGGATGTTGCCGATAAGAAGTGTCATGGGGTCGGTGTAATCGTGGTACTTAATTAATGACGTTTTTCTTACGTAGCAGGTTCAAGAGAACATAAATTGGCCGGAGATCTCGGGAGAGAGTCAAGACTCTCACATAACAGCTTCTTCTCCGTCTTATCATTGTTATTCGTTGCTTGCAACACGATACGCGAATGCGTGGCAGCGAAGCGACGCGAAGAGGTCAAGAAGGAATCCGAAAAAAAATATTCGAAATAATGATATGCTTCAAGAAACTCTGGGGAGTCCTTCAGAGTCCTTAGGAATAGCTACCTAGAGTCTTCCTGGAGTCTTGAATAAATTTCCCCATTTTTCTCTGATCATATAGTAATTATATCGATCGCAATATTAAGATAATTGGTTCGATCAATTTCTACAAAATATAGCAAACGTGTCGATTCGGATGTGAATCATATTTTTATTCAAGGCCACGTTTGCTATTAAATGTTTTAATAGTAGAGGAAAATTATTAAAGGATATTAAAGGAAAATTATTAAAACATTTAATAAGAAACGTGGCCTCAAATAAAAATATTATTCATATCCGAAACGACACGTTTGGGTATACTCACAAAATTGCTACAGTTTGTAGAAAATGGTCGAACTTTGCACTGCGAAAAATTCCAATTTTCTTTGATCAATTCCACGAAGATCAAGTACTTTTCCGTGATCACGAGATGTCGCCTAGCACGGTCCCGGCTTTAGCTAGATTTGCTAAAAGTCAGATCTACGATAACAAAAGACCAGTGTACAATTGGAGACCTTGTGGCGATAACAGACCACGTGTGCTAGCTACGTAAGATCCGAAATTTATCAAGTTTCGAAGATCCCCAAGCTTTGTCATCGATGATGACATAATTTGCTTTATAGTTCGGACACGTCACCGACGCTGACACATTAGCATCACTCTGATTACCTGAACAATTACGTTTACCGCGCTGACCTGATAATGAAATTATGGTCTTAGTCATCCTTTCCTCGAAACACGTAGCTTCGTACTCTCGATTCAGCCGCGTGAGAGTCGATCGGTGAATGACGCGATTTACTCATCCCTCGTCGTGTGACGCGCTCAAGGGGCTTCTTTATAAAAAATCGAATCTTTATAAAAATAAATATCTACACCCTTCGCCATTATATTTATTATTTCCTGCTGTAAATAATCGTTCAACGTCAAAAGGCTCGCGATTAAAATTTCCTATGAATAATTATATTCTCCTGGCGGTTTACAAAATAGCATCTTCGATATTCCCAAATCAAATGACATTACCGGAAATCAATTCGCCATTATATTTATCATTTTCTGCTATAAATAATCGTTCAACGTCATAAGTCTCGCAATTAAAATTTCCTATGAATAATTATACTTACCTGGCGGTTTACAAAATAGCATCTTCGATATTCTCAAATCAATTCGCCATTATATTTATCATTTTCTGCTATAAATAATCGTTCAACGCCAGAAGGCTCCTGATTAAAATTTTCTATGAATATTTTCTTGGCGGTTTACAAAATAGCATCTTCGATATTTCTAAATCAAATGACATTCCCGGAAATCAATTGAGGCGGATCGAAGAATTAGTGAATAATTTAAGAGGAACCGTGTACGATTCCAGCGAGTTCCTTCGCTCGGCGAAATGTCAGCTCGTCCTCTGCGCCGAAGTCCGTGATTAAAGTTCTGCCCCTGACCAGCGCAACATTGCGTGACATTTGGGAGCGGAGCAGAATTGTTTACGTGGGAGAGAAAGGCGCGTTGGTATCTTCCGACGATTAAATAATCGCCGAACACTTTGTCAAAGACGTCCGAGCTTGATAAGATGGGGTCGCGTCGATAGAAATATATTTATTTTGGTCTTATCTCATTTGGTCTTATCTTAAGATCATCTTATCCCATTATGTAACCGACACTGATCAAGATCTGCACGATTATCTATCGTTATGTAATTTCGATTACTTGTACAATTATTTGCGTTTGCGGCAGAAAATTCGATTAGTCATTACGCGACACGAGCGAGATGATTCACTGTGAAAGATCGAAATGTTTGTTCCATCCCTAGTAGCACAAAACTATTAAATGTATATTTTTTCAAATATTGGAAAAATATTTTTTAAGCCACATTTTACACATGTACAATGTACAAGGACAACCATTATCTGTATATTAGGAAGAAATATTCTATTTCTACTATTAAACAAAGATTTGTTTTTGTAATGAGAAAGAAATATTTTTTTCACAATATGAAACAAATATTATTTGTATATTAGGAACAAAATATTCTACTTCTAATATGAAATAAAGATTCATTTAATATTTAGAAAAAAAATATTTTTCTCGTAACATGAAATAAATATTTCCTGCATATTTAAAAAGAAATATTTGTTACTTAATATAAAACAAATATTGTATGTATATTTGAATATTAAAAAAAGATTAAATCTCTTTTTCATATTATATGAATGTGTATACAATATTTTGTGCTACTAGGGATACCTCTTCGAGCACGCTTTCTATACTAATTTCCACGGGGGCTAATTATCGAGAAACCATTGGCCAGATTCTTTGGATCATTAACCGACTGTCTTTCAGAGACGATCACGTTGGGAATGTTAGGCATGCAGAATGAAGAGCGCGCGTTCGACCGATTATTGCGGTTCTGTTTCTACTCGATCGCCTCTCTCTCTGATGACCCAATTGTATCTTCTGCCTATGTGTATCGCCGCTGGTTTACCCGCGAGAAACTCAATGGCAATTTTTCGAAGAAACAATGCCATTGTTGCGGCTGCCTCTGACAGGCTAAATGAGCATCCGAGCTCGACACGATTAGATACCAAATATTTTTACATTTCCTCCAGACTTTGCTTTGCAAATTACAGGGAACGAGAAAAGAAATTTTTGTGGGGTCAATATTCGATTTAAAAGTTTATGGGTTAGGTCGGAGAAAGTCTCCTGGCCAAAAACCTGGCCAATATAATATTGAATTAAATTAGAGATTTCCGAAGATCGAAAGCGAATAAAAATGTGATCGGTGGAGTATTCTGGAGGGCGATCAAGGCATTGTGTGACTCGGATGTGTTTTATCTGGTTCGGAAAACAATCTATTCGATAACAGGTCAGTCCTCTTTGTGGCTGTTTCTCGAGTGCATCTGCATCGATATCCGCGTAATCATTCGGGATAAAGAGGAATCCTTTCGCCGGGTGCTACGTTACTGATAACGCCGTTACCAGGGCCCAGACACAACGGTACTAGCAATCTGTTTGCCGATCTCTCTTGGCTTTCTGTGTCCACAAGACTGTGTCCTCTGTGGTGGTGCGTGTCCGTGACTGTGTTTATCTGCGTCGAAATTTCATACACGACACACCGGCTGTAAATATCGTAAATTACTAGAGATAAGAGCCCCTCGACGAATCGGAAACGAGAGTCTCGCTCGTGTTTGACGAGCTTCCGCCCCATAAAACCTGCTTGGTCCCATGCTACGTCAGAATGGAAATTATCCGAGAGATTCACTATTATTCTGACACTGAACAAATCTTTTTGACAGATTTTCTGAATTTATAGAATTTTTAGAAACATGTGAAAATTAATGTTTTTTTTAAAGACACTGTATTAATGAGCTCTCAGTGGATCATTGAATTTTTTCAAATTTATTACTCGTTCCTGGTGAATTTTAATGTTTTTGTAATATTTTTAGCATTCACTTCTGGTGAAGTATAAAATTAGTACTTTTTTTGATAATTATATAGAAAAGGTCTGCGTACTACGATTTTTATGAAATTTTAATATGTTATGCAGCAACACATTTTGAACAACTTTTTCCTTTTCCAATATAGGGGTATCGCTTTTAGTTTTTGAGATATTTGCAAAAAACTATCGCGTTTGCGTTGCCGAGCAGCATGCAGGAATACGAAAAATTCAATACAGTATTAGCGATAGTCTTTTACAAATATCTCGAAAACTAAAAGAGATCTCCCTATATTAGAAAAGGGAAAAGTTGTTCAAAATGTCGAAACATAAAACATTTTAAAATTTCATCAAAATCGGACTACGCAGACCTTTTCTACATAATTATCCTTTTTTTTTTAATTTTGAAGACAGGTAATAGAATAGAATTGTTTTGTTTCGATGGTCCACTAGTGGCTCCGATAAATCGCCACAATTATTCCAATGAAATGCGCACAGACAGTGTAACTAACTGCTCGATTTCTTACCACGTTTTTATTTTTTCTTTACAGTTCAAGCGAATGCTGAACAAGGAACTCTCCCACTTCTCCGAGTCCTCGAAGTCTGGCAACCAGATTTCAGAGTACATCTGCAGCACTTTCCTCGGTGAGTTGAAGAAATATTTGCTTTCGCGACCGTCTTTTCGAAACTGGAGCTCTCCGGTGGCCGCGTGCCACTCGAAAATTAATCTGCTTTTGTCGAAAGTTCATGGCCGACGCAATTATATTCTCCAGGGAATCGATAATAACTGCTGGTGAATCTTTAAATTCGTTCGTTTCGACTATCCTTAGAAATACAACATATTTTCACGTACAACAATAAAAGTTTCATTAAACAATTCATCTTGATTTCGAATTCTATCGAGTCGTGGAATTGTAAATAATTTAAATAATATATTTTTCGGTACTTCCGAAGTGATTTTAATTTTCAATGAATTTCTCGGTTCTGTTATCGTAAAATAATTTTATGTTGCGGATGATCTCGAGGGTAGAATCAATCGAAGTTGATTTTAATTTATAACTCGGTCACCGTGTTCCAGAAAATTAGAATTTTATTTGTCGAGTGGAGGTTGAATGCGTTTAAGTCGATTTTAATCTCAAATCGTTCGAGCTCGTTTGTTTTCGATACAACGTGGCGCCGAAAAAAAAGAAACGAGAGAAATAATGGATGATCGAGGTCGTCGGGAGACCATTTATCAGGGGCAACGAAATGGGCACCGTTCTCTTACGCGTTAAAGGCCCTTGAGACCACGTAGGTAGACGCACGATATAATTTCTCGAGCATTCATCCCGTCCGACGGTTGCTTTGTGCAACTCGTTGTTTTTTCTTGCTCGTGGAATCAGGAAGTGACAGACCGTTCGCGCAAACCTCCATTCTTGTTCATCCGCGCTCTGGAATAGTACTTTTATCCTGACTCACGAGGAATTCAGAACGCTTCCGCGTCGCGAACACTTTCGTAATCAATTTCATACTTAAAAGGAAATTTACGGATCACTTAAGTATTTTTCTTCATCAACGAAACCAATAAACACATCAATTTACAACTTACCGCGTATGTTAATGAATCCCTGGGGAGTGAATTGAAATTCGAGTTCGTTAAAAAATACCGGTTTCATCCAAAGTTATAGAGCTTTGAAGCAGAAGTTTATATGTCAGCACTATAATAGTCATGATTAGACAGCTTGTCTATATTTTAAAAATTCTAATTCTGCGGATATAGATTCAATCTTTTGTTAAGATAATAAAAGAAGGTATGCGGAAGATGTCTGTAGAGTTTCAAGCAAATCGGTCGATTGGTTTTCGAGATACAATTAGAATCACGCGTGAGAAATGATCGTCTGGGATGTAACGTGTTTCAGCGATTGGATAAAGATTTTTATTGTGATGCTGAGAGAATTTTATATATTTTTTTTTCGAAAGGAAAAAGAATGAGAGATGTCGGCTGCTTAAAAGGTAGATAAGCGTGTATTTAAATTGGAATGGATAATGAGCCGGCGGCGGCATATTTTAACGTTATGCGTCAGGTTTCTGCCGTGACACGTGGCCTTGAACAGTTGCCGGACAAGTTAGCACCGATTGATCGATTCAAGCCGGATAAAGAGATCACGGATTACATCCGAAGTTAATCTCCTCTTATCTGCGGCGTAACACTGTGTTCAGGAAGTTCTGTAATGCGTCGTAACATATTATAATTTCCTCACGAAGTTCTATTTTCAAAGAGAAAAAGAGAGAGAGAAGGAGTTCCACGTGCTCCAGCGAGGAATTAGCGAAATCCCCTTTTCATTTTTATGCTCTCCGCATGGGATCTAATTTCGGCGTTCGCATCCAGCTAGAGGCCACAGTGGATTTTACGCTTGATTTTTAATTAAACATCGCGGAACATCGTTCCATCCGAGCACAACTTTCCACGGAGTTCAGAGGAAATATCCTGGCACAATTTAATTGAAACTTCTCGTGTGTGTTCATTAACGTTATAGCTATTGCTAACGAGCCGACCCAGTCCCCTTTAACAAATATTCGAGAACTGAACTTGTGAGATCGTCAGGAGAATAAGGAGTTAATACCATTAAAATAATAAACAACAGTCCACGAAATAAATGGCTCCTGCATCAGGCCGGACAGTTTACAAATGTTTTAACAGTAACGAAAAATAATAAATAAATTTCTTCAGCTTAAATATTTCAATCGGATATTTTGTGGTAAAAGTTTAAAAATAATTCTAGGTCATCTTTGATCGAAGAATGTTCACACATTAGATCGAATAAGTGGTGTACGCGTAGGCCGAGGTCGGCTCGCGAGAAATGCTAAGCGTTACATGAACAAATTACGCCAGAGTCTGAGGCCGAGTGCGGTGATCCGTGAAATCGCGTTCGAATCGTCGCCGTACGTCGGCGATTAATTAGGATCGAGAGGCGGTCATCTCCGGCGATATTTCATCGTGGAGGGCCTCGTTTAATTTCCCGTCTCGGGTTTCTGTTCGCAGACAAGCAACAGGAATTGGATCTGCCTTCCTTGAGAATCGAAGATGCGGTCGCGGCTGCAGGCAGCGCAGATGCGAGGGCAGCGAAGAAGAAGGACCGGGTCCAGAGAGGCCCGGCTGCCATGTCCCACATCAGCGGCGTGAAACGGCCGCTCACGCACACGAACAGCTTCACGGGAGAACGTGTACCACTGTACGGTGTTGAGACACCCACGGAGGAGGAGCTCGGCTTGGTAAGTAACCACTGGGCCTGACGGGGACCACCTCGGTCAGTCACCTGAGAACAGTTAGCTGTATCTGGGATTCAGTTCCACTCGAGAGGATTCACGAACAAAAATTGAACGCGCCAGATTGATAGATAGGGCATAGATACCAGTCAACGTACCCCACACGGTAGTAGAACATAAAACAAACTGTTTAGAAGTTAAAGATGTCTATTAAAAATAAAGTCTATGTACTCCGATTTTGATGATATTTTACTATGTTATAGATTTTGATAGTTTGAACAACTTTTTCTTTTTCCAATATAGGGGGTCGCTTTTAGTTTCCCAGATATTTGTAAAAGACTATAGCTAATACTATATTGAATTTTTCGTATTCCTGCAAGCCCCGCGGCAACGTAAACCTGTTCCGGGGCCGCATCTGTTTATGTTTTGTTTGTAAACACGTTGTGGAGATGAGATCGACAATACCACACAGGCTTACGTTTCGAACGGCTCCACGAAGCTTGATAAATTTTTTCTCGCAATTATTCTACTAGGATCTTATAGAGGGAAGTCTCCTCTTTAAAATGACGTTTCAAAAATTGATCTACGATTTTTTCCCACGATTTTATCGCTCTTTAAGTAAGGAGCTGCATTTAAGTAGATTAGGTCTGTTTGACTCGTTACCGCGGAACGTGCAGGAATACGAAAAATTCAATACAGTGTTCGCGATAGTTTTTTGCAAATATCTCGAAAACTAAAAACGACCCCCCTATATTGGAACAGAGAAAAGTTGTTCAGAATGTGTTGCTGCATAACATATTAGAACTTCATCAAAATCGAAGCACGCAGACCTTTTCTATATAATTACCAAGTCAACCATCGACCGTGATCCTGTTGAAAGCGCCGGTCCTCATTCGATCACCGAAGTTGAACAATGTGAAACGTAGAATGGGATGGATGACCGCTTGGGAAAAACCCGGGAAGTGACCCCTGGGTGTTATTCACTTGTTGTTGGCAAAAGGTGGTTCTGAAATTAGGCGATAGGGAGAGTGGAAAGAAAGAGGAGATTGGCAAATAGATTTTGAAACGATGTGCGAAAGGTTAGACATGATCCGAATGACCAATCTTCCTCGTTCCTTACGCGACACTTACGTAAACGCTTCCAGAGGCCAAGAATCGTGAAAGCGAAATTGATTAACGGTACCGAGACTTTCTATCGCGTCTGGGATAAGGAGGTGGCTCGTCGGGAATCGTTTTAACAGGTGTCACTCGCGCGATCGTTGGTTGAATCATCGATGACAATGATCCCTATCGAGCACGCGTTCAGCATTCAGAAATATATTCAGCAGGTTGTCCGAGTCGGGTCGGCGTTTCCAGAGCTTTTGCAAAACCGCAAATCGGATCAGTAGCGTTGCGATACTCTGGATTTAATCCCCTGTTAATTCCGCGGTGTTGTCCGGTTATCAATTGGGTGTGCGCAGGACCCGGAACACGTGTAATCTCTCAGACACGGGATCGAAGATGTTGAAAGTGTCCGGGTCAGCATTCAGCTCACAGCTGTACAGGGGTTTGCTAGAGTTGTCCATCTGTCTCGCTAAAATAGAAATCCTGGTGTTATCATTTTTCAGTCGCATACGTTCGTGCTCTTTGTCCGAAGACTTCTCGCGTTTCTAGGCTAGGAAATTTCCAGGTGGTACGCGAGAGATGCTCACCGTTTAAATATTTGCTTCTTCTCATGCCGACGACGGTGGGGGAGAAAGAATAGAGAAAGGATAGCCGTCCGAGGGGAAAACCACTCGGATGTACGTGACCCATCAACGAACGACGGGCAATCTCTTTGTGCTTCGTGTTAGCATTGATAATCGAGCCCCGCTGTTTAACCAGGCATTCGGCAAATAACGTCGCGCAGACTCTCGAAGGGCTTCGGATTAAGATTTCCACGCAGAAGTCGCGCGACGCGTCTCGATGTGAAATATTGTTGTTGACGTCTGCGATCTGGCCAGGTCACATGCGTGATTAGGGGAACGATTCGGGACGAGGTCGTGAGCCGCAGATAACCCAAATTCCCGAATCCCTTATCGGAGCCATTATCGTTTCACCTTAATTTACGGGCACCGCGCGAAAACCTGCACGCGACACTAAACCAGCCTACACACACACGTACGCGCGCTCGAGGACGCGGTCCCAGTGTTTCTTTCAACCGGCAGACTCTAATTTGCCTGAACAGAGTCCCCGGGAAACTTTCCGTTCGTCGTCCATGCCGTTCACCTGCCGGCTCCAACGCGTAGCCGAGCAGTTGCTAAGTACCCTTAAGTGCTAGCAAACACTTCTAGCAAGTTCAATTCGCGACCTTGGCGACTTCTTTCTTCCTTGGATGCTAAACGGCTTCGATGCAGCCTAACAATGAAATCTTCAAAATGCTATACAATTTTCATTGTATTTTTCCTATTTAACTATGATTGAAAATTATGAAAATAATCTGGCGCGTGGTAGCTATGTAGATACACATTTGAGAATTTTTTCATATTTTTCGAATGAACGTTCTAGTCTCGGCGAGGATAGTTATCTATATAATAAAAATGAAATGCTGTTACACAACTAATACAAATTCACAAAATGATCACAAACAAATTTATTGAAATTTGGACAGGAGAACGTCTGTCGGGTTAGCTAGTAGGGAATATATGAAGTGAAACTTGATATTGAACTTGGGTACACTTTGAGGCTAGTCTAGATGGTGCATCGATTACTGAAGACATTTTGTTTTACAGCATCTGCGGGACATCGACAAGTGGGGCATCGACATCTTCAGGATAGGCGACCTGAGCACCAACAGACCGCTGACCTGCGTCGCGTACACAGTCTTCCAGAGGCGAGACCTGCTCAAATCCCTGGCTATACCGCCGAAGACCTTTGTGACCTTCATGATGACTCTAGAGGATCATTACGTCAAGGACAATCCCTTCCACAATAGCCTCCACGCGGCCGACGTGACCCAATCCACCCACGCTCTGCTCAACACGCCCGCACTTGAGGTTAATATGTATTCATTGGCTGATTGCTCGTACGCCCGCCACTTTCGCAATCCGAGCATGTCGAAAACAAGCAGCGTGGCACAATAAACTCGGCACCAATTACTTATCGGGTTGAAGACTGTTAGCGTGTCTCGTTAGAACCCCTTAGCGTTCTCGAGTTAGCACGCTTCCGCGCCAGTAATTAATGTCCCCTTTTGCGAACGATCCCAAGTGTTTTTAGCTAATTAGAGCCTTCGGTTTTCTTGCAGTCCGTGTTCACGCCATTGGAAATCACCGCAGCTCTATTCGCTGCCACCATTCACGACGTGGACCATCCTGGACTCACCAATCAGTTCCTCATCAATTCGAGTGAGTGTCTAAATGAATTATATACGTTTTACAAACCACAAAAGAAAATTGTTAGATATCGTTGCTAACTTGTGTTCGCTTTCAGGTTCCGAGCTCGCCTTGATGTACAATGACGAATCTGTTCTGGAGAATCACCACCTGGCGGTAGCATTCAAGCTCCTCCAGAACGAGGGCTGCGACATATTCGTCAACATGACGAAGAAGCAACGGCAGACTGTCCGCAAGATGGTGATCGACATGGTCCTGTCGACGGACATGTCGAAACACATGTCCCTGTTGGCGGACCTGAAGACCATGGTGGAGACGAAGAAGGTGGCCGGGTCCGGTGTCCTCCTGTTAGACAACTACACGGACCGTATCCAAGTTTTGGAGAACCTGGTGCACTGCGCTGACCTGTCCAACCCCACGAAACCCTTGCCCCTCTACCGACGATGGGTCAGTCTGCTGATGGAGGAGTTCTTCCTGCAAGGCGATCGCGAACGCGAACAAAACATGGACATCAGCCCGATGTGCGACCGGCACAGCGCGACGATCGAGAAATCGCAGGTCGGCTTCATCGATTACATCGTCCATCCGCTGTGGGAGACCTGGGCAGACCTAGTGCACCCTGACGCACAGGACATTCTGGACACGCTCGAGGAGAACCGGGATTGGTATCAGTCCATGATCCCTCCGTCACCACCGTCCGATGACCAACAGCAGGGCAACGAACAGCAGGCGGATAGGATACACTTCCAGGTGAGATTTCTGCCTCTTTTCTAAATCTGGTCCAAACTGGAAGCCCTACTTATATGGACCCATATGGGTAGCCCTACGTGAGGGGGTCTATAAGGTAACCCTACGTACGAGGACCCATATAGGTAGCCCTACGTAAGGGGACCCAAATAGGTAGCCCTACGTAAGAGGACCCATATAGGTAGCCCTCATAAGAGGGCCCATATTGGTAGCCCTACATAAGAGAACCCATATAGGTAGCACTATCTAGAATTTTCCTGCTACAAGAACAAACTAACCTTGCGATTTCATGTTGTCCAGGTCACATTGGAAGAAGGTGACGAGTCCGGTGATATGACGGAGTCCGGAGACGCCGGTGAAGCAGCCGAACAGACCCTGTCAGGCGAAGGCGGGGGCGGTGATCTGGATGAAAACGCCGCGGAGGCTGGGATGTGACGGAGGCTCGTGGGGATTTGCAGGAAGCTCCACGAGAAGGTGCAGCAGACCTGGTGGCGTGTGCGTCAGTGACACTTAGCTCGCTGTCGCCCGGCCGGGTCTCTTTGTGTCGACCTACTGACCTTTTGGCCAAGCTCCACTCCCTGGGACGGTGGAAGAGCGCGAGCCTTTTGTGGGAATGGCATAGGAACGAAGGGGCACGACGTCTGAGAGTCGCTGCTAGCTCAGAGGCCTCGGCGAAGTGAGATTGAAGAAGGATCTTTTTCTGTTGCGTCGAAAGAAGAGAGAGAGAGAGAAAGAAAGAGAAGAAGAGAGAGAGCGCGCACGCGCGCGCGATCGAGATCAAGAGAGAAAACAAGATCGAAAGCATGAATGATGAAGAAACAATTGAAAGGGTAGAAGTCGAGGAGGACACCCTCGTACGTTTTTTGGTGATCGATTTCTCTTCACTGACGCGGGTCCTCAGGAACGAGGAACGGTACTGGCTTCGTCGCGCTTCGGCTGGCTCGAAGCGTGCCGAGAGAGCGTCGAGTGTGTGACTTCTCGGAGAGGTGAACCTGAAGAAGATATGCGGAAGGAGAAGAAGATGATGATGAAGAAGATATGAGAAGATAAGGGAGCATCGTCGTTGTTACCATTGTCGCTTTTTCTTTCCCCGTTTTTTGTCGTTCGATCAGACGGGCAGCCAGCGGATATCCCGAGCCTGAAAGGAGGTGACGAATCTCTTCAAGATGTACCTGCGCGAGAGACCATGGGTTCGACATGACGAAGAGGGTCCGACACGTTTCAGACGAGGATGCAGGGGATCTGATCCTATCATTGGATCCGTACAGACATATCAATTTCGTGGCACGAGCTGCCGGCCAGTCGGTGTCTCCTCATCTTCCGACAAACCAGATGGACCCTCGTCGAACCCTTGACGATGTTCGAAGGCTCCCGGTGAACACGGTTCACCGAACACCGTGGCAAACTAGTCAGAACAGTTCAGATACGATTCAAGTATAGAGAGAGAGATCGAGAGAGATTACAGAAGATGAAGAGGATCATGAAGACGAAGAAGAACACGAAGAAGAACATGAAGAGGAAGATGATGATGCTGGTCACTCGAAGAGGGCGAGACCGTTATATCGGATAATGGAGGATCGTTAGTATCGCGCTTCATGCTCATCCTTGGTTCTCCGATGATCAACCTAATCGTTAGAGGAACTAAGCCTATCCCTAATCGTAAGATTTCGTCATGCTCGCTGATTAGTCGTAGAGAAGGCAAGGAGGGGCGTGCCGGAAGTGATCTCGTGCTTTCGGTACGGTGACATCAGCGTCATGGATCGTTCGGATAAGCGAGATTGCTATGCCGGGAACCGCGGAACGAGTTGAACGATTAATTTTAATATAGAACCGCGCTAAAGGCTGGCCTTTCTCTTTCAGTTGTTCATATTAAAATTAACGTAGCCGCCGTTCAACACACACACACACAAACACATTTAAACACACACGCGCATCGCAATACACATACACACACATACGATCGTTTTTAACCAAAGAGTAATGTTAGTCACACCGCGCTCGGCGAAAAAATTTCTTTGTTACCATCCGAGAAACAATTAACAACAACAACAAACGAAAACAAACACATTTCTCCCGTGAGGAATCATCGCACGTTCTGGCTTCTAGCGATGGTAGTATTTAGAGAATCATAATCCGTGACAAAGTGGAAAAAATTAATTAGGTAGAAACCTTGCAGCTCGATGTGTTTAAAGAGAAATAAGAAAAAAAATGCATTACGATGAAGATAAGCGACGAAAAAAAATACCCGAGAAAAAAATAAAAGAAGTACTCTCTCGCTTGGATGTCTGTGAATCGCTCAAATTGCGACGACGACCGGGACCGCCGACAGTTGGATGATTCCGGGTGGTGATCGCGAGGGAAATCATTGTGCACAGTATTCGTCGGGTCCCGCTCGTCGGCCGCCAATTAACGTCGGGAACGCGTTTACGCTGTCTTTCCGGTGGGCCTGACCGCTCTGTCGATTATAATAATAAGAAAAAGAAACACGTTCGAAGCGGTGCGAAATTGGCGAAGAAAAATCTCGAAACCGGATTTCTTGCAAGTTCTGATATTTTTTTTGTGAACCGTCGAGGCACGTTTTTCTTGTTTTCCATCGTTTTCTTTTTATATGCGAAATAAAGAAAGAAAAACAGCACTGTCACCGAGGTGAATTTTATTTGTGTGTTGCGTCGAGGGGTTTGTTGATTCGAGAGGGGATCGACGAGAGGGATCGAGGGACGCGGATCGAGGGCCCACTCGAGGGACAATGCGAATCTGTATCTGTGTCGTAGGCAGTGAATCTAGTGAATGTTTTTGGTGCTGGCCACCAAGCCTAGACTATAAGAGTATTACATAAGGCTACCGAGATTAGATATTAAGCAGATGATTAACTTAACGAACTTCTTAGAGCGTAAGCAACGAGGTAAAATGATAATTAAACGTTTAACCGAGACAGAAGAAGTGACAGTGACGTAGGCGTGCGGGGACGCTCTTTCGAAGGGGAGGAATTGTTTTTCTCTGCCCTGGGGATAATTCGGTTGAAAAAATTAATCAGGAGAATGAAGTATTTGAAGAAAGAGATTACGGACGCGAAATTAATAATGATCGAAGAGCGAAACGAAGTGGTAGGGAAGTTCTGATCGAGCGAGAACGACCGATCGAACGACGAAATCATTTTTCTCCTACACACCCTCAGCCTTTATATAGATTTTCGATGACTCCATTTTTCTCTCCACCAACACCACCACCACCACCACCCACATTGTTTCGTTTTTTCTTTCCTCGATGTTCGACTCCCGTAGCGAGGAGTAGTCTCATGCCTAATCTAACACAAATGTTTTACAATGTATGACGATGCCAATGAATTCTACATGATGTGTGCTTGTTGTATATTTGACCACGATATGGCAATGGTGGCGACGATGACGATGACGACTGGTCATTAAAGTTGATGAGAGACGCTGATGGTTGCGAGAGACAAATAGAGAATAAAACAAAATACAACGTGTTTGATTGCTGGACAGTTAAATGAACATGTATTAATATCGTGTAACCCTCGTACGAGATGTATGTGTAATAAAAACATATTTATTGTCGGATTCCACGTTCTCCATTTATTTAGCACCTTCACCTCGAAAATTTAGCATCTATAGATATAGAAAATTTAGCTCCATATATATATGGAGCCATGAGTATTGTTATATTTCCAGTGTGTTGTCATAATTATTTTCAAATTATGATTACTCCCTCATGAATTTAGCTTTGTTGATAATGTGAATTATGTAGTTTATGACGTATACTTGTTTTCTATGTTACCGACATAAAGAACTGAATCACCGACGAGACCGGCTGCAGCTGGCAGGGGCAGAATGACTTTTGAACCAGACGCTTCTACCTAATTCGACTTTGGTCCCTAGTGGATCGAAAACTTCTTCGACACCTGTCCTGCTAGACACCTTCGTTTCATCTCGTCACGATACATATTTAATATTGTAATCTTTTGATGGAAAAATAAAGAATATTAGTTACAACAGTTAATGTGTTATTTCTGTCTTAACCTGAACATGCCACCTCCTTCGATATCATATTTTCCTAATACAGAACACAATTTTCGAGATTTCGGAAATTTTCGACCGTCTGACTTGCCTTGGAGTTATACTACTGAAAACCGGATACCTCCTTCGACATCATGTTCTCCTAATACAGAGTTCAATTTCCGAGGTTTTCGAAAATTTTCGCCAATTTTCGACCGTCTGACTTGCCGTTGAGTTGTACTACTGAAAACAGGATACCTCCTTCGACATCATGTTCTCCTAATACTGAGTTCAATTTCCGAGGTTTTCGAAAATTTTCGCCAATTTTCGACCGTCTGACTTACCGTTGAGTTGTACTACTGAAAATAGGATACCTCCTGCGACATCATGTTCTCCTAATACAAAGTTCAATTTTCGAGGTTTTCGA
>CM052325.1:3181637-3655526 GCA_028455615.1 Lasioglossum zephyrum | reverse complement strand
TCAAAATTCCTTCAACATTCGGAAATTGGGAGCAGGGTAGGTGCGAATGAAACGACAGCTCTGGCTTAATTATTTGTAAATATATTATTAAGTAACATCTATAATATAGTAATGAAAAACCATTTACATTAATAAGTATCGCCGTAATATTTTGTAATCCGATAGTAAAACACTCAGTTATGTATAAGAGTTCGTAGCGTTTCAAGCGTGGATCCAATTCTAGGGATAGAGTACCGTCGGATCGGTGTTCTCGGAGTGCGGAAAACGTGTGCGCCACACGCGGTCGTGTCGTGCTCGTCGCTTCCTCTTCTCTAAATGGGTTTCTCGCGAAATTCGAACGAGGAGAGACTATTTTCGTTCGTCGTCCACCCCCGCGTCTCATTCTGGTGGCCCGCGAAACGAAGCTTCGCATCGCCTGCCTCCGCTCGGTAAAAAAATCTGTCAGGCTTCTTCCGCATGCGACTATACTTCGTCTAGCGAGATTATGACGGGCACGATTGTCGTCCGAGATTCGTAGCACGATCCGTTCTCATTATTTTCCACTTGCAAAATCATTTCTGACCTGTTTTAAAACTCAGCAAAATCTCGCGTTAATTACTGGTTCCTTACTGTCTGCTGAGGTTTGAAAGGGTTTGAACAACACGTTCAAGCGTCTGCTACCAGGAAGATTTTTGAAAAAATATTTCGAAGCCGCGTGCCCGAATCTCGGACGAAAATCGCGGGCTAGTTCCTCTCATTTACAAAATTGGAATTATCGTGTAAATCGCTAAGACTAGAGACGGTAGTAGTCGTTGTGTTTCGTTCTACAGGCAGTGACGTGCGTGCGCAACGAGGGGAGGTTTTTTTTTTATAAATTTGATTTCTTTTTCTTGTTTCCATTATTTTCTTCTTTTTTTTTTAAATCGTGGAATCTCTGATGTCGCCTATCCGGCGATAGGAGAGGATTAATCCCGTGAGAACGATCGGCGTTTGACGCGGTTTGAGACTGTTTGAAGGGGTTTCGAAGAACATACAATAGAGGGGCGAGACAATATCTACAGAACTTTTCATTTTTAGATGCCGTTTCAATGTGTTTGAGCTTCGCAGCTCCACGATTATGGTCGAGGATCGCATCCCTACCCACGCAGCCTCGCAGATACCTGTCCGTTTCGAATTCTCGTTACAATATAAACAGTATTTTACATCGTCGTAGGAATGCGGATACATTTCTGCCATCGTCACCGGGAAATTGAACTTTCACTTTCCTTCGCATGCTCGACTTCTCGTTTACCATGAATTCACATGATTACGTCACGTGCAATTACGTGTCTGCGTCTTCGGGTGAGAGACTGTCGATTCAAACACTGACACTGTGCCCTCACGTTGTTTTCAAAGATAAATGACCATTCGTGAAATCGTAAAACTCTTGTATAGTGAGATACTTTTTTTTTAAAGAAATAATTGTTTCATAATTGAAAGGAAACAATATGAACAAATACTGTTTATCACATTTGAATACGGGATTGTGAATGTTTTAATCGACAGCGTCGTTCAGTAATTTTAAACAAACAACGATAAATAAATACGACAGAGTTCGGTTGTTCGATGAAACACGAGTGTATCCCCACCGACGACAGCATCGCCTACGGCCATTCGAGTAACTTCACAACAATAAAAACATAGTATATAATATATTTATATATATATTTATAGATAATATACTCCTCCATATTTGTATTTATAATATAATTTATATTTAAATATTTTGTATATTCTGTATAACTATTCAACCCTCGATATAAATACCCTGAAATCTACACTCTCGCGATCTATATAAAACCGAATTCTCTAGTCTTGTCACCCCTAGTCACCCGCTGACACTTTTTACAGGATAGTTTTGGCGACTGCGTAGATCGCGACACTGCGAATCGATCGACGATATTTCTCTTTCTCTTAATCCGTCCTTTCTTTTGTCCTCAATTATCGAAATCGTTAAGCCTACTATTTACAGACAGGTGGAGAGACGTCTCTTTTACAGATAAGAGCAAAGCGGTTCTTCATTTTGGTTGTCGAGAATGGAATTTTTAAATCATTTAAAAATAGTCACCGAATTTCCTGTCGAGTTATTCATTAATTCAACCGTATAATTTTAATGAAAAATTAAAGACATCCTCGTTATCGACAACCTACCAGAACCATCATCTTCTAAACCACCCCCTCCCCTACCTTTTCGTTTAACTAACAGTGTACAGTTTATAGCCAACATCGACTTGTCTTTGTGTATTTATATATTTCTGTATATTTGTATAGATTTATTTATATATTTATATTCACTTTTATTTCCATGTTATATTCAATATTTATATTATGTATACCCAACTAACCAAGTATGTATAGTAATCGACTAGCACGGTGACCAAGTAGTCCTCCCCCTCTCCTCGTCCTCGCAATCGACGTCCTTAATTAAAATACATTCGAGTGAAAAATATGTGTACTTTGTCGAGGTTCTGGGTTCTCAAGATTCTCTCTCGCTAAAAGGATTTCCTCTTTCCCGTTTCGTCTCCGCCCGTGGTCTACAGCCTCTCCCTCTCTCTTTCTCATTATAATTTGAAGTCTCTTAACACGGTTCGAAGTGCTTGATTAAATATCTAATCGCTACTGAACAGTGTAACATTCGCCCTAGCAGCGTATTTGGTTTTGCTTTCTTTCACTCGATTTCATCCGATATCGATATGTCGTGTTCCTCGACAGTCCTCTGTCCCATCGTCACGGAACCATTAGAGTCTTTCCTTGCCCTCAGGCCTCCGGACAAATCAAACGTTTCAATCAATATAGTTACATAGTACTCTATCGTCTGGCTGTTCTAAGGGAGGGATAACTTTGGAGAAAATACGGAATCGACACATTACCGACCGGTGGTTATTGCATCATTTTAATAAATTTATGGTAAATATTTTTTAATGGTCAAAAAAGTTACCCTCGATAATGTCAACTAATAGTTTCACATTTAAGATTGAAATTTTTTTATGCTTTCCTTTGGTACAGCAAAATCCTATTAATAATAGGCTTCCGGTAGGTAAAGTGTCAATGTGAAGTTCGATCTCGTCAAGTATACTTCAATGAAAAACAAGGGAGGACACCAAAGATCGTCCATTACGGTAACAGCAACGTGCGGTCGTAGAGAAAATTTCCTCGTCTTCCTTTTCGCACTAGGGGTTGTCGACCCTTCGATCCAGCTTTCATCCCCATATAGTCTTTATATTTTCTAGCTACTGATAGTCTACTTTCAGGAAATTGATCAATCCTAGGGTCTTGGCTGGGACTACGTCGATTAGGCTTAGGACATTTCATGTCCAAGTTAGATTTGGCTAGGAGACTCTCAAATAAATTGGTAGCTACCACAGGTGATGTGCGAGTAGGTAGTAGGGCAGTGCGTGGAGGCAGTGTGGGTAGGTAAAATGTGAATGGGATAAGTGTCTGGGTCAGGTCCACCCGAATCACAGGCTAGACCCTAGTTAGGCCAATAGAATGTCGGTCTGATAACTCGATCGAAGGGTGGATTGCCACGCAGCCAGCTTGTTCGTCGGTATCTTTAGAAGATCATAGCAGCAAGATTAAACCACAGTTCTCTTTCATCGTCAAAGGCATTGTTAACAGCAACCTTTAAAGGCGACCGAGGGAAGCCGCCATTGGCTCGATCATCCCCCATGGGGCGAGCGCGAATGAGAGCCGGAGGGTGGGGGTTCAGGTAAGAAAAACACACAGTGAAAAAAGAAGACACGGAAGAAGGAAGAAGTCCATTTACACGCTCGTTCCTGCACGGTTACAATAATAGTTTATAATTAGAATCGTTCGTTCGCCATGGTACTCGTGGCCCAGCGAGACTCGGGGTGCACTTGAACCATCCAACCCTTGCCACCTGTCCCCACACCTATCCCCTTCCATTTTTACAATTGCACACACACATACAACCACACACGCATGTACATACACGCACACAGTTTCCTCGTCCATGATCTTGCTCGGTCTCCGTCGCGGAAGTTTAATTAAAACGCGTCTAATTGCAGCTGAAACGCAGCCACCCTTCTTTTTCTTCTGTTTCTTCTTGTTCCTGCGGGGCCACGCTTTCGCACCTGAACAGGTGGCGTGAACCCCCTAAATAAGTACTAGTTTCTCTCTCTCTCGTCCTCTCCTCTCTCTCCTCCGTCAATTTGTCAATCTCTCACACACTTGGGCTACAGTCACCACTCGACGCACACAGTATTGGCCCCAGCACCCTTATTTTTGCGTTTTCTGCAGCTTTCTTTCGCGGGGACCACACAACCACCTCCAAAATAGCCGCGAAAGAAATTAAACGTAAGCGTCGCTCGCTATCCCGATTATTCATTTTGGTTGCAACTGTTATGGTCCCCCAGACTTTCTTGCAATTATTTACAATTCTTCCCTCGTCGTTGATCACCTTGAAACATGTTTTAGAGAGGTGTTTTCAACGATGACCTTGCCGATGTATCACGAGGTCGTTCACGAGAAATATTGTAAACAATTACCGCTTTTTTTCTCCCATGTCGTTATATTATTATACATCGGTGACACGCTCGCTCAAACGAATATTCTACCCGGCGAGTAAAAAGAACGAGGCGATTCTCTCGAAGGTGTTTCGCACCGGGCCGTCCACCCTCCAGCAATTTTCAAATATTTAGAAACGTTAGCACGGAAGAAGTTGGTCTGGCTCTCGTGTGTTTATTTCTTAACCAGTTCGAACACCTTGGGTCTCCAGCCCATCCCTACTCGATGCTATCCCAATTCCTCGGCCTCCGATCTCATTTCCCCCTTTCATCTCCGCCCGATCAAGTGAAAAAGTCCACGGCCCCGGGGCGGACACGCTGATCAACGACGGGACACGTAAATATTGGCAAACTCAGGGGACCGGCCAGCATTTTCGCTATTCGCCACGTCGAGTTCTCTCCTCGACCGGCTCCATCAGCCCCCGGGCTCATGCATCCCCCTCGACAGCGGACTCGGTCTCGGTGAACACCCTTCGATCGCGTTCGCATCCTTGCGCACTAATTACACAATGATAAGTAGCCGAACGAGCCTGATATACTCGCAAATTATCCGTGCAGCATCGACACTCCATCCTCGAGAAAATTAACACACTTCCTCAGGAAATTAACGAGCTCCTCAGCTACAACCAGAAATACACAATTCAAGAACTGCTGTAACTTCGCGAAGAAAAATCGCACGGCGTTCTGCCTGTGCTTATTTTAAAGCTTGAAGACTCTGCTTTCACAGGCCTGAACTTGTTTTTGTTTAAACACTCTGTGGATTTTTATGAAACAGCGAGAAACAGCGAGGAAATTGATCTTATTTGTATTTTGAAGTTTTGCAAATTCGAACGAATGTGCAAGGTCCAAAAAATTTTTTCTCGTAATTATTTTTATGGTGGCTTATGGAGCGAAGTCTCCCCTTTAAAATGACGTTTCGAAAGTTAATGTACGATTTTTTCTCACTGTGTTATTGCATTTTCAGTGGAAAGACAATTTTCAGTAGATTAGGACTGTATTGGCCTGACTCGGTTTCCAAAAGAATTACAGTTACTGCTTAAAAAAAAATTATTCTCACCCTTCAAATGATACTTAGAATGTACAAAATATGCAAATTCTAACCTCCAATACTCTTCAATGAATAAATTCTGAAAAATCTTGACTTGTGGAGTGTCAATGCTGCGCGGAAAGATCACACAATACTGACAAGAGAATTGTCTAACAAACGCACTTACAAGAAATGAATAAATTCGAACCTCTCAGTCTCCACATCCACTCAGAACTGAAAAACTCGTGATTCTCATATCGAAACGATCAAACCACTGAAGACGAGGTATGTTTAGTTGGACACACGACGAGTGTAGGCTTCGTAGATGGGTTCGGGGTTGGAGGATAGGGGTTTAGCAGTCCCGGTGGATCGGCTGGCAGTGTTCGACATCTTCACTGACGAATCAGCACAATCGGGAAGATCCTGTCGCGTTGGAGGGAAATTGTTCCGCGAACGTATTGCTACTTTATGTACAACTGTTCGTCCCGGGGATCCGCCACGTTCACCGACGAAGGAACTAGCAGGTTTTTCGTATTTGCGATGGGTCCACTGTTCTTCTTTCGCACCGACACAACTCGCTGCTACGGTCACTTATCCACTAAGCTTGATTATTAGATTTACTTTCTCCCGGTCGGCCTCGGCGGCCGTCCAAAATGTTCCGCTTAACAAATCTATAGATATACACGTGGGCGTATATATGTCGTGTGTGTATGTATATATGTATAGATTCTGCAGTCTGCCGTTGTTGATCGGTGTTTCCTGTGGCTGCTCGCTGACTACACGGCGGTATCTGCGTGGCCAGCTCCCTGCACTCAGCAGCATCACCTCACGATATACCTGCCGAACAGGATCCCCAGGACCATGCAGATGTACACGGATGCTGAGACGCGGTACGTCCACGACGTGGCCGCTGAAATCTCGCTGCATTGCGCTGAAAATCAAAACATTCTGTCAGAACGTTACTCGGAAGGGATCTTGGTAATTATATATGGTCTGCGTAATCCGATTTTGATGAAATTTTAATATGTTATAGATTTCGACATTTTGAACAACTTTTTCCTTTTGCAATATAGAGGGGTTGCTTTTAGTTTTCGAGATATTTTCAAAAAACCATCGCTAATACTGTTCAATTTTTCGTATTCCTGCACGCTCCGCGGCAACGAGCGGCAATGAGCAAAGAGCGATAAAATCGTGGCAAAAAATCGTACATCAATTTTTGAAACGTCATTTTAAAGAGGAGACTTCCCTCTATAAGATCGCAGCGGAATAATTGCGAGAAAAAATTTTCAAGCTGCGTGGAGCCGTTCGAATAAGCAGCTACAATTGACCACTCAAATTGAAAAAGTTTCGTTAACGATTTTCTTCGTAAATAATTCGTGCGGCGTCTGTTTACATTTTGACGCTGTTCTCATCTCTAAAACGCGTTTACAAAGAAAAAATAAACAAATGCTGAGCATGCAGGAATACGAAAAATTGAATACAGTACTAGCAATAGTTTTTTGCAATTATCTCGAAAACTAAAAGCGAACCCCCTATATTGGAAAAGAAAAAAGTTGTGCAAAATGTCATAATCTATAACATGAACTAGAAGTGGAGATACGATTTCTTGCAATTGAACGAACGTCTCGTTTCGAGCAAACTCGCATGCAAGAGGATCAGCGTTCCCAAGCAAACAGTGTACAGTAGAGTTTCCTTTCAGCGGACGTGAACGGTCAGGGTAAATTTTGAAGGGTAAGTTCGCGCGACTAATTAGCCAAGCAGTCTTCCAGGAATCCAGGTGTCCCCGGAATTAAGTTGCCGGCCAATTTACCTCTCGGTTAATCAAATTACCAGTTTCGATGTCCGATCGGCTAGTTGGTCTTCAAAGCAGAATTCTTGCTTTACCGACAGTCGAATAAGTTTGCGCTTCGGTCAAGGGAATTAATTAGAGGGGCTGGTACAGGGAAGTCCCCGATGATCGGTGGGGGTGTGGACAATGCTTACCGTACGATGTGAGGTTGACCTGCCACGATACTAGATGACGGTGGGAGGCTCTCGGACAGGAAGCAAGATGACCCGTCACCGAGAGTTCACGACTTCCTGTCGCCGCGGCTGATGCACTGTAAACGAGACAGTAACGACCGACGTCTGTGCTCGCGACCAAGTAAGCTGTGTCGTTCTCGATCCAGGTTCCGTGGCACCAGTACTCTGGAAATTATGCGAACGTTTAGTTTACACTGTCTAGCCCGGACACTTTCGTCGAACGAAACATTTTATTATTTTGTTTGCCGTCTCCGGTTGTAAAGCTGTCCGAAACGCGACGGTGATAAATCAACGGGGTTACGCTGCCGGATTATTTCTGTATACTAGTTTTTTTAGGGATTCGACCCTGGCCCAACCATGTAACCAGCGAATTTCTGTGTAAAAAAAAATCTGCGCCCGCGATATTTTCTTTTCCCTGTAGCCGGTATTAAAGTTTTAGCTAACTATGTTTCTTGATAACTCGTCGAGAGAAAGTTCGGATGATAAGCGAACCCACCGAGATACGAGTCCGCGGGAAGAACTTTTCGGTTTACATTTATCAAGGCATCCGCGAGGAGTGCTTATTAAAATGCGCTAGCGCCGCCGGAGAGAAGACTGTTCCCGCAATATTTAAACAGACACGAATTTCAACAGTCACAATTTTTCATTTAAAATACGTTCAACCGGCTCGACCGTTGGCTCTTCAGTCGCTGAAACATTTATTTCCGACTGATGCTAATTTTTTAATGTGCATCAGTCCGACCAGCGGCCGAGTGTTTTGGAGTTTCGCGCGGCGAACGCGAATTTAAAAACCGCTTTCCAACACGGCCACGTTCGCTACACCCGAGATATGTAATTCATGTTTTCAACTTTACCCGCTTTTTGCGATTTAGTTCGGAAAAGCTATGCGAACGTTCTCGGTTCCCCGGCGAATCAAACGGTGTAAGAATCGAAATTCATGCTCCAGGAAATACAAATTTCGTTTTCGATCAATTTCATTTTTCAAAGAAAATCGTTGTTTCGACTTTCGACATTTTTAACGAGGATACTGCAAAAGCTGCGGAACTGTTTTTCACGGGAAATAGTTTTTTGAACAACTTCTAAAGGAGAATAGATATTTTATATTATATATTTTATTTTTTAAAACAAGTTTAAATTGTTTTACGGGGTGCCCGACAGAGTCGAGGATTAAATTTTCATTTTCCCTTGGAAAAATTTCTCTTCGTGAAAAATGCTCTGCTCTAGAATCGAAAATATGAACATGCTAAACGAAAATGAGCGACTCAAGTAACCTGGCGAATCGCGAAAATCTAGGGTAGGATTACGTCACGGGATAACGTGACACGATTATCGAGAATCGAAGGACAAAAGTACAATTTCCGAGTAGTTTATCGGACCCGGGGACAAAAAAATTCCGGGTGGACGTTTATCGTGCTAACGAAAACGGTGAATGGGTAATCATCTATGCAACGATTTTAAGTGTTCGATTTCGCCTTGAGAGTCGTTTCACGACCGAGTTACAGCGCCCGGGGAGGAACAAAGCAGGGGGAAAAGGAGTAGAACGAGGACGACGACGCGACGGTCGGGAGCAATTGGAGCGAGTGCCGTAAAGAAGAAATTGCATAACGTTTATGAAAGGGAATTAAGTTATTGTCCCTCGTAAGTTAACAATTTTTAATTGCGAAGCGTAATTACGAGCGCGGCTCCCTCTCCGCTTTGAGTCCCATGGAAATCACCGACACAAATTTTCCCGACACGGTTTTCACCGACGACTATTTTGCCCGACAACCCCTTTGACCGACAAATAACACTGTCCAACAAATTAAAACTTTCTTCTTGTTTTCATATAACTGTTGTATAGAAACATTTTTGTTGTTGGCCAGTGTAACCTAAAATCGTTGTCGGTCAAATCTGGAGTAGGTGAAAACCAACGCCTTTGACCGACAACGATTTTGACTGACAAATAGCACTATCCAACAAATTTAAACTTTTTTTTGTTTCCATATAATTGTTGTATAGAAACATTTTTGTTGTTGGCCAGTGTAATCTGAAATCGTTGTCGGCCAAGGTAGTTGTCGGTCAAATCTGGAATCGATGATTTCCATGGAACCCCTCCGCTTTACATTTGACGAACGGTTACATCGTCGAGATTAAATCAGGAAGGTGTTTTTCGTCCTCCGGACGCTGAAGAAGTATTTTAATTACTCCGTAAGAAATCGCGTGCTCTCAATACGGATATACTCTGGCGATTAACTTCTTCGTCGCTGGGATCCACTCGAAATAATTCTTGAAAAACGGCCCACCCCTGTAGACACTCATTCTCTCTCTTCCTCTCGTAGTTTTTTCGGCGGGAGAGAGGAAAAGAGGGAAAAAGCTGTGACTACGTTTCGAGTAAGGCGCGACCGGGAACGAAATAAACGAAAGCCGTAAATCGCTTCGACACGTCGATATCTGGCGTGTTGTCTCGGCTCAATACCCTATCGAGTCTGCAAGATAGAAAGATGAGAATTTACAACGTGACAGACCTGGCTTTTTCTCTATTTTGCTTTCTCTCGCGCGCTCTATCCGAACGGAAATAAACAACAAAAATTGGTCGGGTCGGCAGGCGAGTATAGTTTCAGCGAAATATGTTTCGCACGAGGAAGAGCGGGGGGACCAGTGCAGCGACCCAGAGCTTGGGAAGCTTGCCCGATAAATCTGACATAATGAAAGCAATAGCGCAATTGAAATGCGCTCGCCTTTTATTCACTCGCTTCCGGAGATGTCGTTCGAGTTCCTGCTTCGTAAATATCGTATTCCGCAGCCTGTTCCTCGAAGGAACAGAATTGGAGTGCACTGATGGTCATAAAAGCTGCCACCCTGCTCTGGTTACTTCTGACCCCTGGCATATAGGGGTGCGCGGGACGTGTCCGACCCCTATCGAGTCCGTCCCTGTGCCTCCGGTCTCTTTTTATCAAAAACAAATCGCGATTGTTGACACGCTCACGGGTTTTTAGGGATTTCAACCCTGGTGGCTCTTCTGTGTACCGTAAAATGGCGAGAAACAATCGTACAGCAATTTTTTACGGGTCGTTGAAAAAAGCAGACTTTGCTCTTTACCTGCAAACCGGGTGCAATCACGAGAAACATTTTTTGATCTGCTCAGAGTCGTTTCGGTTTGGAAAATCTCGAAAAATTGCCATTTTCACTTTCCGCCCCCTTTGTAAAATGTGAAAGCGTCCTCGCGTAAAATTACCTGGTTTGTATCGAAAGCTTAGAGTTCGAGCTTTAAAATGAGCTAAGATTCATTACCGTGAAATGATTTTTTACAAAGTTACACCAACTCAAACGTCGATGATTCACTGAGGGGGGTGTACCTAATTAAATGGCACATTCTGTGTGATGTATTTGAGAATTAATTTAAAGGGAACGAGTGAAGCTAGCGAATTGAAATTTTACATATGTGTTTAGGCATATTCGACACAACATCAGAAATTTTGACAAGCCAGTCGATGAAGAATTGTGGGAGCTACGAATTAATCAGTGTCGTGAGCCAGTTGATCCTTACGTTGCGACGAGTCCACGGTGTGTCGCGACACGAGGTGGAAAATTCGAACCGGGCAGATCTTATCAAATAATTACGTCAGCTCGGAAAGAAGAGCCGGCGAGGCTACATTTGGCAGGATTCTAATCCGGGCGTAGACAAACACCGGGCCGGGAGCTGGATGTGATTAACGATCACGGCTGGGAAGCCGGCTCGAGACGTTTCGAGATGTTCTCGGTCTAGCAGCCGGAGCTAAGATCGCTGTTTGTACGAAGTCTTAATGACCAATTCGCGTTCTCCTCGCCGACAGAAGGGAGAGGCCTTGCCCGGAAACGCAATCCCCTTGTCGACAGCCGTAAGACACGAGGCTCGAGCACCTAAATCCTCGGTTATGTCAACGCTCCTCTCCGCTAAAATAATTCCGGATACGAAACGCCTAACCCAGCCGGAGATCCACTCGTGTTTTTGTGGATTACGAGTCGCGTGATACGGCTGATGTCCCGGCACCGTTCTCTCCAACTAGTGTACATCCCCGACCTTCACCATCCCTGATCTCTCGACCCGTCTTGCCAGTCTAACTCCACTGAAATTTCCTTTCCCTTAGATAGATTGATTTTTTGCCCATCGCCTAGCAATCCAGCCGCCCTAAGTGCTTTCGATTAATTCCGCCACGGTTGCCGATGAAAATTTCCTTTTCATTGTACGAACGTGCCGCGGACCTCTGCCGCAGTCGTAACTGCTTCAGCGAAATGAAAGGTAATTATATAGAAAGGGTTTTCGTACTCCGATTTTCATGAAATTTTAATATGTTATTGATTTCGACATTTTCAAAAACTTTTTCTTTTACAATACAGGGGGATTGTTTTTACTTTTCGAGATATTTGCAAAAGACTGTCTTTTGCAAATATTTCAAAAACTAAAAGCGACCCCCCTATATTGGAAAAGGAAAAAGTCGTTCAGAATATATTGCTTTATAACATATTAAAATTTCATCAAAATCGGAGTACGCAAACCTTTTCTATTACCAAATGAAATTCTAACGAAGCACAATTTCTACCGAAATGTCTCGCAAAAATTTCTGTTGTTGCTGCGAATAAATAGGAAATCCGAGGTACTCGAATAGTTCTGCGAGCTGGTATTCCGGAAGTGAGAACACCTGGACGGTGGAAGGACTGATCCAGTCGTCGGCCGACGGTAGTTTCCGAAGAAAGCGGAACAAGAGGACTTTGCAGTTATCCGGCTGCGAGCATATTCGCGAAGGCCTTTGCACGCGCCATAAACACGTACAACCGAATAAAGCTACAAACTTTGCACATAAGCAAGCAGGGAACCACGACAACCGTCACGCCGCTGACTCCCCGCAAACTAACTATCGCCACTTGCGATAACTTTCCTGGCAAGAGGAGAGGGTGAAGGTAAATGGGGAGCGAGAGACGCGTCCCTCGATGGGAGGATAACTCGACCTGGTGCGGGTAATCCGATAAGATGTTCCTGCCGGAGGTGCTCCACCCTCCAAGGATTCACTCGGCACCCTGTCTGATTCCGTCTGCACGCGGCCAACCGGTGCAACAAGGATAGCACGAAAAACTTGTTCGCGATACGTTTACCGTCTTTTCGTAGTTTCGAAAGGGTAACACGTCGAAGAACCGCCATCATAGGACCGTCTTCTAACTCTACTAGCGGTCAGAATCACAGCTGAGTCGACTATTCGAAGATTCACCGGCTGATTCGATGGTTTGAGCATGTTTGAGAAAGTTTGACGAGGTTTGAAGAACTGCGGTTGACACCGATGTCAGTCACAGGCTCTCATTATCTGAAACTAAAATAGGACGGCATCCTTTTGGGCATGACAGTGATGCGGACAAGCCTTGACGACGGTTCGCACATCCGTCATACGTCAGAACCCACGTTTCGAAATTCATCAGCGTTCTCGGACGACCCCTCGTCAGCTCGTTTACCGTCCGGCATTTTTTACGCTCGCGATTTACCAGAAAGGAAGCGAGGAGAAAGATTAATCGTTCGATACATTGTAGTATTTCTACTTCGTCTGTAATGAACGCCTGGCTCATCTGCCGGTGATCAATCTCTTAATATAGACAGAGCTTGATCGAAGTTGAAATGGTTATTCGAGCAACGTTCTCTGCGACTACTTCGAACCATTTACAACCGTCTCGAAGTTTGTACAAGAAAATGGAGACACTCTCACCTGAGGGCGCCTCGTCGCTGCACGACGTGGCGAACTCCATACGGTCCAGTCTCTTGCAACCGATTTCCAATCGGCGAACACTCCCGTAACGACATCGAGCTGGGTAAGGTGTCGATGTCACCGTGCCGTCCTGTACCTCGGCCGCGTTCGCCATGTTCGGATCGCCGTCCACGCCCAATAAGTCCTCCGAGTTGTCGCTCGTGTGCGAATGAAACACTGACACTATCTCGTAGCGACCCAGGTTCGGACACTGTCTGGTCGTTGGGTCCGACGCTGGAAAGAGCAGATGCGATTAGTCACCTACACATGGAGCAGCAAACTTCTTGGAAAAGGTATTGGGATTTTAGGAATTTTAGGGTACACTTTAACCATCAAAGCCAAAAACAAAAGTGGCAATGAGTTAACCACCTACAAACCAAGTCAAACTGGAGCAAACCAGTGCAATAAGGAACGGGATAAGCCCTTCGAGAGCAGATAGAACCCGAGAAGATGCGAACTAAGTATAATCAGGGCGACATCCCTTGGAAAAAATTGCAAACCCTAACTCAGACCTAACCTCTTTCAGGCTTGGACTATAGTTATAGAGTCCCAGTCCAGTACACTGGCCAACCTTTTTCCGTTAGAAATAAAATAAGAGGACGCCGCGGATGTAAGAGCATTTCCGGAATCTCGGATGCAGCGCGAAGAATGGGGAATATTTGATCGCGAATTTGAAGAAGTGCTCGCCGGCTTGCAAACATCGGCAAACACCGGCAAACAATCCGTGGCAGGGAAGACGGTCGCGCAGCCAGAGACGCCGGAAACGCGATTTGAATGGCCTCGTGATAAATTCCAAGCCGGCGGAACGGCTCTGTCTTCGTCGCTGTTATGGAATCGATGTAATCGGCTTAAACAGAAACTGTTGGGACGGTTGCCGGGGTCTATAGAGCTGAGAGTTTACGACGGATTCGGCATATGATCCTTTACGCGATCGTAAAGGAGCTCCACGCGAATCGATTGTTAAATTCTGACATTTGCAACTTCCTCTTTGTGCTCCGCGCCGTTTCCCGTTTCACTGTGTTTCGCCGATGTTGCCCCACCCTTCCAGCCCCCACGACGTTTCCGTTTCTAGCCAGACGGCGCTTCCAGCAAACTCCCTTTCTCTCTCTCTATCGCGCGCGCACCGAGTTCCTGGAACACGGATTTTCTTAACTGATGGCGGAGCAAACACCCCCACAGGCAATTCGCGCAGACCCTGCCTCCATTCACCATGCGCCCGAAAACGAAACGAACTTATTGTACCGGTCGCAACCAGTTCAAATAATGAATAACTTATGGACCCTGGCTATCGGATCGGAAGCGATTAAATGATTCCACGTATAAATTGTTAAAAAGCATTTCATAGCCATTAGTATAATCAATAACCGGATGCAATATTTAACGAGCGAGAAAGTCGACGTCCGCCAAATGGAACGCTGCCAGTAATCCCAGGGCGAACGGACGGAATCGAAACAAGAGACAGCCGGACCGGCACAATTGGTTTCGGAACGCGATTCCGGAGGTACATTGATGTTTCCCTCGAATCAAATTGCACCCAAGACGCTACCCCCCGGTCCGAAAAAATCGAATCCGTTTCACTTATGTTGGTCAATCGACGAGATTTGTCGACCAGATCATCCGAGCGCATTCAAACCCTCTCAAACACGTCCAAACCGAAGAAACTGTTCGTTCTTTCGCCACGAAATATTACACACGTCACGTTTAAGGATCTATCAGGACACTATGAAAGGATTAAAGTCGCACGATGATTTTTTCCATTCAAATTAAATTAATTAAGTGAAACTTAGAACAGTAGAAACATTTGAAGAATGTTAAAATATGGAGACGTTATTGGCAATCGATTTAAATTATTTATATAAGAAGTAAATCTTTATTTAATTTACTTTCCGTGCAAACGATGTGTAAACATTTTATTTCGTATAAAGATCAGCTGTCTAGTTATGGGACACGGTTCCCGTTTCAGACAGATCCAGTACACACCGTGGAATTTCATTAGCTGTCGCGGGGTTTGCATTGCTCGGTAAACTCGGCTCGGCGTGTTCCGCGGGAATCTTACGGCCCCTTAAATTATTTCCAGTTCCGAAATGAGAGAGCCACCGTTCTCTCGTTCGCATGCCTACACGTTTAGGTTCACCGTCGAACGAACGATTCATGGAGGGCGTTTAAAACACCGTCGACTGCTGAACCGACGCGGTAAGGGTTGGGGAAGGGTAGGGGAAGGTGCCGTGTAAACAGGTCGGACGACTCACGCCCGGCGAAGTGTTTATAAATGATCGTAATTGACTTACTAATGTACGTCGTGTACGGCCTCGAGTGGGAGTTGAACGTACTCGAGTTGCACACGTAGTCAGGTTGTTGGCTCCATTCCGACAGCTGCATCTCTATTACGTGCTCGTCCCTTCGGTGCAGCATCAGACACACGTAGCCATTATTGCTGAAAAAGAAGCGGCGGCTCTCGTTACACGGCGGCCATAATTACATCAACGGCGAAATGAACCTTCGACGGAAAACATCTTTGCACAGCGACTGACACTCTGCCTCATCCACACGCGAATCAGGTTAAAAGCTATCCTTTCGTGATGGAAAGCTCAATTTCGAAAATTTATATCCGAAAATAATTGCTAAAAATACTTTATGGATCTTAAATAATCTTAAGGTTGCCAGAATAATCACAAGATCAATTTCCAAATATTTCTTGATTCTTTCAAAAATTTATATTCGAAATTTATAATTGCTAAAAATTCTCTATGCATGTTAAATAATCTTAAGATTGCCAGAATGATCATAAAATCAATCTCGAAATTTCTCTCGATTGTTTCAAAAATTTATATTCGAAATTTATAATTGCTAAAAATTCTCTATGCATGTTAAATAATATTAAGGTTGCCAGAGTGATCACAAGATCAATTTCGAAATTTTTCTTGATTCTTTCGAAATATACAATAAAATAAATAATTCGAAAAAATATAAATCTAATAAGAATAAATATAAATTTTTGTAAAAAGTAACCGAGCCACCACCCTATATTTTTTGCGAGTTTGAATTTCATTTTTTATAATTGTTTCGTACATGGACTTTTCATGGTGTTTTATGGGACGGTCGAACAGCCGTAGGATCCCGTGTTTGGCAAGGCAAATAACGCACGCTCTGGCTATTAGGGATGATTTAGAGGGCAGAAGGGAGTGAAACACTCATTAAGACGTCGCTGAAAATTAATCCATCGATACGAATAAAACCGGCATCTATTCTATTTCCGACGATCCCCTCTTAACGAGCCAACTTTTTTCAAAATGGCTACCGGACTTACGCCTTTATTACAGGGGTATTTATTATACCGTGACGCGTAATATGCTCTCTCTCTCCCTCACTCTCAGCTTAAGGGCTCCATTATTCTCTCGTTCGTCCAAATTGCTCATCTTCGTCGCGATAAACGAGAAAGATACAAATTTCTCTAGACACTCGAAATCCCTATGCGTATTAAGATAATACACTCGAGCCACTACATTGCTAAAATATTAATCCACCGTTTGTTTTAATCAATTTACAAAGAGAACATATTTTCTACTTTTGCCAAGGCTAATTCCATGGTATATATTTGTTACCCCTTCACTGTATGATTTTCATAATAGATTCTTTTAATATTATTATATTATTTTTTTACTATCATTTTTATTTTTAATATTTTTTAATATAAAAGTTCAAGTCTCTAGCTCAATCGGGAAGTGGTTTAAAATTTGATTTCAAAATTTGACGCATACAACGTCAACACGGCAAGCTAATATAAGCGTGGTAAAAATGAAAATTAACTTTCGGGTGGGTGAAATAGGAGAGGAAATCGTTTCGGTTCATAGATCGGGTAGTCAACCGATACAAAGAGGAAAGGATCAACGGAGCCAGCCCCTAGACGAACGTAAACACACGTCGCTCGCACACATTTCAACGAGCGTTATGAACTCGCGTACACGTGCGGCCCCGGAGTGCCCGGATTCGTCGTAAAAGCGACCGAGTCGTAAAAGGATTACGTTAAAGTTAACGCGCAGCCGTTAAGAAACGTCCTGATAAAATAAAATCTTAATCCTACCCCGGCCACGGAAGCGACCGGGAGATTTAAGGTCCTTTACCCTTGTTTTCTTCCCCCGGTCTGGCCAACATCGACCCTTTCCCCTTTCCGTTTCTTTCTTTCCCTCTTTGTTGGACGCCGCCAGCTTTTACGGCTTACCGGCTCGATTATTAGACGTGTCTCGTTTTCATAAAAACTCTCACTCCCCCAACCCATAACATTCACCGCACTGGACGATCTTTCAGAGGTCTATCGAGAGGTTATATCCGGTCGATTATCGATCTTTTCCTGTGGAAACGCGCGGATTCTCCATTAAGTTAACCACGTCCATTTTTTAATCGGCACATCAAAAAAGTAAATTAATCCAATCAGTCTACACAAAAAGAAACTCCAGAGAAAAAGTTATGGTTAATTGAAAAATGATTTTGTCAAGTCCAACATTTTTGAACACGTTCCTGAAAGTGTTGTCCAAGTGTGATAAATTTTTTAGAGATCTACATTTGTCCGTTTAATTATTAAAAATTCCTGAGTGAACCCAAGTTCGTCTATCCAATCTCCGAGACTTCGCGAAGATTAGCATGATTAAAAAATGAATATTTCAAGTCGACAATTTTTCTACAGCTTCCTCGATACATCATTAGAGCACGGTGAATTTTTTAAAAATGTATGTACACCCGTTCGTTTATAAAAAAAATTCGTACAGCGTCTGGCTCCGGACCGAAGAAACAAGTACAATCACTCAGGTTGTAATTTTGGTAAAACGCCCGAGAGAAATTTTATTTCGCCTGTTCGAGGGCTCGGTGCAAGCTTGTGAAATCGGGTAAATCGATCAGAAGTCAATGTACGGGATCCTCGAGTGAAATATTCTAAACGATGAAGAGTGAATCAACCTTCGACGGCGGCTCCGGTCGAAAAGTTGGGCCGGACCAGGTTTCGCGGCTACGCCCGTCGAGATCGTAAAACGCAATAGAATTCCCGATGAATCGTAAAACCGTAGGGGCGAGCCGAAATACAGATTCGTGAAACAGATTCGCTATGATGTCGCGAATTCCCGATATCTCAGCGCACCGACAATGCGGCGGTCGATAAAAGTCGGCCGTTAATAAAAAATCAATTGACCATAAGAATTTTTGCGGAAACTCGCGGCCCGTTCCGAAAATATTCCGCGAAACGAATGGATCGATGATCCGTCGCCGTATCAATAATCCGCGGAACGCGACCATAAGAATGTCGAGTTATAAACCACCGAAAATCCCGACGAGTTTCTCCGATCGCGAGACCCCCTGTTTCACGAGCCACTGGGAAGTAATACACAGGACTTTATGTCCGCTTTCATGGCGCAGGAGATCGTAAGAAAAATACAGTTGCTCGCAAAACCGCCGACCGTTCCCGGCAACAAACTGTACACAGTTGACGGTGGCTTGAATAAAATAAGCTGGCAAAAACATAAACGGTGTCCCGCGGCTTCAAATCTTGATGTCGATCAAAACAACAATGAATTTCACACAATGAATAAAAGAAAAATACTGAAAAACGTTTTTAGCAGACTATTGGATTATGTCATCTGGATCAAACGAGATCCAACATGATCAAACCCGTGGCCTTCAAATCTTATGGATCAAAATAACAATGAATTTCATGCAGTGAATAAAAGAAAAATACTGAAAAACATTTCTAGAAGACTATTGGATTACATCACCTAGACCAAACGAGATCCAACATGATCAAACCCGTGGCCTTCAAATCTTATGGATCAAAATAACAATGAATTTCATGCAGTGAATAAAAGAAAAATACTGAAAAACATTTCTAGCAGACTATTGGATTACATCACCTGGATCAAACGAGATCCAACATGATCAAACCCGTGGCCTTCAAATCTTATGGATCAAAATAACAATGAATTTCATGCAGTGAATAAAAGAAAAATACTGAAAAACATTTCTAGCAGACTATTGGATTACATCACCTAGAACAAATGAGATCAAACATGATCAAACCCGTGGCCTTCAAATCTTATCGATCAAAATAAAAATGAATTTCTCGCAGTGAATAAATGAGAAATACTGAAAAACATTTCTAGCAGACTATTGGATGACGTCACTTGGACCAAACTAGATCCAACATGATCAAACCCGAAGCCTAACGGTGCACACTTCCGGCGTTTAGATGGGGGGATGCGGATGACCCAAAAACTCGTCTGAGCCGCCTCGATTTTGGATTGCTTTGGCAGCCAGGGGGGTGAGGACGAAACAGGGCGCGATGACGGAAGAAAAGCCAATTTAATTAATTGAGTTGCTGCAGTAGTCATTTACATTTGGCTTTCTGGAGTGTACCCAGCGAAGGCTCGAACGGAGTTAGCACTCCCGGGGGCGCGATGCTGGCTTCTTACGGGTTTGTGTACATTTCCAACCCTCTCCTCTCTCTCTGTCTCTATCTCTCTCCTGAGGTAGCACAAATGTAACCGGTATAATCCTATTCTCGCCACCTTTTCGCTATTCCGCTGCAGCCCTGAAGGGATACCTGCTGCGAAGACCCTATCGATTTAAAGAGCAAACACCGGTTGTTGCAAAATTCCGACAGGAAACATTTTCTTCCCGGGCTTCTCGACAGTCTCCTAGTACTTCTTCGCATTCGAAAATATTCCGGTAAACTACTCGATGATAATACTTTTGACAACGCGAGGGCCTATCTTTAGAATTAATTAATAGAATGATATACTGATTGATACCTCCACCTAATCTTGAAATATGAGATTTCAGGAAACGACGAGCCGGGGATGATTAATGACCGTTTCGATGCTATCAACGTGGCTGACGGGTCAGCTCAAGGATTTAGCGAAGCAGAAGGACTCGGTGTTCAATGAAGCCACGGGAGGCTGCGTCGTGCCCATTTCACGATCCCGTTCACTACAAAATACGAGAGATGCAGGAAACCGATCGTGATTTTTCCAGGTAGACGAACCGAGTCTCCAATCTAATTTATGTCCGGTCGTTAGACGATTCAATGAAAGGGCCATGCTTATGCGGTCAATTTGACAGGTGCCCTATCCACCTGAGCATGGAGACTAGCCTCCTTTATCCCCCGTTTCTTCCGACATCCCTCCCCTTCGCGGTACTTACACCGGATAGACTGTCCCCCTTTTCAATCATGCCATACTCCTCTAATCCTTTTTTTGCCTGTCTTCCAAGGGTTATTCTTCCCTCGCGGCACTCATCCGTCTAGCCTCCTCTTCTCCCCCGTCTTCTCTACTATTTATCGACCCCCTGTGATTTGGTTTATCTACGGTAACGAACTCAACCCTTTGCCCACCCACTATCCACTCGCAGCTCCTCCCGGAAGATACTTATTGCGTTATCGGGACTACCCCAGCACATTTTCCCCTCTGCTACTTTGTTGTAGGGACGCGTCGATTTCCTAATGGGGCAGACCTTCGAGGGTAATATCCACAAATTTGATAAAGCGGAGATGGCGGATTCAGCCCACCGTGGGACTCGGAGTAAAGAAAAGGAAACGTCCAACCTCCAGGTAACCCAGAAGACGATCTGATCAGAAGTGGGCCTAACATTCCCAGACCCAGACCCCACAAGACCTGATGGGACTGATGGCAATTTATCCGAACGACCCACCTCCGCTTCGAGACAGCTGTCTGCGTAACAGAATGTTGCAGATGTCATTTCGCAAAGTACTGCAGCGATCACGGGCGAATTTTTAGGGTCTCAGTCAGCCCAGGTGCAGCCCTGTTCCTCGTGACACAGCAATATCTTCGACTTCTTGCCGAGGCAGCGGGGATACATCGGCCGGCGACAGTTTCGCGAAATTACTAAGCAATTTGCCTCTTCCCACACCTACCCTAAATCTCCCGGAGCATTTCCCATCGAGTTCCGACTGTCATCCTCGCTGTCGGTCTTCCTTGCATTTGAAATAATACCGCGGCCACGTCGAAATTGATCGTCGTTCGGCGTCGTCGAATCGAAAAATGTTCGATCGAACGAACGACCTAGCTGGGAGGAGAGGAGCTACACAGTCCTCTACGTATCTACGGGGGCCATTTACGAGCAACTCTCCCACAATCCTCCTCTCTCACCACTCATCCCCTAACCAGCAACCCCTTTCCAAACCCCACCCATCTAACCGACATCCTTTTCTTTCGTCCCTTCGATTCCCCGCGGTGCCCACTTTTCTCTCCTCTGCCGTTCGGCTCCTTTTCTTCCTCTCCTATCCCCGGTTAACTATCTTCGTGATGAAAGTACATCAGACAGCGTGCTCTCTGGAGCGTGCCGCGCGCGATATCCGCCGGATGTTGCACGGCTGCAACTGCGGCCAACGAGCCGCCACTGATCGTCGCTTCTGATGCGGGAACATTGAATCGAATGAGAGCAGGGCTACGGGGCCGCGATAAGTGGGAATCGACGGGGAAGGTGAACCAAGGCTGGCCAGCAGGCTTTTGTTGCTGCCATCGGCTTTCTTGATCGAGCTTTCGTTATTTGTCCTAGCGACGGACATCTCGCTCTCCAAGGGAACCAGGCATCTGATCTATCCTCTTCAGGGACGAACCATCGTTGATAGATAAGCGACTTTCAGATTGCTGGACGTTCACTTTTTATTGGAAAGGATAGTCTGAAGATAGGGGCTCGGATTTGATCCAACCTAGGTCTGACCTAACCTAGCAGTATGATATTTCATATTATATCTAGAGATCCACTGGGCCCATTAATATGAAATTTGGTTTATGCTTGAGCTACACCTTGCAGCATGCACAGCATGAATTTGAAGTTGGTGGAATTTTTCAATTCAAGTTTGGAGATAGGGCCTCGAATCTGATCCAACCTAGGTCTGACCTAACCTAGCAGTATGATGTTTTATATCATATCTCAAGATCCACTTGACCCATTAATCTGAAATATGGTTTATGCTTGAACTACACCTAACAGCATGCACAGCATGAATTTGAAGTTGGTGGAATTTTTCAGTTCAATTTTGTATGTAAATTCTAGAGACTTAGCAGACTTCTTCATCTTTAATAATTGAATTTCTCTTGCTGAATGTGTTCAGTATCTTCAAATTTTTTAACCATCATAAACAAGACCTATCCACTTCCATCACGAACGCATAAAATCCGCAGTCTAGTTATCACCCAGCAAGGGGTTAACGCAAGTATTCCAGTCTTGAAAAAGCTATGGTTCGATGGGCAGCCATTTGACGCCGTAGGCGAACCGTGTCCCCTTTAAAAGATGAATTCAATACAGTTTCTGACATTTGATTTTATTCCGTGAACCGTGAAAGGGCCAATATTGGATCCATTGATTCGTCGAAGTTGTAAATATTTAATACAGTCCCGGATAGTTCCAGGTCGCGGAAACTAGACCACCGGATTGATCAGCGTGTTTCAAGAGCAGTCGAATTTTCCAAACGATGGATAAAATTTCATGAGAGAGAAAGTCGCTTTTTATTTCGCAGAGAGGGATGGGGGAGAATGTCAATTAAGGGGAACATGCCGGTACACGGGGAAGTATCGAAGCCACGAATCGACGGTATACACACTGGATAATTTCACCGGGCGGCCGGCGCACCGGCCCGGATACGAGCGGTGCACTTCCGGTCGCTAGATCTCCGGTCAACGAGCAATTTTCCGGCCGATTGGCCGGTGAAACGTCCAACTTCCAGCCAAGTCGATCTTCGACGACAGGAAGAGACACGCTTGTTTACTTCGGGCCGGAGCTAGACACCAACCCGTTTTCATCCCCCACCAACCCCTAGCCGCCTACATACGCTCGCTCCTTAAACCCGTTGAGGAGAAGGCGCAAGGTGTGCGAAGGGGATGGATCATGTCCTCCGTATATTACCGGCGAACTACGTGACGGGAATCCCACGGAATCTTCAAGGTGCAATCACCTATGCAGGTCTATCTAACCCGGTCCTCTCAAGTGAAACCTGGAATTCGTCCTTGCCAGCTATGATCGGTCACTTCGAGACCGTGTCCATTCAGGATTCCCATTATATTCGGGACCATAATCCGGAATAACATTATCCACGCAACTAGCATCGCAAACACTCGGAAGACGCCGTTTTCTTGCACAATATCGGATTGCGTTAGTCTCGGTAGTCTGCGAGTGTGACATTTGATATCATATCGTGAGATTCCTTAGGGCAATGAAGTTCAAACGTTGCATACGCTTTCAGTACACCCTTCGGTGTATACAAGATAAATTTTAAGCGTGCAGAATTTTTTTTAAAGATATGGCGGCAGTTTGAGTGCGGTCATCGATTTTTCACACCATTTTTTACCAGCACGGTACCGGATTACAACATTTAATATATCTTGAGATTCCTTAGGGCAATGAAGTTCAAACTTTGCGTACGCTTTCAGTACACCCTTCGGTATATACAAGAAAAATTTTAAGCGTGCAGAATTTTTTTTAAAGAAATGGCGGCAATTTGATTGTGGCTATCGATTTTTCATACCATTTTTTACGGTTTACATTGCAAAAAATTGTAAAAAAATCTGGTCGACTTAAAATTTATACTGTGTAGGTAGAAATGTGTACCAAAGGTGTATGCAAAGTTTCGAGTCGATCGGTTCAGTGGATGCGGAGATATCGAGGTAGACGTACGACCTCTTCGAGTACGTATCTAATTTCTCGTTTGTCTAAAAACTGGTAAACTTCGCCGGAACAAAAAGAGAGGCGTGCACAATATACGGCGATGGCTTTCGCGGGTTTTATGATTAAAAAATCGTGAAGGAAGCTTAAAATATCGCGTTCTACAGTAGAATGGTCCGGCGAACCGGAAGCTATAAATCGTGCATGGGATTCTACGGAAACGATTCCATAATTCCTCGAGTCTCCGGGAGTCTCTCGATGTTCGCGGGTTATTGCAGAGGAGCCGGTGGTTCGTATCGAGCGCGTGTACGTTCCCGATTTTTCAATTCCCTTAAAAGAATCCTTCCCAATTCCGGAAAACGTCGGGAACCACAAAATCAATTCGTAGACGGGAGAAACGGGGACTGCCGGAGCCCAATCTCTCCGAGCCGCATTTTCCACGGTCAAATAATTTACCGGATACAAGTTACCGCCCCCCTACCCACCCCCCCCCCCCCCCCATCCCCCTTCTCCGGTAGCTATCCTGATAATTACGGGGCTGCCTTTTGTGTCGTCTCGTTCGCGTCACGATCCAACTAATTTTCCACTGGTTAACCAAATTATATTCGGAGCTGGTCCTGGTTGTAAAAATTCTCCTCGAATTTCACGGACCGGACTCGGTCCAGAGACCGGGCGAACGTCGAATATTCCACCGTTATTTCGGCAGATCGACCGACAACATTGCGAAGCCGAATTCGAACGGAATGGTGATCGGCTTGAACTAGTGGTGGGGCAGGAACGTGGTCATTAAATTGAACCCACACTCGATACGATTCGATAATCCGATAATAACGAGTTACGTTGTTTTCTACTTCCCGTGCAATTTTCGGGGAGATTTCAAGTGGTCGGATTCTGGATCTGTACACATTCAACTTATAATCCTCTTTGTCAGCGTTGTTTGACGTGCCGGCGCCGCGCGATTCTCCATGCAGAATGTAGGACGAGGAAAAACCGGGCAGTTTAGATGGTTTATTGAACGTCGAAAATCTGATTTTCTATATCAAGATACGGTTCACCGATTGACCTCAAAACGATCTTCGGTATACCTTTCGCTATAAGGAGTATCAAAATCAATAAATTAGTAGAAAGTATGCATTTTTACAAAGAAAGACTGTAAAATTGGGATAAAAAATAATACAGTAATTCCTTGATTCTAGTTCAGATTGTGGTTCTTGGAGTGGACAGGAGTCGTAAACTTCCTTGCTTTTTGTTTGCACCTCAAATGTCTCTGTTGTTTCTAAAGCTACGTAAAATATGGTAACTGACACGATGCCAAAAAAATTTTGTGTACACTTTTTTCTAGAGATATCAAGGTCATCTTGACATTTTGAAATGGGCCCACCCTTTTTTAAACACCTACAATAATAGTCCCTTCCATTAGAAATTTAGTGTCTATAATTATTCCAAGGTCATTCAAGATCACAGACAGAGAAAACGTATATTTACACATTTAAAATTGCAGGATCATTTTCCTTTAAAATTTCGGAAAGCAAGAATCATTGTTATTCTAGTGCACCGATGAGACCAGGTATATACCAAGTTGGAACAAGTATGTCCGCGATAAGAGCCGCTGGAACGGCGGACTGGAGCCGGCGAAAGAAGGATAAATATTGAAAAACGATACACATTTGTAAATAGATGGTTGTAGTGCGACACGAGGGGAGAGAAAGCAGGCCGAATGAAAATGACGAAATTGAAAATATCGGGGAATAAAGGGAGATATTAAAAAGTAGGGCGCACTAAAATAAATATAGGATTCATGAGAGCGCGCGGGGGAGGTGAGGGGAGGGGCAGAAATGAACGACAGACAAAGAGCACTATACAGCTGGGAGTTGCAAAACAAAGTGTGGGAGATAGCGCACATTGTAAAGTGGAAAATACGATAGCAAAAGCCGGGATGGTAGAGTATCGGGGAAATGGGAGCCCCACAGCGGCGGCCTCGGCAAAGGAATAAAAAATAAAGCAAAAATACAAACAGCCAAGCACAATGCGTTAATTCTTGATATAAATGATTCAGGGCCGTAGCGTTCGCAGTTCGCCGCGCGTAAATCATTTTCAAGCGGCGAGGGAGAGAGTCGTCAAAATACCGGAAGAAATAAAATATAAAGTCTGGCGTCAAAGGCTCTTTCGAAAATTTTATCCGAATCCGATATTGCGCCGGAGTCCATGAGCGTCGACAAACGAACAGATAACAGAAACGAAAGGATAAAAAAAATCAAGTGAAACATTTCAGAAGGAGAAAAATCAACGACAATACCAGGCTCCGTTGCTTTCTGTCTTCCAGCTAAAGATTCAAACACGTATCGGAATACGATATCGATTTTATTCCGAGAGTGTATATTCCGCACCTCGCTTGGAAAGCTAACGAATTTGCGGAGGCTTGAAAAAAATACCAACCGGAATTCGAAAGAAATTTTGTTCCAGTTTCGTCGGCGAGTTTTTCCGTGCAGGATCAAATGCACTCCCGCGTTGCGTAAAAAGGAAACTGTAAGAGATATAGAGACGCGGCTCGAACAGAGTTGTTCGGAGGCTCTTGAAGTTTCTTTCACGACGAGCTACATTATTCAATGCGTCCTTCATCGCCCGCAACACCAGCCATAACGCGGCAGCTTCAAATCTTAGCACTCCGTGGCCGGCCGAGGTACAAAGATCTCGTCTTTGACATATTCCCATAAAAAAGTAACGGACTGTTAAATTGCAAGTTTTCCGCGGCGATCGTGCGCGTGCACAGTTCCCCGCAACGACCGCAAGGAAACTTTCAGACTGTCCCGACGGACCGGCCGCAGCTGCTCCTCGATATCTCGAATGCGTCCTTTTTTTGCAAATCTTGAAGTATACTTTTTATTCGGGGAAAATCGCGAAGAAAAATTGCAGAGCAATTTTTTAGACACCGTTGCGAAGGGGAAACTCTGTAACGTCATAGTGGAACGAATATGCAAAAAAATATTTTAAACTGAATATCATGGTTCGAGTTTGCGAAGATTCGAAAAAGGCAATTTCGAATTCGATTTGACGAAAAGAGAATGATTGTTTGAATAAATGAGTCCGATTTAGTGATGCGTTCGTATATAGAATATTCCACATTTAAACAATGAAGATTTGAATAATAGATTGCCCTATTTGGCGAGATATTATTTTGAAATAAATGTTGATTGGTATGTTTGCAGACGAGAATGGTTCGTGTGTAGGTAATTTTACCATCCATAAATCATATTAGCCATAATAGCAATTGAATGTGTGTTCCTGGTTAATTTACAGAATATTAATTGGTCAGAAATATTCAGATATAAATATTTGGTAATGACTATGAGCGCCGCTCCTAACTACTGACGAGCACTATCGACTGAATTCAACTATCGAGTAATTATTATTTAGGTGTTACATACTATCGAATATTTAATCGATAGTTTTTAGTCGATTGGAATTTTGTTTTTAGACTATATGTCTCGTCTATTACTAATTATAATTTATCCTTTAATAATAATGCACTATAAAGGCAAAGTGTTAATGAACCTTTTAGAAAATATCTGTTATCGACAGATATAATTATAAAATACTACCTTCTCTTTAGGTTATAATTAAAATTTTATTCCCGCAAGTGCAATGTATTGTTATTTAATAATTGTATAATATTTCTAGTATAATAATAGTTATTTATTCGTTATCCGTTTATCCGTTAAAATTCAACCAATTCAGTCGATAGCTTAAAAACTCAGCCAACTGAAAATAGTAGTTGGTTACTACCGATTTAGTCGATAGTTTTAATCAATGTTTTAATCAATTAAAAAATGTATCCGAATGTTTCTAAAATTCTGAAAAATGTTTAATAATCTCCGTACGGTTTTATCGGAGTGAAATATCGTAAGAGAGGTAATTTTCATCATGATTACGCTGCTTTTCCATTTAACATCGATTGAACAGTTGATGGTTGGAGGGAGGGGGGATCGTAAGTTTCCGGTTGAAAGCACCGAAAAGATTAAACGACCGTGGAGAAGCATATTTCTACGACCTCGTCGGCGAGTCGTTAAGAATTAAGGAACTGGTCGCCGGGGCAGAATTATTGAATTAGAAAGAACTAGCATAAATATTCCGACGCGGCGCGGCGAGATATCGATATGGCCGGGCTCGATCGGAAACGTGACTATTACCCTCGCCCAGTGCAACAGGAGGGAGGCTCGCGTTCTTATCGGGGAGAAATGCTCTTATCGTGACTATATATCGGCCCGAATACTGGCGTGTACTACATAAAACTTTCGTTCGATTCAACGCCGCCGCGGCCCCGAAACGACCCCGTCAATGTATTCCCCTTGCACCGAGCGTACCTCTGACATTGTTACGCGTGTTACATTCACTTCCGGTGCTGCAAGATAGCGCACACGTCCTCAGATTTCCTGTGAATTAAACGGAATTAATTCAACCGAATTTTTACGATATTGTCAGAAAATGAACTGTTAAATATCTCGAACAAAATTATGTTTCGAGCAACTAATTAAATTACATTCAAGCAACATTTTCCTTTGCAAAAATGGCATCCAGTCAGCCAATTGACAGTTGGCGCGACAGCTCATAATACTTTTAATATAAATATAATATGTACATGTAAATAAAAAGTTTAATTACATAAACAAACACAATTAAAAAATTAAATAATTTTGCAAAGGAAAATGTCGCTTCAAATAAATTCAAGAACCTCCCATTTCCAGATGTTGAAGGAATTTTGAGACACCCTGTATTTTTACATAATTTTGCACTGGAACACCTGACCAGGGGAAAATGAAAATTCTCCGAAGCTTTAAATAATGCCTACGGAGCCGGACAATTGTTTAGGAGGATTTAATATCAGGCGGAACAACGTCTGGAAAAGATTTCTCATTTTACTAGAAGCAAAACCTGTCCAACCGTGGAAGACCGGCTCTTTTGTGACAGTGGCGAATCGTTCATCTAACGTAAGACAAAAAAAAGACATTTAATTGGCTTGGTTCGGCGGGTCCAAAGACGTTCAGTGAATCGCAGTGATTCGTAATCGGCCGGGCATGCTTTTACGCGGCACAACTTCCGGTTCCGGTTGATTGTCACAAGCTCGCCCCTAGCCTTTTACGACGACCACGTACCACCCCGCGGATTAAACCACCGACAGACCCTTCTCGATTTTTATTTCCCTGGCCGTCTTGCATGCTGAGCGAGCCACCGTAATTCCGCTCGACGATATAAAACCGGAAGATCGTTATACGCGACCTGAACACTGACCGGAAGACGAGTCATCTCTCCCATCCTCGAATATTTACAGATCGTAACTTCCAGCTGTCGTCTCGGCAAATTTCTCCACGATTCTGCATATCGTCGCCATTTGCATCTCCAGCAATCAAATGACATGCTCTAACTGAAAATCGTACGATCTTCGCACCCGGCCAGTAGAATAGATTTTGATGATCTTGAAATATGTTGTCAAGGTCATCATTCTGAACAACTTTCCCCTCTACATGTTACCGTTGCTCGGTTTTAGTTTCCGAGATATTAGTAAAAAACTATCGCTAGTACTGTATTGAATTTTTCGTATTCCTGCACGCTCCGCGGTAATTAGTCAGACAGACCTAATCTACTTAAATGTAGCTCCTCACTTAAAGTGCGATAAAATCGTGGGAAAAAATCGTAGATCAATTTTTGAAACGTCATTTTAAAGAGGAGACTTCCCTCTATAAGATCGCAGTAGAATAATTGCGAGAAAAAAGGCTTACGTTGACACATAGCGCGCAGAAATACGAAAAATTCAATAGAGCATTAGCAATGGATTTTCACGAATATCTCGAAAACTAAAACCGAGCGGCGGTAACATATATATAGGAAAAAGTTGTTCAGAATGATGACCTTGACAACATAAAGTAAATAATCACCAAATTGTTCTACATCCAAATCGTATAGTGAAGGTGATAGAGTAGACGAACGAGGGATGAATATAAAAATATATTCTCCAGCGAGAAAGGACTCTAACTTCAGCCACCTAGCGTCGCCAGCAGGAACTATATTCTCTTGGAAATGTTATAGTCGTTTGTTTCGGCTTTACCGGGCAAAGGTTTAGCGTCTCGTTTATAAATTCCGTCTTCGCGTTACGGATTTCGGTGGGGCGAAGTTTCTCTATGGGGTTAGCGAAGGAATTCAGCTCGGCCGGGAACAGGAACAGGTAGAACGATCATAAATACAGCGGAGGTAGGAGAGCGCGGTCGAATATCGATCGCCGGACGCACAATGGCTGCCCGAATATTTATCAATGTATTGTAGCCGCTCTACATTATGTTCTGCCAGAGCCGGCGATGCCTAGAGATTTTCGGGTCCGTGTACCGCTAATAACAATTACAGCTGGACGACAACACGGCTATGGCTGCCAGGTTAATCGTTCGTATAGTGACGCGTGTTCGCAGCGTGTTACGAGAGGTTACGGTTTTGCAAAACTGCCGCGAAACACGTGGAAAAATGCTGGGGCGCGTATCGATTCGTCCGCCTAGCGGGTTACTTTTTGCTCCTCTCCCTGGCCCTGTGTCCTTGTCAACTCCAGCCTGAATGATTATACAGGTGGCCCACGGAATCCTTATCGGTGATAAAATAAAGTCTCAGCACGTGATAGAATTTTTCTCGGTATCGACACCGGAATTTTGATGAATTCTCTGGCTCCGTTAGCGAGCCAGTTTTCTTTTCTCGTCGGAGTGCTCTCTTTCCCGATGTAGAACGCTCCCGGAGCAATTATTTGATCCGATATGGATAAAAAACTTGAGGAATGGTTGCGGCTGTAATCACCGGGAAAACAGTATAAGTGGCCTGCGCGATTTTACTGTGAGCGACCAGCGGGCAAATAAATTAAAAATCCTCGTTGATCGCGTGCAGGAAAACGCCTGCCGACTTCCACCGGTCTGCAGCCTCGTCGAATCTACTGAAGATATCATCCTGATGATAGATAGCGTTCTACGGAGATACTGAATCAGCCAGGAGCTCGGTGTGCAACGGATTAGATTCGTGCCGGGGTAGATCCGAAGTAGATTAGAATAATCAGAGCTGGATACAGTACAGGATGATTGGGAGTTGACTGTCAGTACACTTAGATTGTTCCAGGTAGATCGAAAATACCTTGGGATTTCTCGTGTCAGCATTACAGCTAATGACAACAGGAGGGTGGTTTCTTTCCATTCGAAAGCTTGATAAAATGCGAACGAAAAATCGTAGATTCGCTTTCGAGGTCTCGTTGGAAAGCGAAGACTTCAATCTTGGTCTCCACTCTGGTGCCCGTCGTGGAAAAAATATTTTCACTTCGCCGGAAACGATTGGACTCGAGAAATCCTCGAGAAATGACCATTTTTACTTATCGATCTACATGTTCAGGTGAAAATTGTTTAAAAAAAACAACTTATAGGCATTTAAAGAGGAGATTTCACCCTTTAAAACGAGCCTAGCTAGATCGCGATGCGATCATATCTCTGGAAGTTACAACCACTTTGAGATGGTGAATATGAAGAATCTAGTGTTGATCGAACTTATCAATCTACATGTTGAGGTGAAAATTGTTTAAGAAAAAATAAGTTGAGGGCATTGAAAGAGGAGATTTCACGCTTTGAAACGAGCCTAGCTACGACCACTTTAAGATGGTGAATATCCAAAATTGTGAATACCTAAAACATACCTAGAACCAAGTGTTGATCGAACTTCTTGAGATCTCGCGTAATTGGTACGCGGCCGGGTGCATTAGTGATATTACAAGAATCGGGAAAGGGGAAAGGGGATTAAAAGCCAACAGGCTACGTCCAGGTTGTCGCAGGAACGACAGCTAAATACACCGAGCCGCCGTGAATGATGAAGCGGGACGTGCTCCATTATCGTCGAACGTTTTGCATAAATTATCCGGGGGTAGAACGGCGGGCGCGCGTCGTCGCTGGATCGATCGCTAGAGGATTTCGATCGAACTCGGGAAGCGGAGCGGGAGGGACGAACTGATCTCGCGCGATAAATCTTGAGGAGCTTCGTTTCGACGACCAGGAACGACGTCCCTTTTCCCGAAGATGAGGATGAAGCGGGAATAACAAGACGGAAGAGAAAAATGAATTTACAATGATTTACCGCGAGGATATCGTCCCCTCCGGTTATTATATACACGAAGCAGCTTCCGTGACGGGAAGCCATTTTTCACGACGGCCACGAAGAATACTTACGGGCCGGCTGACATTTTAATCGATCTGTAAATAGCTGGTAGACCGTCGCTCGCCGTTCGCCACCGTTCGCCCGAGCGTAGGCGGCCTTGTTTTACCTATGGACATTGTAATAATAATTACGTCGTGGTATTAACGAGCACACGACGAGCCACGGTACTCCCAGAGGTTCCGCGAAAACAGCCCACGTAGCGCCTCACGTTGGCGTGAAACTTTTTCTCGAGCCTGCTGTTTCCGTTCCCGTTTCGATCGAAACTTTTCTAGACCGCCGCTATATCTGGACCATCTCGGACCCTATCAATTTTCCCGTGAAAATTATACCGTTTCTCAGGTTTCCAGTTACAGTCCGAGCAACGCCCGCGAATCGAAATTAATGCCGGCGGGAACAGGAGAGACGTAGTCACCTAATACGACCACTTTGTCTCATTTAATAAGCTTGACATAAAGCCAGACGTCCTGGCCTCCTCACCTGCGCGTGTCCACCTCGCTTCCCATTTTTTATCGTGCTCTTCCTGCTCGAGGAAACCCTTCTCTCTCTCTTCTTATTTCGTAGAAATCTTCCAGCCTGATCTCCTCGCGCTTTAATATACTCACGATTACGCGCCAGCTCGCGACTTTATGAGAACCGCCATGCAAGAGAACCCTCCACGCTCCGACAACGCCCTTCTCGCCGCGCGATCTCTCTCTCGCTCACCCTCAAGGAGTTCTACCTAACGCGGACCAACTGTGAGGAGTGGAGGTATTCTTTTATATCCTTCGCAGCAGGTTTCAGGAATTCATGCTAGAGTGACGGATGGCAGCGAACCCGCCAAGAAAATGATACCGCAGAGTTGAAGAAGATCGGTCGGTCGACAAACACTGCTAGAAGCGAAAAGAATCCTAGAGTCCCTAGAGCCAGCATAGTGGACCCTAGAATTTGTAGTCCTGACCTAATGGACTCTGGTCTTTGAAGAGCTAACCTGATGGACCCTGGTAAAAGGAACCCGACTAACCTAACCTAATCTTCACTATCAATACCCAGATCTAATACTGAACAAGATCATCTAGAAAGAACAATGTTAATACTAATTTAATAGAACGCGACCAAACCTTAACGATCAATGAAACGTGATACCCAACGACATTGAAACTATGAAATTGAACCTAACCTAACCAGTACCAAGACGAACCCGGCTAACCTAACCTAATCTTCACTAACACTACCCAAATCTAATGCTGAACATTGTCGTCTAGAAAGAAGAAATTTAATACTGATTTAATAGAAGGCGACCGAACCTTAACGATCAGTGAAACATGACACCCAACGAGATTGAAACTATGAAATTGAACCTAACCGAACGACCCCTAACAATAGTTAAATCACAGCCTGACTAGTCCAGGTTTAATCTTCCACAGCTTAACAGAATTTAATCTAGAATCGAGCCAATAACCTGGAATCTAGCCCGGCGTGACCGAACGCAGAGACCTCTAACCTAGCACGGTCTGACCAAATACACTCTTCCTCTACTGACGCACTCGGTTAAAGTCGCAAGGGCGCAAGCTCCGGTTGCCATTTTCATGAGCCACTCTCTCTAACATTTTATTACTTTCGCCTTGTTTCAGCTTGATTGTTCCTCTTAATTTTAAACTTCGAAACACATTCAACCTCGAAAATTAGGTTTAGTACCGCGGTGCTCAAGAGCCGGCGCATACAGAGGGAGAGAGAGAGAGAATAAAGAAAAAAAGGCCTCCGCCGCGGCGGTGCGAATTTATGCTGCGTTTAAAAACCTGGAACCGGTTCGCCAGTAAAACGTTGAAATTACATCTCGCTCTAACTGTAATTGATGATTTGCAAACGTAATTTTCATGAAACGTATCCAATCAATTTTATCGGAGCCCATTCGAGGACACTAGGTAGCCAGAACGAGTACGATTTTTTTTTGCAAATGCTTCGTAACGGCCAGTAATTGAACGAACATTTGAAAACACGCGTGAAACCAGGTAGGGAAAAATTCAACGGTACAACAGCTACGAGTAAATTCTGCGTAGAAATGATTTTAATATATCATTTTCCCCCAATGAAAGAAATGTGGAAAATCCAACTGATTTTACCGGGATAGATTTTCCATATGTGCGTGGTTCTTTTGTTAGATTTTTACAGATGTGTTCAGAAAGGTTTGACTATGTTTGATGGACAATGAAAGGGTATTTATGATGTGCAGATTAAGACGGTGTTATTTGGAAAGAAGCTGGAATCTTCGACGCGTTTTGATAACTCGGAAGTTTAAGGGACTCGAGAGTGAGCCATTCCCGCAGTCTTAGGAAGACAATGTTGGAATGTTCATTGACATTCCGCCGGCTACGAGCAGCCAAAGTCGAGTATCTTAGTGCTTAATCCGGCACACGCTGTTTATTTATGCGAGCTCGAGTGTCTTCGGTATGTAATGAAGAGATTATCGCTGCATACCGTCATAATTGCGCACGGTGTCTTACTGGAGCGTGTGCCGGCAGAGTTGCGCTATTTATTATTCACGGGGTACAGTTTCGCAGTTCACAGTTGGCAAATTTTTCATTAACCAACGGTAGAGCAGTAGAGAATATTTATCGGATAAATATTTCCTAGCACCTCCGCAAATAAAGGGAATATTATACCTAGTGTCTGTCACGTTGCAAAGATGAATTTGAATTTTCCTGAAAAGTTTAACTATTTAATAAATAATTAACAGAATAAAGATGGCAACTTACCAGTCGACGGTGGCCTTCGCGACGTACATCACTTGATTGTTAGAGTTCATCGGATGATGGTAATGGCGATCGGTGATGGGAACGATCGAGTGACAGACGAGACGAGTCTCGTTTTTATTAATTATTGTCAGATTATAAGGCGATGCCAGCAGTCGGGACGATATCCGATCCAAGGCTAGCCAATGTTTATTGGCCACCACCCAAGATGGGTACTCGCACAGTTTTGTCTGATTTTCTAAAACAATACATTAACATTCATTAGCACGATCTCTATATACATAATAAAATCGTTTTTGTCTGTTTGTGACATTTTTTAATCAAATTCATTAAAAAATTATATTTTATTTGTAAATTAAAATTATAATTATATATTACATATTTTCAATTCTCGATAAATTCCAGTATATATAATGAAATAGCAAAAATCGACTTGTGGGGGCTATAAAATTCATGTAATAAATATATTTTTTCTAATCATTCTTTAATTAATTTCGTTAAATTTTCTTGCCTAAAAATAAAATTAATTACGTTAATAATTAACGAGAATTTGTTATTGCACAAAGTGGCGAGTTACAGCTAGTTCATACATATTTTTCATTGTCGATAAATTCTAGTATATATAGAAAAAATCGACTTTTGGGGGCTATAATATTCGATCGAATAAGTTTAATCTCCGCCGGAAGTTAAATATGATTAGACGTCCAAGAATAGGGCGTCGTGGAAGCAGGATTTATTCTGTCCTCGAAATAATATAACTCCGTCGCTAACACAGTTATTCCAACCTCGAAATGCATAATACAACTAGAAACTCATTCCGGACTCTTCATGTTCGCCAAGTTCTCACGCTGATAACCAAACTGGCTTTGCAAACTTCGTTCTTTTTTTCATTCTTCCGCGCGCATCCGCCGCCACAGTCGTCGATTCGCCGTCGTCGATAACAATCGAGGAATATAATTGTATAATTCCGTGAGATGAGTGAAAAATCCGAAAGCGACGAACACCGCGCGATGGCGATTTTTCAAGGAGATTAGCGCGCGAATCGAACTCGACGATATTACTACCTATAGTGGTCCGTTCTAAACATAATTCAAAGGTGCATTTACGGATCAACGATATCGCCTGTGCCGATCGATATATTGATCACCTCTGGCACAGTGCACATACATCGGCGCCTGTGCATTTTTAACGGTCCATTAATTCGTGCACAGTGATTGATAGCTGCGAGCAGTCGACCATCGACACGATAACTGTTTGCAGACGACAAAGCTGACGGCCGTTTATGGACGAGCTTCGCGTTTTTCGTGGACCATTGTAAACACTAAGCTATTTTTTCGGTGACACAATTTCCTACCACATCAGATAGCTTGATTTACAATACTGTTACTGTTTTTCCATTAAAAAATCGCAACGCGAATATCAAATTCCTTCGCGATGCAGGACAACGTACACGAGGAGCAACACTGAAATTCTACACTAGCCATTATACTGCTAGCTCATTTTAATATTTCCCTGCGTGCACTGTGCAATTTGATACTCGCTCCCGAGTGCATTGTCTGAATTCATTTTTTTAGATTTCACTCTGTTTGGTTACGCGGTCTCCGAAGGTTTGTTCAATGTTTCACTATCAATGCGATTAATTATTTTTTTTTATGAAATTTTGCTTGTCCGAATAGAAATCTGCCAATGGGAACAATGACTTTTTCACTTACTAACGCTAATGCATTCCTTTGGCTGTCGAACAGGACAAAATCAGAGGGAACAACCGCCATCAACGTGAGAAATGTTTCCTTCTCTGAAGCAGGATAGAAAGGAGCAGCAGCTCCGAGATTCTGAGGTTAATCTACCTCCCGGAAAGTTTAAATGGAAACGCAGACCAACGCGGGAGAACTATGTTAACGTAACACTCGACTGTTACAAGCTACGGTTAAAAATTGTTTAATCTGCTTTGTAGATTGCATTCGACTCGTGGAAAATGTTCAACTTACCAAGTTGCAAAACTGATAATACGGTTTTATAATCAGATATCGATTCCACGTAGAAATTAAAAATAAAAAATCCGAGAAACTATCATCCGGATTAATCGGAAGGGTTGTTTTCTTTTTCGTTTTAAATTTAAGAACAAAAAGAGTTTCGCTGCGACGAAGAGAGAAAAGGGGTCGGACGATAAAAACCGCGAACCATGGAAACGGACGTGCAGCAGAAATTCCATCGTAAGCCGATCGAACGACGGACAAAGATTCATCCGGCGTTTAACGTTCAACGAATTCAATTCCAAGAATGCCCGGGCACAGGTCCCGACGGTTCGAGCTATCACCTCAATTTGGTTAACCGTGGCTGCAGCGCCAGAATCATCGCAATCTGGTAAGGTTACGTGCAGCTATGCGATACCATGGAATACTCCAAGTACCTGACATCGACCACCGCACGGCCCCCGATAGCATGCGGAACAAGAATCTGATCTGGTGTCCACGGACACCCTCATAGTTCACATGCTCTTGTTCTTCGAACCTGTCCCTATCACCGGCCGCGGTCGCTGTCATACCACGATGCTTATCAGTTAACGATCTGGCGTTAGCTTGATCTCCGCGATGCTCCAGTGTCGGTCCACCCATGGGTTTGCAAATTTCTACTTCATCGTCGATTTCACTTTTATACTCTTCCTTAACACTGGAATTTTTTTGATTTTTTACAGACAGGTGGATTTTGATTTTACTTAGGTTCATAAATTTACTATTTTATAGTTGATTTTATTTTTATACTCTTCCTTAATATTGGAATTTTTTGATTTTGTACAGAAAGGTAGATTTTGATTTTAGTTAGGTTCATAAATTTATTATTTCATCGTTGATTTAATTTTTATACTCTTCCTTTCGACAGGAATTTCTTTGATTTTGTACTGACAGGTAGATTTTGATTTTTCCTAGATTCATAAATTTACTATTTTATCGTTGATTTAATTTTCATACTCTTCCTTTCGACAGGAATTTCTTTAATTTTGTACAGACATGTAGATTTTGATTTTTCCTACATTCATAAATATTTTGATTTTACTAAAACTCGACTGAAATCGTCTAACATTATTATACACCAACAGAATTAATTTAATAGACAAAGATTTCGACTCACTCTGCGTCATCTTGTAAGTCTTGGCAGCGTCGATGACACTGAAACCGGTGCAGCCTGCATCGGCGCTCTGCGCGACGTTCCAGGATCCGTTCGACAACTGCTGATAAATGAAGCATCTGTAACTGTCCTCGTCGTTGGTCTTCCGGGGCACGTGCAGTCGGGCCACCAAATTGTGCGTGCTGCCATCCTTCCACGTGGCGAAACATTCGAGCTGAGCGTCTGCGATCCGAAATTGATTCGTTATTATTATTCCGGCGCGGCTGAACAGACGACGGGGAAAATAAATTATCCGCGATCACCGCCGAAAGTTACGGTCAGCAACGTTTTACACGCCGATAAAGCATACATCGGCGTCGAGGATGAATTATACACTGCGTACTCCTGGCGACTACCGTGACCCTCCAACCCTCGCGTCCCTCCCTAGAATGGTTGCGGCCATAGCACTCGTGGAAAATCGTTTCGAGGAGCCGAGCAACAAATGGTAATTGACAAGACCATTAATCATTTGTCGCGACGGCGAAAGCTTTATTGACCGTTACAGGTCTCCGGTGTCGTGTTAATCTACGTCGCGACTGAGGATTATTAACGACGCAAAAATCGGACAGCGCCACTTAAGCGGGTCGAATGATCATCTTCATTAGCCGACTCTTACTGACTTGCTATAGATTTCAGTCAATTTTAAGTCTCAGCCGAGTCTCAGTAGACTCTCAGCCGAACTCCATCCTTTAGCGCAGTGGTTCTTAACTAATGTTCCACGAAATATATTTAATAATATATTTATTTGTTTTGTTTTTAATTTTGTAATATTTTATTTTGATTTATATTAATTCATTTTGGTAATTATATAGAAAGGGTCTGCGTACTCCAATTTTGATGAAATTTTAATATGTTATGCAGCAACACGTTCTGAACAAATTTTTCCTTTTAAAAAAATGGGAGTCGCTTTTAGTTTTTGAGATATTTGCAAAAAACTATCGCGAATACTGTATTGAATTTTTCGTATTCCTGCACGCTCCGCGGTAATGAGTCAGACAGGCCTAATCTACTTAAATGTAGCCCCTTACTTAGAGAGCGATAAAATCGTGGGAAAAAATCGTAGATCAATTTTTGAAACGCCATTTTAAAGAGGAGACTTCCCTCTATAAGACCACAGTATAATAATTGCGAGAAAAAATTTGTCAAGCTTCGTGGAGCCGTTCGAATAAGCAGCTACAATTTTTTAATTTTGGAGTTCCGAAAATTTTTGATAGGATCAGAAATGTTCCCTGACTTGATAGAGGTTAAGAACAACTGCTTTAGAGTTTAGGAAATAAGATTGTGGGAAAATGTTACGAACCGAAGCTCTCAGACGACGGGACACTGGCGCAGGCCTGATACCGGAGGAACAGTCGCGAGTCTTGGGTGCAGGTCTCAGCGGTGGACAACGGCGAGCTGCACTCCTCTTCCCCACGGGTGTAGGAGAACTCCAGGGGTCCTTTGAAAGGACATGGCATGGGAGTCGCTCCGCTGCGGAACAACGAGATCAGACTGGTGTCGCTGGTCAGCGTGCTGCACAGCTCGGACAGACTGGGTTTCGACGTCTCCGTACAGAATGCTGAAAGAGTAGAACAATCAATCTCTGAAGTTGCTCGAAGATATCTGCCAAGGATCAGAACAAATGAACTCGTCGAATACTCACTTTCTTTGTATTGGAGAACGTTTGCGTGCTTCATGTGCATCACGATGCAGCGGTAGCAGGTGAACGCTCTGGAACAGAGACGGTAATTTTTCATCGTTAACCTCTTTGTTATGTTAAAGTTGTGCTTCGCAGATTTTTTGAAAAATTTCTGTTGGGATCAACGAGCTATGGGGATGTTAGTGTATCCCTGGTGGCTATCAGCGAGCATCCGGTCCCCAGCGACCGCGGCTCGAAAATACGCCGGGATTAGCACTTTTCATCCCGGAATTATTGAAGCAACGGAGCAAAGCCATTTTCCAGGGTAATCGCACGGGTAGCCATGAAGTATATCGTGCTGACGGACAGAAACAAAGGTAAACTTCGTCGGACGCCGGCAGGAAAGGAGGTACCGAGAGTGAAGAGCATCCGTGGGCCAACGGGGCGGACGAAGGGGGCGGTTGGAGCAAGACGGGGGGAGTTGTGCGAAGGAGCAGAGCCAGGAAGAGAAGGAGACTATGGGAGAAGGTAGGAGTTGCAAACCGGAGCTAAGTAAGCAAGGTGCCAACTAGTAGGGACACAAGACAAGCTCCAAAAGTTTTAAGTAGCTACGCGATACTACTTGGACCCAGCCCCCGGTCCATTCATCCCCGCCTCTCCGCCCCCACCCATTTCCACCTCGTAACCGCGGCGGCTGTCTCTATTGCGCCTCGCAGTTTGTCTTTTCAACATGTACAAATAACGGCGGAATGTGTGCACGCCCATGCCACAGCGCCAACGCTATTTGTGCGTCCTTATTTTTGAACGCTGCCTGGACGTCTTCGAATTCGAGACACCTATACTTTTTCCCATATGGGCTCCTATCAGATTTTTTCAGCGATTTTGATGACCTTGAAATATGTTGTCAAGCTCATCATTCTGGACAACTTTTTCCTATATATGTTACCGCCGCTCAATTTTAGTTTTCGAGATATTCGCAAAAAACTATTGCTAATACTGTATTGTCTGTATACAGGCAGACCTAATCTACTTAAATGTAGCTCTTCACTTAAAGTGCGATAAAATCGTGGGAAAAAATCGTAGATCAATTTTTGAAACGTTATTTTAAAGAGGACACTTCCCTCTATAAGATCGCAGTAGAATAATTGCGAGAAAAAAGGCTTACGTTGCCGCGGAGCGTGTAGGAATAGGAAAAACTGAATACAGTATTAGCAATAGTTTTTTGCGATTATCTCGAAAACTAAAACCGAGCGGCGGTAACATGTACAGGGCAAAGTTGTTCAGAATGATGACCTTCACAACATATTTCAAGGTGATAAAAATCGATGAAGCCCTAAAGTAAATAATTACCAAAAAAAAAGAAAAATAAAGGTTACTGACTGCGGAGGTTGTAATAGCGAGTCGGGTTTGGCGATATTTCTCTCGGTGAAGAATTCTACGTAAATCGCGTAAGCGTGTGTACCAAATGATGCAACACTGGGGATCCCTATAGATCTTTTACGGGCGTAGTTCAACCGTGTGGGACGCGGCTCGTTTTCCCGTGCGTTTATCGGTAGTCACTCATCATTTAAATGCACCGTACGCTGAATTGGTTCGAAAGCGTAAGATCAATGCGAGGAGCATAAAAGTAGACTCGAAAGACAAGCGCATGTGTGAAATATGTGTGGGAGGGCGGGCATCGATACAGGAATCAACGGTTCGAAACGTTTCGGAACACAAATACCCGTATACGACCGATCGTTCATGCGCCGTAAAAAGAATGCGGAGAGACGTATTTGGCAATCTGTGACGTTTACAAATAGGTCGGTCTCGCGTACATATCTCTGGCCGGGTGCAGTTCACGGTTGCAAATTGCACACGGCGCGACCGTCTTTCTCGTCGAAAATATTTTACACAAGAACTGAACCGTGTCTTCGATATTTTCAATTAAAAGTTTACCAGGCTGTATCTTCGTGAAAGTTTAATTGTCCGGGGAGCTGTAGGACGAGCTCGCCTTTGCGTGGATGAATTCATAGTGAGGTAATTAGCGGACGTGCCACGTCGAATCAGCCGTGCGTCTGCATCATCGGTAATTACAAAAAACATTGAACAGTCTGGGCCGTGAACGGCGAGAAACGAGCCACGGTTTAGCTTTCATCGGGATCGTTAATTTCTTCGAGTCAATTAGAGCTAATTACCTCTCGGCCGGAAGTGCGAGAATCGTCCGTGGCACGACTGCTGCTCTTCCACCTTTTACCGTGAGAAACTGTAATAACGTTTGTCTGGTCGGGGGATCCCTTACGATTGTGCACATCTTACGGGAGACATTTCACTGGGACACGCTTTACGTGCCGCGCATAATTGCTGCACAACCTAGCGATCTTACACCGTGATCGTTGTACAACGTGCTAGTTGCTCATTGCGCGAGGACACGGTGCTATGGAACCGGGGAGAACAGATCTTACCGGTCTCGTAACGATTTAACAAAGGTCTGGATAAAATAAAGTATTCACAAAAATAGCTAATTGTTGTAAATGATCGAACCTTTGCGAATAAAAATTTGTAATATCCTGAAGATAAATTACGATCGATAACTAATTAATTAATTATCCGGATAAAATGTTCTTCACAGTGAAAATCTCTAAAAATTCGACTGTCCGGTCATTGACCGCAGCTAGACTCGGAAGCTTCGCGATTAATTGACTGCGTATTTTTGGGAAAATGTTGCCCCTTTCAAGCCTGGGCTTCGGAGCAATCATTGGACCGGCGACTGGGTAAAAATGTATTTCCGTTGCATCGGCATATCCGATGCACACGCGTAAGTAACATTTTGGAAAGTTAATAGCAAAAAGAATGCGCCGATACTTCGTTGTCCGAAAAAAAATATATATATATACACCGCCCAGGGCTCTCTGAATGTTTCTGTTTTCCATATTTCAAATTTCGCCCGGGTAGAGAGAAAACAATTTTCGCGTAACAGAGAAACTCGTTACTCCGGAATAAATTTCGCGGGCGCGTCGACCGGGGCAAGGGGAGGACGAAGAGGAGCGGGTACAGGGGTGGTAGGCGAGAAAAAAGCACGCGCCCAATTTTTAATCAAAATGCCTTTCGCCGGGCAGAAAATCGTGGCCCCCGTTGTACCGGGGGTTGACCCGGTGAGCGCACGCGCGCGCGACCGACCGCCAAATAGATTCATCCGTTCGAGACGGTTCGGCCAAACATCGATGCAAACTTAATCACCGGAGGAAAAGTCCCCGCGACACGAATGTTCCCCCAGGGTAACCGGAAGTTCCTCGTAGACGCGTGCACCCTGCTGGGACGTCTCAAAGTGGAGGGTAGGTGGCGCGCGACGGAATAGCGAGTGAAGCACGCCTGATGCTGAACTTATTGGGCCGTGATCTCTCTCGAGGACCGAAAAACTTCGTCACCTCTGACACGATTTTTCTCGTTATCCCGCTGCAGTCAATTTACAGCTGCATCCAGTCGACACTTTTTCCGGCTCAATTTGAATCTGCGTGGAAGTACCTTTTTTAAGGGCGGTGGGGGAATCCTTTATGGACACCCTCCCCTACGGTGGCGATTGGAGAGGGTAGTGTTGGACTCGACTCAATTTGAATCTGCGTGGAAGTACCTTTTTTAAGGGTGGTGGGGGAATCCTTTATGGACACCGTCCCCTACGGTAACGATTGGAGAGGGTAAGTGTCGTACTTGGGTATTCCCTTAGATGAAAATGGGGGGGATTATCATTGGCGGGCCCAATCTACCCTCATACCGACTAAACCTCCACCGCCGAGGGCCTTTGAGGGACCATTTCCTCAGTATAGTAATTTGCTACCCCCACCACCGGACCGCTCTCCGCATTACTTGGTGGTGGGGGTTTTATAGTTCTACTTTAACTACTTTTATGATAGTTTAGTATAGCTTTTATATTTATGTTCTTGGTTTATTAAGTACCTAATGGCTCAATTTGTAGCAATGCATGTGTTTTGGTGGATGTCAAACTTCGTCTGTGTCACGACAGTTTATAGTGTTAGCGGAAAATTGTTTTGCAAAGTGTCTCCGTGAAGTTCTGTTTGTATATCGATCGATGTCCCGTGCCGATAAAAGTCAGGATCACAAGGTGACGTCGCGCGGCGCAGCAAGAACTGTTAAACCTAAGTGTTGACCGCAGTTTTCCTATAAATTGAAGGCGATTGGTACTCTCGGAAGTTTCTCCCTTGAGGAGAGTCGAGCCATCTAAAAACGTGCAACGATACAGGAGTAACTCTGTTGCAACTCCGACACTCGACGAGTCCAGGCACTAGCCTTCTTCCCTTCCAACTTTCGCCGGCTCGATCACAGAAGCGACGCGCGAGCCAGCCCTCGCCTCGCGTTCCCTGCCACTCCCTGATCTGCAATTCGAAAGTTGTCGAAGTTTGTATGCATGTCAACGAAGCCGCGAACACGGGTGCACGATATCCGGGAAACGGTTTCGACCTTTGTGACCGCATTCGCTGTAACTATCATCGAGACCGAGGGGTGGCGCGCCGCCCTTTTCCACCCTTCCGGTCGCGGACCGCAAACGATTTCGAAGTTAAACGCGGGACGCGCAGTCTCTTCTCTCTACTCTTTCGCTTCCCATAAGAATTGTTTTGCTCCGAGAAGTCCTCTGGCTTTTTTACATCTTCGAGAATTTTTACGATTTAGTCGATATAGATCGGTGAAACGAAACCAGTTATTTGTGAGATGAGGAATCGTGTTTCCAATTTCAATTTCCGGATCGAAAAATTTAGGGACATTCGAACAAAAGGTCGCTTTTTCGAAATTGAAAACTAATGAATTTATATTGCTTTGTAAGTAAAATTGAATAAATATTTTAGTTACTATGATCATTTAAAAATTGAGCGTTTTGAAAGTAACATATTTCACCAGGCAAAATTGTTTAAATACTTTTTTCATAGTATTTTTTGTATAATGTAGAGCATCCTTTCCCAAGAAGAAATGATATATTTTTTTAGTAATAACTAATAATAATATATTTAAAAAATATTGCTAATTGATACATGACAGATTAAAAAAATGTTCCATATTTTTCAAAGGATATCTTTTTTGTTGTAAGACAAGAATACAATGGTTTTAATAAGGAAACCAACTGATTCAAGAACTACATAAAAATTTATAAAAATAACTAACTAACAAATTAAACAAAAAATATATTCTAACATGTATTATGCGAAAGAGATTATTTTATAATACATTTTAAGTCAAACCTCATGTCAATATCTTAAACGGTACAAAAGTTATACAAAAATGACCAAAAATTTTTCAATCCGGACCACTGTGGCGGCACTCTCAATTCCTCCGGGCGTCATTAACAATTCCCACTGAAACAACACACCGGTCCGACGCAATTTTCACTTACTGCTCGTGTTTTAAACATCATCTCCGAGTTAGCCAACGTCACGCTCCACGTGTCCCGGGTTTCCCAAGTTCGACTTTAACGCGCAACAAACGCCGCGCAATTTTTCCGCCGTTTCGTGAGCAAGTATTCCACCGCCACGATAAATTTTCTACGGGGAATTTTAATTTTCCCCGGTCGGAACGATTATAATTGTTTCACGTCCGAGCGCTGCTATTCGAACCGGTCTCCGGAAATTGTTTCCCGAACTCTCCGGAGAAACAAAACAAACACGTCTGACTGCTTCGACCGCGCGGTAATTAGCAACAGCAATTAAAAAGTACTACCACCGGCTGGTTAGATTTGTTGAAGTTCGAACAGGACCTTTCTCAATGTCCTTAGAAAAGGTATAACCTGGATGAACATGGGCCAGCGACCCCGCTTCGATTTTCCTGATTCCAGTCTTGAAATATCGTTTTATGTCTAAAAAAACATTCTGTAAAATTTCAAATATCTACCCCCACCAATAGGGGTGATATTGGGGTAAATTCCTCCGCTCTTAAGTGCAATTTTCTCTGAAATGAAAAAAGATATCGACATGGGATAAAAGGCAAACAAAAGATATACAGTTCGCGGCAAAGAACAATATCCCTGTTCGATAATTGTCCCTGGGCAGACCCGTGTTGAGGACAATTAGCAGTAAAATACTGTACATACACTCTATATTTCATATTTTTATGAAAAATAGGTTAGCATCATAACAATATTTCAGAATTTTTTTGATAGCTGTCGACATATTGGAAGATAGTTAAAAAAAATTCCAAAGAAATTAATTAATTATTTTCAACGTTAAATAATTAGCAAAAGATCTGAAATACAGAGTGTATCTACATCTTTTGTCTATCGGTGGAGGTAGACATTTGAAACTTTACACAATGTGTTTTCAGACATAAAACGATGTTTGAAGACAGGAAACAGGAAAATCGAAGCTGGGTTCGCTGGTCGGATATATCCTTTAGCACAGTATCCGATCCGTTGACAGACTTAATTGGACAATTGTTATGGGATGTGATGTAATTAGTGGGAACCGTGGTTGTAACTAGTGGCCAGTGTCTGAGCGCGTATAAAGAGCATTTGACACGATTCCGGGATTTATGGCCGAAATAAAGTTGCCTGAAACGTTTCCACGAGGAGGTCTATAAATATAGGAAAATGTTGTAGGAGTTGAAGCCTATCTGGGTCGACCTTAACTGGATCCAAATTAATTCAGCCTCATATTCAGCCGCTGAATGCCCCTTTTTACGACAGCACTTCCCCAACTACTTAACACTCTGATATATGTTCCGCGAGAATATGGAGCAGTTATAAAGTCGAACGACGAGGAAGTCGAACACCCTGTAGCCGGGTTCGAGTTCGGAAGACCGAGGATACAATGTTGAAGATCGTAAAGGGTCGATCTAGATGTTAAATGAACGGAGCACGGGCTTCGGGTGAGTTCGACGAGAGAGAAATTAGAAATAAAAAGATGGAGAGGGGCGGCTGGTCCGGTTACGGGAGAGATGGTAGATCTTTTATCCACGCGATTATTATACGAACGCGATTTCTTCGGGCAGAACCGGCTGGTCGAGAATGTTAATTAAACGTTCCATCGGAGATTTTTTACCGGAGACCGTTTCAATTTCGCAGATATTTCATCGGACTCTCCGATGTAAATCGAGAGTAAAATTATATAACATTGTCTTTTACAATAAATTCCGTTAGATCGTCAAAACGATCAGACCATGTTTGAAATGGCTCCGGACCGCTGCTCGTTCCGCCGTCCGGCTTAAACAGACATAATTACCGGCTAATCCATTATTTACAGAGAACAGTGTAATAAAATTTGTGACTTTTGAGCGGTCGCGTAATTCCAGCGTGATTAATCGGATCGTCACGATTAATTATGAAGGAATATTGTTTCGTGAACTGTGCCGGGAAGCTTATAGTGTATTTCGTGGGATAATTGTCGATAAATTACAGAGCCCGTTCTCGCCCGTCGGATCAACGAACGGAACGGTTGTCGCGATTTTTTTCGTTTCGACAGGATCGCATAAATAAATCACTGGGAACACGCCGAGACAGCTCATCCCCGGCGCCCGGGCACTGCAATCTACGAGTAATGACGATGGCGTTATCGGTGGATTGATAGTCATGAATAAAACCCAAAAACGCTCTCGCTGCTGGAGAGCAGCGAATTTTTTTTCTTCTCGTCGTTCGAAGACGAGCACTATCTCATCTTTATCATACCTCTCACTCGCTCTCTCTCTGTCCTGCCGATGCGCATAATTCTATAAATCCAGTAAAATGATATTCATGAAATACCTTTCTGCATACGAAATTATTTTAATGATCGATCGATTAGTCGTATTTCTATTCGCCATCACGATCCTCATTAGTCATAATGCACTGTTCGATGTGCATTTTATTCAAATTGGAGGAATTCGTTGTATTCATTAATTAATTACTGTCGTCGGTGATACGCCGGTCTCGCGTAATATTACTAACAGCCAGGCCGGCTCGGGTGGTAATGATAGTAATGATAATAATAACGGTAGCAAACTATTTACTCATCAAAATCAACTACAATGTCCAACAACAGAAATGTTTCTATACAACTGTTAGGTGGATCTTATAGAGAAATTTTAATTTAAAAAAGACGTATTTTTCGACTATGAACAAATATTGTGATGTTATTGTATAAGATATTGTATTGTTCTTTACAGCAAAAAATTCTCTAGACTTTCCCGAATCCAACGATGTGCAATAGTAATACGACGGAGAGACACCACTATTGCATACATTTTTGAGGATATTTTTCAATGTATATAAGAAAATAAGGGTCCAGATGAAAATCCAATTACACCACGCGATAGAGCAGACTTTTATGTTCAGAAAACACCTTGTCAGGTTTCGAACGTCGACGTTTTTACCAAATCAGAAAGCAAAATATCTTCGCGAAACACGAGTCGCCGCTAGTGACGCTCTCCGTGACTCGTGTTCCGCGTTGATATTTTGCTTTGTGATTCTGCTAAAAACGTCGACGTTCGAAACTTGACAGGGTGGTTTCTCAAGATAAAAGTCTGCTCTATCGCGTGGTGTAATTGGATTTTCCGCTGGACACTTATATTTTTATATAAATTGAAAAATATCCTCAAAAATGTGTGCAAAAGTGGTGTCTCTCCGTCTTTAAGGATTGTTTAAATATGTTTAATTAATTTCTCAAAAACTGTGATAGGATCCACCCAACAGTTATATGGAAACATTGTTGGACAGTGTTATCAATCCCTCAATCCAACCCCACCATCTTCTCGTACAGGGTTGAAACCGTTTCCGGGCGCGTGTATTTCGCAAAACACTCACGGAGAATATAAATCTCCCGGCAGCGTCTGGTAATGCGTTTAAAAAATGATTCATTTCGCGCTGGCGCGTCCCGACGTTCTCGCGCTCGGTCTCGGCGGTTACAGCCTCGTAGCCCGTTGCATTCGTAAACGACGGGACGTCTGTTCGGGGGAGGGAGGAGAAAAAACGACGGGGCGAGAAAAAAAGATATACACGCGACGTCACAGCGAGACATCCGCGTGCTTGAGATTCCCGCGGTACGTTCCCGCACGGAACCGCCATTAATCGCGCATCCTCGCGTCTGTGTAAATTAATAAGGACAGAAACGGATGCGAGAGGAATCGCAAAACATCCGGCCGAACCGGAAAACCGTCCGCGAAAAATTACCCTCCGATAAGCACGTTCGAGGTACAGTTACACGAGTTAAACCGTACAATTAAATGCTTCAGGTGGTTAGGGGTTCGATGAAGTTCGGATTGCCTAAACCTTGTTCATAATTACTCGATAAATTCATATTTACCTCCGCATTCGTATAGGGTACTTACAGTTAGTATACCGTGTGTACCCAACGAAATTGGAAATGGAATACTTCTCCATCGAAAATGTAATAAAAATTAAAATTGTGATTCTTTATTTTTTGCATTAATATATGTTTTCACAGCTGTGTCGCAAATTCTCTCTTTGTTTCTATTTTATTATAAACATATTAATTTTTGAGACGCAAAAATGTATCTCTTGAAGATAATCCATACAGGGATCGAGACGTTGAGTTAAATTAATTTACACAATTTTGACTAAAATGTTTCTTTGTTGAAATTTAACTAAAAAATTTGCACAATTTTAATTGAAGTTGGAAATAGTTGGAATTAATTTTATCGGCGCATGGTTCGATCAATTTCTACATTGCTGTTAAAAATGTTTTAATATTAGGGAAAAGAAAGGTGGTGTTTCGTCCTAGGCCCGCTAGAGGACTCATCAGTAGGGCTATCTAGCGGGCCCTGCCTTAGACAAGGGATGTTCGAAATTGGAAATCGTATAGGGGGAAATAAATGTCACTTGGCATTCGAACGTTCCTGACGATCCTTACGAGAATTTCCATAAACAGCCGCAGATGTGGCTCGCTATAAAAGGACAGAATAGTAACAAATTATTGCCGGCTCCAATAATTCGTGTGGACGAAAATTCAACCGGAGTCACTGAATAATTCATACGTCTAATATTCCATCCCATGGTGGCGTTTCATTAACTGGCCTCGCCATGCTAACGCCGTTCCCGTATAAAAAACGCTTTAAAAAGAGTGTCCATAGCAGCGTGGAGAAGGCGGTGCGCGGCCGGCTACCTCGGAAATAAAATGCTTTACAGCTTGTGAAAACAATTTCTCCCTTCAATTGCCTTTAAACTTCCGGAAAATCCTAGCGGCCGCTTTTATTTTCTCGCTGGGAGCAGCTGCGCGCTGTGAATTTCTTAAATAACAGACTCTCGAAAGAGATATTTTGTAATCGCCACGGAGCGTCGCCGCGGCGAAAAAAAATGGAGTCGTGAAATAATCTCGGAGAAATACACGGTGAACAGTGTTTAAACGGGGGTGAATAAAATTATGAGATTGATCGAGCGTCGACGCGATCAAGGAAATGAACAATACCTCAAAATATTAATGGCGGATGTCGTTACCAGTCCCCCACCCCCCTCCGGTAACTCTCCCAAGAATCACCAGACGAAGCGTATTTATTTCATCGTCAAGACAGACCGTTTACGTTAAGTCGAGTATTCGCATTTTAACGAGAGGCCCCCCCGTTAAAGTCAACTCGTCCGAACCACTCGATAATTCCGATGCCTCGTCGAAGCACGTGGATTAATAACGCGGTACGAGGCGGAACGGTCGGGATGGGGCGAGAAATTGGAAGAGGCTCGTTCCTGGCGTCATTGTCGAGCTCGACTTCCTGCCCGTCCTTTTTCCTTCGCGAGCTGCGCCACGCAACTTATTAGCGACGGGTCTCGACGCGCCGGGGGAAATGTGCTGGAACGCGGTCGCCCAGAAACTTTGCATAAATATAGAAATGCAATTAGAAATTTTTATTCGAGTGCCGCGAAACATTTCGGGTAACGTTATTTAATTTCGTCGCGGAAATAGCATGCCGGAAATGCGCAGTTAAATCTGTTTTCCGTAGTCTACAGATTCTCAAGTAGAATAGTCGAGAAATGGTCAGACAATTTCGAGGCAGCTAAAAATATTATGCAGCGTAAATGAAATTTTCGTTTTTTTTCAGGAGAGCTACCACTGGGTTAGTGGGCAGCAGATCATTACAAAGGCTGACGTTTTTATAGTTCGCTTGACGAATTTTTAAAGCGAGGAAGAATTTTATTCCGCTGATTAAGGGTCTCGTTACGCTGAAACTGAAACTACAAAGCTACTAATATTTTGTTGTAAGTGCGTCATTAGTGGAGAAACGATTCGCGAACTTTTGATGAATTTTACATTGTTATTAACGTGTATTGTAAATCGATAACGGTTGGAGCTGGTCTAGCTTCGAGGCTGGTAATAAATGGGTTCGAATTTCCTTTTAATTTTTGTTACTCGGAGCTGATTGATGCCGTAAGAAACTAGTGCCGGCGATAAATGGCTGACAAGGGACGAGAAAAATGTTGAACATGTTGTCGGCTAGACACGACCGGCGGCTGTGCCCCTGTTTGTATTGTCTAATAGCCGAATAGCGTGTAAGGGTGAGTTTCACCCTTCCGCGCCCTCTCGAATGGCGGCTGGCACCATCTCGCTCGGCTGAACCGGTTCTCGGACATGGTTTATTGATTCCTCTAGTGCGTAAATACGCACGCCACTCCGTGGTCCCTGCTAACGACGCCCACGAGGACGTCGCGACGCGTACACGCACCAGACTGCTGCAAAAACCGACGAATTATCGTCCGATCGTCTCTCCTGAACACCCCAGTGGTTTCCAACAATTCTTATTTCTATCAACCAATTTTTCAAACCATCTCGCAATAGAAAAAAAATAATCTTCTTTTCGTATTTTAATTTGGTATCATTACTAACAAATCCTTGATTCTGCAAAACCCATTTCAGAGATTGACGCGATACAAATTTTAACATCAATAAAACTATTCTTCCACCACTTCAATATAGAAAGCTCAGGGGAAAAAATACTCCGTTTTTGATGAAATTTTAATATGTTATGCAGCAACATATTCTGAACAACTTTTTCCTTTTCAAAAAAGGGGGGTCGCTTTTAGTTTTTGAGATATTTGAAAAAAACTATGGCGAATACTGTATTGAATTTTTCGTATTCCTGCACGCTCAATTCGCAATAGTTTTTTGCAAATATCTCGAAAACTAAAAGCGATCCCCCTATATTGGAAAGAAAAAAGTTGTTTAGACTGTTGAAATCTCTAACATATTTGAATTTCATCAAAATCGGAGTATGGCCACCTTCCGCAATAATTACCAAAATGGCGAAATGTATTCTTTGAGTATGTGGCACTACGAATGCGTTGATTTAAACTGCGATGCATCGCGGTAGGATTTTTCGTGCAGCTATTTCGCAGGATTGTATATGGGCGAGGTGTAACAGCTGATTTTTCTTTGTGACGAGAAAACTCGTCATTGTCGAGCCGCGCCGGGTCTGATCACCGGTCGAACAGGCGTGGTAGCACAGAGTTATCGTTCAAGTCGGATTACGAGTGTCGTGCAAATCCCGCTTTGTCGCACGCAGAGGTACGCACGCTCTTCGGCGTGGAACTAAAGCCGGCTAGCTTAAACTTAGGTGCCAACCAATCACGACCGGCGAACCACCACAAAGCCAAGGATTGTGCTCGAATTAAATTTTAAGCGAGAGCGCAAATCCCGGCGCATCCGGTATCGGGGCGATCTCGGGCTACGATGCCGGCGAGCCGTGCCAGCCGGGAATGAATGTAAACGTGCCTGGTGATTGAAAAAAATGTGGCCCGCGATAAATCTCGCCAGACGACTCTTGGAAGGCGTCGCCGTGGATAGCTGCCACTGACGGAGATTAGGCTCCCTGGAACCGAATATTTCAATCTCGAACGTCATCCTATGTATCGTCTGCACTCCAAACAGTGTATCATGAAAATGAATAGTGGGCTGTTTGAGTGAGGATCTCGAACTATCGGAAAACACTCGATAAACGAAGCCATATTGATTTTAACACTAAACCTGACCGATTCAAATGTGTTTACTTACGAAAATGATTTATTCCGATCTTGTGCAACTTTTATTACATCTGCTTGGATAGAGAAATTTATTCAAGTTACTCGATAATTGTTATGAAATTATTTGAATAATTGTAAGATGAAAAATGTGTAAGCTCATATTGTCCAGTTTTTTTTAAATTCCGAAACCGGAAGTCCCCGGATACGGATGCAGGCCGGGTAGGCTAAGGAATATCGAGTGCGAGACCTCGCACAGGCATTATCGGAAAAACTCGCGGGAAGAAATAATCCACTAACAAAATCGTGAATCTCTGACTTCGACGGCGACTCCGTCGTGCCGTTTTCGTTCCGTGGTGGGGAGCAAGGGGAGTGGCAAACTTCTGGCCCGGGAGTTTACGATGTTATCGAAAGTTTCGGGATCCACTACGAGTTCGGGAACAGAATGTGAACCACGTCGATCACCGACGAACGTGCGGACCAGACATTTTGCTTTCGGGAAGCCCGTGGCGAGTCGCGAACCGTTATGTACCTTTCCGCGCCGTGTCGGGATCAAAGAGTGATACGTCTAGCTTTTTTCTCCGGGACGAAACGAGATTCAAATAAGATGCAAATGCATGTAGGACCTTCTCCTTATCGACGACACGGACCCACGAATTATTTACGAAGAAAATCGTTAACGAAACTTTTCCAATTCGAGTGGTCAATTGTAGCTGCTTATTTAAACGGCTCCATGAACCTTGACAAATTTTTTCTAGCAATTATTCTAATGTGATCTTATAGAGGGAAGTCTCCTCTCTAAAATGACGTTCCAAAAATTGATCTACGATTTTTTTCTACGATGTTATTGTACTTTAAGTGCAGGAATACGAAAAATTCAATACAGTATTCGCGATAGTTTTTTGCAAATATCTCAAAAACTAAAAACGACTCCCATTTTTTGAAAAGGAAAAAGTTGTTCGGAATGTGTTGCTGCATAACATATTAAAATTTCATGAATATCGGAGTACGCAGACCTTTGCTATATAATTACCAATTATTTGTTATAGTTTCAACTGTTAATAATTTCACGGCTTCCAGAGTTATTGAATATCGAGAAGGACCGAATGAAATTTCAGTTGTTCCGTGGGATAGGGCCGGTAGAAAAGTGATTGTCGTAGATTCTGTTTGCGAGATCTCGCACGTTCGATGCATAATTCGCAACGATGCTCGCCTGGAGCAGCATTCCGATGACCAGACTCTATCTCGATATTGTATCGATACTGCTTATGCATTGGCCCTCCTGCAGCATGGTTTACGGTAGAGATACTTTCCTTGGCAGTAAATTTGGTCATAAATCACTGTCCGGAAAAAATTGATTTTCCTAATATGAAATTAAAGTGAAAACACGTCTGGCTATTAATTTAAATAAACCGATTTCTCTTGACACGTGGGACGTTTTCATCCTTTTTTTATCGTTCTACAATTTTCAGTGTTCCGATTAAAAATATCTCACCGCAAGCCACGAAGACAGCCGGTGACGTTCGTAAACCCATCTTCGTCGCTTCCGCTCGCTAAGCTGACAATTACCGACTCCGCGAATCGTGTGTCGCTCGGCTCCAGATAAATCTTTTTCTGTTTGGATTTAATAGTACCAGAAAACTGTTGGAGACTACACTAAAAATATCAGAGCCCCGAGATTTATGATTCGTTAAACACATCTGATCCGTGTTTGACAAGCGAAAAAACAACACGACCTTTTCACCTAGTTCTGCAAATGGAACACCGACGGCATGCAGAATAATTATTTAATGATTCTCGTATACCGACGTTTCGCTATTTCGGTGGAATCTTCAGAAGTTGTCAGCGAAGACGTCCATTCGTTAAGTGAATTATTTTGTACCGTTTCCGTTTCATGCAAAGGGTAATGAATTTGTTAGCGTCCGATCTCTGTGCTTACACTTTGACATTTCAATTGATTAATAAATTTTATTTTTTTATTATTTAACGTCGCTTTTGGAATTCTTATTTGAGAATTTTTTCGCGACGTGACCTACAGTTTAGAATAAAGGTGGGTTCCGAACCACCTTGGGCACTGATTAATAATTTTTTTTATTGTTTAACGTCGCTTTTTGAATTCTTATGTGAGTTAATAAATTCGAATTTTAAATTCGAATTTTATGTGATTTAATAAATTCTTGTAAAGGTTAAGAGGTGAATCTTCTCAATATGCTAGGTCCTGGGACTCTTGGGGAGTTTCGACATCCTCGGGCACCTCAGGCCAGCGAAAGGAGCTTCCAGGGAATTTAAGAAGAAAACTGCGAGCGTTTTAATTCACAGATACGTTTGTGACGCTCTTAATATCGTGAACAATAATTTCCACGTGGGTGTGTGTGTAAGTGCGGCTCCAATCGAACCTCGTTTCGCCAGGGTGCGCCTCTCAAGCGTGTCGGTGAAATGCAGCGGGCGATTATACCCTCCTACAGGAAATTGTTGCCGAAATGATTTAGAGTAAAGCGCAATGGAACGCACGAACTGTTCCCCGGCGATTATTCAATTTCTGAAATTTCACTTCTCGCGAAGACTTTCCGTGTTTTGTAGCAGGAACTGCTGTTCCACGGGATTTATCATAGTTCTAAACAACTTCTGCCAAAACTACTAACGAGTTTCTCTTAATGAACCGGCCGTTTAATCCTTCGCGAGTATTTCGTTTTTCTTCGACGCCGCGGGAACTGCCGGTGCTCGGGTTTCCCTCACACCATTCGAAGGAAAATTATTATCCTTAGGCTGCGGATTTTAACGAATGTTATCGCGGCAACGAGGTGGCCAGATGAAACGGACAAATTATTGACACGGTCGTTGAAAGATTTATTTGCTCCCAATAGAATCGCGTGCTCGCTGTAAATTATCAGCGGGAAATCGTGTATCTCTGAAATCGTGTGATCTCGGTCAAAAATGTTCCACTTCGGCTTGTTTTAAAGTGTGAATTTTTTTCTCTTTCAAGGACCCATTTTTTGTATTAAAAACGCAGCGAGAAATTGCTCCTTTTTTTACAGCTTTAAACCAACGATTCTAGACGGTGGACTAGCGGGTTATATTGGTAGCGACGTAAACGAACGCTCTTTGTGGATCGCGTTTCAAGCATTCTCGCCTTGACCAGGGCACAGCGAAAATCCCCGATGAAACGAGATCAGGAACTTTTGTAGCCGCCTGTACACGCGCCGGAGGAGTAGAGGGATGGAGAGGGGCACCGTTCCCGTAGTCGGCGTGATTTTATTTCGCGATCGGAACGGGAAATCGCGCGGAGGAAAACAGCGGATACGCGCGCAGAGAATTCGGAAACTCGACGCTTCAGGCCGCAGGCACCGGTGTAACATCGAAAACCTATCGCGTTACAAAGGGCCGCCCGTACGCGAAATCGAAATAATTCAGATAGTTCCGCGCGGGGAACGCACAAATATGCAATACTGCCGAATCGACCCCCATATCGGGCCGAGTCTGAATTTTCTTCGTCTGTTTTCCTATCGAAAAATGATTGTGCCGTTTCCCCGTTCTCACCGACAGGAATTTGTATATCATGCCCGCAAACAAACCCTTCGGGAAACCGCCGATCACTATACCACGCTGTATTTCAATCTACAATATAAACCTTCCCGGTTCCGTTCGCAACTGCCATCGGCCGGTTCTGGGGATGGTCTGGGAAATGTGCAGACATGTTTTGTTAGGTGCAAGGTGTGTTCATTAAAGTTGAGAACAGGTGTGGCCAGCTGCCGAAGAAATTGTGCTGGTAGAATGCGAAAAGCGGGTCAGAGGACAATATCTTCGACTAGAGGAAAGGAGAGTTCAGGGTACTTTCGGCTCCTGGACAGCGGGGTTTTAGTGGCTATGTCCTATCCTTTGTTTTATTTTGGACTAGTGTTGGTTTTGGGAAGCGAGTCATTTATTTTAATTAGATAAATAAAAAAAAATTAAAATCAAGCGGCGGTAACATGTATAGGTAAAAGTTGTTCACAATGATGACCTTGAAAACATATTTCAATATTACAACTCATAAACTGTGCAACCTACAGGATCGACTCAGATGCCATTTGAAAGAACTCGGCGAGCTGAATCCAATTAGCATCTCAAATTGAATATAGGTGCTACCAGTCCAAAGTTATAAACATAATTGTGCCCAGAAGAGGGCCAAAAAGTCGTATTTGGTCTGTTTGTAACGGCATCAACAGAGAACGGTAGAACGTAGACAGTTGGACTCTGAGTCATTAGACGTGGCGTATCTTCGGGAAGGTTTTAGAGCCAACCGCATTCGAAAAGGTCCATTCGTTAAAAAATTGTGACGTCATTAGCGAACAAAGACAACTTTGTCGCCCTTTTTGGGCACGTTTCTGCTTATAACTTTTGAACGAATAGGCTGTTTCAAATGCTATTTGGTCTAAAACCTTCTCGAAGAAACGCTGCGTCTAATGGTTTGAACCCTGATTTTCTACGTTGAGCCGTTCTCAATTAATGCCGTTACAAACAAACAGATAGACACTATTTTATTATATATAGAGATAAAGATATATGACACTTTTTTTTATCGATACAATTCTTAATTTGAGAACTATCTATCACCACATTTTAATGAAACTTAAGAAAGCAATATTAACACAATGGAGATGAATGAGCCCCACACTACCCCCTCGACCATCAGGGGGTGCGTGTGTAAAATTCATTTCCCTGCTGTCCTTATTTAAGGTGCAAGATGCATTCAGATATAATCGGATAGGGTTAAGTTTATACATCTTGTGTAAAGTTTTAACGACGCTTGGAAGCTGCATGAATGAATTGCCAAAATCTGACAAACCAAAAACCACTGGGAAAACCGTGCTCCACTTAAAGATTTTCGCCAGCGAATTGCTCTCGTTTATTTGGTCAGCCAGCGCAGGTGGAAGTCTGCAACATTTTTCCATGAAAAAAGCGCATCTCTCGCGGATGTAACGGTGCAAATTTTAATCCCCGCGTGCGCGCGATCAAATATTTCAGGCCACGCGGAAACAGGTTGAACGGGGCGCTCGCGCGGCCGCGCTCGCGTTCGATAATGCTGAGGGGGGAGGGTAGCCGGAGCGTCCTGCAGGAAACAGGATTAAACATTGAAGCAAGTGAAACTAAATGCCGAGCCAAACAAGATTTAACGTTAAAGATTAAAGGTTTTTCGAGTGGGATTGCGTCCGATTTTTCGGCCGGGATCTACTATATCGTTACACAGGCACCTGCACGAGTCGGGTCCGAGCCTGGCGGACGGGCTCGTGCCATTATTTGACGCGTTTGTAAGTCGATGGATAGCGAGGGGAATCGCTCACAGTTTTTCCCCGGTGCTTTTCAAAGTGTTAACAAATTGAACAACACGGCATTTCGACCGGCGAGCTCTTCAGCATTTATCCGGGCAGATTTTCCATGCGCGCCGCTCCCCGTTCGCCGAAATACCATTTGGTTTGTCGTTTCGTGTAACAAATATTTAAAACAAAACGCGCGGACAAAAAAAAAACGACCACTTCGACAGGCCGCGCTGTTAATTTTCGCCGATAGTGTACCGTCGCGCTGCGACGACCATCATCCAATATTCCGTCGATTCGAGCCTTGTTAATAGAGCCATACTTTTTTAAAATTCGATTAGAATTAAGGACCAATATGTGTCCCGAACAAAGAGTGGTTCGCGTACACCGACTGGTAAGCCCTCGGTTCCATTCGCATGCGCCCGGTAACGCTACGTGTGAAACACTGGAACTTTCGAATCTAATATCCCAAGACCTAATTCAGACATCGGGGTCAAACAGAATGTGTTAACTTGCCCACTTATTCCGCTTTGCCACCCAAGGATCCGTTCTCCCTCTGACTCCAATTTAGACGTCGCTTTAAATGATAATGTCTGGATCCTTTCTCACTCCTACCTCGTGGGCGTCTTCTTATTACAGTTGAAAAAGTTTTCGACTGCTCCAATATTCAATCTGGCTTTGGATTAGCTGCTAGGTATATGCTAGGTATGTCTAGATCAGTTCAAGCATTCTCACTGAGTCGTTCAAGTGATTTCATCAGGATTGGCTGATTCCAGAAGACTCCAAAAACTTTGTGGACGTGTCTTAAAAATATTCAGGTTCCACTTTCTCAAGTGGTAAGGTCTTGTAAAGAGAGCTACGTTTATAAAATTCCTCTAAAATGAACTGTTAAATAAATATGAGCATATCCATGGTCCGAATCGACCGGGCGAGGCAAGTAATGGGATAACACATTGTTTGCCTCGCTCGCGGACGAAAAATTTTCTCGGCCAACTCAGGCGATTTTTGTGAGTAAAAACCTCATCTTCGTCTCTTGGTAAGTTTCGTCCCCTCTAGGAGGGGAAGTTTAGTCAGGGGAGTGTAAAAGCGCGAGGGTGAGGGGACAGCGTCTAGGGGGGAGACTATTCAACCGTAAAAATTATTCCTACCTGCTACTGTGATAAACATACTTTTTGTTATCATTTTTTAATTAATTCTGTCAATTTTGTTGTGTTCAAATAAAATAAAAATTTTCATTTCTTTTCATCAAATCTGGGTTCATAACCCAGAACAGGTCCCTAGTAGTTTTAAGAAGTTGCTGGACCCCTGTTTCATCATCTTGGGTTGGATCTAAGTCATTTTCAGGCATCTCGAGCCATGGCTAGATGATATCCAAACGTCTTGAAAAAATATTCCGATAAAACGGTGATAGAAATGCGAGAACACGGTGAGACTTAAATCAGGTGTTCCATAAAACTCGACAGAGCGGTGGCAGGGTCTTTCCTCGGTAGAAGTCATGACGCCCGTGGGTCTGTTGATCCCTGGATCCATTGATGTATCATTTAGGGTAACACGAGCGACGCCGAAGATGTACATGCAGCTGCACGTCGAGGCAGAATGCAGGCTGCTACGTAGCAGTATCTCCCAGAGGGGCTTTATGGGATTCAAGACACTCCGGCAGCCATCCATGCAGCGTCTGAAGGGCTGGAAGGCGTTTGAAAGGGTTGGGACCGGTCCTCCTCGGGGAGCTACATCGCCCCGGCACGAATCGCAGCGTTCCTCGAATTCCTCGAGATTCGTAATCATTTGGAACACGGCTGTATCAACGAGCGGACCTTTTCTTCTTGTCTATCGTGCGCTGCCATACGTTCTCTGCATATGGATCCCGCGCCGGCGGAATGCTAAACGTTTAGGGTCGCCTTTCAGCAGGTCGGTACCCGGGGATCTGGGACGAAGAATTCTCTTTTGCCTTTAATAATTCAGCCCCGGCTAAATTGTTCGCCGGATACATTCTTTTCAAAAGTATGGCAGCTCTCTCTCTCTCTTTCTCTGTGCTGAATGCTGCCACTTAACCTCCTCGAGCGCACCGACGTAAACGCACTTCCTCTACGTCGTTTCTCCTCTTCCGTATAGAACGTTTACTGTTTATATTTTTTTTCTTTTTTTGTTATCGTTTTATTTGGTTGATTCTATCATTGACTCCGTTGTCGATGGTTCTGTGTTTTCAATTAGTTCACCCCACCGCCGGAAATTGTTTTCACCGAATGCTTAGCCCCCGGCAGAAACACGCGCAGAAAGGATTCACAGTCGTGCGCCAACTAATTAAACAATCGTCTGGGAACCAGGCTGACTGGAGTTGACTGAAGCACCGCGACATATAACAAATTCACGGTGCATCTGCTCCAGCCTCGGGCGTCAATATCATCGACTCTGATCAACCGCTGCCATCTCTGACTGTGGCAGCCACGAGAAAAGACTCGAGGCCGGTGGTGAAAATTTTCGAAATGTCTTAGACATGGCGTTTTCAACAGTTTTCAAAATAAAATGCACACCATTTCACCAGCATATTCCCACGACTGAAGACTACGAGAAAATTGCGGAAAATCTATTTTCTCGTGTCTGCGACGTATCTAAGAGAGTCCTTTATAGATTCTTCTTTCATCCTGCCGGGGTTCCGCGTCTTCGTTCGAGGTCCTCTTTAATTACATCCTTGGTGGAGGCTAATGTGTCTCGTCATAGCGCTCGTGTTCACGCGAAAGTAGAAGGAGAGCTTTTCCCTCCGCGAAAGTAGAGACGAATGTGTATCCGATTTTCCGTTTGCTTGTCTCATCGCTCGCTACACGACTTTCCTTTTCGTTCTGGCGGTGGCGGGACAAGCACGGATTAAAGGAGCCCGGGGCCCCCAGTCTCGCTGTAATCGAGTATCACGAGTGTTTCTGAATTAAAAGGTGTCCTCGGAGGCTTTCAGCCCCTTTTGCCCGTCCATTTTGAAAAGCTCCTTCCGCGCGGACAGAGCCCTCCGGACGATATCCGATTTTCTTTTTCCTACACCGATTTCCACGGCCGTGTTACGAGATTTCCTCCTCGAGGAGGACTCCTCGCGGATGCCACCCTAATGTCTGTGCCCATTCACTCAGACCCCGGGACAAAGGAATTAAAGTTGATTAATACGGGCGAAACGAAACCGAGCCGAACTTCCGACAAAGACCAGGAAAATAATGACGGATGCCGGCGAGGACGGTCGTTGAAATTGCGACTGGAACTTTAATCCATTGGTTCCCCTGTCTCAGATCGAATTATTCTTCATTGGGAATTAAAGTTGCCCGATGGAGTTTCCATGCCGGGATACGCACACCGTCCTGGATTGCCCTGGCAAACTATGCCCCCCTACCCTGTTCTGCCAATAAAAACCGGGGGAAATTAATCTTGGCATGATGGACAGCGAAAATTAGTTCGCCTTTCTTCCCTGCACTAACTTAGGCATTTTTGTTCTTCTCGGTAAACTGCTAAACATAGGCAAGACATCCAGCCTTTTTATTCGTAAAATCAGAATTAACACTGGATTTAACAGACCAGTCATTTTTACTGGTTGTGCAATTTCAATTGAAAATTCAAATGATGTTACGACTTTCAGGTGTTTAAAAAAGGGTGTTTCCATTAAAAAAAAAGTCAATGTGATATCTCTAAACAAAATGACATGAAAACAAATTTTTTTAGAATCGTGTCAGCCCCATTGTACCATTCAATTTTGTCCTTACCATATTTTACGTATCTTTAGAAACAACAAAGATATTCAAGGTTCAAACGTTAGGTGACTCACCCTATATATTCTTAACAAATATATTTTTTGTTATTGACACTTATACCAGTACCAGTGTACACACAGCAAAATCTACATATGTATAAATTGTGACCGACAAACTGTAAATAATAATTAAAAAATTAAATTATTTGTCAATGTCTATAAATCCACTTATCTATTACAATTAATATTGTTCAACATTTTTTGTCATTTTTTAATGGTGAATAAAGACTGGAAACCTCACTAAGCACTTTTTCTTATACACATCTAGTGTTGAATACACTGTACACTCTTTGCACGATTCTCGCACTGATCTACACGAAAAAGGAGTACCAGGGGTAGACCGAGAATTTGGGAATCAATCGATCGAGTGGATGCGGAGATATTTCATGGAAGTTGGCGAGATCGGAGGTACCGTATCGGCAGGGTGATTTTTTGAAGATCCCCGAGCGGAATACCGCTTTAAATGTTTACGAATAGCAGTGGCACACAATCTCGAACAGCTGGTAGCGAAGATTGACCATCGAATGGCTTGCTGGGAATGTGTTTCGGGGTCGGGTAGCAGTAGAAATTTCGAAATAGACAAACTCTCCTGGTCGGGAGCGTTCACCTTTGCCGCGCGGGTTCGCCGAGCTCTGTCGAAGCTTTCACATCCCTCAGTGTCGATCTTGCGGAGGTTTTCCGCGAGCGGGGAACGCTGGAAAAAGGAGCACACCGACCTATCCGCCGACATTTCAATGCAAAAGCATCCTGCCGCAAGGATCTCCTCGCTGCTTATTTTCCCCGGGTACGTTCGAACGTTTCTCCATTAGTCTCGAACGTTTCTTCGTTCCGCTCTCTTTTTCACGGCAGAAAATAGCCGTCGAACGTACCGAAGAAAACCGAGGGAAATTCTGAGGGACCATGTTTCCCGGCGTGCACCGCGAGCAACGTGCGTGCGTGCGTGCGCCAACGGCTCCGATGTCCCCGGTCCGATTTTCTCGAAACACTCGTCGGCGGCCGTCCCTTCGTAAACGAATTACGATCGAACGTGTGCGTCACTTAAAAAAAAGTCGATAATTGAAAACCCAGAGTGCATACTGGCCAGAAGTATTCCCCGATAACAACGTTACAACCCGGCTCGTGCCGAATGCTCGAAAGAAAAATTTGTTGTAAATGCGGGGCTGCTTTTATGAGCGCGTTCCGTCGAGAATTTTTAACGCGACCCTTCCCGCCGCTGAATCGCGGCAGACTCAGCGCCACAATACGGAACGGCGATTCAATTCCAGGAATTTTGAACAGCTCGCCAGACTGGCTACGCCCGCGTAATTCTGCTGAGTAGAAAACGCTCGGTGTCTTCGCTACGTGGATACCGAGTTTTATCGAATACGGCAAACAAAATCGAACCGATGAAACCACTCCTCGGGAAAATCAATTTTTATGTATTTGTCGGGAATGCACTGTAGAGCCGCGCGATTTTACGTTTACTTCGACTTGGGGAACAGTTGGGTCGGTTTCGATACGAAGTACCGAGAACGAGGTTCATTTGACATTTTTAGTCGGAGCTATTTGAAATCGTGAAAACAGTTTTTGCACACACAATTTTCCCAGATTAATTCGTGTTGGAAATTAAGCTTTTCACACTCTGTGCCACGACAATGGTCAGTGAGGAGAGTGCCCACCGATTTGCAAGATAGGTGCCATTATTGATGGGCCAGTTAGAGTTCTGACCAGGCAACAGAGTTGTGCTGATTCAATTACGTTGTACTATATAATTGAAATACAATGTAATTCAATTACTAAGTATTTTAATCAGATGTGTAATTGAAATACAATGTATAATTGAAATACAAAAATAATTGAAATACAATATACTTTGAATACAATGTATAATTGAAATACAGTATAATTGAATAAGATATAATAAGCACGTCACGAGCAGCTATTAAATTTATAAATAATAAATTCCTTCTTTTGAAACCTCCACATGGATTTTTCAAACTCACCTTCCCTATTACTTCATTTTTCATAATTCAAATACAGTGTATTTTATAATTGTACTCCATTGCAATTACGTATTAAATTGTAATTTATTTGAATGAAGATCTGGATTATAAATTACAATATAATTGAATTACTTTGTAATTATAATTCTGGAGTAATTCAATTGTAATTCTGCACAACCCTGTCAGGCAAGCGACGTGACGTATTCGTTTTGGTTCTTCTTATATACATTTTTTTCAAGCGGAAAATAAATTGTCTCTAATATATTAATAAAATATGGACGCGTTATTTTCAATAATTCGCACAGACGTCGAAAACTATCTTCGTCGACCGTTCGGCCGACGGCGAAGCGAGCGCCAAAAGACTTCACCCGGCCGGGAGCTGACTAATTAAACAATCGACTGGAAGCGGGATTGCGTAGGGTTTACCGAAGCACAGCGACGTATAACAAATTCCCACTGCATGTGCCCGGCTCCCCGAGGCGACAATATCATCGACGCTGATCGTGCTCCGGTCCCGACCGAAACAGACAACGAACAGAAAAGACACGGGGAAGAGGAAGAGTCAGCTAACTCAACACCCTGCGGCGAAAAAATTCCAAATTTTCCACCCCTCGTCCTACGGTGCTTCTCTTTACCTTGTGATCCTGTCAAGACCACATAAATCACCAAATTGCCCTACAGGGATGAACAAAATTAATTTAATCTCACGATCAGTGGATTCGAACATTTTTCCACCCCCTCCCTCAAGTTTACATCAAACAGAGTTTTGAAAAATTAATGTTTTCATTACTAGCGTAGGGAAAAATTTCGGTGAACCACCCTGTTTTAATTACAATACCTATGATACTTTCGATTGTATTCGAATGGACCACTTAAAACGTAAAACTTTTGACCACACCCGACAAAGGGATCAAAGCGAAGGGATTGATAGAATGCGGCATAATTGAAATTTCCGTTGATTGTGCAGAAATTATGGAAACGGGAGAGACGTGTGCCGAGCCGGGTCAGCGAAGATTTTAAATAATCGAGCGGCCATAACACGTGCGTTACGAGGTGGTACGTGTCTCTTTAAAACGGCGAAAGAGGGTTTGCGGTGAAATTGAGTGGAAGGTACTGACCGCAAACTTATGGATGACAGTGTACGCGGTTCTATGGGGCCCCCTGACCGCCCCTCGACAACCTCAGTGTCCATACGTGACCCGCGAAACGAAATGATCCCGTCGGCAGTGCCCGGAGGGGTTGGGGTGCAAGGGGTGAATCGTGACCGCGCATACGCTCCTGAAATTGTGTTAAACGGACGAACAAGAGCATGAAATAACCTCGCGATTATTGTACTCCGATTCTCTCCCCGGCGCGGCCGTACGCAGTCCGCAAATAGATATCCATCGAAGACTCAAAGCCACGATATTAAATGCATTTTTGCGCCCGAGGTAATCGCTTATGACGATTTCCGAATAGGTAACTGCGCCACCGCGCGGGGGGTTCCGCGGCTGTACGGGGGGAGGGGGTGCACCACCGGAGCGAAACAGGGGTAGCTCGGGGATTGGTCGACGCGAAGTTCAATCGTATCGTTGGTCACCCAATAACTGGGTTGGACCGTAATGAAATGATGACAGTTTTCTCGTTCGTGGTCGCATGATACGGGACCCATCCCTCCCAGCAAGATCGAAAATGTGTTTAGCCAGCGATATGCCACTGCCGCGATTTAATAATCAACGGATCGAGACATCTGCGACTCCGGACTCGCTGGCAATACCTCCTTCCTAAAGTCGTTTCGTTCTTTAATTCCCTTAAAACATTTTTCTAGTTATTTGAAATATTATGGGCCGAATTATCAAAAGATATCTGGGTAATTATATAGGTCTGCGTACTCCGATATTCATGAAATTTTAATATGTTATGCAGCAACACATTCTCCGAACAACTTTTTCCTTTTCCAATATAAGGGGGTCGCTTTTAATTTTTGAGATATTTGCAAAAAACTATCGCGAATACTGTATTGAATTTTTCGAATTCCTGCACGCTCCGCGGTAACGAGTCAGACAGGCCTAATCTACTTAAATGTAGCTCCTCACTTAAAGTGCGATAAAATCGTGGGAAAAAATCGTAGATCAATTTTTGAAACGTCATTTTAAAGAGGAGACTTCCCTCTAGAAGATCGCAGTAGAATATTTGCAAGAAAAAATTTTTCAAGCTTCGTGGAGCCGTTCGAATAAGCAGCTACAATTGACCACTCGAATTGAAAAAGTTTCGTTAACGATTTTCTTCATAAATAATTCGTTAAAAGACATTTTAAAAATTGCCTTATTTTCAGGCTGGTTCGCGAGTGGTCCCCCTTCAATTCGTCGGTTAAAAAGCGATTCGAAGCTTGCCAAAAATCGCGTGTACACGCGCGAGTCCCCCCAGTACAAGCGAGCCATTATGATCGCGCGCGTTTACCTCTGTTTCGGCTCGTTTATTATTTTAAAAGGTAAACAGTGCGTTCGAATTACTGTTGAAATCGATGCGAGGTAAATACGGCATATCAGCCGCGTCGAATATTTCACCGTAGTAAATTATTGAATTATTAATACCTTTATTCCCGCGTAGTTCGCGAAAAACTCGTTGTTTCAGTTCCGCGCATCAACGATTCCACCCACCCTCTCTCTCTCCACCCTTTTCACCCGCGCTCGAGCGACTGTCTCAGTCTTAGCATTGAAATTATGAAATTTTTAGTTCGACCACGAAGAGGTGAGAGAGAGAGCGTCTAGGCACAGTTTCAAACTTTAAATTTCCATCAGTATAAATTTCATGCGTCATAGGCACAAAGGAAAATTCATTGTTGCCTCGTGCCTCGATACTCCGTTGGTAACTAGCCTGGCTGGCAATTTGTCGATGAATTGACCTCGGAATACTCTAGAAACAATACTCCCTCCCCGTCAGCACGCTGAACAGACATAAACAATGTAGTTTGAAATCGGGGTGGGTGGAATTTTGAAATTGGTGAACATTTAATTAATGGTATATACCGATGTTAAATTTCGTACAATTTCAACACATGCCTAGTTCATTGAAATCGTGGTACACAATTATTGGTGAATTTTGAGAAAGCGATATTTTACTATTCTTTGCCCAGATGCAACCCCGAAAGAGGGATGGATGAAGATACACAGATTACAAGGAAGGTAAGACGTCTTCAAGGGATATAAGATAAAAAAAAAGGTGGACAGGGTAGTCGACAGAGTCGAATTAGAGGGTCGGAGATAGAAGCTGTGGGTAAACAAAAATCGCAGGGGATGTTAAGGAGATCTCTGGGGCTGAAAGCGGGACGTGAAATCACATGGAACGGTCGAGAAAGAGAGAGAATAAAAATGTGGAGTATAACTCTGAAATGAAATCAAGAGGGACAGAGAGAAAGCGAGAGATTAAGGGTAGACGGGAATACAAAGGTCAAGGCGGACGGATAGAGAGCCGCAGAGAGACTAAGGGAAAGAAAAGTAGGTATATGAGAGGGGTGGTTTGGTAGCAGGGCCGGAAAGGGCGTGGGGGAGGAAAGAGATAGCACGAACAGGGATAGAGACAGTGGATCCGTGCATTGTTGGTTTTCCCCGGTGGTGTTTGCAGTGCCATAGCATTGTTGTGCACACCCCATCCCCCTGGCTACCTCGGCCCCGCTTTCATCCACACACGTCCTTGTATACTCGTGGGAGCGACGCACACGGCGGGGGCATCTCATATTAGCCGCTTAATTGTCTCTATTTGTCGAGGCCCACCATCCGACAATTCACCATTGAGGACGCGACGACCATACCGTTCTCGCTGGCCGTCACTGTAAAGAGGCCTCGGGGCGAGAAGCTAGCCCCAGGCTCCCTTAAGCTCGGATACCGTCCGGACCACCCCTTGATTGATATCAGGCATCTTTCTTTCTGTCGTTACCTCCGAGCATCATGGACCCGCCCCTGCGTTCGAAGAACACTCAACAATTTCGAATTTCTAATTCTTAGTCGGGCTGACAGGTCATTAGGTGGACTTGCATTTAGGTGGTTACGCTGATGAATTACTGCTTATTTTTTCATTATTAATTTTCCAAATACCAATCTCCGAAACCCAAATTTCAAGGTCTTAATTTCCCAAGATCCCAATCTTCAAGTTCCCAATTTTTCAAGTTCCAATCTCCGAGACCCAAATTTCCAGGTCCTAAGTCCCAAGATCCCCAATTTTCCAAGCCCCAAAATTTCAAATTCTCAATTTCCCAAGCCCCTAATCTTCAAGTTCCCAGTTTTCCAAATACCAATTTACCAAGCCCCTAATTTTCTAGTTTCCTATTTTCCAAGCCCTTGCATTACAAGGTCTTAATTTCCCAAGCCCTAACTTTTCAACCCCCAAGTTTCAGGTCCCAATTTTCGCGAACTCGAGACACCGTCGACTCGCAATGATTCAGTGTGGATTACATTTTAATAATACGGTGAAAAAGAAATTGGTTTTTGTGCCAGAAACAGGGAAATATCTACTTACGGGGCTTTCGCTAATTCCTCGTTTCGAGTGTCCTTTGGCGCAGTGCTTTCTCGCATAAATTCTCGGGATCCGCGATCCTAAAGAGGCTGTAGGTTTGCTTTGACATCGCCTCACCGTATGCTAGTTAGAATGGCGCCGCCCAACGCACAGTGTATAATAAATGAGAAATCTTAATCCGCGGAACGGTTTCTATCAGCCCCGGGGAGAGTTTGCATTTCCGATGCCACAATTTCCTCGACGATGATGCCCGCGCGACACGATTAACATTGAAATTAGAGCATCCGGTGCCCGCAGGAATATTTAACGAGCTAACCGGTGAATAACTGCCGCCCGACCCTGGAACTGCCGCGCCTCGTAATTGCGCCCCTCGTGCCCGAAACTTGCACTCTATATATCGCCCCTCTCCCCACTCCGCATCGCTGATAACAGGAAATGGCACGACGTGTAGAGGCATCATCGTCGCGTACACCGAAAGTTCCCTTAATTAGGCGGGAATGATACGTCTCGCTTAGAATAATCAAATAAAACCCTTCCTGCAGATTCCGTGGGGCCACAACCCCTCCAGTTATGCTAATCGCAACTGGAGGAGCCGTCTCGATAGCATTAAGTTGGTGTCGAACCAAGTATCGCTGATAGCTCTATCGCTTATCCAAACAAAATGGATCACAATTTGTCTCTGTCTCAAACTATCCAAATAACCACTGGACTTTGGAATAGACTGGTGAGTTGATGTGCCAGGTGTAGAAGCCCTTAAGGACTTCAGATGAGCTAGGTAGCCTCAGCAACCACGATACCAAGAAAATCCAAATAACCACTGGACTTTGGAATAGACTGGTGTGTTGATGTGCCAGGTGGAGAAGCCCTTGAGGACTTCAGATGAGCTAGGTAGCCTCAGCAACCACGATACCAAGAAAATCCAAATATCTATCCAAATAACCATTGGACTTTGGAATAGACTGGTGGGTTGATGTGACAGGTGAAGAAGCCCTCGAGGACTTCAGATGAGCTAGGCAAGTCTCAGCAACCACGATACCTAGAAAATCTGATCGGTCGCAGGCAACATCTCGGGAGGAACTAATCCAGCGACTCGGGGACCAAAGTGTTTTCTAACCCGCGAGTAAATTAGCCGGCGCAGTACACCGAAGGCAGCAGGACCAACCTCTGAGGAGTCAAGTAGAGCCCGTTGCTCCTTTCACAGCGTATCGCCGTAGCCCGTGGAAAAAGTACGGAAACTTCAAAGCAGCCGCCTTAACTGCATTTAATTTAGCCCATGGGCGTGTTTCGCAAACTGAATGCCGCGTCGCCTCGTGCCGCTCAGCCCGACTCTGCCCGAGGAAAATAATCTTCGAGGTAAGAGCGTCACGCAACTATTCTCTCGCGCCAGCAATAGACAGTCCGCGCCTGTCTTTGACCAACGTCTTTGTCCCGGCTGAGGACGATTAAAACGTAGATTGGATCGTTTGGAGGAGCCTGGAGAGAGAGAGAGAGAGGGGTAGAGCTCGAACAGTCCAGTGTTTTCGATCGAGAATGCCGGCAATTGACTTGCTTAATGTCCCTGAGAGGCGTCGCAGGCCTTAAAGCCCCGTCCCGTTCGGTCGGAAACTATGAATTTTGAATTAATCAAGTTGAGCGAAAGAGGTCGCTCGCCCGGGAAAAGATTAAAATTAGTTTCTATAGGAGATAGAGAGGATAGGGGGGTCGGGGCGCGAGGAGGGCGGATCCGACGACAGCAATTGCTTGGTCGTTGCAAAAATTGTTTGATGACGGTACTTTTCCCCCCTCGTAATGACCTCGAGATGAACGTTATCCTTACAAAGCGCATTCAAGAAGATAGAAAGAGAAATTAATCGAACCGTTTCTGCACGGTGTCTTCAAACTACAAAGCAAGGAGCCTCTTCAGTGGACGGGAAGTAAATCTTACCTCTAGAACGCGAATAATAGCTTCGCGTCTCGTATTTCAGGCTGTCTCTTCTACGGGGATCTACATGGGACCGTCAGAGGGCAAATATTAACCTGATAGGACCGTCATATTCATTCCGTACCGTAAGTAGAAAATATAGCTTCGCTGCGGCACAGGTCTTGAGACGTCGGATGTTATACTTTACTGTCCTGTTAATCTACATGGGTTCACCAATGGCAAACATTAACCTGGATGAAACCAGCGAGTGTTAACGCATCGTCATGTTCATTTGCTAAACTCTTGATGAGCAGATAACCTTGCTTCGGTATGGTAGCCTGAGGTTATGGAGTCCTAAATTTTAGTATGTCTCCTCTTTGATATCTAACTGTTGAACTAGATCTAACCGTCCAACCAAAGAGTTAGATTTAACAACCTAACTGGCACTGTTCTAACTACCTTGCCTAGGTCTAGCAACCTAGGAGCCCTCAAGTAGTTGCTGAAGAAGGCCTTGAGCAAAATCCTCTATCCGGATAAAGGTCCAGTTAAATAATAATGATAAATCGGTGGAAGTTGCTCGATAACGCATCGTCATGTCCATTTGCTAAACCCTTGATGAACAGATAACCCTGCTTCGGTATGGTAGCCTAGGGTTATGGAGTCCTAAATTTTAGTATGTCTCCTCTTTGAGATCTAACTGTCCAACTAGATCTAACAGTCCAACCAAAGAGTTAGATTTAACAACCTAACTGGCACTGCTCTAACTACCTTGCCTAGATCTAGCAATCTAGCAGCTCTAAAGTAGTTGCCGAAGAATGGAGAATGGAGTGTTGCTGAACCTCGCGAGCAATATCCTCTATCCTGATAAAGGTCCAGTTAAATAATAATGATAAATCGGTGGAAGTTGCTCGATATTCCTCCAGACCATGGGACCAAAAATAATTAACGCCGTCTAGCGGCAGGTTAGCCGTGTTCGGGGCTCGGGTATACTTTGTATCGGCTCGATATCTTGATGGATTACACCGATCAATGAAAGGCTGATCAACCGGCTGATTGATTAGATAAGTTGCCGTAGCGTAATTCCGTCCCCGGCCAGATAGCACATGAGCCTCGACGATCGCTGGCCGTCCTCTTTCCTCGTTCCCGTTGGTCTCTGCTCGAAGGCCGGTTGGCCTTTTATTTATTCATGGTTCTCTATCCCTCTCCAACGTCGCGACGCCGCGCGGCGGTACCACATGCCGGCCATTTTCGTGGGTCAAAAGCGGACAAAGACGAGGGAACCAGAACCGTCACGGCAGTGGCGCGCGCGCGAACGCGAGAGAAGAAATTAAGGTCGTGACCCGTGGTTCAAAGTTTCAGCTGGCTCGCGATTTTCCACGTGCTCTCTTTAATCTCAGCCGCTATTCACGTCGCGGGACCGGTGCCGACAATTTATTTTAATCAGCCGACGAACCAGATATCTCTTTCTTTCCGCGAGGCCGGTCTAACGTTCCCATTTAATGGCTACGTTTCACTCCTCCTCCTATTCGACAACGACGAAGACAGCTTCTCACGATCGGAATTGAAAACAGCCTCTATTCGCGAGAAGAGTCTCGAAAACGTCCTCGGGGCGAGCTACAATCGATAACACCAATCAGGATGGCTCGAGCTATCGCGCAACGTGAAACCGTGTCATTAAAGGCGCCATGGAAACAAGAGCGCCGTGTAAAAATGACAGGGAGCCGGCATCAACAGCCAGAAAGGGATTTCCAGACGTTCCGTCGAAACGTCTCGGTCGTTACTCTATATTTCTCTGTTCGCTTCTTATCTGGCCGCTCTGCCGTTACGCTCGCCCGCTACCGTTTCTCTCTTCTTCTTCTTCTTCTTCTATCTCTACCCCCTACCAATGCAACGATTCCCTCTTACTCCTTCGAACGCGTACAACTTCATAGTTTCTTGCCAAAGAGATGCCTCGCGACGCTCCCTGGTAAATAGTTCTCCGTCTGTTCTTCCGTTCCTCTTTTGTGGTTCCCTGCGAACGCCTCAAATTCCATCTTTCACGGATCCCTCGCAGAAGCGTTCAGCTATTCGAATCTCTTCTCGCGTCGCTCGTTGTTTATTGTCTCGCTCGACTTGCGCAACTTCCCGCTACCGACAGGTAAACGGATCGACCGGCTCCACTGGCTCGGGAACAAGATATGTTCCTAATTATGCGAACCCGCCACGGAAACTGAGTTGCCCCAATTTGTACCACAAAGCGGACGAAATGTGGACCGCAATCATCGAGTCGATTTTACGCAACCCATTTGCTACGTTTCAATCTTCCGAGCTCCTGATGTTCGAGGTGCTAATTTCTCAGCCACTAATTTTTGGAGGTCTCAATTTCTCATGCTCCTAAATTTTTAGGTACTAATTTCACAGCTCCTAATTTTCCGAGTCTCAATTTTTCAGCACCTAATTTTTGAGGTCTCCATTTCTCGAGGTGCCAATTTCACAGCTCCCAATTTCCCACGTCCCTAATTTTGGAGGTCTCAGACCCCTAATTTTTAAGGTCCTAATTTCACAGCTCCCAATTTCCCGAGTCCTAATTCCTCAGCCCCTAATTTTTGAGGTGTCCATTTTTCAAGGCCCCAAATTTCAAGGTCCCAATTTCCCACGTCCCTAATTTTGGAGGTCTCAGGCCCCTAAATTTTAAGGTCCTAATTTCACAGCACCCAATTTCCCGAGCCCCTAATTTTCCCCAGCCCCCAAATTCCCACTCCGAGTTTTCCAAATCTCTACTGTCCACACTGAAGAGTATTTCCAGGCAGATACTTGTTGAGCGGCAGTCCTGTGGCGGATTAAAATGAATAGGATGGACGATCGACAACCTCCAGGAAAGCACATGGCATCCATCGGGGTTCTGACAATTCCGCAATAAAGTATATCCATTCCGAGAATCCAGCAGTCGAATATCATTACCCTTTCCGGCCGGTTTCAGCGAGCTTCGACGCCGAAATAATTCCCGGAAGTAACGCGCGTCGACAGAGAGATAAACTTTCCCTCCAATTCGAATTCAATCAGCGGACCCTCTACCGAGAGGATCGCGGAGGAGCCGCGAGCGGTCCGAGCCGGTCTGCCAGACCGAACTTGAAAATGTATGCGTGATCGCGTGCACACATATCTCGGGCCGACTAGGCTGTCCGTGTTGGGGGAAAGCAACGCGGAAATCCTTGTTCGCCGACAGGATATTATTCATATGCCGGCGACGTGTGTGCTCGTCACCCTGGACGCAAAGGCAATATATCTTTTTTTCCCTCTCCCATGACGAACTCTATATTCCACGCATCATTCGGGCCTACCAACTCTTCCTCTTGGAAATCCGCTCGTCCCTGGTGACTGATCCGTTATTAGAAAGTGGAAACTTATTATTATCATCCTTTTTTCTCACCGCTCGCTTCACTCGCAGGTCATCAACCCCTCCTGTCTCTCAACTAATTTTCAGACAATTCTCAACCACGTTTCGAGGTTTTTTTAAAAAATTACTCGCGCGCGTGTCCATAATTTCAATAGTTTAAATGTTAATTTATTAGAATCCTTAATTTTCTCTACGAGTTTGGTCCATGTTGAGAACTCATTATTCTCCGAACACCTGCTTTAGTAGAACTCAATTTTCCAAGCCTCTGATTTCCCAGGATCTACATTTCCCTATGGCCCGATTCTACAGGTCCATAATAATCACGATTCTAATTAATGGGATATGAATGTGACGGGGTAGTAATCACAGGGTTCCTAATTTTTGGGTTAGTAGTTCTAGAAGGACCTAGGTTAAAGGTACTAATTCTGGAAGGTTCCAATTATGTGGCAGCATTTTTCAAGAAACCAATCACCCATACTCTAGGCTTCCAATTTTTTTACGTCCCCAATTATAAACGCCCCCAAGTTCGTAGGGCCCAATTGCTTATGTCCCAATTCTCCTCGTCCCAAGCCCTTAGACTTCGAATTTCCCAATCCCCCATTCCCTAGGCTCCCAATCTTTCACGTCCCCAATTATAAACGCCCCCTTCCTAGGGCCCAATTCCTTAGGCTCCCAATTATCCACGCCCCAAGTCCTTAGACCCCGAATTTCACAAACCCCCAATTCCCTAGACCCCGAATTTCCCAATCCCCCATTCCCTAGGCTCCCAATTTTTCACGTCCCCAATTATAAACGCCCCCAAGTTCCTACGGCCCAATTCCTTAGATCCCAACACCCTCCAATTTCCCAGAGTCCCATTCCAGAGTAGCTTTCTTATTTCTCAAGTCCTATTTATCACGAGCCTAATCTTCCAGGTCCTAATTCTAGGACATCGGCGTCAAAATTTCGTTCGGAGTATTTTGCTTAGGAGTCTAGTTGCGCCAAGATCAAGTTGCATGGCAGTTGAATAAAAGACAGTATTAAAATTGTATGTTACACATCTAAACACCGTGGCAAATTTGCCAGCACCTATTATCCTCGAATGCAACGCTAGCTAAGTTTAAACGTAGTATCAGGCTTGAGATTCTGGCACTTGTTTGCAGTCTGAATTTCGACAGAAACTTCGCAATGAAAGACTGTCCATTCGTCGAGAAACTTTTGCCCGGTTGTTCGTGAAATATGCTCCCGGAACTCTAGAAAATCTGCCTTATTTCACGGGAGGCAAGTGCTACAAAGGATTACGTATGATAAGTATAATGGCGGGATACGTATCGCGCGGCACCGTGAAATATTTTTTCCCATGCTGCCTTTGTGGGTGGTTTCACATTAGTTTCCAATGTTCTGGAACCGACTACGGGGACAAGAAAAAAAAAGAATTGGAAGATCTACATTCGAACAAGGATGGTACACTCTCTACCCGCGGGTGTTTTTGCATTAAAATGTCTAAAACACATTGGACGCGCAACAATCGGAAAGTACATTTATTATAATTTCGATGGAATGTTTCGATGGAATGTTTCGATTATTAAATCGGAATAATCCGCAGCGTCGCGTCCGGCTGAAATATATTTTTCATAATGAATTTTCACAAGAAATTACAGGATAAAAATCAAACGGTGCCAGACACAATAAAACGACTATTTTCCCCAACGTTTCGAAATTACGCGTCATACGGCTCGGTCTTGGTTGATAATTAAATCTGCAATAATTCTGACGATTGTTACGCAACGTATTATTGATTTTCTGTCGGCGACGACGGGGTAACTAAACTTTTCGATGAAAACCGGTTACACAGTAATGAAAACGTCAATGACGTGGAATTACAGTTCCCCAATTTTCATTTCTTGGCATCGGCCGTCCTATTTTCTCCACTGAAATGCGTAATTAAGCCTGCGAGTAATCTCAATGACGTACTCGCTGGAAAAGCGATCGGGTCTTACCGTGAAATTGCAAGCAATAATATTCGACACACAGCCGGGATAAACATTGTTAACAATGTATACCGAATAAATAAAAACAAATTTGCCGTTTGTCACAGCAAACGATTTCAACAAATATGGAAAATGTACCTTCGGAGTACAAATGTTAATTTAGTTTGGCAATGATTGTCATTTTTCCCAGTTCGAAAAATACTAATTTGCCGGCTTCCCTACGCATACAATTTCCCAAACCTCCAATTCCCTAGCCTCCCAATCTTCCACGCCTTCCAATTTTCAGTAACCCCAATTTTCTAGGTCCCAATCCTATACGCTTCAATTTCCTAGCCTAGTAATCTACCACGCCTCCAATTTTCAGTGACCCCAATTTTCTAGGTCCCAATTCTTCACGCTTCAATTCCCTAGCCTAGTAATCTTCCACGCCTTCCAATTTTCAGTGACCCCAATTTCGTAGGTCCCAATTCTTCAGGCCCAAGTCCCTAGACCCCGAATTTCCCAATCCCCCATTCCCTAGGCTCCCAATCTTTCACGTCCCCAATTTTAAACGCTCCCAAGACCCTAGGGACCAATTCTTCACGCTTCAATTCCCTAGATCCCAAATTTCCCAAACCCCCAGTTTCCTAGCCTCCCAATTCTCAGCGCCTCGAATTTCTTAGGTCCCAATTCTTCACGCCAAATTTCCCAATCCCCCATACCCTAGGCTCCCAATTTTTTAAGTCCCCAATTTTAAATTTCCCAAGTTCCAAGGGCCCAATTCCTTAGGCTTCCAATTCTCCACGCCCCAAATCCTTAGACCCCGAATTTCACAAACCCCCAATTCCCTTAACTCCCAATTTTCCACACCCCCAATTCCCCAAAGTCCCATTCCAAAGTCCCAATTTTCTAAGATCCTAATTTCAAACTCTAGAATTTTCCTTCTCTTTCGAGACATTTTTAAAGCTGACAATGAGCTCCCAGAGAGTATATCCCAGGTTCGGCTATTTGCAAAAGTGAAGAAAAAATCTGGCAAGCCTAGAATCACGTCTATTCTATTAGACAACAGTGGCTCCGTGGAGGGACACGGCTAAGTGTAACGTAATCTCGGTACCTTAGCGATGCGACGCCTCGTTAACGACGCTATGAGATAATCGATATGTAGCTGCATAGAGAAAGCCCATCGGATCGTGTCGCTAACATCCAAGTGCCGCGCTCAAGACACATCCACCTCCGGCTAAGAATTGATTTTAACATTTCGCGAGCTGGTGGACGGGGGAAGCGCGACATGTTTGCCAATATCGGTTCCGATATCAAATTATAATGTAGCGAAAGTTCGAGACTCGAGAATTTGTTAGCCCGCCGGTAATTAATTGTGCTCGGGCCACGAGTTAATTAGAATCGAAGTGGGGCTCGCACAGGAAACCGGAAGCGATTAAAACGCGTCCAAGAATTCGAGGTGTACGATGATCGGAAATCTTTTGAATCGATTGCCGCGAGAATTTATTGCTAGTGGATTTACAAGGTTGCTTCGAAATTTCCAAACAAAAAATATTTTTTATCCTGTCAGGACATTTTTACCACGTTTTCATTAGCTCGCTTTCTTGTTTGACTGCTGTTCGATGACAAATTTTGCGATTGATTTTAAACTAACTATGCGGCTAGGAAAAATTATTTTTCACTTTTTAGTCAGTTCTTAAAAGCGTGGTATTTGTTAAAAATTTATTTTTATGTACATAATTCATGCTTCAGCAGCTCTATTAGGAATTAAAGGATTTTTTAAACACAACGTTGCAAGCGTTATTTGCCCGGAATAAATACTCGAGCCACTTCAGAGTATTAAAATAAAATGTTGTTTTAAACGTTGTTTTGAACATGTAAACTCCCTTGTTTTCGAAAAACTGTAGGATGCAGCACGGTGGATTGCAGATTGAAAATTCCGTTTTAATTAAGCGTAAAAATAATTCGATAAAATCGTGGAATTTCGCAACGTTTGAATCGAGATATTTGTGTATTCGTTAACGTTTCGGTGTATCGAGGCAGGAGAGGAGAAGAATAAATATTTGGAGCGAATAAGGTATTCGTCAGCGTTGCCTCGGATTCGCCATTATGCGCGGTTCTTGCCAGGAGAGCACGAAAAAAGGCAATGCGCTCGTTAGGGGTCGTTTTAAGTTGTTAAAGACGTCGCAAAGCAAAATAGACTCCCGCGGCAGTTACTTTTTACGGTGGCTGTGCCGTGCACCGTCATCAAGTCATTGAAACAAGAATTTTTCCGGGTTGGTCCGTCGGGATAATTGGAAAATAGTCCCTCGTTTCCCAATTAGACTTTATCGGCCGGGCTAATTCCGCGTGGCATTAGAAATAACGAAATTATTATCATTAACGGGTCTGATTGAATTAATGGCGGCCACTCGAAGTCGATGCTCGATGTTCGTTCGAATATTTAGCCCGTTCAATCAACGAGGTCTGATTTAACGAATTTCCAGGGGCGTTGTTATTTTGATGATGAAATCGAATGAAATAAAAAAAAACCCGAGAAAAGAAAGAAATAAAATAAAATTCGAACGAAAAATAATGCAGTTGATTAACGGAAAAAATCCGGGGGATGAAAGCAAAACGGACGGGCGCGCTGGCGGTCTTCGTAATAAATCGTGCAATTAATTAGCGAGCCGGTTGGGGGGAAAAAGTGAAACGGCTCTAGCAGTAAACAATTGTCCCGTTTAGCCGATGAAAATGAATTCCGGCCGAGCAAATGAAGACCTAAAAACAAATTGGATCCTACTGTCACGCAAGCACCGACTATAGGGGAGGGCGGCACCGCACCGGTCCCTTTTTAATCGATAAACAATTATTACGAGGCGTAAGCTCCAATCGGTCGTCATTACTTTGGATTATCGGTTACCGTTAATTGACGGTTGGCGTGCGCGCTGCGCTACGCATCCTGCTTCTGACCGTGCTGCCAAATGGCCGGCGGATGTCACGACGAGGAACAATAAGGGTATCTAAAACGTAATGGAGATGGAAAACGAGGTATAATAATAACCGTTCGGTCTCCGTCGTCCGTGGAGTTCGAACGTCGAAACGTTCTACCATATAAAATGTTTTCAATATCGGCCAATTAATATTGGCTCCGCGCTGTGATGAAACATCCGTCGCCACTGTCGTTAAAACAGTTCTTTGACTGCGAGCTTCGATCTATAAATGACGCGAAAATTCATTCGTTGTTTGACCGACTACCCCCTCAATACTCCAAACACATTTTTAACGCTAAACACTCTCGCTATAATCACACATTTAATTTTGCCAAATGAAATTACCACTTCCTAAAATAACAATTAAAAATCAATTGCCCTGTAGGAATTATGGAGGGGGTAGTAGGGGGTGTGTTGATAAATTGGATGAACGAGGGGAGGTAAATCCGGCGGATTTATCAAACAGAGGATCCGTTCGTGTCCGTATAATCCCGCTCGTCCTTCGAGCCGTTCGCCTGACCTCTTCTCATCACTTTTCGTCGTTGAATCAAAGAATCTTAATGGTAATGCTGTCGATTGGACCATTTACCAGCTTCACGGTCCTCCAATTTTGCCTCACGAAAAGACAACCGGTGCTCTCTCTCTCCATCGACTCTCCTCTTCTCCTTCTTCATCTCTTTTTTCTGCCTCCTCGACGTGCCGCATCCTCGAAAAGAGAGAGGGGGCCGTACTGATTGGAAGGCTAATCACGCGCTACTCTCCATTACATTAATTAAAACTTAACTCTCAACTTTGCCGGGACACCATCGGCTGCCTTGTCCTCCCCCAACTTTCCCGTCACTTCCTAGCCCAGACTTGCTCGTTTTGCCCTCTGTGCCCCCCCACCCGTACATCGGCGAATGTCAATTTTTCTTCTCCACTCCCCAACCCCTTCATACCCCGCCTACCTACCATTTGCATATCAACGAGAACGTCAGGCGACACCGGTGGTGTCTTTGTATCGAGTTACGAGTGTTGTTCGATTCTACGGCCGTTTGATATTGAGATTTCTCGCCCGACCTCGTCCCACTGTAATGCTGTTAGCAATACCGTTGTCGTAAGTCTGCAATTTGGTTCACTTCGCAGCCTCCTAATTTCACTCCGACTACGGACGTTCACGATTCATCGCACTATCGAGTTCCGCGGACGTTCTTCGAGGTTTCCGGAGTTCTACTGGCTCTGAGAGGACCGGAAAAAAAGCTCGGCTAAATTTTAGGGGTCGTTGGAAATCTACAAGTGCAATTTTCAAATCTGTACTATTGGGTGTGCAAATAAGTTCGCTGTCTTTTGAGCATACTTTTCATGCATAGTTTAGCTGCCTGTTCAAACGGCTCCAGGAAGCTTGACAAATTTTTTCTCGCAATCACTCTACTGCGATCTTATAGAGGGAAGTCTCCTCTTTAAAATGACGTTTCAAAAATTGATCTACGATTTTTTCCCACGATTTTATCGCACTTTAAGTGAGGAGCTACATTTAAGTAGATTAGGCCTGTCTGACTCGTTACCGCGGAGCGTGCAGGAATACGAACAATTGAATACAACATTCGCGACAGTTTTTTGCAAATATCTAAAAAACTAAAAGCGACTCCCATTTTTTGAAAAGGAAAAAGTTGTTCAGAATGTGTTGCTGCATAACATATTAAAATTTCATAGAAATAGAAAATAAATTGAACGTTGTTTCTTCCTTTAATGATTTTAACAGAGGAGACATCATATATTAACATCTTCAATCATTAAAATTGTTCAACAATTTTGCATTTCATCTACTCAATTTTTATTATAGATGCATAAAGGCACCGAACTTATTTATACCAGTAATTCCATTCGTGAGAAAAATGTGTAAAAGTTGGTACTTAGTGGGTTAATTCTGTCGTGGGCAACCGATCGAGTGAGTCGCCGCGAAACGTCCAGCAGTCGATATCACCGATGATATCGGTCGGTCTAGCGTGTCTGGGACGCCGGGGGCGGTATCGCCGGAAGAAGAAGAAATTTCTCTGCGGTTGGTGTTCTCATAGTCGGTTGCAGCTTATCACTGATCGCGGCAGCTTAGGGCGATTCGTGAACGGCGAACGCTTTAAGCTTCGTCACGATAGAGGTGGTTCGGACGAAAAGTAGCGATGTGCGTAGATACTGTCTCCTGGTACGGCAACGAGTGCTCCTTCCACGAAATTGGATCCGGGCCGCGTAAGTTGTGGATAACGAGTGCTCCGATTTAGAGATTTCGTTGCGAATCGAGGGAGGAGGAGGGTGGTGAGGAGGAGGAGAAGAAGGCGGGCGTGTAGGAAGCGGAATCGATATCCGCCGAAATGTATTCCCTGCGCCAGGACCTCCTGGGAAGAATTCATTTCCTGCTTTTCGCGTAATGTTTGTCGCGCCGCCGCGTCGGGCCGTTTTCGCGAACCTGGAAATCACCGAGCTCCGAACGTCGAATTTAGCGGAAGGATTTGTAAATAAACGGAGGCAACGCAAGCAACCACCTCCCCCGCGAAACGACAAAGCGAAAGAAAATTCTGTATTGTTTGATCAACGGTGTTTGGACATCTCCGACTGGTTCGAACATTATGTTCCCATCGTCGTTTCACCGGGAACACGAAAATTAAACGGTCCAGAGCACAATTTCATTCGACCTAATTGGGCACGAAATTTGTATGAAAAATTAATACACGGTTTCCGCGGGTTCCGCGAGCGCACGGATGGAGCACGAATAGCGGCTGTATCCTTCGGGCGAGAGTAAACGGACATTTTCAAACAATGAGAATTGAAAAGCGAGGCTTTTTGAAAAAAAATCCCCCTGGCGCGCACGGTCTATCGATAGAATTATTACTCGATTAAAAGCGCGCTCCTACAAAAAAAAAATCGGCTCCGTTTCTCTGCCACGGACGTTTTGTTGTAACTCAATTCTCGAAACCCAATTAATTTTGTTTGAACGGCGCTTTTTCCAATTTAGCTCGGTGGGCCCCACCCACACCACCGACCGGACCTCCTCCATTCGAAGCCTCGCGCTGTGTGCCTTTTACAGGAACTAAGATTGAACTGTGAACTTGTGTGCAACGAGTTTCCGAAGCTTGTGGACGAATTCGGAGTCGAACTACCCCTGTCTGGAGAGGAAATACAATCTCCAAAAAGTAGCACGCGACATTTTCGAACAATTGTCGGTCGTATTTAAGGATGTTCTGAAGGTATATAAACATGCAATAAAATTTTTTTAAATTTCACAATATATAGTTCTTACTAAATTAATGCAATTACCAATGTTTCGGTTCGATTCACTGCACCGTTTAATATTTATGGCAATTTAAAGTTTGCACATATTAACACGTCTTCTTATGGAGAATTCATAAAATTCCATTTCAAACCCTTGATCAATTCAATTCAATTTTTTTTATATATAGTAAAAATTATGTAATTAATTATGTTCAAAATTTATTACGATTCACTATATTCAAAAATTATAAACTGTTACAAAACGTCATAAAAATTACAAAACAAAAAAAATATTGCTTTCTGAGGTATTTTTAATTTATCTAAATATTTATATTTAACTTTGGAGAATAGGCGTACGACATTAAACTTCGACTCGTTTTAAAGCTCGAAGCTTCTACTTTTCATATCGCTACGGTGAATTTTTCTAAAATAATTTTTTTTTTAAACACGGACTGAAAACTGAACATATTCAATTTTCGAGCGTTCCTCAGATTTAGACACTTCTGAAGAGTTGGAAAATTTTTTCTCACTAATGAAACCAATACGTAGTTGAAGATTGAAGTGTTCGCTTTCCAACGAGACCAAAAACATTGATCTGCGATTTTTTGTTGCCGTTTTATGTCATTCGGAGGGAAAAGTGTGCAGCTGGTGCTGGAACACTTGGTGGAATTTGTCGAACCATTGTAATTTCGATTAAAAATATCGTAGGACGACGCGAGACTTGTTTAACCATTTTTTTTTATAGATGTCACGGTAGTGTATGGGAGCTAGTGTGTTTCAGGGGTGGCAAATATAGGGGACCGTTCGCGGAAATTCCGGACACGATTTCAATTTTGCCGACACGATAAAAGTTAGTGATCGAATTAGACAGGAATTCGGGTGACGTTCATTCGGCTCGTCTGTAAAAAGTATATCGACAGAGACTACCGTGAAATCGGTCTCGAGAGTGGACTGTACGCAAAAGCGTTTCCACTCTGGCGCAGTCGACGGACGTTTCGTTGCACTCCTGACGTATTAACAGATCGCGTGACAAGTCACGTCAAATAATAGAAAAAAAGAAACAAAATATTGGAGCGAATGGTAGGGTCGATTCACGCAGCGATGGGTTATCATTGAGGGTGATTCTGAAACAGGAAGCTGAGCGAAACAAAAGGAATCATCGGCACACAATATATCCATTTTGGCACGGCCTTATCTCTTTATCTGTAGAGCCATCCTTCGCGGTCGTTAGACGTTATCTATTTCATGGCAGGAAGCAACGATGCCAGCGGAATAGAATTTTCGTAAAGTGCATAAGATGATCTCCTAACGTCTTCTCATTCTTCTTTACTTGGATATTAAGGTCACTCCGGAATATAAGAATCTCACGAACGAAAGATAAAACGAAACGGAATAAAGGCTCGCTCATCCCGGTCGCGTCTTATCGTTGATTGTACTACTTTCCTCGAATTTCATTCCTCCCGGAATGTTTCACGCGTCAAAGGAACAAATAGAGGGCATTTTGATAAATAACGCCCCAACCCCACTCTCATTAGCTCGTAACAATATAACGATACCGAAACACCCTTCAATTATAGCATTCTTTTCCTTCAACCATAAAGAGGAATACATTTCTTCGGCGAACAGCTTCTTTTCTTTATCTTTACTATTCTGTCCGTATCTCAGCCTAAAGAAGCTCCACGAAAAATGGTCTTATACAGCTTGAAAACGCAGACGTTAAGCTTTAAAATGAGCTGAGAAACATCAATCTGCGATTTTTTTAAACAAAGTTACAATAGTTTAAACATCGGCAAAGTTTCGTCCAGGATGCAGTGACCCCTACGAGTGAGGCGTTCCAGTACTAGGGGTACACTTTCCACTCGAAGTGACGTAAAATGGCAACAAAAAATCATAGATCGATGTTTTTGGTCTCGTTGGAAAGCCAAAGCTTCAATCTTTAGTTTCATTATAGTTAAAGTTGTAAGAAAAATTTTTTGAGACCGTCAGCGAAGTTCGATTTTGAAAAATTTCTGAAAATTGCCGATTCTTACTATTGTGTCCGTATCTTTGATCAAGAAAGAGCTAGAAAAATGTGCATTACGTAATTCGAAAGCAGAAACTTCATGCTTGAAAATAAGCTAAAAAACATCAATCTGCGATTTTTTTAAACAAAGTTACAATAGCTTAAACATCGGCAAAGTTTGGCCCAGGATGCAGTGACCCCTACAAGCGAGGCACTCCTGTACTAGGGGCACACTTTCCACTCGAAATGACGTAAAATGGCAACAAAAAATCGTAGATCGATGTTTTTGGTCTCGTTGGAAAGCTGAAGCTTCAATCTTTAGATTCATCATAGTCAAAGTTGCGAGAAAAAATTTTTGAGACCGTCAGCGAAGTTCGATTTTGAAAAATTTCCGAAAATCGGCGATTCTTACTATTGTGTCCGTATCTTTGATTAAGAGAGAGATATAAAAATGTACATTACGGAATTCGAAAACGGAGACGTCATGCTTGAAAACAAGCTTCGGCTCGTTCCTGTGTGACCTTGTTTCACGGAATTACGACCATGTAAACATCGTCGACAATTTCTCGAAAGTTCATCAACTCTCTAACGGGTTATTCCAGCGTGCCAGTGAAAAAATCATCACACAGAGACCCCCATCGCAGAGATAAAGCGATCAAGACGAGGCAGGCGCTCCCGGTATTTAGATTAAGGACCCGGCAGGTAGAAGAAAGGCGAAAGTGCGTCGCTCGATCGATTTCCTTTTAACGACGGTGTCGAACGTTGCCGTGACGAGCGATGTCGACAGAAGCCAGGGTTCACTGGGTCAACCATGCTCGCAACCCCGTGTGCAATTATCCGGGATCCCCTCGGCAACAGCAGAAACAGAAACTCGCGAAATTGAAAGCTTCAAAGTCGCCCGACTATTTTTCCCTCCTCCATCCTAAAACGAACGTCAGCTCCAAACGGGGCGAGGGTTCGGGGTGGGTGGCATTAACTTCCATTATAATATTACACGGGGGTGCGATATACAAGCTGCTTCAGGTATCCGCGAGAGTTTATGCGCGCCCCTCGTTTCCGCGAAAATCGTCGTTGGTACTGAAAGCTTGCCTTTGCAGGCCCTCTACCCCTCCCGCCACCCTTGAATTTCAGTGGAAACGTTTTATACGCTAGTCTCTGGTTGGCACGTCGCCCCGGGGCACTTTGTCAATGGTAGGAGAGAGGGTGGCAGCGTGGAAGGGGAGGGGGTGCGCAAGAAAGGAAGGGTGAAGTTAATTAATAAAAGCTCGAACGAAACGACCGATGAGAGAGTGGGGGCGGGGTGTGCGTGCTCGCGCGCGCGTGCGTACGTATGTGTGTGTGTGGCTGTCGCGGATAAAGGGATGAAATACGATCCATGCATCGTTTCATACTGGAGGAAACCGATATTTCACTTGCAATGCAAACGAGACTCACATGTCATGTATGAGGTACTTGTCGCCCTTGGAGTCGATGCAGACGCCCTTGCTGGTCATGTTGGACCCGTTCACCGTCACCAGACCCACGGTCCCCGATTGAAACCACCGGCCGTTCCACTCCGCCGGGAACCCGCAGCCTGAAACACACAAGAGACACACACGCACATGTACAAGTTCCGTTGGTTCATGATAGTAGTCGTCGATAGTGGTGGTGGTGGTTCGTCGGTAAAAGGTGGGGGAATTTTTACATTTTTTTAATCTGCCGGCCAGCGGATCGATAAATAAAAGTGCGGTATATAATCCGTCCGGCGGAGAATATTCAAAGCGCGTCGACGGGTGGGAAACGGTCTGGCGGGTCACTCGGCCCGTGTAAAGACCGCTCGATCGGCTCTTTTGTCGGCCGAGCGCAAAGTTTCGACGACAGTTCTCTGCTCTGATATTCGTCGTTTTTTGTTCACGGTGACTGGCCCGCATCGATGCTCCACCAATCCCTCCCCGAACCTCGCGTTCTTTGTGTTTACTACTCTTTTACGTCTGTTTTCCTCCATTTTCTTTCTTTTTTTTTCTAACGAAGACCTGTGGTAATAAGTTGTTGTAACTATAATACGGCCGCTGCCGCCGATATCTCCGGAACGATTTAAAGTGGCGAACGTGGTGGTGGAGAACGGTTTCAGTGACTGTGTGTTGGTGAATTGTGTTTCGATTGGTTCGATCGGGAAGATTTGTCGCAGGGTGAAATGAATTTTTATTTCACTGCTTCCCACGATAAATGCCGAACATTTTACCACGATTGTATTAGCTTGCCTAGTTGTCGTTGTTGTTGAATGCGTGAAATCTTGAAATCGAATTTTAAACCGCTTCCCGATGAGCTAGAGACTTGACATTTTCAACGTAGCTCGGAAGTGAATGACAATGGAATATTCCAAAGAATTTTTTTTTAGAAGACTGTGCGTTTAGAATTTACACAATAATTTTAAATATTCGTGCAGCGATCCCCACTCCACACGTTCCCACTCCACTGGCCCACTTCGCACCGAAGGAGCCCAGTTTACTTACTAGGTTGATTTGTATTGGGTCGGACGGGCAACCTTTTTAGTGCATTCTAATATAAGGCGTGGGTTTCAAAAAGTTTTTATTATATACTTTCTTTTATTTTGAATAAAGATCCGCAGTCTACTGATTACTAATTTAATCATAGTCCATCGAAAAATCTCGCGACCTCCATATGTAAATCGTGCGGAAAGGAGGCACGCGTTCGACCATTCATCAAACGAGTCTCTCTGTCTTCGCTGTTAGAGGGCACGGGTTGAGAGTCGTCCTTTCGTTTCGGCCGCAAATCATCTTAATGTACGCGAACCTCAGCTCTCGGCTCCACGGGCCGAGATGGGCCGAGAGCAATAATATTCCCCATCTGCAAGCTCCTCTCGCAATAACCCAGAAGTAATCGCGGAAACAAAAATACGGTGTGGGGGTTAGGTACCTGGGGATTACGTACCTGGCCGAGCATATCTCAGAAGGGTTCGTCGTCTTGGTCGTCGTCGTCGCGAAGTAATCGTCGCCGGGGATAGGATTCCAGGACGGTACAGGATTCCGAAACGTTCCGGATTTATTAAATGTAAAATGCTTCCAACAAACAAAGCTTAATCGCGACCGTCCCACCCTCGTAATCCTGGCTGCTACAACGTAGAAACCTGGGATATCTCGGTGGGGTGAAATTGACGTTCCAACCCCCTCCTCTCCTTACCACCCATCTCCTCTTCCCGCCACGGTTCATAATCCGATCTTTCCGAGGAGATTCCCCATTTTTACAAGCTCGTCTCGGCCCGCCGCCGAGGGCATTCGAAATATTCGCTCGGGATTTCCCGTAGTCGCGGGGTTGCACGGCTAAGAGAAAACATGGTTTAACAAGAGCCCCGGTCCAGGGACGTACCGCAGGCGGACCCCGGAGTCCCTTTCGCAAATTCGTTCCAATTGTTTAAAAGTACGGAAACGGGTCGACAAGGAGCTTCTGCTCGCCTCCGAGGACGGTTGTTCCCGGGCTCAGCGAACCGTGCCGCGTTTCCGTCGACCATTATCGTCATTACTTTATAACGTCGCGGCCTCCATCCCCAACACCGCCCTCCCCGCGCGCAGCATGTATTTTCTTGAGAGCATCTCTCAGTGGCCCAGGGATCGAGCGTGTACCTCGGTTCCCCGGGACCGCGGTTCTGAAAAATTTCCTTCCGCATTACGGAGAACACTGTCTCCTCCGTTTCACTTTCAATGCGCCACGGGAACGGATTACTTCTACCCGTGGTCGCGCGTCAACATTGACAGCCAGGTGGAAGCAGAGCCAGCTCGTGGAAACGGAAAAGATAACGCCGAATTAGCTCGTTAAGAGAAGCAGTCGACTGTGGTCAGAACCCCTCGAGGGCACTTTGTTATTTTTCATTTACTTTCGGAGACCAGCCACACCGAGGAGCTTCTTCTATTTTACGTACAAACGGGTGTAAGACAGTCTTATTACATACTGGGCCTGGCACGTGACTTTCTGTAGTTTGGCTACGGCGTTGGGCCTGTTTTCAATATTTAATTGAGGTCCGTAACCGGGTACCTTCGTTTTCATACCTGCCATAAGACGCTTAATACATTCCTTGATAATTATTTACTTTGAGGGCCTCCTCATTTCAGGACCTTGAAATATGTTGTCAAGCTCACAATTCTGAACAATTTTTTACTATACATGTTACCGCCGTTCGATTTTAGTTTTCGAGATATTTGTGAAAAACTATTGCTAATACTGTATCGAACTTTTCGTATTCCTCCACGAGAGAAAATTCAATATACTAGCAATAGTTTTTTGCAAATATCTCGAAAAGTAAAACCGAACGGCGGTAATATGTATAGTAAAAAATTGTTCAGAATGAGGATCTTGACAACATATTTCAAGGTCATCAAAATCGCGTAACATACACTACTAGAAAACGGATAACATAATCTTCAAGTACGTATCAGTTGCCGTCGATGATTATTTTTTTCATTTATTTCGGCAGAGGATCATTCCACTCGGCTGAGCCGCAAACGGTATTCATTTCCAAATGAAAGAACAATGGTCCGTTCGAATTAATCCGCGAGGAAATCCGGGAAAATGCCAGGCTCCTAGAGGCCTCGCCTCTTCCTTCCCTTCGACCCTAATTATTTTCTCCTTCGGCCCGAGATAAACGGACCGCGCTCGGCTCCTTGGGTTCTGCGATATTAAAAGAAAAAAAAAGAGAAGAAGGAAATGATCGTCTCACGAAGTAATCCGTGTTTCGTAGCACGTACACACGTGTAGTTGAACCTCGTGGCGAAAAGAGAGCAGGGAACAGAGGTCGCGAAGACGGTAGCCACGATATAATTAGCAGAAATTGGAGTTAAGTCAGAAAGCAAAGTTATAGGGCCGCGGGGGGTGGCCGAGAGAACGGGTTGGGGTAGTTACGACGGTGCACGGGGGTGGACTAGCATCTCGCGCTGCTAGCTTTGCTTTTTCCTCCGCTGCCGCTAATATAATTACTAATTAATTACTGTTCCCCAAACCACCCCTGAGTCAACCTCTCACCGCTTTCGGCGCGGTAGCTTAAAAGGACACTGCGCGAACAGGCCTGGCCACGGAGCTAAGGATAATTCCTCCCACCATCCGGAGGGAAAGTAATGCCTTTCGTTTTAATAACGTTGCTCGTACGTGGCCGCCGTGAACCCGAGCCAATGGGCACAACTTTTCACTCGCGCGACCCCGCGATGCACCTGCGTTCGATGCTCGCTCGTAATTGTTTCGCTTCCCCCTCGAGGCGGATGCGACACCGTGCTAAAAAATAACTAAAGACACCTTTCACCGTGAAATAGCTCGCGGAAAGAACCACAGAAATCTCTCAACAATTGAAAATTTTCATTCGCTCGATAAAATATCTTGATATAGAATTATCTGAAAATGTTACCGGCGTGTTCGTGGCATTTTCCTGATTAAAATGAGCCCAAACACGACGGTATTTGGATTATACAAGGTGTCTCGAAATTCCTTCAACATCCGGAAATTCTTGAGATTATTTGAAGCAACATTTTCGTTTGCAAAAATGGCGTCCGTAGTTTTGTTAAGGAGTTATTAACGAAAAACACAGACCAATCAGAGCGCGACCTAAACGCGTGTTGGTAGATGGCGCGCCGGGCCGACTGAACCAACACGCGTCTAGGTTGCGCTCTGATTTTGGTCCGTGTTTTTTAATTAATAACTTCTTAACAAAGCTGCGAACGCCATTTTTACAAAGGAAAATGTTGCTTCAAATGAACTCAAGAACCTCCAATTTCCGGTTGAAGGAATTTTGAGACACAATGTATTTAAATGTTATTCCAGTTATCGATCGTAAGATTGTTAAAAACCAAAGTAGTATTAATGTTCCTGTATTTAGTTGGAGATTCGGAAAATTGCGTTTTTTTTAAATCGTGATTTACACTAATTATTGCGATCCGAATTGTGGCATGTTGGTACTCGTTTCAATCAGAAAATTGTCACCAACACGTTACTAAAAAAATCCTATGAAAATGATGCAAAACACACTAGAAGTAAATGCGGAGAAAATCAATTTTTCGCGGCTTGATCGTCTTCGAACGTAATGCACAAAGTTTCCGAGCATCCTAAACGCCCATTAACATTTGCTGGAGCCGTGTTCGTTAGATCTCCGTTAGACCTAAATCAGTAACAGTTTCCGGCAGTGTACGGAGCGTAGATTAGGCTCGCGTTAGCGCAATCCCAAAGTTCAATGTAGTCAGGAGCAACGTTCTGCCAGGATCAGGCTGGGTCCGCATCGTGATTCACGTTAGCAAAAAAAATCCCAATTAATGGTACCGCAGACAATAGACCGTTTTCCCGCAGGTAAAACGCATTCAATTCGAGGTGTATTGTTCCAATTGAAGTGGCCGCGTAATTGATCAATGCTAGAGCGAATGTTTCTGCAAAGTAGCCTTGCCGGTTCATGCATTGATGCCGTCGGGTGGCCGGGCAAACAAAAAATCAATAGGCCATAAATAAATGATTACCGAGCAATTACATCCGGGCTAGCGAATGAAACAGCTGTCAAACCCCCTTTCGTCCATTAACGACTCCAATTTCCGGGAACGGAATGACCATATCACGTGACGAAAATTACTGACTTCGTCCGAATATCTTTCGGGGTCTGCCTCAGCCATTTCGGGGAGCCCCTCGCGAGCGTGAGGCTGAATGAATCACACGGTTTGCCTACAATTTTACGAGACCTCGGGGATCAGCAATTACAGAACGGAGCCGGTGTATCCAACCGGGGGGACGTGTTTTCTAAAAACTGCCGAGCAAACATTAATGGTGTTGCACGTGTCGCGAGCACGGCTTGAGAGATCGCGCCGCAGGGAGACCATTTCCCAGAAAATAAAAGCGGATTAGGGAGGAAGAGATATAGGGAGAGACAGCTCCTCGAAGATGATGCCACCTTCGACCAACCAGTTCAGCGGGTCCCTACAACGCCTCCGACAGATGCGAGAGCTGACATTGTCCTTTTCCGAAATCGTTATAATATTTTTCCACACCATTTTTTTTCACACCAAGTTACAGAGGTTCGGGTAACCTTATGTTTAGGGGAGGCAACTCTGATGACCTTGAGCTTCACATATGTTGTCAAGGACAACATTCTGAACAACTTTTGTCATTATAACTACCCAGTGCTTGATTTTAGTTTTCGAGATATTTGCAAAAAACTATTGCTAATACTGTATTGAATTTTTTGTATTTCTGCACGCTTCGTGGCAACGTAAACCTGTTCCAGGCCGCATCTGTTTATTTTTTCTTTGTAAATACGTTGTAGAGATGAGAACAACGTCAAAATGTAAACTAACGCTGCGTCGGGGCAGGCTTACATTGCCACGCAGCGTGCGCGAATATAGAAAATTCAATTTAGTACTAGCAATAGATTTTTGCAATTATCTCGCAAACTAAAATCGAGCAACGGGTAGTTGTAATGACAAAAGTTGTTCAGAATGTTGTCCTTGACAACATATGTCAAGATCAAGGTAATCGGAGCTGCCTCTCCTAAAGGTAAGGTTTACCGAAGTTCGAACTAAATCAGAAGCAGATAGTACTGTCACGAATCAACGACTGATACGACCCAGTTCAAGATTAGAGTGCTCCCATCCAGACGAGATTTAGGCGCACAGCAGAATGGCGGAGTACGAACGCGGGCACAGTGATTCGGGCATCGCAGATCCGACTTTCGCCTAACGGATAGCGGACGGGGTAGGTATCGCCGGCATAGAGCGGCGTGGCGCAGCGGACCAGTCGATTTTCCGAACTTTTTCAATCTACTCTTCATCCTGTCGAATATTAAAACACGTCAAGTCCGCAGCTCCCCGTAAATCACGTTCCCGTCGGTCTGCGCGAGGAGCAACAAAGCCGGCCCCCGGAAGATTTCGGCCGCCAGACGAATCAATCGCTCGTCAGAGCCATTAAAAAATGGATTATCGAAGAGCGAAATTACCAATTTCCACTTAGCCCGGGGAATTATTGAAAAAGCTCGGACCACGCATCGATGGTTTCCTGGTTAAGGCTCCATTTAGCCTAGTCCACCCGTCCTCCCTCCCCCTGGCGACGGTTAATTTGATTTTTATGTATAACCCCGCGAACCTTACACGTTCCAATAGCGTCTCCTCTACCTTGCTGAGAATGATTGGGTTTCAGAGGTTGGCGGGCGCGCGGAGAGGCGAGGGTGGTAGTAACTTGATTAAAATAATCTATCACCCGAACAGTGACAAGGATGATTGGCTATCCGAGTTAAATATGATGGAGCGGCCACTTTTCCATACGCACACCTAGCCACGCCTATGTCCGCGTCTCTGTCAACCCCTTTTCCTAGCCCGGCTCCACAGTCGATTTCATGCGCCCTCTCGCTCTCTGTCGCGTCTCCCAGTATCGACAGAGGCAAATTGATTGGTAATATGTGGTCACTGGCCGTCCGCCTATCTCCGTGACATTTACCAACGGAAATGCCTCGTTTTTCCGATATCCGAGCCCGAAAGAGCCGTTGAAAGGGCTTTTACTGGAGGAAATGAATATTACACCGGTAGGTACCGTAACCGGGCACCAGGATCAGGTAATATTACAGTCACAGGGGTTGCATGGACGCGAGTGGAAGTCAACAAGGTTGGGTCGACCCAGCCTGATACGTGCCTCGGCAAATGTGTCGTATGAGATTCGGATCGCGGACTCGCGATCTATGCGATGTCCCGCGAGCGATCCCCGCTCCTTCTTCACACACGCCGTTTGCCAACCCTCCGATGAATGCACCCGATCCTCCCCCATCTTCCTACCACTCGCACAGCATCCTCTAACGATGCGCAAGACAGATAGTATTTTGAATAATTACCCTCATGCATGAAATTAAACCATCGTCCATGGGACGTTTTTCATCGAAACCGACGTAGAACGGGAAATTCTGGGTGAATGTACTTTCTCTCGTTCGAAAGTGGAAACTCAGTCTTCCAATTCGAAGGTAGTGTTGTCCCCAGGAAACACTTTTTGAATACTCTAGGGAGATTTGAATTTGAAAGATTGCTGAGGAACGGCAAGTTTTACGTTCGCGTTGCTACCTCGGGATAAAAATATTCTATGGAAAAGCACCTTCGATGGTTCGAAAGCGGAGACTTCAAGCTTTAAAATTCGATAAGAAACATCTCTCTGCGATTTTTTTAACAAAGTTACGACGATTCATTCATTCGGGATGCTGTGAACCCACGAGCGAGGTCTTCCAGGACTAGGGGCGCACCTTTCACTCAAAGTGATGTAAAATGGCAACAAAAAATCGTAGATCAAAGTTTTTGATCTCTTTGGAAAGCTAAAGGATCAAGCTTTGGACTGACCGTGGTCCAAGTTGCGAGAAAAAATTTTTGAGACCGGTAGAGATGTTTGAGTTCGAAAAATTTCTGTAAAATGACCATTTTTACCATTTCGACCGTATCTTGGGGTATGAAAGAGCTATAAAAGTGCATCCAATGGGGTTCGAAAACGGAGATCTTACCCTCCGAAACGAGCCTAGATAGACCACTGTGCGATATGTTTCCGGAAAGTTGCAGAGGTAGAAAAATCGACAATCTGTTGAATCCAGGGATACTTTAATTCCGTGTGCACGAGCGAGCTGTTTAATTGCAGCGATCATTCGGCGAGCATTATCTCGCGTCTGGTGGCCGAAGTGGAATTTATTCTCGCGTCGGCGTTAAATTCTTCGGCGTAACAAGCAACACGAAATAAGTGTTTCCACCTTAACTCTTCCTCAACAAGTAGGTGGGTGTGGTTTCCCGGGCTGTACGTACGAGTGACTAGCAGAATCGGGTAGGTGGTTTCGCTTGTGTATTTAATTTCCGACGAAACGAATCGGATCGGTAGCCAGGCGGGAGTGTATCGGGTAGAAAGAGAGGGAAGAGCAGACGAGAACGAGAGCGTGGGTGGTAGGGTGGAAGAAGAGACGAGGGAGAGAGCGAAGAAAAAGTTGCACAATCGCTTTCGAGAGCTTCGAATCCACCCTCTCTCGCAACAGCTTTCAGCATTGGTTATTCACGTGTATACGTTTCTCTATCTCAATTTATAATGCGGCGAGCGTGCACTCGCGATTCGGACGGGATCTCCGCGAGCGGAAAATGGTTTTTCCCGAGGAGAGGCCGAGACGCCGTAGACTTGCACTCGTTTTGACGAATCGATCGGCGCGGTTGCGCGGCTGAAATTTGTATTCCTTCGCGAGACGCGTTTTATTCGAACGCTCGGTTGACGGCCGCTTCTTCTCGCTCCTCTTAAAGACGACAGTCGCCGAGCAAATGAAACCGGTGAACAGATTATAAACACGCGCCGAACCGCTTCAGCAATCAGCCCTTCCATTGTTGGAAATGATAATCCTCAATTCAAACTGATGTCACCAAACCTCTACTCCCACACACATTTTTTAATATCAACACTAAACCTGTCACTGTCGGTCAAATGAAATGTTCCTTATTTTTAATTTTACAATAGATTCTTTTATCCGACCATATGTTCGCATAAAAATTCCAAAAAATCTGAAGAAGTAGAATTTTGATACGTTTACAATATTTATATATTTATAATTTAATATAAATATTTATATATTAGTTTACGATATCGGCGCACAGGTTCGATCAAAAAACAGAACAATTTTGTCGGTACTCGGTAGGTTCAGTGTTAAGAAATATTTACACACGTTGCAACACGTAGAATTTTTCCTCGACGTTAATAATGATTATTTCGTCGACGCCTGTTGATGTGTGAACACAGTAGGAATATTGTGGAAAGAATTCAAAATGAGATGCACAGTTGCAAAAATGATTCTTTTTTTTCAGCGGACCCAGAGATGTCTGGAGATAAAACCGCAGCATGATACGGTGCATCACCGAGTGTTCCACCTCGGTTGCACAAAGACTCATGGTTCTACTCCGGGGTAGAATGAAAAGGGAGGAAAGGACGTTTTATCTGCGGAGCAAAAAGTCTATCGGAATCTCAAAATGGTTGGGAGAATGATGAATGACGAGCTAGATCATTAGCTAATCGTGAGTTCTCGTAACGCGGAATCCGCGCTGAGGCAGTGCCAATATCGGAGCCCTGCGAATCTCGAGGAGCCGGGGTGAACGGGGTATAATATGAGTGACAGCGTCGGATACAGATATATAGGAATTAGGGACCATCTCGGAATCCGATCAGCGATCAGACGTACCAAAGATGTACGTGCCTGCCAATCACTTCGTGGAGATGCTCGTGACAATGTTCGAAATCGGTCGAGCCCTTTATCCGTGCTGGATTACATTCGATCGATATGGTAATCGATTAGAACAATTTTCATACTGGCACACCCTTACATTCGGCAAACAAGCCGAATCGTGCTGGGTCTAATAAATATTTTCAATGTTAAAGCTGTATCTTTCCAACGAGACTGAAGAAATTGATCTAAGATTGTTTTTATTGCACGATAATTATATAAAAAAAGGTTTGCGTACTTAGATTTTGATGAAATTTTAATATGTTTTGCAGCAACACATTCTGAACAACTTTTTCCTATTACACTATCGGGTGGTCGCTTTTAGTTTTTGAGATATTTGCAAAAAACTATCGCGAATACTGTATTGAATTGTTCGTATTCCTGCACGCTCCGCGGTAATGAGTCAGACAGACCTAATCTACTTAAATGTAGCTCCTCACTTGAAGTGCAATAAAATCGTAGATTAATTTTTGAAACGTCATTTTAAAGAGGAGACTTCCCTCTATAAGATCGCAGTAGAATAATTGCGAGAAAAATTTGTCAAGCTTCGTGGAGCCGTTCGAATAAGCATGCAGGAATACGAAAAATTCAATACAGTATTAGCGATAGTTTTTTGGAAATATCTCGAAAACTAAAAGCGACCCCCTATATTGGGAAAGGAAAAAGTTGTTCAAAATGTCGAAATCAAAAACATATTAAAATTTCATCAAGATCGAAGTACGCAGATCTATCCTACACATATAATAACCTTTTTTTTTTTTAGGATGTGGAGGTAAACCGGCACAAGGCCGTAAAATCCTCGACACCCGAGGTCTCCGGAATTCTCCGGATCCTCTTTTTCACCACTGGAGTGCTATGCGCACCCCCCCGACCCGCTTTCCGCATACTAAGGGGGCGGCGACAGCCCACATCCACTCGTGTTCTTTGCTTTTTACACATATAATAACCTATTGCACATTAAGTGAGACCACTAATCCAATGATGTATTAAAAGCGAACTCTGTTAAAAATTATACAGATTGGATCTGGGTATATAACGAAGCAAAAGGTGATTAAACAACGGATGGAAAAGGTAGATGAACTTTTTTCGTAGGACGGTTCGTTTCCGAGATAATCGACCGGGAACATGTCCCATTACAAGCAAGTAGAAACGGCTAGCAGGGTTCGGACAAATTTTCACCTTCCACTTTAACCCATGTTAAAATATTCTACAGACCAGTGGATTACCAGTGGTGCAACACCTGTCCGGACCGGGTGTGCCTCGGTCGGATTGCAAAACTTTGGGAAAAGTAAAAACACTTTTCAATTAACCCTCGGTCGCTTCGAATTTCCATGGGAATCGAATCAGCGCAAATAGGAATCCAGGAAACAACGGCGTAGCTCGAAAGTGTGTCCGTGTAACGTGTCCGAAGTGCTGAAAAATTAAAACGAATTCCGGCGCCGATCGGAGCTGCCGCCAGCAGCGCCGCTCCGACGTGCGACGGTCGCGTAAAAGGATCAGAATGAAACCCGAGCAATTAGCAGGCTATCACAAACAAATAGCGCAACAAATGAAGCAAATTTCTGCACAGACACGCAGGGACCGGCTCGCAAAACAGCCGCGCGCTCGCGTTCCGCTATTAATTAAAATTCGTTCCGCGTAGAAAACCAGGATGCCGTCCTTTGACAAATAATATTTGAGCTTGGCGGCGGAGCACGATGGGGGGCACGCGACCGGTTCATTAAACCTGCCGTCACTTAATATCAATATGCGAAAGTTTATTAAACTTAAATCAAACAGCATGGTCAGTCAAGTCTGCGAAAAATGAGAATGGTTCATTATTTTCCGTTCCTCTGTCGATTGTGCCGCGACTTTAAACAGACCCGAAACCACCGTAAACCACCCCGAAACCACCCTGAGCGTGCCCGCCCGAGTTCGCGAGTATTAATAAGGCTTTAGGCGATTTTCGTTTCATCGTCTGCCATATTGTGCGGCTGAAATGTTTTTTTCCGTCCTCCACCATAACTGCTCCTCCTATCGGGTAGCCTAACCCCATCCCCGAAAAGATACGGTGAATTGTAAAGAAGAAGGGTGGGGCATTTTCAATATCTGCTGTATTTCCGCTACCGTCGTTTCCACCCCTCTGGATATCTAGCAGGGGTAACATTGTACGCACCCCGTCACTACATTTTAATATTTCAGGATTCGATGATACCCCCACCCCTGCGATCCCTCCAAACCCACCCTTCACCACCAACGCAGATGTGCTCAACCCGTAACCGATCGGCGGCTACATACTCGCGAATCCGATTCCCGTGCATTTTAATGAGATTAATTGGGCTCTCTAATGGGAGCCGCTTCCGAAGGCTACCGGGAAATGAGGATTCAGCTGAGAGTCGTGACGTGGAATCGAGGCTCGGTGTGTGGCCCACTACATCTGAATTAGATTTCGGTTAGATCCGAGATAGGCCATAAGCTCGAGATGGACACGGGTCTAACTGGACACCGCATAGGCCTGCTTTGGGGTATGAATGTGGCTCGGTATGGTTTAATGTGGGTTTCGTATTGATTTCAGCTGTCACCCTCAGGCGAAATAGTAAAAATATTCATTTCACCTTTTATTTCACCTCTGCCGGTCTCAAAAAAATTATCTCGCGACCTGGACCATAGTATATTTAAAGCATGAACTTTCCGCTTTTGAATTACGTAAAGTACATTTTTCTACCTCTCTCTTAATCAAAGATACGGACAGAATAGTAAAAATCGCCGATTTTCAGAAATTTTTCAAAATCGAACTTCGCTGACGGTCTCAAAAATTTTTTCTCACAACTTTAACTATAATTAGACTAAAGATTGAAGCTTAAGCTTTCCAACGAGACCAAAAACATCAATCTACGATTTTTTGTCGCCATTTTACGTCACTTCGAGTGCAAAGTGTGCCCCGAATACTGGATTGCTTCACTCGTAGAGGTCACTGCATCCTGGACGAAACTTTGCCGATGTTTAAACTATTGTAACTTTGTCAAAAAAAATCGCAGATTGATGTTTTTTAGCTTATTTTCAAGCATGAAGTTTCCGCTTTCGAATTACGTAATGTACATTTTTCTAGCTCTCTCTTGATCAAAGATACGGACACAATAGTAAGAATCGCCGAATTTCGAAATTTTTTTAAAATCGAATGTCTCCATCGGTCTCAAAAAATTTTTCTCGCAAATTTAACTATAATAGGACTAAAGATTGAAGCTTTGGCTTTCCAACAAGACCAAAAACATTGATCTACGATTTTTTGTTGCCATTTTACGTCACTTCGAGTGGAAAGTGTGCCCCTAGTCCTGAAAGACCTCGCTCGAAGGGGTCACTGCATTCTGGATGAAACTTTGTCGATGTTTAAACTATTCTAACTTCGTTAAAAAAAATCGCAGCGAGTTGTTTCTTAGCTTATTTTAAAGCTCGAAGTCTCCGCTTTAAATATCTTGCACACCTATTTCTGTAAAAAAATTTACCCTGAAATACGGGCCGAAAGTTCAGCCTCTTATTTCACTGAACTTCGAGAAAGATACGTAGCGTAGTAACAGTTTGGGTTGTGTTTATTTCTTGATTCCGCAGTGATTCTGCGCCGTGCAGTGATAGAGAAATACTATCGCAGACCTAGCTGGGAGCTGAAATGATTCCGTAGTGTTGTTATAGCACCCGTGAGACCAATAACAAATTGGAAGCGCAGCCAATGATCTTCCTCTTTCTGTAAATAAAGGCGAGCCGGGGGAATTAATTTCGCCTTGCCGGCCACGCGGCGCGTTCCACCGCTTTGATAATTCCCTTTGATAGGATCCATTGTGATTCGTATCGCAACCGTTCACGTCGAAACGGGGGACAGCGAAATTTCCAAAACCGTCGACGAATTAACGACCAATGCGATTACCGTTCGGCTACAATGTTGCCTCCGAGCTTCATAGTTGCCACACCATCGCAGGAAATTACGTAATTCCGTCTCCAACATGGCTCCATGGTTTTACCAACTGTCGGAAGGAAGTGCTCATCACAGATCTCTCGCGTTACAAAGTCAAAATTTTCTTTTTTACAGTTGGCCCCCTGTAACCCTTTCAAGCGAACCTTTCGGAATTTTGTTTCGTAAAAACTATCACAGATTACAAAACCAGACTTGGCACGTTTGTTAACCAACATTCGAGGAATATGCTCAAACTTTTTTAAGCAACATTTTTAGGAAACGTGTGTGGCCTTAATTACGAAAGTGGTCCGAGTAATTTTCTTTTTATTTTGAGTTAAACCGGTTTTAAAATGATGGGCAAATATTAGGAGGTCGAGCTGCAAGAAAATGCAGAACCAATTTTTACAAACCATCAAACCGGGGGAGACCACTTAACCCGATCGAGCACGCGTTATCAGAATTTCAATTTTCTGGGTCACCGGGGTGGTTCGAAGTTGCCCGATCCGAAATTAATACTTTACACGTCGATGGAGCCTCGACCGAAACGAACTCGGGAAAGTTGAAATTAATGATCTGTGCAAATTGGCCGCGGCCGTTGCCGGTGTTTCCGGTTGCCAAAGGGTGCTAGGGAAAAAGAGACTTCCCTAACTAAATCCATTCATCCATACGATTTTACATTCCGAAACCGAATATACGAGAACCCAGCGCCAAAGCATCGGAAACAGCAATTCCCTTTAATAAAACGCGGAGCTGGTATATGTGCAATTTATTTTTTTCAATTTAACGCATTAACATTAAAGCACGGAAAATGAGTGCCCTCGGAGCCGACAATCTGTATTTATTTCGCAGCAGCTGGCGGAGTCCATTAAAAGTGTGTGCTATCCGTCATTAACATAATGCGAGCTAATTAAAACGATATAATAGCAGCGCAAGGGCAGAAAACGAAATTTCGTTCGATTATTATAAAGCGACCCTTCGAGGAGCTTTGATTAAAATGAGCGCAGTGCGACGCGGGTGAAATAACAGTGATTATCAGTCGCTTTAGGAGCAGAATGATCCGCGTCGATTGGATCGATGGACGCAAAAATCCAGGGGGTGGAAGGGGACGAGGAGACAGAGGGTCGAGGGCCCGGATAGACGCATCAAATCAACGCTAATCCCGAATTAATTAAACAACAAAGTACCCGGGGAAGCGGAGGAACGCCCGCGGAAATTGTCCGCGAAAGAAAGTTCCCCCGGTATCTAGCCCCGGAGTTTATAATTAACCCGGCGTCTCCGATCCGTCAGATTTATCGGCAAAGAATTCCCGGTGCTCGCGGAGTTTGAGTTACACTGGCGGCGGTCGTTATAAAGTTCCAGGTAAAGGCGTGGGAGAGAAATTCGGAAAGGGAAAGGACGGATAGGAGAGAGAGAGAGTAAGAGAGAACTAGATAGAAAGAGAGAGATATGGGCTCCTCTGCTCTCTCGGCGTATCCCGACACCCACGCACCCTCGAGTTTATAATGCACCCCTACCCCCATAACTGTATATTTCACGGATTCACCGACTAACGCGGCCAGAGAATCCTGCCGGCGTATTCAAATGCCTCCTCCTCCACTCCTGCTTGCTACTCCTGCTCGTGTTGCTTCATCCCCCTCCCACTTCCCCCGGGCGAGCACCCACCGGTTTCTCGAATTGTGCGTTGAAACGTGAATTATACGCGCCTCGTGTGATGCTTCGAACCGAGATTTCCGGCGAATTCCACGCGAATCTTCGTCGGACCGGTACGCGAGAACGCGTGCCTTGGCGGTTAGGCGATAGTAATATCGCATTGCGCTTTCGTTCGGCCATCCCGGGGAAACCGAGCATTCCGAATACCCCGCTGAATTTTTCCAATGGACAGCCGCTTATGAACACCTCAAACGGATCCCAAGCTTGCTCGGGATAGGTTCCAGCAGATTCTCCAGGATTTATTCGAGTTTGGTACATTCCTCCTTAAACTGGACGAGTTTTATTGCGATGCCGTGTTATAACAGGACCCTGATAGGTCCCCCATTTTACCAAATAAACCAAGAACAGGGAGTCCCATGGAAATCACTGACACCGATTTCCCCGACACAGTTTTCACCGACTCCAGATTTGACCGACAACGATTTTGACCGACACGAATTTTACCAAGAACGAATTTGACCGACTATGGTTCTGACCGACAAAAATTTGACCGCCAACGATTTCAAATTCGTTGACGGTCAAATTTGTTGTCGATCAAATTCGTTGTCGATCAAATCCGCTGTCGGTTAAATTCGTTGTCGGTCAAATCCGCTGTCGGTTAAAGGCGTTGTCGGTTAAATTCGTTGTCGGTCAAATCTGGAGTCGGTGAACATTTCGTTGTGCACTCTAACAACCTTAAACATTAAATATCGAATATTATACACGATTTTGAATTTCGTATAAAATCTAGATCATGCTTGCCAGCTGGTCCGAGTGGGCCTAAGTCTGTCTAATCTCCACATCCTTTCCACTCTTTGCTTTCCCAGTCTCGCCGATCTGAATCATTCAATCTCGCTATTAATCTGCTGGCCAAGTGCCCAAACTCTCGGAAATCCTTCTTCGCAGGTAGCAAACGAAAGGAAACGAACCGGACGGACACTACCCCATATCGATACGAAAAAGAAAAACATCAGGACGATCACGATCTTCTGTTTTATCTCAAACAAAGCACGGGGCGCGGTGGTGTGTACCCTGCAGCCTGGTCTCAGCCCCGATAACCGAACGTTCAAACAACGAGAACGTGATTTTCCGACATAATACGTCCCGTCGGCTCTCTTGGCAATCCATCCGCAACTTTCATTAAGCCGAACGTATTAGCGCCTCGCCACGGGGCACGGCCGTGGTTATAAATAACAATAAGGGCCCGCGCGGACGGCAAACGTCGTAAAACCTTTCGTAAACATCGCAAAGGGGTGGCTGTGGGGTAGGGATGAGAGTGGGTGGTCGGAAGGATGAGAGAACAGAACCCGTCGAGGACGTTGCAAAGCCCTGGACCTACGAGAGAAAGGCGAGTCTGGGGACCGATGGGAAGAGAGAGTACGGAGAAGGTGGGGGGAGCGAGAGAATATCGCTGCGTGGGTGGAATATAGCAGAGGATGGCGAGAAAAGCCGTGAACATGGTGAAATACGAATTGGGAAGCGTGCTCCGTCGCGACTCGTCGGCATATTCCGATTTAGGGGACCCCGTCGGAGCCCTCCGCGATCAAATATACTCCGACAGGGGTGCGAATGTATCGATGCCCCGGCTACCGGGTCTCGCAGTCTGCAAACCTGGTTAATGGCACGAAACTGGACGTCAATAAACAACGCCTGATGCCGGCGTACGTGCTAGCACCCGGGAGACCGTCCAAGAAGAGAAGCAATAGTTTTAAGTCTATTCGAGGACAGTCTCGATAAAACCACTTAAGAGACGAATGACAAATGCTCGCCGATTGCTTTTCCTCTCGCTGAAATTTCGGCTAATCAATTTCCAAGGATTTAAGGCTACCTGGCCGAGTTCACGATCCATAATTGGTCACGTGGGGGACCTTGATCTATCTCCCAACCTTGTCATCCCAGCAAAGGTAATTCTTTTTTTACCACGTTTTTATTAGCTCGCTTTCTTGTTTGTCTGTTCGGTGACAAATTTTGCAATTGATTTTCAACTAACTTCCTGATGAGCTAGAGACTTGAAATTGGATACATGGCTCAGAACTGGATGACAATGCATTATTAAAAAAATTTTTTTTTAAAGTCTTACCGTTTCGGAGAAAATAATTTTTTTTAAAGATCAATTGATTGATTCAGGTTTGTAAGAAGGAAACTATGTTGACGATCGATCACAAGTAGTAAGACTGGATTGATTTTCGAACGGAAAGTACCTCGAACAGTTTCGTACGTGTCTGTGTGTGTCGGAAACAGTTGCGAAATTATCTGATTCCGTGTTGCGATAAAGTACGCGAGAGAGGAGTTGCGTGCGTGCAGCTGCAGAGGATTAGATGCAGTTCCCGGGGAACTTGTCGAAGGTGTTACCGCTTCCGGTGGTCTTAGCGATTTTTCCTTTCGAAAGTGTCTGTAATTAATTCCCCGTGCGTACTCCCGACAGTTTCGTTGATCTTTAAATTACTCGAACTTCCAACTAATTCTTGCCCCACTGCCTAATCGATTCCTGACGGTGAGCGTTCAGCCGGACACGATCTTTCTGCTCTAACACCTGTCTCGTTCCCAAACTGATATCACTCGGTTTAGTTCGTGAAAATAAAATGTTACTTGTCACAGAGGAATTTCGTTTGAATTATTTTCTCTTCTCTTTTGGAGTTCGAGTGTAGCCTCGAGTTTCATTTTAGAGGCTATAACTCTATCTATATTTATGAGAGGCTTGAAATGAGTTAATTATTTTTACAATCTATATTGTACAAACATGAATTTATATTTATTTAATTGTTTCCCGAACCTACTAAAAAAAGTAGTGACGAATACTTTTAAATAAATTAAATTTATTGTATGTAAATACTGTTTTAATTTAGCAATACACCTGATACGTTCAAACAAAAGGAAAACTGTAATTTCGTAACGAAACAACACCAGTGAACTCGTTTTCTACTATAAAATAATTTTGGCCAGCTTTTTGGCCAAAAAAATGGCCCATTGTGCAGTGTATAGAATTCCTGCGGCGTCCTTTTGGCGATTCTAGCGTACGGCAATCATTCGATTGTCTCCGGGAGGGTCGGGCCCCACGTCGCTCATATTTACTGCTATCTAATCGATAATCCCGACGGTGTTTCCGGTTTCTATTCGCCGGTCGCGCGAACCACGGTAAACAGAGTGGCCGTGCGTGTGTTTGCTCGCGTATGCATGTATGTGCATACAGGCCGCACAACATAAATTACCAGAATAGTCGATACTCTTTACGAGCGGCGCGCACCGGCGCATACACGATAAAGAGGGCAACATAGTTATCTTCGCGGTCTGATGAAACCGGTAAATCGTAAAAGGTGGCCGGAGCCCGTGGATTCAGCCTTGACGCCTGATAATCCTGGATACCCGTAAAAACCTGGAACACTAGCCCGATCCTGGCCCGGGGTATTGCGTTCGCTTGCCACACGGTTTATTGCCGTTGCTTTTAGGTCTTCCCTTGTCTACACCCCGCCCCCGTGATTTTAATAATTTTAAAGGGACGCGAGGACGCCCTAGCTTGGATCTGGGTTAAGGTGGGACTTTGCGCGTCTGGACGCAGCGTTTTGTTATCCCAGCACCTTTTCTACACCATTCGTCGTACTTCGTCAGAACTGCGTCCAGACGCGAGCCACTGCGTCTAAATTGGCGAAATTAATATTATTTTTGTAATAATATTTTAATTAATTCCTTAAATTTTGTTGTATTAAAATAAAATTAAAAATCGTTCATTTGTTACTGATGTCATTGGTTATAAATTTCTCCGTATTTCTTGAAATATTCATAATATTGAGAATAAGTGTTAAATTGAAATGAATACATTTTTTGAGTAGATACGTCCAGATGCGCAAATGAGATCCCACCTTTAGCCTCCCCTTCTGCTCGAACGGCGAGCTAAGTGACAATCCCTAACGGGTGCTGAATTTTATGGGGAGCAACTTCTGACGAAATGAATCTTATGAAATTATGATGATTGTCCGTGGGAAATGCTCAGCGTGGCGTTAACTGGGATAGCCAAGAGGGGAGCCGATTTTTTGGGACACCCTGAAGACATACTTAACGTCACAGCATGTCTAATTCAAGCTTGAATTAGACCTTTCTATCTAACTTCGATTTTGTAATTAACCCCTGTAGTTAACTACGATTTCAACCACCCAGACTCCAAACAAAAGTTTACATCGTCCAACAAATTTCAACTGTTTTCATATTTCCATATGTGGATCTTATAGAGTTTTTTTTAAGAAGTATTTTTCGACTTTGAATAAATATTGTGATGTTATTATATAAGATATTGTATCGTTGTTGGACAGTGTTATTGATGAATATATACAGGGTGGTTCATTTTAAAATAGCCAATATCTCCTTTACTTTCTAATGATGTAACAAAATTATTCAACAGCTAATCACAACTAGAATTGACTCGAAAGACAATCGAGTGGCAGGCAGGATTTGAAACGGAAGTTTAATGATTTTTGCGGATCATAATTTTTGCTCGTTCGAACTTTCCACGTCGGCAGGCGGCGTCGGTAAATTACGTTTTCGACTGCGGAGTGGCACTCTCGCGAGATCGTTCGGTATTCCTGTCGCGATAACGCGCGCAAGAACTTCCCCGAATGCACACGTGCGCGGCCGACATAAAGTGAATATTATAAATGTCGACCGCGTACGAACAGTGAACTTGGCTTAACCGAATTAACGAAGTAAATGCTCTCGATCCCCGCATCCCCTCCTCCCTCTCCCTCACCGTGTCATCGGGAAAGGTATTAAGGGTAGGAGCGTCGAACATGAAAGTACGTAGAGAGGCGGTATTACCGGGGGTTGAATAAATAAATATCGGAGTATCGATAACGATTTATTCGAACTGCGAAGATCGTTGGAAATATTCTTGTCTACGGGGGAGAGCACACGCTGTAATTAAAACGGAATGAGGCTTGTTATTCAACCGGCGAAACATTTGTACGACCGCGAGAGCCGGGGGTTGCCTCGTATTTTCTTTCTTTTTTTCGCTGCCTGTGTTCGTTTGGCCACTGATTGTAAATTAATGCGTCTAAAACAGCGGCTCGCGGTGGTAATTGAAACGCATGGAAAATTTCGCCTGGCCAACGGTCGACAAATAAATTAATTAATGTCTGCGGAAAAACGCGTGTACCGAGTGACCCCGGTTGGCCAACGATACTAAAATCCGCCGGCTATTGGAGGAATGATCGTTAATAGATAAACGTACCGGCAATTAATTTATTCGAACCGCCGCGACTGACGTTATCCAATTTTTCTTACACACCTCGAGGCAACGCGGTGCCAAAGACAACATTACGAACGTTCCCGCAATGAATTTTATTTCGTGGAAAAATATGTTGAATGTTTGCAGTATGTTTTTTTTTTGTTAGGGAGAAAGTACAGTCATTGTTTGAACCGATAAAAATTGCTCGGATCGTTTCGAAAAGGCGGCACTGCGGAAGAATAATAAATACTAGGAGAAGAAAAAGGTAGCACATGTTACCGCGATGAATTTTATTTCGTGGAGAAATATATTGAATGCTTGCAGTTTGTTTTTTTTTTGTTTTGTTACAGAGATAATAGAGTCATTGTTTGAACCGGTAAAAATTCTTTTCGAAAAGAGGGCAGGGTGGAAGAATAAAAAATACTAGGAAAAGAAAAAGGTAGCACATGTTACCCCTCGTTCGCCGAAAACCATTTCTCCAGTGGCCCTGCAGTATTACATCCAGTGATTCTTTACTGCGTGTCAGTGTTCCAGCAGGTGAGGCTGCGGCATAAAATATCGAGGGGATTTTATACGGGCATAAGTTGCCTAAGCTTTGTTTCCCGGTGTATAACAAACTGCGAGCGACGCATACATGGATTATATTCGACGTTTTATGGGGAATGGCCGGTCCGACATTTTGATTGAATACTCGAGCACTGATTTTTCGACCAACTGGGTCAACAATTATTACCTAAACCAGAAACTCGAAAAACTGCTGCTGTAATAACGTTGCTTGAACTTTCATTTAAAAGTTAGCCAATTTTTTAAAAATGTGTACTTCGTGTCGCAAAAAACGGTGTGCATTTTCATCCGGCGTGTGCAGCTCTTTTTAATCCAATTTCGTAATCCGTTGTTTGATTCTGCTTTATTCTGCGCCTGGTTTGAAAATGTTATGAAATGCCTGTAATTTTGGAAATGGTTTCGTTTTAATAAAAACTTCGATGTAAATAGCGAGTGGTGCGTTTTAATTGCAATGAGACGAGTGTATTCGGCTCACACAGTTTTGAGGTTCAATAAAAAGTTATTGAAATTTTCTAATTGCCATTCAGTTCCTCGTTGTTCGAATAGAGGCAAGAATTTTTGCCTTTAAAAGTTCAAATTAGCAGGTCTCGAGGAAATAATTAAGCGTGCACTTCCGCATTAATCAGTCTTAATGTTATGGTATTTTTCAGTATGCCGTTGGCGGTGAAGTTGTTAATGAATTCGAAGTTTTTATAGATGGAGGAAGAGGTAGAACGGGTTTGCCTGGTCTGTTTCGTGAGTTTCTGCGTGGTCATAGCGGTGGCGTTGCTAATAGATTAACGAGGTGGTTAAATCTGCTCTAATCTCACGAATGTGAGAAGCGTCGGCCATACGCGCGTACCTCATGCGCCGCTAACAGGACTATACCAAGGAACTCCGTTCAATATAATTGGTGATCGCGCTTCGCGTTACCTTTACGGCCCAATAAAGCTGCTCGTGCAGCTGAATGAAAACGAAAACGGTCGGTATATTAACGCCGTGCTGGTAGCGTGGCGGACAACATTAGCGGGTTCCCTCTATTCCACGGTAGCCACGCTTGTCTCTTAGATTGACTGAAACGGTGCAGTTCACGCCGCTGAATTCTCCCGGTTGCATTTCGTTTCATCGTGGTTTACGCGCACCGTGGAATTTCAACTAGTTCTGCCTTCTGATTGAACCATCACCGCCGCTGATACATTGCCCTGGCCGGCCCCTGTGCGATAATTAAAATGGATCCCGCAATAATTTCCTTTGGCTACACCTAAGTGTAACTAGAAAGTGACCTGGCAGTCTCGCAGCCACTGCGGTTGCACAATATGCACAAATTTAAATTCTTCTCGAACAATATTTTTAAAGGTCTGGGAAGCTGTGGCCAATGTTGTCTGATACAGCGATGATCAGAAAAATAGATCTAACGCATTGGGTCCTAACCTGCTGGGTGCTAACTTGATTAGCATACAGTCTACTAGGTCCCAAGATGATTAGCACACAGTCTACTAGGTCTTAAACTGATTAGCACACAGTCTACGAGGTCCCAAGATGAATAGCACACGGTTTACTAGGTCCCAAACTGATTAACTCATAGTATACTAGGTCCCAAGATGATTAGCACACAGTCTACTAGGTCTTAAACTGATTAGCACACGGTCTACTAGGTCCCAAGATGATTAGCACACGGTCTACTAGATCCCAAACTGATTGACTCACAGTCTACTATGTCCCAAACTAATTGACTCACAGTCTACTAGGTTCCAACCTGATGTAAGCTAACTTGACATAGTTTGATCATGTTTCTTTGACCAGCTCATCCTGTCTGCCATCAGATTAGTGGTCGCAGGCATATCGGAAGCAGATCAGCGTCCCAGATAAGTGCCGGAGAAGTGAGCCGAGGGTTTTTCTTCTTGGAGGCAGCACGGAGCGTGTGCACTCCAGTAGTTTTCATGCGGATCGTATTGTTTGCTGTTGAACCACGTTGCACCAGTAAAAACCAGAGTCCAGTTGAATTTCAATCGGAAGCCGCGGAAATGGATATCGATCGAACGTGTGGGTCGTGAAGGGGCGAGGTAGCAGGATGGGCTGGTACCGTGTTCGAGTTCGGAGCGGGCCATCGACGTACATCGACGTTCACTTTTGTCTATCCGAGTAATACGGTTTTTCATAAGCGAGGGACGGCGCAGCGCGTCGGTCAGTCGTTGCGAATGAAACCCGGAGAGATCGGCCGCGTTCGCAGCTTGACCACGTACATCGGCGCGCACACGTGCATCGTCATGGACGAGGGTTTTATGGGGACTGCTGGGGATTAACCGTGCGTTTACCCGTTATCCTGTAAACTTGATTAAGGCGATTGCCAACCCGAGTTCGTTACCAGGATCGAACGATTTGCGTGACTCCGATGCTGCGGGCTCGACAGTAGCCTACTCGCAAACCGTGCGAGTTGCTCGTTATTGCGGCTAGATCGATCGATGGTTTGTTCGATTTGCGGTCGGACGGCTTCACCGACCGACGAAAACTCCACGGAAAAACTGGCAGAAACTAATCCCAGACCGTTACATGCCATCGCCAGCTTGCTTTTTGTTTGCCAACAGGGGCTCACTCGACGGGAAAGACTCTGGCAGACCCTGGCTCGCTACGGGCTCCACCGAGGTCCATCTTGGAGCTTACTTCAAGTAGGTTAGCTACATCCGAGAGCTGGGTGACGTTTAGTTTTCTCAGGGAATGCCGAATGATGTTCCTACCTCGGAAGAAAATGTTCCCATCATCGTAGATATCCCTGTTACTGAAGGTGCACAAAGTCCCGCACGAACATCCAGAAATCCCCAAATCCAACCTCCCTTCCCACGTTCCCCCACCCCCTATCAATTACGGAATCCACGCGGGAGTCGAAACAATCGCTGCAATTTACTGAACTGTGTCAGTTTTCAAACAGAGCCAGGCACCGTAATTGAATGTCCACGGCTACGACTTCCCTTCCGACATTCTTCCCGGCTACTTCACGTAACTACCCTCTATCCAGGCTTATCCTGTCGGACCGATGCCGGGACAACCGTTTACCGTCACCCCTCGGACTTTTTCCCAGGCTCTGCTCCGGCAAGGGGAAAGACAATGGGACGATATCACCTCGTTCCTGCACCGTGCGATTTCGAGGCTTCTTCGGCACGGTGTGGGTGGTTCACGATTCCGTATGGCCGGGATTCCATATACAGGGTGGCGTGTGACAAACGATCCGGGTACGCGAGCAATATATTCTCGTCGGACGTAAGCGCGTTCACGTGACCGAAAAGGCCAAGGGTGGTCATTAAATTTTTATTCCGCTTTCATGCGATTTGCGTGCACCGAGCGGGGGCCGAGCTCTTAATGATGATGTATGTGTAGCGAGAGCGCCGCGGTCGCAGAAGGGTGCCGCCACGATATCCGTGCCCTCCTTCGGGATTACAAGGAACAGTTTCACTGGAACGTTCAACCCCCACGCTTTATTTGATTTAGCTCAAGCTTGGAAACCGTGTCACTTTGGGTTTCGAGAATTATATAAAACATTTTCCCCCCAAATTAGATTATTCAACATCTCATAACTCGAGGGAGGGGTTGGAACCTAGACCTAGCTTCAGAAACGAAGAGAAATCATTTACTGAATTTACTTCGATTTTTTGATGAAATTTTAATATGTTATAGATTTCGACATTTTGAACAACTTTTTCCGTTTGCAATATAGGGTTGCCGCTTTTAGTTTTCGAGATATTTGCAAAAGACTGTTGCCGCGGAGCGTCCAGGAATACAAAAAATTCAATACAGTATTAGCAATAGTTTTTTGCAAATATCTCAAAAACTAAAAGCGACTCCTTTATATTGCAACAGGATAAAGTTGTTCAGAATGTCGAAATCTATAACATATTAAAATTTCATCAAAATCAGAGTACGCAGACGGGAATTTTACAGATTTTTAGGTTGCGGACTCTGAACGCGAAGAACGAAATAGATTAGGAACTTGCGTTGCCTTGATTCAACACTCGAAGAAAAATTTCACAGGCTTCGTACAGTTTGTCTGAAGGGTGTAAAATGACTTTAATTTCGCCGAGCAGTGTAGCACTTTGGCGAGAGGCATTTCTGCGATTTTTATTTACGATTCGCGTGCGTCGAGATATCTTACGGCCTCAAAATTCGAGGTTACAAATTATTCGGACGGCGCGGTGAGTTTCTCGCTCGGCCGTCAGCCTGTTTATGGCTCGGTGGCTCGTGTGTTCGAATGCGCCTGGCAAAAGGTAATTTTGAAATGCGCACACGACAAAGTAACTAACCGCCGCGAATCGGTGACCACACTGCGGAAAAGGTACACGTGTCCGCCGGGCGCATTTAATTTCATTTATTTGAGCTCGATTCGCTTTGATTTAATTTGATACGAGCGCGGGAGAGAGGCGCGTGCAGTTATTATTAGACGAAAATAAACGCGTGACATGCAACCGACCGATTTGACGGGGGGTGAACGTTTTCCCGGTTTTCTCTCCCCTTCTCTCTCTTGCACACACGCACACACTTTCACGATACGTAAACTCCATGCGTTTGACGTGCCATTTGCTTTTCGGATGTTCATCATTCCCGAACCTCTACCCCACCACTAGCCCGCCGCCTTTTAATATTAATTCTGCTTGGGAAAACAGTTCTGATATTTCCATAACGGGTCAAAAATAAAATTAGCGGCCAACGAAAGTTCGCCTCCCTCGAACTTCCCAAGTTTGATGATGTTTAACAAAGTTTGCTCCCTTTAGTATCCTTTTCGTTAACTTCCCGGTCGGTGTGTCTTCGTTCTTTCCTTTCTTTTTTCCCTCTCTTTGCACAGAATTCTTGACTCTCGCTCTGCGCTCTCTCTCCCTCCCTATCTCCCTGCTTGTACACTATCAGTTCCTTAGAATTTTCCCGGGCACCGCGTAATGGTCTGAAGAGGAAATTTTTTTCTTGAAATATTCAGAATTTAATTTCCAATTTCCCTCGGCCAACAATTCGCGCAAGGATGATACAAGTTTCAGCCTCTGCAGTACTCGAGACGTTGACGGACTGTGGAAGGAGAACTGGCAAGATCAAAACTTCAGAACAATTTTTTAACAAAACTCAAGAGAAAATAGCTACCGTGTGGAATTCTTTTGAACATCCTGCTAGCACTATTATTGGATGCCCGATCACGATGTAATAATTTATACGTTCTATTAAAAATTCATATGATATAGAAAATTGGTGACGTCCGCAAAGAAGGAGGCTTTCAAATTCGCTAATGAAAAATAGATTTCCCGAAGGCCTCGCACTATCTTGGAATAAAAATTGTATTGCCGTTAATGGCCCGGGATTGATGTGATACGACCGGCGGATTTCGCGACTCTAATCTCGCCGGTGTCCTTTTTCGCATAACTCCCAACGTTATTTGCACGCTCTTTTTTTCTTCTAGTTCGCCGAGCCGTCGCTTGGCGCATGCGAGAGCCTCGCTGCTATCCGGGTCAAATGTAAATGCGACCATTTATGAAACCTGACGTCTCTATTTCGCAAACGGTTCTGCGTCAAGATTTCCGGATCCTAGGCGGTTGACGTTTCAAAAGATTTCCGGATGACGGTGGTATTCCAGCCTTGTGAAATATAAATGCATGCAAATTATCACCATCCCCCCTTCTTCCTCTTTCTCTCTCACCCTCCGAGACGGCTGCTGTTTTTTCGGCGCGGGTTCACGTGGGAACTTTGTTCAAACACGCCCCCTGCACCTAGCCTAAAACGACCTAACTCGACTTAATTCCTCAGCGATGGCGAAATTCATCCCTGTGGCAGATAGGCGAATATTATTCATTCCACCTAGGGCAAGTGTGGCATTATCGCGGGAACTTCGTAGAACCGTGACCTAACCACAGCTGACCTAACGGTGAATCGCCTAAACTGATCCTTCTACGCGAAGAGTCGGTCTGTAAAGCTGATAAGTCAATGTTGCCTGTTCTACTCAAAGTTCAATTCGACCATACTCTCTTGACCATTTTCAAAAGTACATATTCTATTTCCTGTAAAGCCATTACCAATTTTATCCGACCTTAAATTGAAAATTACGTATGGAATTATAAGAGCCTGATAGGATCTATTAGATCCTGGATAGATATATCTGGTCCTGGTTGTCGAAAGTGCATATTTATTTTCTATAAAGCCATTACAAATTTTATCCGACCTTAAATTGAAAATTTGGTACGGGATTATAAGAGCCTGATCGGATTTATTAGGTCTTGGATAGAATATATCAGGTCCTAGTTTTTATTTCATTTTTTTATGGGACATCGATGGCCATATTTGTGGCATTTTTCTGATAAAAATCATACCAAATATGATACAATTCCGATGATATTTACTTGTGTAATATACAATTAAAGTTTCGGGCGCGAGGAAGAAGAGTCGCCGGCGACTGTGACTTGCACCCGAAACTTTAATTGTCTATTACACAAGTAAATATCATCGGAATTACATCATATTTGGTATGATTTTTATCAGAAAAATGCCACAAATAATTTCATCGAAGTCCCATAAAAAAATAATGAAAAATAAGTGAGTTGGAAATTCCGATTAGGCTGTCTTACCGACATACCTGGCTTTTGGGATATTTATCGATAAAATACTGTATCTCCTCTCTACCTTGGTTAGTTCTACGATGGTCTGGTCAAGTAGGTCCTAGTTAGATATTCCAAAAGTTCCGAAACCATGTTCCAGGAGAATATCGGCCGCTCGAACAGACAGCGAAGAACAATGGAGTTTTTCTCGTGATTAGAGAATAATGAATGGCTGAGCGAAAGGCGAGGCAGCCTCACGCGAGTAGAAGCAGCGCGGCGCGGCACACGCTCGAAAGTGCATCGGCATGATACGTGCGCTTTTAATTTTAATAATGGCAGCAAATTAATTGGATATCGCTGGCGCAGTGGCGTGCCAATGACAGCTCCGTACGCAATTTCCCCGTACGCACACGCCCCTGCACGCGTCCCCGTCTCGTTCTACCCCCTCTCTCCTTTCGGCTATCTTCGTGAACGTCCATCGACGTTCCACGACATTCAGGTTCTTGTATGCACCACAATTACATCGTATTACAGGCTCCAATAGACAGCGAGCTCGATAGTATTACCGGGTCGACCCTTAACAATTTCTTAACAGGCTTTCCCATGCCTGTAATCATACTCTCAACGCACTTATCTATTTAAGACTAAATGTAATATTCAGAAAATTCACTCCGCCAAAATTAATTCTAATTGACGTCAAATAAAATTTCCTGAATCGCTCTACGTTTTTCCTGTTCGTCACATTGTTCGTACAACATGCATTCGATAAACGAAGTGGAGATTCCTTTAGAAAAACAATATTGAACGGTGGAACGGGCCGCGGAGAAATTTGTACGCGCATCAATAACGGATAAACACGTTTAACGCGCGGCGATATTTTCTGGATAAAGTATTATCTGAGAGGTTGCCGGCGCATGCAACGTCTGTCGATAAACGACGGAAAGAGGAACTCTGGTGAGCTCATATTTCGCCGTGCCCCTCAGGAAATTACACTCCTTTCTACCAATTTCACCTACCCGTGTCCATTCGATTCGAACACCGTTACCAGGAGAAAATAACATTGTCATCGTGTATCCGACTAACAATAGAAGTCAGATGGCTCGGATAAATCATATTTCGGCAAGGTTCGGGTCGACGCGAATACAATTCCGCGTGCACACCGATTCTAAGGAAAACATGATTCAATGCCGATTTCCATTGTTGCAGGAGAAAAATTTTGGAACTCTCAACCAAACAGTCGGCTTTTCAAAATTGAAAACTAATGGATTTATATTACTTTGTAAGCGTCTATGGACCTCGTAGAATATTATCATACAATATTATTATACAATGGTTTTAATAAGGAAAGCAACTGATTCAATAAGTACATAAAAATTTATAAAAATATTTAACTAGGAAATTAAACAAAAAATATATTCTAACATGTATTATTTGAAAGAGATTATTTTACAATATATTTTTCAATCCGGACCACTATAGGGTGTCTCAAAATTCCTTCAAAATCCCACAACCTCCCATTTCTGGATGTTGAAGAAATTTAGGGACACCCTGTATATTTTCAACGACGTTTCACGCTGGAGATTATCGCAAGAAAATTTTCGCGAAACTTTGCACGCGTGTTCACAAAAAAAAATGTTCCTTTTACCATTTTGTGCGTTGATTTCACCGTGAAAAGGTGCCGGAAGATTTGCATCGTTTTTCGTCGGGGAGCTCCCTTAATCGGAGGCGAGTCATTTTAATTGGCGAACGCGTCGGGCACCGTTAACGTCCGGCAGCCAATTACCTCGTTACATGTCGGTAAGTCACCTTTTCAAATATTAAAGAACATCCGCGGTACATAAGTACAGACGCGTACTTAGCCCCGAATTATAAGCTTCATCGAGGCTCGTTGAAAAGGAGCGGTTTGCCCTACATCCAGAAATTCTATCCATGCGAAATGTTTCCATTAAAATCAGCCATGAAATAGCCCGGGGAAGCACTCAAATGATAATATCGTTCTGAACTGAAAGCGGAAGCGCATAAGCGGACTTCCCGGCCTGTCCTCGCGACGTGAAACCCGCCCACATAAACGCGATTTCCGCGATAATCGTAACGAAACTCGAGCACCTTTTCAGAGCACGAGGGAAAAAAGAGGTCTGTCAAAGAAGCACCCGTTTCATTTCCCATAATTCCGTCCGACTGTGATCGATACACCTCTCCTCGGACACGTACCGTACTGTCCCAACTGTTTCAACACTCCGTAGAACTTCATTAAGAGTTCCTCGCTATCGCACGAATACATATTAACTATTTGAAAAAATTTGTTAAAATTATACAATTATTAAAAACATATTCCTGACATTTTCCTGATTGAAACGAGCCCAAACACGACACAATTCGAATCATATTTACTTAAAAAATCCAAATACTACAAATATCGATTCGGATAATAGAGGTTATGTTGTATCGTGTTTTAAGCGAATAATCGTGAATCAAATTGTGTCGTGATTGGGCTCATTCTAATCGGAAAGATACTACCAATATGTTGGTGGACGTTTCACAAGAATCCGATTGGAAACAGAGAAGTTTTCTTAGGAAAAGCTAATTGGCAAATTAGAGTGAGCCGTAAATGGAGCGTAATTGACAAGACTAATAAATTTCGCAACCTAATGAACGATTTACGCGAGAATTGTGTAGCGGCTCCAGGAGTTTCTGAATCGGTCGCAGCTGAAAGATTGTAACATGGTTGATCGAAATTCAATTAATTCGCTGTTTTATTATTAATTGTAATTCGGAGCGCAGTCCTAACTACAGCGTTGTTGCTAAACATAACCGTTCACTAATAAATGGAGTTCCAGTGTACGTTGGCGTATTAAACTCAGCCCGGAAGTTCTGCCCACTAATAATAGAACAGCGTTAAATACGATATCGATGTGTTGGGTCTCGCTGCTATACGAGCATCGCTGACTCAGCTGGGATGCGCGAGCACATACTGCCATTAAGATTCTTCGCTAACACTTCACCGTCTTCCGAAAACCCCGTCATCCAAAGCGACTGAGTCTTCAATATTTATTTACGACTACGATGTTTACTTTTATAATATTATAAATTACTTTTATCATATTACAAAAGTAAACATCGACCGTGGACCATTCGGAGTTCGTTTCAGCGAGAAACATACACGCGACCCTTTTGAAATATTCAGACCGTGTCGTTCTACAGAAAAAATATCTTTTTTCCAGATAAAACCGAGTGAAACCATTGAATATTTATCGTTTTTTGAAAAGTATACATATAGACCATTTCGAATTTTTTTTCGACGAAAACTACAAAGCCGATTGTTTCGAACCCTTCAAAGTATGCCACCATAGTAGTGACGTAACAAAACGATATTTTCTTGGATATTTATATTCCCCAAAAGTATACATGGTTCTTCTACGAATTTTTTTCACCAGCGAAAACTACGCAGTCGATTTCTATGAAAATGTTTGTCGAATTGGCGAAAGAAAAATTTTTATTTCACCAAAAAATCGAGGGTGAGTCTTGAATATTTATTACCGTCGAAAATCTACACGGATCCTTGACAATCTCGATTTTTTGTTCCGGTGGAAGCGTGTTCGTTCGGCCGAATAAAATTTGACACGTGAAAAAAAAAGAAGAACGAGTGTTCCATTATCCGAACATTCTCTTATCCACTTTCGGCTGCCTATTAATACGGATATGGGAGGCTCTCGAGTAAATCCGGCTGGAAGCCGGCCGGTTCGTCCACGGGATGGGAGTGATCGAACGGGGGTGGTCCGGGATGGTGGCTGAAACTCCGGGGCCGATTCGAAAGTTCATTTCGCTCGTGTCATCTTCGCTAATAGTTTAAAAGGTCCTCCTGACGAATGGTCGGGGACAGGTCTCATCCAGGAGCCCCGTCTCTCGACAGACGTCTTCCCCCCTTGGTCCCGACAACTTCTTCTCCAGCGAGACGGGTTTCATTCCGGCGGCGACGCCGCCGTTGCTGCCGGTCTACGATGAGGCAGAAGGTAAAGGGGTGAGAGATAGTAAAAGGGAGAACGGGGCTGAAGCTGGGGAGGGGCGGCGAGGGTTGCGAGCTCCGTCGAATGAATAAATAGAATGAATTTAATTTCCCTCTTAAAGCGCACATTCACCAGGGTACCCGGGCCAGAGATAGCCAGGTTGCAGTGACGTCTGCCGTGAATACACGGTGAATGGGGATCCCCCCAGCCGTCGTTGAAAAGCAGAAGAAAAATCGGGCCAGGAGCCCGCGCCCCGCTTCGGTGTACGACCACGGAATCGGCCGAAAGGCCGTGGCATTACCGGGGCTCCGGGGGTGGAAACACGATAACACCATTACTCCTCACCACCCCCTCCCTCTTGCACCGTAATGTATTTAACGCTGGTAACTTAAGAACAATTAATGCGGAACTTTTGATGTATTGTTTTCGCTGCTCGCCGGGTGGCATCCGCGAATACCTTGGGCTTCGCTGTTTTCCATTGCACCCCCTACCCCACCGTCCTCCATCAACCACTCCCTGCCACACGGCGCTCTCTCCCTCGTGCTGTCTATTGTTCGGCCGGCACCGCAAAGTCTTTCGCGGTAGTGCGTTATATTATTCCACCCTTTCCGCCCACTTCTACCTCCCATTTTCCATCCCCGCAACCCCCCAGGCCGTTTATGGCCGGCTGCGTTTGAGACTGACAATTTACACTGGCACTTTCGCAGCTGGATTTAAATGTTTACTGCCGACCGCTCCCGGCTAGATTGATTCCCCTCCTTTTTTTTCTTCCCATCCTTCATCTCACCGGGCCCTCCATCCCTCTCTCTCTCTCTCTTTTGCCGTTGTGGCTTAGTCGGCCACCTGGAATTCCAGTTTATTAGGGGTGGCTTTCCGCGCCGCGGTTAATTAGCAGGGAACCGTAATAATTAAAGCGCCGGACGAGCAGTGATCACGCGAAAATGTTGTCGTTCGATGTGTACACGGTTTATCCCGCGGTTCAGTGCTTTTAATTCGTGCCGCGGATGTTCTGGGAATTTTTCCCTATTTTTCAGACACCCTGTATCCTTCGCGATTTTTCAGACAACCTAGAAATCTCGTGATCGTAGAATTTCTGTTTGCTATTAACAAAAAATTTAGCTATAGGAGTTTCAACGATTTAGAATAGAATTTGCACCGCATAAAAATGTTGAAAATACGAAAAACTGGTTACACATTGAAAGGTTGACCCACTTAGCTTTGATCTCTTGATATTCATGAAACCCTGTCGAGATCGAATGGTTATTAAGAAAGACGGTAATTATATAGAAAAGGTCTGTATGCGTACTCTGATTTTGATAAAATTTTAATATGTTATACAACAACACATTCTGAACAACTTTCTCCTTTTCCAATATCGGAGAGTAGCTTTTAGTTTTTGAAATATTTGCAAAAATCTATTGCTAATACTGTATTGAATTTTTCGTATTCCTGCACGCTCCGCAGGAATACGAGAATTCCTTATATTTTGACGCTGTAGAGATGAGAGAGAAAACAGGGAGGGACGTTAAGGAACGCCAAAAATAAAGAATAAAAAATAAATAAGAGCATACAGAAATACAAAAAATTCAATACAGTCTTAGCAATAATCTTTTGCAAATATCTCGAAAACTAAAAGCGACCCCCCTACATTATAAAAGAAAAAAGTTGTTCAAAATGTCGAAATCTATAACATATTAAAATTTCATCAAAACCGGAGTACGCAGACCTTTTATATAATCACCAGAAAGACAAAGCTACAATGTTGCATCAAGTTAGGTTGGACTCGATTAATATTGATTAAATGCGACGAGATTCCATTCGGAAGGGGAAGAAAATCAATTACATATGACAGGAATGGAGATTTCTTTTTGCCCGGAGGATACAAAGCCGGTGGAATGAGAAGAACAGTGTGAGGATGGGATGCGGAGAAGTGCTCGAAACTCTCTGACAAAGACGTTTACCGACTCATGCACGCGTGTCCAGCACGTGTGCGCCGCAAAACAGGACACGCGACGCTTGACGATAAAGCGCACACGGATCACGGATCAGAGGGCTTGCGGCAGGGTCGATCGATGGATACAGGTGAATAGATTTACCCGGCGCACGTGGCGCGTGAAAGCGCCAAGCGTGAAGTGGAATCAAGTGGTACAGGGTCGAAAGTGGTCGTCGAGAAAGGAGAAGCGGAACGTGTATCGATGGACCACGCCTGAGAAAAGACTTGGGCATGTTCCTAGAAATATCCACGAATTTTATGTCGTATTAAATAATAATTTTTAGATGTTTTAACGAGGGACGTTTAATGGTCTGGGTTATTTGTGCGACTCTGGCTTGTCATTCGGAGTAATCGAAAAATACTTTAGCTTAACCCAGATCCCGCAGCTGTCAAAGAAACTAATGAATGCCGGATAGGTCCATCAAACATTGTAAATTGCTAATAGCCCGGGGTCGGCACCCCTAATCGCTGACGCGCCAGCTCGGAGTTGAGCTTTGCGTCCTTGCACTGGGCGCAGCCCCTCAAACAGAGCGATGCAGGACGCTGGTTTGCAGCGTTTTTCGCGGTTAATAATTCACGGGGACGTTCCGTTGGCCCCACTGGTAACGACGATACAAAGAAAGAACGTAACTTATGGCAGCGGTTAACGAGCTGAAGAACAAGAACGAGCGAATGCAAAGAAGTGGCTCGTGGAGGGGTTTCGGAGAGCGAGAGGATGGGGAAGAGAGGGGTGAAAAAGAGAGTGGGGTTGAAGGACGGGAACGAAATCACGACGACCAAGATTTCTGCCCGGCCAGGGATGGTCCCATGAATAATTTTCGCCCCGGGGAAAATAATTTAGGAGTCTGGAGCTCGAGGCTTCGTGACTCCTCCTCGGGCATATCCGGTTTTGTCCTCGAGCTTCCTGGATAACGCGGCGAGCCGTGGAAAGCTTGGAGAGGGGGCCATGGGTGGCCATGGGGCTTGTTCACCGGTCCAATTACGCGAGCGAAAGTCGCGGTCCGACGTCAGCCCGATGCAGTTTCCCGTAAGAGGTTCGTTAAAATCCTGATTAAACTTGTAATTTTTAATGATTTGTACCGGGGAAATTAGATCAACGCAGGCGCGAGGCGTGCCGGGGATTATTCTAGTTACCGCGTGGACGTTGCATAATGCATCGCACAGCTAATAATGTCGATCTTCGAAATTTTTTTAGAATATCATTGCCTTTAGATGTACAGGTAACAAAATAGAAATAATCATGTTGTAAATAATGAATCGTTTCAACATCAACGTCAACAAAAGTATTTTGTTTATCTATTAGAATTGTAAGGGGAAAAGTGTTGGAGATAACTTAAATGTCGTTTCTCTTTTAACAGGTGAATGTAAATAATGTAAATAGATTATAATAATAAATTTAAAACTCTTTTAACAGGGCAACGAGTTTGAATAGACTCGAATAGACTCTTATAAATATTCTACCAAATATTCTAACAAATCATTGTTTAGAAGTTTCACTAATTCAAATGCCAATTCGCAACAAAAAATCGCATACTCATTTTTGAGGGGACATTGGGAAGGGAGGATTTCCCTTTATAAGGTCAGATTGGACCGAATGCGGTAAAAAAATTTCCGCTGTTCGAATCACCGCGAATTCGGAGCTTCCCACCGTAATAACCCCACAAACGTTACAATAGGAGTCCGCCGCTAATGAGTATGATTTTTTTATTATCCGTAATCGGTGTTTGGTCCAGTGCGACCCCCGGAAAAATAGCGGAACGTCGGCGGCCGATGGTAATTCTAATGGTTCTTGGCCTGCTGCGAGAAAAAGGCAGTTGCGGTGAACGAGACTCGCAATTATTGGCGAATTTCGAGCGTTCGTTTGGAACGATCCTCGTTCTTTTTTTTCTTCGTTCTCTCCCTCTATCTCTGTGTGTTCTGTTGAACGAACACGCGCTACGTGCACGGCTTCGAAAACTGCGAGCACCGCGCGCGCAGTGGAACGTTTCATGTTGCACGTATGAGCCGATAAATTTAATTAAGAAATTGTTTGTAATTAAATGGAGCCCTGGCTCTTTGCGCCCTCGAAATTCTCTGCTTAATACCTTTGAGTGTTCCGCTGCTTTTTGAGGAGGCTCCCGTTTCCGTCTGTTAATAAAAAGTCGACGGGGCAACTTCTTCGTGCTGTTCGTATCTCGGAGCAGAGATGTTGCATGGATTTTTCTTATTTTCATCCTGTTTTTCCGGCCGGGAAATCGGTCAAGTGATTTTTCGCGTTTTCGTGAAAAATTATATTTCGATGGCAAAATTTCTGGGATCTTTTCATTTAAAAGGAGTATTAAGATTTAAATATATTCTATAGTTTTGAATAGACCATCGTTGAAAGCTTTGAAGGATCGGAGAACAACGCGTCTAATAGCTCATGCTGCTCATTAAAAAACACGAGGAGAATCGGCTGGCAACTCCCGCCGCCTGTGGCACGAGATAAAACGGCCATTCAATTATTAGCAGGGCCCCGGTGTTGTATTTTAGGGAAGCTTTCGAGGATTCGTGCTCACCGGGAATAGCTCTCGGCTTCCATTTGTAATCCCGGCTTTCGTGTCATGTAAACGTTCAAACGGACATCGAGGCAGGTACGGCTTGTTACACGCATATTCGGCAGCCGTTGGACGGAAAGCTTTCCATCCCAGTGCTCTATTCTGCAACTGATTCAAACGGGGAATGGAAAACCGGCTCGCGAAGACAGTCTCTACGGAACTATAAAACTTCTAAAACTAAGGGTATGACTCGATGTCAGTCAGCCCGAGACGTGGAGGCCATTGGGAGGCACACGACATCAGTCGATTGTTCGAGACATCAGGAATAAGTGAAGAATTACAACGATATGCTTGAGGACATTTATAGGAACAATCAGGTTCAGATTTAGCTCATGTTTAACCAGTTGTTTAGCAAGGCAGGAGTAAGATAACGTTATAATTGAGCAGTGGAGTCCTCTAGATTTAGCACAACTTCGATCAATTGATCAGGACAATGAGCTAACTATATAACACGAGTCTCCAAGTCAATTTTAACCAGTTGTTTAGCAAGGCAGGAGTAAGATAACGTCGTAATTGATCAGTAGAGTCCTCTAGATTTAGCACAACTTCGATCAATTGTTCAGGACATCGAGCTAACTGTATGACACGAGTCTCCAAGTCAATTGTTGAGAAGTCAGGATTGGGATGATATGAAGACTGATCACTAGAGTCCTCTGGATTCAGCCCAACCTCGGATAATTCTACAGGACATCGAGCTAGAAGCGAGCAAGAGGCATTTTCTTAGGTGTGTCCCACCATTAGTCAATTGTTGTGGACGTCAGGGGTGGAATGATATTATAGTAGGTCAAGAGAGGCCTCTATATTGAACTCAACTTCAGACGATTACGTGGGACATCAGGAGACATGTTTGTGAGCTTTCAGCTTGTCATCAGTCAGTTGTTGAGGAGGACAGGACTAACGTGGTCAAGAAACGTATTTCCATTAGTCAGGTCCTCTATCGATCAATTATCGAGGACACCAAGAGACATATTTGTATAGGTCTGTCTCATCATCAGTCAAGTCTAACATCAAGAGATGGGGTGACCAAACATATTTGTTCAACCATACGCTCCCAATTAATTATTTATAGAGCACATAACATAACGCGTCTAAAAATTCTACAAAAGATCCAGCACATTTATCCCGTCAATCATTCGATCATTTTTTATTTTGTAAAAAATGAAAAAACTCAAAGAAGACAGATTTTACATGGAAGTCTGATCCAGACCATTGTGGAATACGTTTGATAACGAGATACTCTTATCGACACTATCTCCGAATATTTTCATATTTTTATTCAGGCTATAGTTGAAAAAAAAATGAACCGAGAGGTTAACGATCCAGCCGGGACACTTGATACTATTTAAATCGACAGTCTTGTAGTTCGCGTCCCCATAAGGCTATCGCGTTTCAATATAACACGCGCGACCCCTTGCCAATGGGTGTTACGAAGGCGTCAGGATTTTCATGACAGGGAAATTTAACGGACGCACTATGTGGCTCGTTTGAAAAGCCAAAAAAATAAATAAATAAAAGGGCTTAAAGCTGCGTACGCAGGTTGGACGGTTTTCGCCCAGGCGTATAGGATATCACGGAACAAAGGTGTGCACATCGCTGCTGCGGCTCGTTATTGTTTCATGCAGTAAAATATCGCATTCTATTTAGACGTGGCCGGCTAGGCGGTCGCATCCAAAATTCACAAGTCCGAGGGATAATACACGGCTGTTCGCCGTGTCACGTCATCCATCTTACATCGTGCACGCCGCCACGTAGAATAATGTATGCACGGCCACAAAGGTCTATACAACCGCGCTACGCCGACGGTCACGGAATTATTGCGCGAACGTTCTTCATTAACCCTTTGACCACTCTTGACCGAACCCTGGCCGACAAGCTTGTCACACTAATTCTCTATCCTGCTGGAATATGTAATCCTGGGCCAGTGTCCTGATAGTCTCGGTTCTTTGATAATCGTTCAATGCGAGAAGTAGGTAACTTTGTCCTCTGGCTTGACTCAAGCTACGTGGCATAGAGTGAAGCAGATATTTAAAAGCTGGAGTACTTTAATGATTCACTTGATTGCCTTGACTGTAGAATTCTCTGCTTTGATGGAATGCTAGTCTATAGTCCGAAGATTAAATTATTGATAGTCTAGCTCTTAGAAACACTTGGCAATTCTTATTGTGCTGCAGCCTCATCCCCTAGCCTACTTCTATAGAATGTTTCAACAGCCACAAATCCAACAATTTACATTTCTCTCATGACCCACTGTAAATCAAACGGTAAGGGTGCAGGAAATCTACTAAACTACCTGGTAATCGAAAATACTTTTCCTCCAAACTAATCGAAAAATTAAGTTTGTCGTTTTACAGCGTCGCAGCACAATACCTGTCGGACGAGGAGGGCAACTTGAATTTAATTGTAAGTCGGAGCTGGTTCATCAATTTTCATGTCGGTATAAAGATGAATAGGGGCGAGCCAATGAACGAAAGAAATAATTAACGAATCGACAGAGGGAATGGATCGATGTTTAGCCAGCCAGGGCAATCTGTCGCGCGAGCGAATAAACAAGCAGAGCGGAGTACGAGGAGGAAATCGCAGGAATAACGTCCAAAGCGATCCAGAGAGCCGGGGCACAAAAGTTCCCCGAAGGAAGCGGGCTATTTATAAGACGGAAGTGGCACGGCCAATTTGAAAACAGGAGGAAAGTGTGGCCCCGGAGTCGCTGAAAAGTTCTCGAGAAGTTCGCCCCGCCGGATTCACCTCATAATTCAGAGGCTGGATATTCTAGCAGCCACGTCGTATTTTCAACGAGCGCCAAACCGCCGCGAATATAAATTTTCAGCTGCTGCTACCGAGGGGCTTCAATGAAGGGTCTCCCAATCGTCAAAAACAACCGCGCGACGACCCTCTAAATCTCCGGTCTTGAATCCGCTCCGAAGTGCAATATCGACCTAACCCGGACATAGCCTAGAACCTAACTTGCTACTACGACTCAGCACAGAATCAACGAAATTACTATCGTCTAATATGGCGTGACGGACTTGTTTTCCATCGGCACCGCCAGCTACGGGATCCCCCACCAGGCCGCTACGTTTCAGCTGACATTGCCAAGCACGATCTAAATCATTTTCGTACGTACACGGTGGCCCAAATTGTCACTGGACCATTTAAAGCAGGGACATCTTCACCGGCTCCCATTGAAATCACTGACACAAATTTTCCCGACACCAGATTTGACCGACAACTACTTTGACCGACACGAATTTGACCAACAACATTTTACTGACACCAGATTTAACCGCCAACTACTTTGGCCGACAATGACTTTGACCGACACTAATTTAACCGAACAACGATTTTATATTAGTTGTCGGGCAAAATCGTTGTCGGTTAAAAGCGTAATCGGTCAAATCTGGAGTTGGTGAAATGTCGGTGAGAACCGTGTCGGGGAAATTTGTGTCGGTGATTTCCATGAAACCCATCTTCACCCCTGATTCAAAGGATAAATGCGACCTTCTACGAAATCGCAACTCCATTACATTTCAGAATAGTAATTTTAAATTAATGAACTTGAAACGACCTTGGGACTGTTTCATTCGCTGTATGCCCTCCCAACGACCTCCTACAGATTTTATTACCAGCAAATAATTAATTTCAATATTTTTGCACGACCATCTGAAGGTCCTGAGGGTGCAGCAGACGAAAACATTTTATTCCACCCTTGATAAAGAATTCTGCAGGGGCGGAACGGGAAAACTACATGAAGCTGAAATTAGATATTCATAATTAATATTCCTACGGAAGATTGGGGGCCCGGTAAACAAACAAGGAACAGCATTTGATCAGGAAGCCGGTCTCTTTCTATTTTTGGGGGTTGGGGCAGGGGTGGCTGTCAGGTTGCCCGTCTACAGGCGAAATACGGGCCGTGGCTAGGGTTCGCTATCGTTTGCTCATGTTAACGAGACCCTTAATTATGTTTACAATCTGCGGAGAATAAACTGTTCGTTATTAATGGAGGTCAAACGGCGCTGCCGTCGTGTCGCGGGTTACGACGCACTCGCATAATATTTGCGCTTTATAGAACGACCGAGAACTGGCCGCCATTTGCGCTGCCGGTAGAAAAACTTTTTGCCCGGGGAACACTGAATTTTCTCGGGAGTCCTTAAAAAAAAAACAGCTCCCCCCAGTGGATTAAAACGAAATTCTACAAAAATATCGTACCGCTGTACGATGGAATATTTAATTTTCATTCGACTCTCGATCCACGTTGTGATAATTAAATTCATCCGACGCAATTTTATCGGGTTGTTTAATGAAAACTATGCGTGTCCGCCAATCAGAAAAATATTTGCCCGCTTAATTCGATCATTGGTATTTTATATGTTCATAATGATGCCGGGACGGAATTATTTCGATATTGGGAATTTATGAACAGTGTTACACCCCCCAAAAATTGACGGGCTGTGGAGCACGTCAAAAGAAAATTGTATGAAACCGAGGAGACTCGTGCTATTAATTCATGTCATTCAAATACAAACAAAAGAGAAATCTGTTCTCTGTTCTAAATTTAATTACCGGTTTCATTATTTATCGATCAACTGTTCGATCCCGACTACCTGCCATTTCCATAAATGATCGAATTTCTTAATAATTCCGCGCTTCGTTTTAAACAATGTATTCGGCCTCGCGTCTTCGACAGTATTTTTAATAAAAGTCGCCGAGAGAATTAAAAGAAGAATAAAAGGACGGGGTGGAGGGGGGGAAACAGAGAAATGCTGGAGCGGATTTTTTGCATTGAAACTCACGACAACATCGGCCATCTCTCAGAGGCACGGTTCATGGGGTGAGCTTTAAGCTTCCGGCTGCTGCCCCATCCCTCGTTTTCAACCCCCAACCCCCGGCCACCCGCAGCCCGTCGAACCCTTCCGTTTTTCCCTCCTTCTCAAACACTCTCGTTCCCCTCGGACATACCGAGCCCGTGGAGAGAATCCGTGGCACGAGGAAGCTCGATTCGGTGCAGCTGCTTCGGCGGATCGTTAAAATCGACCGTAAGCTGTAATTCGGATCGACGAGGCGCGAATTTCTGCGTTCTATAATGCCCCGGGAACGGCGCAGTTTTTATCTCCGCCTAATTTCACGTTCGAACGTGCCTCGACGAGGGATTATTAAACCTGTCGGTGATCGCGGGCTCGAATTTATGTTTATTGTGCCGTGGTCTAGCCGCCCCCTCACGGGCTAAAGGAACGTTTCTCTATTGGCCGGAAGTCTCGCGGAGGGAAGCAACAATGCGTTTCGTCCACGGTCGACTTACGATTCTCTTCCGTGTCGTTCGCGGAAACACGCTGCTGCGAATTTCTTCGGAAAATTCGGCGAGTTAATTAATTCTACGAATTAATACAACGTACATATTAAAAAATACTAAAACTCCTGTTCAACGTCCAAATGTGCCTAGATGAAAATATAGCGGCACAATCAACCGAAATAATTGTTTAGCGAGTCCGGGCGCATAGGATAGGGACTGATAAATATTCAATCCACCGTGTTCTACGAATTAATAGGACGTACATATTAAAAAATACTAAAACTCCTGTTCAACGTCAAAATGTACCCAGATGAATATCTCACGGCACAATAAACCGAAATAATTGTTTAGCGAGTCTGGGCGCATAGGATAGGGACTGATAAATATTTAATCCGGCGTGTTCTACGAATTAATAGGACGTACATATTAAAACAATATTTAAAAAAAAATGCTCAACGTCCAAATGTGCCTAGATGAAAATCTCGCGGCACAATTAATCAAAATAATTGTTTAGCGAGTCTGGGCGCATAGGATAGGGACAGACAAATATTTAATCCGGCGTGTTCTACGAATTAATAGGGCGTACATATTAAAACAATATTTAAAAAAAATGTTCAACGTCCAAATGTTCCCAGATGTAAATCTCGCGGCACAATCAACCGAAATAATTAATTAGCGAGTCTGGGCGCTTAGGATAGTTCTACTATCAATAGGACGTACATATTAAAAAATACTAAAACTCCTGTTCAACGTCCAAATGTTTCCGGATAAAAATCTCGTGGCACAATCAACCGAAATAATTGTTTAGCGAGTCTGTGCGCAGAGGATAGGGACTGATAAATATTCAATCCGGCGTAGGCCGGACAGTTAACGGTACGCAAGCAAATGGGCCGGCTCGGATCTCGTTGCGGACCACGGTGCCAGAATTGGCGTGGCTTTGCCCCGTCTTGCGTTCCCCAAAGCTTTCGAATATGTGATCGCGCTCATGTGCCAACCGTGTGTTATGCGGCTGCACTTCGACGGCTTTCCGTGGGATCCCTGTCCTCAGCTGCTGGCAGATAACATCCAATTTGTGCTCAAACCACCGGATCTCGCGTGGCCGCAGATTCCCGACTTCCTTACCCCTCCTCCAACGTCGCCCGTCCTTCCTCCTCGTGGACATCCTAGAGCTCCTTCCGAACTCTCCCGACGACTTCTACTTTGGCCGGTCCCGGTTCAGTTTCCTCTTCAACGTGTAACTTCGTTTCCTCCACTCTTCCATTTCATGTTTCTTTATTTCCGAGGCCCCCGGACAGATATGGTTTATGGCGGCGCAGTGTGCCCGCCGTTCCAACCCCACATCCTTGCTCCACATCGGTCTGCTTCCCCTCTGAACATCTCAGATATTAACTTACCGACGAATAACGTTTAATTTTATATATTTCTTTCTCTTTGACAACGCGGAGATTCAAAGGATTCAATTAAAAATAAATGCCGCGCGCCCGTTAAGATTCACGGCGCAACAATAATAAAAGGGAGACGCTTTTGAAACGAACCGTTCCAACGTGTGGAAAATTTATTTCCATACGGCCTTGGTAATTGCACTTTTCTTTGTGCCGCTCGGAACGTCGCATATTATTTCTATTACGCGAATATGAACTGTGTGCACGTTCATTCGAAAGATTTTATTGACACAACGGTCTGTATATATTTTTAAAAGATGCAGACAGTGCTAATGTTCATTTTATTTTTGCAATGGTTATTTCAGTTTTTGTAAATTAGTTTTCCTCTGTGCCTCGGCGGGCGGATAAACGAAATTATGAAATCAAACAGTCGGGGAACATATTTAATCGCGGGAACGCGGAACGAAATCGAGAAATCAAAGTTAACGCGCGAAACGAAAGATAAATAGGGGCGAAAGCGAATTTTGAGAAAGTTAATTCGGGGTGTGCGCTGGCAGCGTTGAAAGGGTTAAAAACCATCGTCCTTTGTGGTCGCGGCGAAAAGGCTAGAGGAGTAAATAATTATTAGTTCGTTTCCCTTTTTCTTCGGCGAATGAGATCGCTCGGGAATATTTATGGAGGATTCGTGTTTTATTCATTTTCTCGAAAAGAAGCCATAAATTAATATTTAAATTTATACCGTAACCGGTAGCGGCGAGTAGTAGTTCGCCGGGAGGTGTGTTCCAATTACAACGGAATTTATTTATAAACGAACGGAAGCCTGCGGTAGCATAATTCCGCTCGCGCGAGCGCCGAGAGAGGGGAGGGGGTGTAATGTGACTATAAAGAGACACGATGTAGAAAATTTAAATAATACGCATTTAAATACGCGATACGAATACCATTACGCGGGGGAATTACGATCGGCGAGTAATTTACCTAATGGCGTGGGCCACAAATAATCAGATACGAAATATGATATCAGGGACACAAACATTTTTCCTTGGAAATTCCCGAATTAAACGATCGTGTCGAAATTTAACGAATTTCCTGGACGGCCGTATGAAACCGAATTAATGTCATACGAATGGCGTTAATAAAATTCTCATGCAAACGAACAGTATACCATCAACCGTGCCCCTCTCCCCCCGGGAAAAATGACAGCGCGATGATTTTAATCAACACACCCCGATCGCAACCGCATTTTTCCCCAATCACCGAATTATTGATTTTAATCCGTATCCTTCCAGAAATTACTACAAGGATTCCCAAGGAAGTGTAACGCAAAGATGAGATTCAAATCGAGTAACGGGAAATTTCCGGAAAATGGAAGCAATAAAATGTTTCAAAGGGAGGAAAGGCAAGGTACGAAAAATTTAGGGACATTTTTCTATAACTTTTTTACCGTTTGAGATATTGATATGAGGTTTGAACTAAAGTATATTATAAAATAATCTCTTTCGAATAATACATGTTAGAATATATTTTTTGTTTAATTTGTTAGTTAATTAATTTTATAAATTTTTATGTATTCCAGTATTCCAGTTACTTTCAAAACGCTCAACTATAAATGATCACAATAACTAAAATATTTATTCAATTTCATTAATTTCTTCATTTTCGAGGTCCACAGACAAAGCAATACAAATTTATTTATTTTTCAATTTCTAAAAGTCGTCTTTTTGGTCGAACGTCCCTAAATTTTTCGACCCAGACCACCGTGGCGCCGGGAATACAATGAACGCCGAGCGGCGCCGAGGAACGAGGAGCTAAATGAAATAATTTCTCGAGAACGATTTGTTTGTAGGCACAATAAAACGTGCGACCAATGAAGATAAAAGGGGCGCCGCTCTTCGGGCCGGGTTAGGGGTGTGCGACGGGGTTGGAGGTGGAGGGTTCGATTGGCGTCCAGACGCGGGTTGGATGAATGGGACGCTCTGAAGAGGCGTCCATCGAAATCGGAAGACGAGTGGGCAATCCTGTACATGGTCACGGGAGAACACAGAGAGATAGAGAGCGAGGGAGAGAGTAGACCTGGAGAATATCGAGAGACGACGTCGACATCAAAGAGAATTCCACTTACCATTGTACGGCTGTTTGCATTGTACATTTGCGTTCGACGACGACGGCCGAGCCTTCATATCGAATAGACGCCCGTACGGATAATGAAGCGTTGATTATATCCGGCTTTCTTCGGGCCTGCCCATCCGCTAGGAAACGTTGCCGACGGTGCCCCGAGCCGCGAGACAATGCTGTTTATAATTCTCGCCTGCACTTGGAAATGTCTCAGCCAGCAAGCTATTCTGTTTACTAATATTGTGAGACAGCTGTTGACTCTACTATTATGCCTAGTAATTAGTCGTGAAGGCAAAGTGACGTGCCACCGCGACATTAATCGTGAAAAACTTAATTGCACTGAAGAACCCAAGAGCTTTGCTCAGAACCAGTCCATTTAACAAGTCCAGGTACCTCGGACTCGTTCCAGATCTAAAACAGACTGAAAGCCAAGAACAGGCTTGGAGAGGAGACGGGTAGTATACCCCCACTGAATGCGAAAAGTAGGCCAGTGGGGGTAGGCAGTCCAGTCAAAATAAGGAGGAGGAGAAGGTCCCTGAAGGTCCTTTCGACAAATCTCTTCCTTTGAAGAGAAAAAAAACAAATTCCTTTTCGACAATCCCCCCAATAACATTCGAGGTGGGAACCGAGTTAGACACACCTCCCCAACCATCACCGTATTCCCCCACCGCCCTTAAAAAAAAAATAATCTAACACGTGTCCGAACCAGTTGATAATTTATTTTTAATGATCAGGTAAACTACAAGCCGGAAAAGTTTCTCGCAAACGAATCCAGCTCCTTTTTTCCTCGTGCGGCGTCGTTCAGCAATCGATCAATCCTGAGGCAGGGGCCGAAAGAAACCGACGGGCAAACCAATCATGACTTTTCATCAGCTGTGCTAGTGTAGCGAATCATTCCGCACGTCTGGTCTAGGAAACAAGCACAAAAGGTAGTATCGAGTGATCTCGAGCCGCATCGGAAGATACCGAAGGAGGCCAAAGAGGATTCGCGTTTGCCATTGTATCGGGATGTAGTGCGCGCCCTCATCGGCCCGTATATCCGTGAGGAGGGTTATCGAGATCTTTATCCGCTTATAAAAGTCGCAATCCGAATATTTATTCGTTCGCGGGTGTATCGATGGCAAGAGGGAGGAGGGAGCTATTGCGTTCAAGCCTAGGGTACCGTCCTCGCACCTGGATTTATTGGTCCGCTGGGAGATCATCTTCGCGTCCGTGTTACCCTCCCCATCGGCCAAGAAATAATCCCGAGGACGTAAGGCACTTTGGCCCAGACGGTGGTTAAATATATTTGAAAATTTCCGAAATGAAATTTAATGGAAAAATTAATGGCTTTTCCAAATATACTAGCTTTTAACTGTTTAATGTCCTCGAAAATTGATATTGTTTCTCAATAAAATCTTTTAAACCCTCATTCACCCCATTCAGATTGTATCACTGAGCATTAAGACCAAGTATGATATAAAACGAACAATATATCCCTCATACAAACATTGCAACCCCTTTTCGCCCCCTTAGGAGTTGAATTTCGGAGATCATAAAGGAAACCTCTGTGCAAAATTTCAGCTTTTTAGGACCAAGGTTTTAGCCTGGGCGTTGATGAGTGAAATAGTCAGGACTTTGTTTTTATATATATGGAAGATTGAATATTTGATGAGACGTCAGACAAGTAGATTAGGCACCCACGGGAACGTTTTGCGACAGCGCGGGGGCGGCTAAGACTGTTCCGAAACAGCGATTATAGCGCCGGCGGTGTCGCGTCGGCTCATAAAGAATTAAAATCCCTGTCGGTCGAAGCGACATCAAACGACGGTGAATCACAGGCTGACCGCGCCGCGGCGCCGAGTTTTGCCGTACGTCGACACGCTTTCACGGCTAAGCTTGTTGACGATGGCGCCGCTTTCAGCGTCGCGGCGCTCGCCTTTCCCGCGGCCGTGTCTTTTTAAACATTCAGACTAATACTTTTCTTCATTCCCAACCCACCTCCTCCCCCGGTCTCGTCAATTGCTGCTCCCAGCCAAGGAAATCCCGGCCGCAGGAATAAGTTCCGCAGAGAGTTCCCCAGCCGATCGAAGGGAAGTCGTAGCGGGAAGTCGTTCGCCGATCGGAGGATTTCCTTCTAACAAGAAAACTTGCCCCCGGAAAAAGATACTCCTTGTCCCGGTTAAATACGATATTCCACGGGAATTGCTTTCACACGACCGAATTTCGTGTTTCCCCCGCTGCGCGGCGGAGTCGAACCTCGAAAACAACTTGAACGAACTCGCGGAGGGCCACTTTAGAATTCCTCGCTCGTCGAGGAAACAATACACTCGGCACGCGGCGAAAATATTCCGTGGAGTTCTTAAGAAATTGACCGGGACCGAACGCCGCCACGCGATTTGGCTTGCAGATTCGTCGAAACGTCGAAGCTAATTACGCCCGGCCGAACGAAAACCGTGAGTCCAATTTTCCCGCGTGACGTGTACTCGCTCCGGGGGAGAACAGAGAATACGTCATCGGGCATTAACATATTCCGTTGACGTGGGATCGGAATACAGAATTTTTACCACGGCTTCCTCGACGTCGAAATGTTACCGACGGGATTGCGATCAAATATATAGAAAAATGAAGTCCTGACTGACTGACTCATCAATGCCCAGGCTTTATGATCTATACGAGAAATAAGAAAGGATATTTCAAAATTCATCCCTTGAGGGGGTGAAATATTTTATTTGTGGTTAGATTTGCTTGAAACTTGGTGTGATATTCTTTGATATAATTAATCAAACACCTATTTCGGCATTTTTAAAAGTTCATCCCCTGAAGGGGTGAAAAGGAGTTGCAATGTTTGTATGAGGGCATTGTTCTTGGGCAGATTTACATCATACTTGGTCTTAACGCTCATTGATACAATCTGAATGGGGCGAATGAGGGCTTAAAAGTTTTACGGAGAAACAATATCAATTTTCGAGGGCATTAAACAGTTTCCTGTGCGAGCTAAGCCGCGTGGAAATTCTAGTATTTAATACAACCCTGTGCTCGTCGAGGCTTTCAAAATAATTGAGAGAATGCTGAGAAGCCTGACATTATTAATTTTGATAAATAGAATGAAAATCATCCAAGATATAAATGAATTTAGCTACCTCTGAATCATCCCTTAAAAACTGTTCTCTATGCAGACCTAGTCAAGCTTCCCTGACCTATCCCCAGAAAATGAACTCCTCGATCAACCGAGGCTTCGACCCTCGGTATCTCCAGGATCAAAAATACCGCAGGAAGGTAATAACTCACGGGCATTGCGGAGCCATGTAAAAAATCTGCCGACGATTTATCTAATCGAACGGTATCGGAAACAAATTTCCCCTCCGGCATTCCGCGAAAATCCCATTCATCACCTCGCGGACAAAAGCGGCCCACGAAACTCTTGTTTTAACGCCATGGCACTCGGTTCGAGCTAGAACGAACGAGTGCGAACAGCGCGCACACAGCCACGGTACGAGGAGGGTGGTGGTGGTGAGAAATCCAGGGTTGAAGGAAAGGGAACCGGTGGGATCGACGGGGATCGCGCTAAATGGCGCGGGAATGGAAGCGTTTTTTACGAGGTTACCGACCACTCGAGGCTCGGAGTGGCTCTCCGCTACGTTTTCGCCACCCTGGCGTTTATGATGGCTCATTCGAGTCCTCGGCGTGTACCCGGCGACGAAGAAGGAACGGCCCCGATAATAAACCCGAGGCGTGACGCAGTCGCAGTTCAGTTCTCACTTCCACGGATGAAAATGTCTCGCAGCGAAGACACGTTTCACGGAATGAACACTAGAGCCCCCTCGTGTTTTCGGAAGACGTCGCGAGAAACCTCATTCTCTCGCTGCATTACACACGACGCCTCCCCATCTCCACTCACTCTTTTTTCATAATCTATGATAGCGTGTACACTCGCGGCAAGGATCAACGGCTACATGCAGCCTCCGCGCCAGATAGAAGCGAAATTAGTATCACGAGGCTACAGCGCCATTGATAAGGACTGACCTAATCGTCTCGGCTCACGCCTGACCCTGTCCAAGAGCGACGGATGTGTCCCACGACAGAGTTCTGATTTTTCTACAAAGAGAAACTAGAGGTGTACTCAGGAATTCTGGCGGGCTCGCGTCAGATGTCATCCCCTAAGTCAGACCTACAGCCACGTCTCCGGTGCTTTTGCAGAGATCAAGTTTTTCTGCTCGGACAATTTTTAATATTTTTTAGTGATATAATTGCGTGATGCAAATGGTAGTAAATATAACAGGGTGTCTCAAAATACCTTCAACATCCGGAAAGATTCAACATTCTTGAGTTTATTTGGAGTAACACAATAAATGATTTTAAAGTGACCTTCTATAGAGCTGCTCAAGGTGACAACAATATCAAACAAATATAATCATCGTATACTATTACCTATACCCTATAACTTTTATTTCAAACATTTTTTATATCAATTATTGCAACGGAAAATGTTGCTTCGAATAATCTCAACAACCTCCCATTTCCGGATGTTGAAGGAATTTTGAGTCACCCTGTATACTGTGCGGAAATTCAGCAGAAATAAATCGTAGAGGGCCTAAGGAGTGTCACAGAAGAAGTGTGTGAATAATCTCGAAAGGGTCGCGGCATTTTCGCGAATTTGGTAAACCACGTCTCCCGAAGGAAATTTCGAGTGACCCAATTCTGGGGCCGGCTTATCCGCGTAGTTGGGGAAAAACTTGATTTACAAAATTGTCGCGGAAAATCCCGACTGCAGGAACTTCTCCCCGAAAAGCGAACTATTAAAACTCCGCCGATAAAAGACGCCTCGGAATCCGGAGCCCTGTTCATTTAGGCGAGTGCGAGAGAATGAGAGAGATAGCGAACAGGGTCCAAGCGGGAGAAGAACAGTCGGAACTGTCGACGATCAGGTAATTAGGACGAAAAACCTCATTCGACGGAGATGGTGCGTCGGTCGGGTAGCGACGAACAGGAAGCTGGATCTTCGCTTCAAATTTCCAAGTGCACACATCGCTAACTAGGTTACGTAACACAATTAGCGCCTCCGCTAATTTCTCAGCGCCGACTAGGCAACCCGGCTAGGATGGTAGTTCACTATTAATGGGCAAATACAAAGCGTCGACTATCTGGGACGCCTGCTCACCCTCTCCTTTCTCACTCCACCCTATCTCTATCTCTCCCCCACACCCCCTTCCCTCCCTCTCACGGTACACCTCGCCTATCAGCCGGCACTGAGACACTACTCTACTACAGTTTACTCGCGGAAGTTTGTACGCGTGCACGCTTAACCAGTGGCGTAAAAATACGCTTGGTTTACGCGGACAAGTATCCTGCGAACTGCACGCGAGATTTGTTAAGCACCGGGTCCGTTCCTTCCCTCTATGCGCGCTTTCAAAGAATCGTATCTCCTGCCATAGCTTCAGTTCATCGAGTAATTGATGTTGAATAATCAATTATGTCGATCGCAAATGTTAATTATTTAATTTGTTGCTGTCCTCGACGCACAGTTTTGATCAACTAAATTAATTAGACTAATTAGACAAAACTATTGAATTAGAAATTTTGCTATTTAAACTTTTTCTTGCCTAACGTTTTGGTCCTGGTTTGGACCCTTCTGAAGGGAATTTTGTGTCTAAAAAATATTAAAATATGTATGTAGTATGGGTGGATTAAAAATTGAAAAAAGGATATTAGAGCTTACTTGCTGTGTGTAAATTTAATTGTGTAAATTGAATATTGAGAACTGAGTTGAACACGATGCTGGTTGAAATCGTACAGGTATTTTCAATTTATTTAAATATTTATTTTTAACTTTTTATTGCCTAATTATATATATTGAATATAATAAATTTATTATCTTGAAGTTACACTTACAATTTTTTATAATGTAAAAACAATTCGATTGAAAAATAAATATAACATGAAATTCACTAATTAAACGAAAGTTTTTCAAATTATTCTATTTTTTTTAAATAAAAAATACTCATGAAACATCCTTAAATCGATGTTGAATTTGGTGTGTACAAACCCAGTCAAACGTGCCGATAAAATTTACATTAAGTAACTCGGATCTAACAGAAGCTTCTCGGGTTACACTTACAATTAGATAAACTCTTTACAGAGCTCGCCTTCGTGGCAATCTGAAAGCGTGAGAATGTCTCGTCCGCCTTGCGACATTGGTCAAACGATTACTGTTTTCTTTCCCGTCTGACGAGAGGGACGGAAGGGAGGGTCGCGACGTTATAGAGGGGAATCCTGTAGTTACGAGACAAACTGCACACGCACGGCTAACCTCATTCTACGGGCAGCCGTCTCCTTCCGTCTTCTTTTTTCGCTTGGCCGAGTGTAAAGCCAAGAATCAGAGAAGGGAGGAAGGCTCGCCGAGATCTAACCACGACCTTCCTCTACATGTCGTTCGGGGTCGTGTTTGTGGACGGAGGGGACGGTTGCGCGCGCGCGCACGATCATGATGGGGGTAGGCTCACATAATTTCCCTCGGCCGCCGACGTTTCACTAGATCAACTTTATCTGACTGTTCGCAGATACGCGAGACCCGGAGATAAGGTGCAGCGAGGTGAAATTTTCGAGGATCCCCGAAGCAGCGTTTTATCTCCACGGTTCTTCCTCACTCTTTCATTCTCCCTTTCCCCCAGTTCCGTGTCTCCGTCGATCCGCCTCGCCAGCTCGCTCTAATCGAGAAGATTTCGCCAGCGCTGCGACCACGATAATCATCAGTCCCCTTTGTAATCCGGTGTATTTTTATGATTCACGGTCTTTAGGTCCACCGCGGTAGCCTGCTAATCGGATTTCTTTTGCTCATCGAGCCAGGACACTTCGAAGGGAATCAGAGCGGGCAGGATTAAGTGTACACGCGAACAAGTTGTTGTGATTCTGACAATACCGTTCGCACCCTTTTCCCCTACCGTAATTCTATGATCACGATTTCGACACCCTCTCTGCGTCCAATGATGCTGGAAATCAAACAGTTGAAAACCTCAAATGTTGCGAACAATGGTACAGCGATTTTTAATGACGAATGAGAAAATTATTTCTTGGGGAGGTACGAAGGTAGCGTGGGTCGTAAGTGACCCAGGACGTAGAGGGGTGGGAAGAGATAAAATTAATCGAATCTGCCGACTAGTCCGGTTCGAGCGTTTCAAACGGCCCACGAAATTTTTTGCGAGGCCGGCGCTCGCACGTCCACGCTTCCCGGAAGTTCCTGTTCCAGTGGCGAGGGAGAGAGGCACGTGGAAGGTTAATCAGAGTCGAGGTAAACAAGCGGAGGGCCACCTTGGTTGGTGATTAGTAAGGTCCGTTAAAGTGGATTCCGACACTGGCACACGGCGCCACAAAAAACGAGCGCCGCGACGACGATTAAAAGCCGGCTCGATTCCGTGCCCCCTTTTTTCCGTCCTTCATCTCTTCGCGTAGCCGTGTCACTGGCTTTCCTACCTTCTTTTTCCCTCTTCCATTTTCCCTCCTTCCCACCCCGCAGCTTTTTAACAGAGTTAAGTTCAAGTAAAATTACTCTAGTTCGCACAAAGCCGGCTAGGATTCATCTGGCCGCCATCTTGTCTGACCCCCGCAGTGCTATTTCTCATTTTCCCTCGCAATTTCACCTGCCAAACCAACCCGCGCAAAAACCCTTTGATCAGACAGTGGAATATCGCGGCATCGCGAAATTTTATAGGAACAACTTTCAAACCTTTGCGCGTTTCATTTAATTTTCTAAAGCCTGTATCGTTTAGCGAGACAGGACGAGTGTAGCCGAATAGTAATAATAGAAAATATTCGAAGGGAAATTGACCATTCAAAAATGGGGGTAGATTGAATCCTTGCGATTCGGCAGTTATATGCGAGCACTCCGAGGACGATACACGCGGAACTGTTGGCGGAATCCCTTGTTTCGCGCGGGCACGTATTATTAATTTTCCGATGAAACTTTTTCGAAAAGCTGGCTCAGAAATGCTGGCGGATCTACGGTTTTCTCGCGTACAGCGGCGGCTATCCTCCCGGAAAATGAATAATAATGATAACAGAGGAAAAAAGATCCGGCTTCAACGAGGCGAAATACCGTGCTGTCGGTGGCTGGACCGTCGACCGAGTTTTTTCATCGGCATTACCGATTTATACTTCATGCTGGATTTGCTGCGGAACGTGTATGTACGTTTTTAGGGTACTCGCCGAGCGTGGCGCGCGCGTGATGCACCGATGCACCTCATCAAACGTTTCACCGCACACACCACACCTGGCCTTCTGTTTTTCACTGATTCTCTCTTCCGCTTCTTTCCTCCGCCAAACCCTCCCGCCTGAACCCCGCACCCTCCGCCATCCGCGCATCCCTTGATTTTTAGAAAAGGAATAAAGAAACGGGAAAAACTGCCGGGGAAAAAGTAACGAATGTTTGCAAGTAAACGTTGATAGCTTTGCAAGGAATATTGCTGGAAAGAAGCGACTACCGCGGACCATTGTATTGCGCACACAATGCGCTGTTTGTTTCGGTTAAATAATTAGTAATTACGCGGAGAAGAAAATCTTTGAAAAATTACAATATCTGAAGCATGATTTACGGGCTGAACTTTCGATAAGTTTCTTTATTACAGCACAAACTATTGTTACGTCCATATAATCTATGTTAGTTTGTACCAATTAAAAGATTTAGATTAGGGATACAAGTAAAGATTGAAGTTAGGCATCCAAAATGATTTGATGATTTATTTAACTGTAAAAGAAATCAATATTATATTTTAACAAAAAATTCCGTATACATTGTGTAATAACTTTTTAATCGACTGATGGGTTGTGGTTCTGAACTGAACTTGAGTTGAACTGAACTTGACTCGAACTAAACTTGACTCGAACTAAACTTAAATCGAACGGAATTTGACTCAAACTGAACTTGACTTATGGAGAGAGATTAACGTTAATATTAGAATTCTATTACCCCGCGCAACACTATGAGAGACTATTATTAAATATTATTCAAAAATATTGTATTCACAGATTCCTGAATTGTTTATCAATTATTTTTAATGGTTGGAACACCGGACGTGACACTATAATAACTATACTGCGGATAAAATTGGATAGAGTTTCGTACAATTTTCATTTGTGTCAGATCCGCGAAGGCTGTTTATGGTTAAACATCCACAGTCTAATAATAACAAATGTACACGATCCAATTAAATACAGTCTGCTTATTTTTGTAAGTTAAAAACATTTTTAGCGTTAACGGACAGCATTGTGGATTTTTCTGTTGGGTTCGTTTAATCTAGGCCATGTTTCGCTATCGATCCGGCACAGTTGTCATAGGGGTTTGATAAAACACTATTAGTACACTCAGTACCATCATTAGCTTGTGCATTCCGCGCAGCTTTTAGCAGTAACAATATCTCCCACGTATTTCCGTTCCCATCTAGCAGCCTCTTTGGTACACTAATCGTTAAGTCTAACAATGTTACACGGTCACGAAGCCAGTTAAGATAATCCAAGAATATCCACCACTCTAACGTCGCGATTAATTTATTTTTTCGCTCGTGTTGCTCGTGATTAAAATACTAACATACAGAATACGAAACAACATTTTTATCTCCGGTCTTGCGACACGAATCCTTTATAAACGAAACGTATATAACACACAAAGTAATTATTTACTTTAGGTCTACTTGTCAAGGTCATCATTCTGAACAATTTTTTCCTATACATGTTACCGCCGCTCGATTTTAGTTTTCGAGATATTCGCAAAAAACTATTACTAATACCGTATTGAATTTTTCGTATTTCTGCACGCTCCGTGGCTACATAAGTTTTTATGTATATGTTGTATATTGTACACCAGTGTTATTCATTTCGTGTTTGATCAGAAACTTCGTTAAGCAATCGCCTATACTGATATATAAAAATCCAAGAGAGAAAATTCAATATAGTATTAGCAATAGTTTTTGCAAATATCTCGGAAACTAAAACCAAGAGGTGGTAACATCTATAGGGAAAAGTTGTTCAGAATGATGGCCTTGACAACATATGTGAAGGTCATCAAAATCGGTGAGGAAGTCCCTAAAGTAAATAGTTCTCACTAGCGTCAAAGAACTTCGCCGAAGCTCCGCTATAGTAATCGTTAGCTATACTGCACGAGCATGAGCGTTGCATTAAGATAACCCATGAATGCTTGCGGATAAGCGGATTCCTAATATCAACAGCTTTCAAACGACATCGTCGTGACTCGCGTTACGTTATTGACCAAGTTCCTGAATTCTTCGCGGAACGTCGAAGAACTTCTTTCCAAGTTTGTGGTAACGTTAGTTACAGATCGATGAGAACGCGGTAATTATGACAGTCGTCGATCAAAAGTTTCGCGCGTCGAAATATGTCCGGATGACACTCGGCTTTGTCGTCGTCGATCTATAACGTTAATGAAGTCATTGAATAGAATGGAGCTGGTCGGGTAACGGGAATGAATAGAGCTAACAGCTAGGAAGGCTCCGCGGACGACCTATTATGTGATTGCTCATTATTGTTTTACGATTCCGGTAGTCCATTCAACGGGTTCGTGAGGTCGTGCGAGTTGCGGAGGGAGAAGAGTTAAGGACACGTGGCGGGGGGCGTAGTGCCGGCAATAAAATAAAAGTACGAGCCGGAGTATCTCTTGGTCGATTCTTTCGTGGGGGTGGGCGGTGGGGGTGGTTTGGGGCGGCAGCCGATGAACTCTTGTGGAAGTGGGTAATTGCACGGTGGCTGGACGTGTTAATTTTCGACGAAGCTGTTCATGTCGCACACTTTTAGCGACCGTGGCTCACGGATCTCGCTCTGCGGAACTTTGGCAATTTGCTTCGAGTGTCTTCCTTCGGAGGGTGTCGGTGAATTATCGACGGTGGTCCTACCTCTCCCACTCCCCTCTTCCAAGCACGACTACTCGCTCATCAACAAAGTGATGCAATCGATCAACGAACGAGGTGGACGTGGTCCGAGGACGCCTTCGAGGACAGCTCAATAAAAGCCACGACAACAATGCGCCATATCACACAGATATCCCGTTACCTTACGGTCCATTAACCGGACAACTTCGTGTATTGCTTCGCTCCCCGCGCAACGTTAATTTCAACGTGGCGGCGCTCCGCCAGGCCAATGGAAATGTACTTCAGTTACAAAGTTACAAAACCGCTCGCCCAGGGACAAGGAACGAACGAATTCAGCGTTCCGCTCCGGGCCATGGTTTTTTCTCTAACCATCGTCCCTCTCCCCCACCTCCGCAACAGCTCCGTTCAACCCCCATTTCCTACGGGCCGTTCTTCCCTTTTTGCCTCGGCGGTGCCACGGTCTGTAAACGTGCATTTTCATCGTCGCAAAATTAGTTCCCTTCCGATGAAAAAGCTTACTTCTATCAACGTGGCGCGCGCATCTTTTTTTCCGCTCGTGCAGATTGCTTTGAAGCAAATATTCCTCCACCACCTTCCCTCCGCGAGCGAATCACGGGGACCCGGAGTACATGTAACGAATTTCCATTGTAATCCGAAGCAGCTAGACAGCTATCGCCTAAACTGACCCTTGCTCTTCGGTTGTCAAACAAAGGATCTCTCTCTGTCTCTCTCTCGGCTCTTCTCTGAAGTCGATGAATGCAAATTACACCGGAGAAGACAGTTAATGAGGTCCCGCCTCGGACTTCGGAGAAGAATAATTCTACTGTCTGACTACCGTTTAATTCCTCGTGGAATTGTAACGCTTGAATATGTTTGGAAGCAGGTAATTGTTTCGGGGGAATAAACATTAAAATGTCGTTATGTATATTTTATGCACAGCGGCCTGTTTTGTGCGCTGGCAACGTCGCGGAGCGTCGCTATACTGATCATTAACCACGGCTGTATTAAACAACCATGAAGCTGGCATTAAGACACGCCCTGGAATCTCCGTGGATAAGTGGATTCCTGGTATCAAAAGCTCGTAAAAGACTGCGGGGCGTCGTGGTCTGAATAGTTGCGGATGGAGGCTGGTGACCAAGTTCTAGGTACCTAGGTGGCGGCTGTGTGAGAGGGTTCAGGATTTAAGTTAGGTTTACGTTTGTAGTGGGTTTCAATTCAGCTGAATATCAGATTGGAACTAGGTCTGGGTTAGGCTAGGGTGAGAGGTCGTTTGGCCCTACGTACGAACCATCTTAGCTCTGAACTAGGTAGAATGGTACGAACTCTGATGACTGACGTTCCTTTCTACACGGCGATTTCTTAGAATGGTGGAACGCGTGCCTAAAAGGGTCCCATGGAAATCACCGACACAAATTTTACTGACTCGATTTTCACCGACACCAGATTTCACCGACGATTACTTTGGCCGACAACGCCTTTAACCGAAAACTATTTTGATCGACACGAATTTGCCCTACAACGATTTTAGATTAGTTGTCGGTCAAAATGGTTGTGGGTCAAATCTGGAGTCGGTGAAATATTTTTCTCGCAATTATTCTACTGCGATCTTGTAGAGCGGAGTCTCCTCTTTAAAATGACGTTTCAAAAATTGATCTACGATTTTTTCCCACGATTTTATCGCACTTTAAGTGAGGAGCTACATTTAAGTAGATTAGGTCTGTCTGACTCATTACCGCGGAGCGTGCAGGAATATGAAAAGTTCAATACAATATTCGCAATAGTTTTTTGCAAATATCTCAAAAACTAAAAGCAACCCCCTACATTGGAAAAGGAAAAAGTTGTTCAAAATGTCGAAATCTATAACATATTAAAATTCATCAAAATCAGAGTACGCATACCTTTTCTACATAATTACCAAGAAGAGGAACAGTCAGTACAATATTTCCATATTTGACATCGCCGGATCAGACAATGATCGGAAGATTTGTACTGGCGTTGTAGCTCACGGCAACGAGCAAACGTTTTTTGCAATCATTATTTCGAACAAGAAGCGCCGTTCGGGAGAAGTACGAGCACCGTAACTCTCGATAACGCGCTAACAGCTCCAGTCGTCGGGCAACAATCGTTTTCGTAACTTTCGGGGGGAAATTTTTCGCTTTATACGAATAGTTTACTGTTGAGGGAGGGCGGGGGATCGGTTGAGGTACGAGGCAGTAGGTGGAGGGGGGATTGCGAAGTGGGCCACATCCGGCGGAATTGCAAAAATACGGTACAGCGTAAATCGCGGGGAACGGCTCCGCCCGATTGTTCGATAGAGTCGTGGACCTACATGCGCCCCGTATACACATTTAGCAGGGGCGTTCGTTCCGGAGAGACGCGCCTCGTGTTTGCCTTCAGTTTACACGAGCTTAATGTCCCGTTGATATTCGAAATAATAGCAAGCTGGATATCATAACACCAGCTGCAACACGGCTCCGTGTGAGCAGTTAGATTTATTGTTTGCAGTTAGCTACCAGACGCCGTTCCACGCGGTGGAACGCTGCTAGATCCAGACGAAGACAGCATCGGAGTAAAGTGAATTTTACACGGTGATCGACAGTTGCCTGTCTGGCTCAGCATGCATTCCGACCCATTACGCGGTGGAGAACGTTTCCGAAATAGTCTGGCAACATCTGGTAATCCGTTTTGCAAATTTTTATTCGCCTAGAGTGCAAATGCATTTTTCGTGGATTATATTCAGAATTAAAATGGATCCATAAATTGGATAGCAAATACAAACAATAAAAACAATACCCTCTAAAATATAATCGATGTTGTTAATATTTGGATAGCGTATTTTCCAATTATTCAATTTCACACTATCTAAATTACACGAGTTATATTTTTTAAAAAATTCAATTTACCACCGATAAAAAATATTGAACGCTTGCCTGAATATTAATCAATAAAGTCCGTAAGATCTCATTTGAAAATAGCAGGCTGTTAAAAAAGAATCCCGAAGACAAGGCTGAGTGCAGTCGCGAAGACCCAGAGAGAACGTCTTTAATTTTCCAAGCGTAATGTAATCTATTTGCAACCAGAGGGCGACGGAAATTATTGTTCGCAATTATGCGAACGGTTGGAAGGGAGCGGCAAAAAAAAATGTGTTCGATATTGAGATAGCATCACGTCGCTCGGGCAAGGACGAACCGGAGAGCAGTGTAACGGGAACGCCGCATCGTTAATGATTTACTTTTTGATGTCTCCCTTCTCCTCAGCCACCCCACACCCTCTCCCCACTCCTCAGCGCCGACCGGTGACTTTCGAGTTAATTGGCGACATCGAGAAGTCAGACGTTCCCGTCGATTGAAGTGCCATCACTTCGCAAACTCATGGACGTCGTTGGCTGAGAAGCTGGGAACTTGTTAATGGCTGCCGGGGAACAATGACGTGAAGACTTCTTGGCTTGGCTCGACGGCCAACGCTCGGGGGCACTTAAAACGTCGCGATACATTTTTCAACGTGTCGATCGGGAATTACGTATCTTGAATAATTCCTGATCGACTGCTCCTCAACGTTGAACGAGCCTACCCGTCGCGTCCGTCGTCACAGGAAAAATCCACGACCTCGTTCCAGTCGACTGTAAGTAACTTCATCCGCAGCTCCATCGACTTCATCCCGGAAACCCTTTAAACAATATTTACCCAAGCACGTATTTTTCTTCTGGAATCCTCGAAAGGAAACATTTTCCATTCGCCACTCGTTCATAATTTAATTTAGTTTTATTATTAGACGTCCGACGGAAATTTTACTAGCATTTAATTGAACTTAAGGTGGCTTTACATTTTGCTTTAATTAGTCGCGTTAATTGCTCTTCATCAATTACTCTTTACCTGCCGAGGCCATTAATTCCAACGAATTTCAGGCTGTCTGCATTTATTTATGAAAATGTTAATTCTCGTTCCCGTTACAATTATTTCGGTCTGCTTCTACTGGGAAAAGGGGCTGATCATGACTGTTATTTTATAAATTTATCAATCTCGGTTCGAGTGATTAAGATCATTTTTCCGACGGATCTTCTTCTGCGATTTCCTTTGCAGCTGAAATGCGAATATATCCGATTACGGCTCCCCAATTTCCACGTCGCGAGCATCCTAATGACAACAAACGAATTCTTAGGTAGAATTCCAGAGCCTCTTATAATAGATCCCAGAGAAATTCTGTTGTCACGGTGAAAAAAGCACGAGCGAACCGGAAAGCCGTCGTCGACAACATTGAATTCAGGGTCGCGATCAGTGATTCCCTTTGAGCCGGCGAATTTGATAACTACCTTAATTGGCAGCTTCGGTCCTCGCGAAAGCCGTCTTTGTCGATTGAAGTGGGCCGAAGCAGCAACACTTCAGAGAGTTTTCGATGGAAAGTAAGAAGCTCGAAACTCGTTAATGGCATGGATCTCGTGGGACAATGACGTAAAGACCGTTGACGTCGACGACGACGTGGTTGCCACCGGGAGCCAGACGCTGGAACTGTCTTGACCCTTCTTGCGCTTTGACGACGATGGCTTTGATGACTTTATCGCGTTGCATTTCGTGCGTGATGCCTGAGCTGCATACAAACCTGTCTCATCCGGTCTTATTGGTTATTTAAATAGTTTGGAATTCACGAATTCATCGGAAAAGTAGTTTTTTTTAGTAGAATAAGTCAGACAGCAAATCCCCGAAGAATATTAAAAACTTGAACGATCTGATAATTTTAGAATCCATGAGATCATTATGCGGGAAATAGTTACAATAGTATTCAGTAGAATAAGTCAACCATGGTCAGACAGTGAAATCCATAAAGAATATTGGGAACTGAAAAGATCTAATAATTTTAGAATCTCCACGGGATCATTATTCGAGAAACATTTATAATATTCTTCAGTAGAATACGTCAACCATGGTCAGACAGTGAAATATTCAAAGAATATTAAGAATTCGAAAATTCTAATAATTTTTGAATGCACGAGATCATTATTCGAGAAGCAGTTATAATATGATTCAGTAGAATAAGTCAACCATGGTCAGACAGTGAAATCTATAAAGAATATTAGGAACTGAAAAGGTCTGATAATTTTGGAATCCACGGGATCATTATTCGAAAACATTTACAATATTCTTCAGTAAAATAAGTCGACCATGGTCAGACAGTCAAATCTTTAAAGAATATTGGAGGTCCTGTATGATCAAACTAAAATCGCTAATAACAATTTTTCCAATTTTCAAACTCCGTTGTACCTCCCATGATTTTTCGGGACCTTTATCAACCGATATCTGCGGGAACGAGCTGCTTTAAAATGTCAATTTATACACGTTTGTGGGTAAAGGGAATAACGATTCCTGGTGCGACAAGCTCGAGAGGAGTCTCCAGAGCATGATCGCCGTTCGATCAAACGGTGCGAGGCTGCCAGGTTCTCTGTTGCAGAGAGTCCATGAATAAAATTCGAATTTGAATTCCGTTTAAGAAGACAGCGAATTAATTTCCCAGCACATGTGCTTTCTCACAACGGATGGTGGTTGGTATCTGTCCTTTCGAATAGGGGTTGAAAGAATCGTGATCGTTCGAGATTCTGTAGAGGTGGTGGGTGGGGATCGATTGTTTCGCGAGAACCATTAACGAATTTCCAGCTTCTTAGTTCGCGTCCGGCCAAAGCGGCACTTCAATCGACGTAGACGCCTGGCGTCGTTAGTCTCGAAGCCGCCAATTAAGTCAAAAGGGGGAAAGTCTCGCGGAGTTCTCGGGATCCTTCGTAGCGATGCGGTTCCTTTGCTCCGTCGGGGAAAGGAAGAAGCGAGGGGGTTGGTTCGAGGAGGTTGGGAGGAGGAGGAGATGGGGGCGGTGGTGAGTGCACTTTGGCCCTGAACAACCTTCCTTCGTCCCACGTGGGGACCAACCACCCACCCGCCACCCTTCATCCCCCTTCTCAGCTGCAAGATCGAAGTTCGAGTTCGCCTACGAAACCCGGTTGAACACAGGATTGTTCGTGGCTGCGACATGGGACGAGGTTGGGAGATTTGCTTCGATGGCATCAAACAAGTTGCATACCGCTGGACAAGGACCGTATCGAGTGTTAGGGGTTTTCGGTACATGGACCGGAACCGTGTGCCAGAAAGGTGACTGACCCGTTTATTTGGCAACGGAAACTGTAACTGCTCCCTATAACCCGTTGCTCATTCACGGCCGCTAATCTACCCCGCTGCATTCGGCCGCTCCGACGGCTCCCTTTTAGCCTCGTTTCGATACTAATCTACTTGATCACCCGGTGACTTAGAACCGTGCCCCAATTCGCATTCAAGTGGCTCGATAGTGCACAGCTTCTTGTACCTGCGAGTATTTGCTTCGTAGGGGTGAATAATTTGGAAAATTCTTTCTCTGCTACATCAAACTAATTTATACAGACCATACACACAAATAGAAATTTCATCCCCATTGTCGTTTCCACCGCACCCTATTAAACGACATCGAATTAGCCATAATCGAATTTTTGACATAATGCACGCACAGACCAGCGTGATATTTAATTACCAATCCTATTCGAATTAATTGCAAATGGGGGGCGAGTTAGGGGGTCCTGGTGATTAATCGTAGCAGAAACGGGAACAACAAGAAGAATATGTCGGAGTCACGTGTGCTTGGAACAGAAAAGGGAAGCGAAGGTAATTTATCTAGGAGCCCGGTGCGTCCAGAGGAGGACAGAGACCCAAAGGTCTGCGGTTATGGTCCACGGTTGGCTGTGCATTACGTCCAAGGAATCATCTAACCGACCCTGCTGACGTTCTTTACGGGACCATCATAATCAGAGCGTCACACAGTGGGGACACCCAAAACCTGGCAGAAAGTACCCTTTTGCAAGGAGACTTTGTTTCGAAAGTTTATTTTTAAATAATTTCAATAGAAAATTTTTTAGATCTTGAAGAGTTGCTTGAATTTGAAACATTTCCAACTTGAGTCTCCGTCTTTAAACAACTCAAAGGTGTGAAAATCAAAAATCCCTAATTTTTGAGTTCCAACATGCAATTTGACTCGACCGGATAATTCAGTGATTTTCTAATTCTGTGGAGCAGTGTAAATAGTATTCGAAGGCTAAAATATTTTTGAACAACTGAAAGGTTTGAAAGTAGAGTCTTCGGTTCAGAAAATTGCAGTGGATGAAAAATCCCTAATTTTTGGTTGCAACATGAAATTTGACTGGACCGGATAATTCAGTGATTTTCTAATTCTGTGGAGCAGTGTAAATAGTGTTCGGAGGCTAAAATATTTTATTTGGTTTGTTCGAACCTCATTGCGCGCGATGGGGGTTGTTCCCTGCAGATTTCTTGTGGCAGGGGTGGCTTGAGACTGGAACAACCCCTATTCGTCGAGCCCGACGATAGAAAGAGGAAAACGGATAGTATTCGACTGTTTTTCTGGTTTAGATACTCGTTTTCACAGCTCGTTGCGCGAGGCCAAGGGTGCCGCAACCAGTTGCACCCCTGTCGGTCCTCACCCTTCTCGGACTGTCGATCGAGGGAATGATTTATGACGCAATAGCGCCGGTCCGTGGCCGGAAATCGTCGCGGCGGTTTTATCGGCGGGCCCGACCCGTTCGACGACCGGTGTCGCTGTCTCGAAACATTTATTAACAAGTCGCCGTTCGCTCGTGAACGTCTCGTGCGATTTTGTCTTTTTTTATTGTTCGAGGGTCGCGAAGATTTATGGTCGCGCGCACGTTTCTCCGGGAGACTGACTGGCAGACCAGGTCACTGTCAGAAAGCCGTGCGATGGTCGATACACGGAACAACGAGACGATCGAGCTCGATATTATTTATTCCGTGAATTATGGGACGAGGGGCGAGCACTTACCGGCATGCGATGCATCCAAGATGCACGAGAGCGACAGCAGAAGGCTAGTCAGCACCAATGGCCACTTCATCTTCGGATCTGGAAATTGAAAAAGATATTCATTAATTGATAATCATCCAAAAGAAAATAATTTCTCCCACCGTTCATAATTGATTCCCAATCCCGACAAAAATACACGATGTACAACTAAGATGCAACTATATTCTCCATTTGAGATGCAATTTTAATATGTTATAGATTTCGACATTATTAACAACTTTTTCCTTTTACAATATAGGGGGATCGCTTTTAGTCTTCGAGATATTTGCAAAAGACTATCGCTAATACTGTGTGCAGGAATACGAAAAATTCAATACAGTGTTCGCGACAGTTTTTTGCAAATATCTGAAAAACTAAAAGCAACCCCCAATATTGGAAAAGGAAAAAGTTATTAAAAATATCCAAATCTATAACATATTAAAATTTCATCAAAATCGGAGTACGCAGACCTCTTCTATATAATTATTAAAAAAATGATTAAGTCTTCCACCCTCGTATTACCCTGAATCATCGGGGTAGGAATCTTCGCAGAATTGTATTTCTGGTGTGGGACACGCTTTTGGGAATCGATAGGACTAAGAATTGACTGTGCTGTTTCTTATTATGCGTCCGGATGTCGTGCCGCACGACTGTAACGTTGACGTCACGTATAGAAAGCCTGCGGACACGGTTCTAATTACTTCTGCGGACGTAAAGGGGCCAATGGAACTGGCTTAATTGACTCTAAATGCCAGAAAAGTAGAGTGGCCCAGGCAAACGTTGAGCTAATATCAGCCGCAGCCCCTGTACTTATCCGGCTTGTATGGTTTATCCTGCGGACCCCTCACGAAACACTGAGAAACAACACACTCGTCACGAATTAATGCGGCCTGTACTCGTTTCCAAACAGACGAGGGTCTACAATTAGGGGATGGCCCTTTTGTACGACGTGTATTATCGGCAAGCGTATTCCGTTAATCCCGCTTTTGCCTAGAAGCTACCGAATCCCGAACGGATGCGCTCATGGATATGTTAGTTCCACGCCTGGGCGCCGACCGTTCTCTCTCGCTCGACATTTATATCCGTGCAATCGCCGTTTTTAATGCCTTTGTAATCGTAACGCGGTGCCAATTTGTTGTGAAATGCCGTCAAACAGTTTTACGGCCTGTTTTATAGAAACCGGGATTGGTACATCATACGTATTCATACATGTATTCATTCATCGTGTTTCGAGCGGATTAATAAGCACGAATAATCACTGTTTCGACGCGCGCGTTACAATAATTTTAATACAATCAATGGATTTCATTCCCCTCGTCAAACTTTGTCAAACTTCGTCAAACTTCAACCAAGATTAATACTGTTAAAATCCAAAAAATTACAAATAAAATTCTCAGGGTCAAGCATCGTATGGCGGCACGAACACGCAACCCGTAATTTCCTAACCCATACAACGAGTTGAAGGAAGCGAAATTATGCTGGAAGTCTTGTTCCAATTTCGCGATTAACGTCGAACACGCGGCGAACGCGTGACGTTCTTAACATCGCTCTCACGGATGTCTGTGGACTCTGGGCTAACTCGGGACAAGATACAGGAGGGGACGTTTACAGGGAAACACGGTCGAGCGAGAGGGAGTGAGTGAGAGAGATAGAGAGAGAAGAAGAGGGGCCGGTAATTTGCTTTCACCGCACGCCGGTGGTAGGAAAAGAAAGGGAAGGAAAAGAAAAAGGGAAAGGGGTTCCGTGATCGTGGACGGATTAAAGAACGCGCAGATTTTCGTGGGGCGAAGCAGCAATGCGGAAACCGGATGTCGGCCGCGTTTCCTTATCCTCGTGGCCCCGCCACGGTAAGAAAGGACAGGCTCGGCCTGGGACTAGGGAAGAGCTAATATCCTGCAGGAAGAGGAGCCTTTATTTTTCTTTATTAGCCTGGCAACAATGGCGGAGCACGCGCCGGTGTCAATGGTCTGGCTTTTCGCAAGCTCGAGCTATCCGGAGAGCCAGCCGAGCGGATGAGACGGACCGCATCTGCCGAGGTCCCCCAGACCTAACCCAGACCAGGTTCGACGTTGTCTGGAGCGAGGGAGCCGCGAATACGCTTGTGGCTATGCGTTCGGAAGAATTATCACGGGAGGGAGGGGGCAGCAGACTGGGATTACGCGGAAGACAGACTCGTTGTATCGCAACTGAATCCTCCACAGTCAGAAATAGCCTAGCCACGAAAGGAGACCTTCTGGCGATTTTTTTTCAAAGCGTCTCTTCGTCTGAATCGGAAAAATTGTCTCTTATTCTGCGAAGCATTTAAAACTGTGCTCAAACCTCGTCAAACATCGCCAACAGAATATGTAGATGAGTGATAACAGTCGAGATCCATCAGCTGGAAGAATTAGATAAGTCCCGGTATCTATTTCTAATTCTAAAACTTGAACAAACCTCGACAAACATCGTCATGCATCACCAAATCACCCGGTCTTCGTGAAATGATGTGTCAGGGTCCGAGCGTAATTCTACCGAGGCTGGTGCGTCTAAGTAGCACTCTAGCACTGGCTCGTAACTCAGTGTCTACAGGTGTTTCTAATGGCTTGTACACTCTAATAAGACACCACGAGCTACAATGCTTATGCATGAGAGGCCCAGGTGAAATATTGTACAATCCACCTTGCAGTTTAGATCACATTTAGGAGACTCGGTATGAATCTCGGCTAGCATTGTGCTGACACCAGGCCAAGTTCGACTTAGCCTCCGGGGGCAACGGGATTAAAAAGTGGACAGTGTAGAGGGATCTGAGCCAGCTAAACGGATCATTAGCCTCGGGTAGGATCTATCAGTCGGGGCTTAGTACGTCGCGATGCGAGACACGGAGGGCCTGTAATCGGTGCCGTGGCGAGTGTCATACGTGAGCAACAATGTATGCCCCGAAGTGTCGTCTTATGAGCTCCGGGTAGCACGGAAAAAGCAAACGTGTACTAAGATACGGGGAAGAGGGGCCGAGAAAAAGGGAGGGTGGGACGAAGAAGGATCTCCGGGTGGGACGGAGACGAAAACGCAGCTAGCGCAGAAAATAAAGCGCGGAGAAAGGGAAGAGTTCGAAGAAAAACGAGGAACGGGAGTCGTCGAATGTACGGTACTACAAAAAAAAAGGTGAAAAAAGAACGAGAGAGAGAAGGGGGAGAGAGAGTCGGGCAACGGGGACAAGGAGGAAAGGAAGGCGGACGATGCTGGTTAGAACAGAAACAGACCAAGGAAAGGAGAGAACATCGCCTCGAGCGCCTCTTCGTGCAGATTCGCCCCTCGTCCCTCCTCGTCCCTTTCAGTTGGGGGACATCACCCCTATCTACTAGCTCTGCCTTTCCAGAACTCTTCCCAGCACAGTCTCTCTCTCCTTCTCTCACCCCCTGTTCGTTCTTCCTCTTGCTCGCACTCTACCTCCTCTAAATAGCCACGTGACGCTGCCAGCCACCGTATTACATTCCATAGACACCGACAAGGCGTTGCACACACCTACGGCGCATAACGCGCACACGCCTACCGGCGTTCCGTTCATTCGCGAGCAAGGCCGACCAGAGAAGAAGGAGGGCTTCTGATCCTGATAACCTGCTCCCAGACCGTTCCAAGTATTTACGGTTTCGCGCTACACCCACCGGTGATCGCGGTCGAACTACACGTGTTACCGCTGCAGTCGGTAGCCTCTGGTGTGTGCAACGCCTTACAAAATTATGGGATAGGTAGGTAATCTTTTCGTGTAGTTATGCCCACAGACCCTTGGCCTGAGGATGTCCAAACTGATCAGACCTGATTGGAGCCCCAGGCCAAACCTCATCAGACTCAATTAGGGCCCAAGACGTGTTATCGCTGCAGTCGGTAGCCTCTGGTGTGTGCAACGCTTTACAAAATTATGGGACAGGCAGGCAATCTTTTGGTGTAGTTATGCTCCCAGACCCTAGGCCTGAGGATGTCCAACCTGATCAGACCTGATTAGTTCCCCAGGCCAAACCTCATCAGACTCGATTAGGGCCCAAGACCTAGAAATATTAGTCGCAACCTGATCAGACCTGGAGTGTGCTAATCCAACCAAAGGGTCAGCCAAGCTCAAGCAATTCCATCCAAGACTGTGACCTAGTTAGGTCCGCTCTAGCTTCAGAATTTTCTATGAAAGTTTCAGCGCTCCTTTTTCGCTGTGCGTGGAAGTCTCTGTTCGTGGCGATGCGACGCGATCCATTTGTATGCATATGCGCGGGGAACAAGTGCAGCGGTATACGAATCTATTTGTGCGGCATCCTTGGGGACGCGATATCGAATAACGCGGTCTCTCGTGTCGCCAACCCCCATAATCCAATGATACATCGTGCATCCGGCATGCAGCAGTCTGCATTATGACACGAGTCGGATTATGCATGCCGCTTAGTGTCTCCAGTGACAGAAACGATTGTTGTAATGACTCCTCGCTCGGAATACTTGGCGATCATTATAAAAGGACACTGGATACCACGTACACTCTGTATCAGTGCCAGGTTGACTCGCCGTTGCAGTTTCGGTGCAGCACGTTCGCGAAGGGTCTGTAATAGATTGATTGGATCATACCTGGTACCGGGGCTATTCGATTTACCTGGAAGCCTCTCATCTGGTGGCTCGCAATCGAACGAAGTGCACTGTTTACATGCAATTTTCGTGCAACGTTCAACCGGTAATTCGCGCTAATGCCGCTTTAACAGATAAATACGAGCTACGAGCCCCCGGAGCTGGGGTAGAACGAGTGCCCCGAGAAGCAAAACCGGAGACGGGGTGTGCTTAATTTCTGTGTAATTACAAGTGCCAGGGATAACTCGTCTTCTAAACGAGTCGAAATTGCTTACCGAATAATCAAGCCTGGAAAAAATAAAATAGCACTCCGATCGAACGGAGCGAACTCGAACAATCTACCGATAGACACATTCCTACAGATTTCAAGCAGACTGTTGGAGGGAATGATCAATCGAAGTCACTATTTATGTGCCGGATCCGTGTACTTTATTAATCGAGCTTCGCGACGGTCTAATCGAATTTCCGGCATAAACGAGCCGAAATTATTGACAGAGGATACTCCGGTGTCCGAGACGGATGTGTTTAATTCGATCGGAAATATCGAAGAGTATAATTCAATATCGAAACTCTGGAGAAGATTCTCGAAAGATTATCTCCGGAAAAAAATCGAGGCCAGACACCGCCGATTAATAACATTCGAACGGTATTTATTCGATCGTCTATTTGGCCGTCACGGCTACGTCTCATTAACGATCGGGAATACACCGTTCCGAGCGAGACTCGATAGAAACGTCCATTAATTTTAACGATGACGAGCTGTAATGATTTCACAGTGACGTCACCGTTCGACTAGCGCGTACCCCGGCGTGTCTTCGCGCAGAAATTTTCGCTCTATATGCAAAACAAATTATTTCTGCAATTCATTTACAAAAAGGGGCACCGATCGACCGGCATTTACAGCCTGGCGTATTTTTTATCCTTTTTCATTTCAACCGCCGGCCGACGGCATTAAGCGTGACTTCTACAAATTATTGCAATCAAACATTTTCATGAGCCGTCGCGCTGCATTTACCGTCTCGCGGACCGTGGAATGTCATAACCGAGTTTCGTCGGATGACGACAGATTTGATGTTCTCGCGACTCGCAGGACCTTGGAATCCTAATAGCAATTGCACGTCACGTATCAATTAGGCTCCTCCAGTTAGAAACGTCAATATTTTTCCTCCAGCGATTTATTATCTACAACGACGCTAAATCAATGTTCCGAATACGAAGGATTGCCGATCGGAAAAATAATATAGACACCGGATTCGAGAAAAATAAATTCCGCCAGGGATTTAATTGGCTCAGAAGCGTCCGCCGGATCCCTGCAGCAGAATCAGCGGTCCGACTATTAGTGTTCGTCCTCCAGATTTTTCGCGAAGGTCTACGGAGAGAGATCGGCTAAAATACTGTCCAATTTCGTTCAGCTTCAGAATTGCGGACAGATTTAGAGGACACGGGCGAGGAGTGTGTACCATAGGAGAGAGGCAGAGAGAAGAGAGAGATGGGTGCAGCGTTGTTCGACGGACAACAACGCGGCTTATTTTCCTCGAGGTGCACGTCCGCATGCGTCATAGGACGTCATACAGGGGATGTACAGATTGAAATCCGACCATCGATCGAGACACGACGAATTCCACGATACCGAGAGGCCGATGGCATACACGGAAAAGCCTGGCTCCTGCGAGCAGAAATACCGGAGTGTCACGGGAATCCCGCATTTTTTCTCGTCCGATATGGAGCATAGCGATCCCTCCCGGCCCGGCATGACCGGCTAGATATTCAATTAATCTTCGCTCGGGAATCGATTCCCAGCGATATGCCGTATCCCTCCACCCTCCCCCACACCACCTACACACACGTTTCTCGGTGCTCCTTCCGAGGGCATTTTTATCGCGTGTAATGCCCGCGAGAACCGACCACCGGGGGCCAATATTTCAAACCCTTAACGCTCGATCAAAGAATCGCCGCCGCCGCGATACCGGTCGTTACATAGCCGCCTTACAAATAGCCACTTTTCAAAATAACCGGCAAATTAATAGGACAAAAATACCGACCTACAACCGGCCATTACTCCCGGCATCATAGACCGCCGTCGCGCATTTCCCATTCCGTCCCATGCAACCCCCTGTCATTTCGCGAGAGACCTTTCATGCGGCTAGTTTGAAAAATCATTCAAGAGTCGTGCCGTGTTCGAGATCGCAGTGGGTTGGATCCGGTGAATGTTAAATTTGTTACGGCGTTTGTTAAAGTGGTAAACCTTTAGGGGAGGTAGCTCCGATGACCTTGAGCTTGACATATGTTGTCAAGGGTAGCATTCTGAACAACTTTTGTCATTACAACTATCCGGTGCTCGGTTTTAGTTTTCGAGATAATTGCAAAAATCTATTGCTAGTACTAAATTGAATTTTCCGTATTCGGCGTAGCGTCAGTTTACTTTTTTTGTAAACACGTGTGGAGATGATAGAGAAAATAGTCTCACTCTGTATAGAGTGATACATATATAAGGTAAGCTCTCAATTTTTGAAAAACTACTCTTAGTATTTCGTATCCGTGGTCTGCGCGAACACGTAAAATTGAATACAGTATTCAATACAGATTTTGCAATTATCTTGAAAAAAAAGACCAAGCACTGGGTAGTTGTAATGACAAAAGTTGTTCAGAATGTTGTCCTTGATAACATATGTGTGAAGGATAACATATAACAGGTTTACCAAAATTTTTGTAGCTCGACCTCGTTACAACGGATACAGCTGGATGGATTTTTTTTCATTTTGTTCCGAGTTGCTACATTGATCGATGAATCGGAGATACGGAATCCTATTAATTTAATCGGTCGGGCTGTTTCGATCGAGCCATATTCTATCAAACGAAATGAAATTAACCTTCTTTCATACGTCACAAAGTGGCCGCACAGAATATCATCCAACAAATTACAAATCGAATGGAATTCTGCTTCGGCGATTCGCGTTGATGATGTGATTACAATCCCAAATATTATTCGAACCGTTGTCCATGACCGGAAGGTGTCCAGCCGTGTACCATTAGCTCTCTCGAAGCCTATTGAATAATATTTGACCAAGCCGTAGTTTGGCAGCCAGTGTATACCCGAATTTCAAATTTGTCACTTCTCAATAAACGTTGTAGCGAAACGTCGTAACTGTGTGTACGCAACTATTTACAATGTATGTGTGTGTTTGTGTGTGTATACAGGGTGAGGCAGTAACTATGTCAACCTTAAATATCTCCGTTATTTGTAATAATGTGGAAAAATGTTATGAACAAGATTTCCACGGTACAGAGGGGGACATTTCAAGTTCACGTTGATTTTTTAAAAATGGAATATCCTTTTTTTTTATATTATACATCGATAGAGTATAACATTTTGAGTATAAAAGTATTTACCTTTATACATCCTAACCCTAATAGTTAACGAGTTATTATCCAAACAATTTTATTTCTTCTTTGGATATTGTCCAAACAATTTTCTTTCTTCTTTGGATAATATCTTGTTAACTATTGGGTTTAGGATGTATGAAGATAAACACTTTTATACTCAAAATTTGATACTCTATCGATCTGTGGTATAAAAAATAGGAAATTCCATTTAAAAAAATCAAGGTGATCTTGAAATGTCCGGTATGGCTCCACCTTTAAGAAAATGTTTCTGTCACGGCATGTCCCCTTCTGTACCGAGGAAATTTTCAGAGATATTCAAGGTGGACATAGTTATTGCCCCACCCTGTATACGCGGACCGTACAAAGAGAGAAACTCGGCAGGAAAACGTTAGCAATATGGATGTTACGTTCGCTGCCCGGGCAATTGTCGTCCTTGTCGAACTTCCTATTCAACGCAGCGAAGGGTTACATCGACCCTTCGCGCCACTCTGAACGATCGGCTTACAAGTCCCTGGTTTTCTTTACTGTTCTCCCTTTAGAATCTTTCCCGACAGAAAAAGGAAACGTGACGTGGCGAACGTGGTTTCAAAAATCGATTCGAAGGCGTACAGCCTCACACAAAAGCCGGCACACGCCTCGCTAATTTCGAGCATTCCGAACAGAAAGGAGCTGCAGACCTTCCCTGCACTTCTGTTTGCTTGTTTGTCAAAATTAGACTCCTTTCAAGAAGAAAGTACAGTCTGCTGGAAAAATCTCTGAGCACGGTTCGAATAATCTGAAGAAAATTCAGGAACACAGCTGCATTTACAATATTTGTCGTCCACGAATGTTGTTTAATGAGTAGACTCCGGATTTAATGCATTTATAACAAAAATTAGTAGATGCGATTTTAAACAGTGAACAGATTAAAACAAACTTTAATTGTATCGATATATTATTACTCACTGCATTAAAAATATTAATGAAAAATATAAATTGATTTGTAATTGTGTTTTTACTTTGCATAAAATCCGGAGTCCATTAACGAGTGAACCGTGGACACGTGGAAACGTTTTTTCGACCGACTGTACGTGCTCCTCGATGTGACGCAATGTTTTCGCTGGAAGAAAAGGGGATGCAAAACGTTCGCGAGGCGTTGAATGGTGAACCGTTCCACGTGAAAAGGCCTCTCCAGGTGGGAAGCTCGGCTGAACAACATCCGACGATGCCATAAATTAACACACGACAGCGGCCGACGTCGACGAGGCGGAGGACGCGGCGGAGATATTTTTTTTTTAAAGCCGCGGTTTATCCGCGACGGTTCCCGGAAATTTCCGAAAACGCGAGTTTTCATTGTACCCGGGACGTGAAGGTATCCGGAAACGATAACAACGGACCACATAACCGCGCGGATAAACAATAGTCGACAAACAGGGAACGACAGTTTTTCGTTCCACTGGCGCGACAATAATGGCCGACAGAAACAGCGACGCTTCTGTCGCGTGTCGCACCACCTGGAATCGAGTGGACCGGTTGGTTATCCAGAAAAAACTCTCGCGGAGAAGACGTGTCCGCGGAGATTAATTTTCAATTCGCGAGGAAGTCGATTGAAAATGCTGTTCCTCTTTCCTTGAGGTAATTGGGGAACGGTGCTCTTATGTAAATGAAAAGGAACCCGGAATCCGAACGGTTCCGACAAGAATTCGCGGAGCTTAAGCCGAGATTAAGCTAAGTTGGAAGAATTCGATATAACATCGAGATATCATTTGATCCCATTACTCTGATCCCCTTGGTCTAACCGGGGGAACATTGTCTACATCTCGTTTCCTCCGTGATACATGGAATTTCTGCGATAGTTGTTAATTCATTTGCTAGGTAACTGGAAGATCCTCTGATTAAAGTTTCGCAAAGATCGTACGGATACAGCTCGGAGCAAAGTCTTTATACGTTTTCTACCTTGTCCCGGCATTAAACAGCATTATAGTTGATTATAATTCACCATAATCCTACTAGTCCCTAAAGAGACGGCCGAGCACCGTAGCCGCAACTCTTCTCACGCTTCGAGCCTTATTTATTATGAACAAACGGCCGTTTCCTGATTAAATCGAATACCCATAATAGAGCGTACAGGTGTAATCCCTCGGGCGTGGAATAAAGACCCGGCGGCGCGCGTACCCGTAGCCCGGGGAGAACGAGGAAAAGCGTGCAGACTCGTTAACTTATAATCGATAATCCTCATCTGCGCGTCGCCGATACAAACGGACAGAAAATATTGACGCGATCCAACGAGCGTTGCACGACCGATATTAAACCTTTCCGCGGGACACGAGTGAGGACTCCCCGACAAGCCGACTCTGTTCTAAATTGACATAGGTCGCCCGAGCAAATAGAACAAAGAGGACGTGAATATATCGCGCGACAAAGCGGCTCCAGGACACTGCCAGGCCTCTACCTGGCCAATCGTTTGATGAAGCGATACTCATCGAACTGGCTTTCCAATGAACACGTATAACAACAGTTTTCTGATCCCTCGACATTCCTGTCTTCGAGCAATATAAGACATTTTGGCCCCTGGCGCAATCCCTGGCCCCGCACAGAGTCCCAGACTCCACCCACAATAACTAGCTCCGCCCCCTATTTCCTTTCTTATACCAATCAATGAGTTGACGTGTTGCAGATATTGATAAACCACTAACTTCGACTTCAGCCAATTATCAAATCACCAAAATATTAATTATTTCCTCAGCCAACCCAACCAGTCGTAATGAATACGAGGTCGAAAGTGCATTCGAGCTCGTATTAAAAAACAGGACGTAAGAACGTCGGCTGGCTGGTTGGTACGCCTCCAACAGGAATTTTCGTTAAGTTCCACTTTCGTCCATGCGAACCTCGGTTGAGCAGCCTCCGCGGTAGATAGCAGAAACTTCGAGTGTATTGTACAACTTTAAACCGCAACTGGGTCAGCGAAAACATATATGCAGCGTACTTTAATCTTTTATGCGATTGTTACGGGAATTCTTGCGTTCTCCTGTGTATCTTTTTTCCCCCCGGTTAACCGGCAGCTCCGCGATCCGGCTTCTGTTTGCCCCGGCGACTTCATTAAAGATTAATGAAAGACTTAATTGTCCTGGCTCCTCGCAGTGGATTAGCGCAATCGAGAAGAACGATACGCCAGCGTTAAAAAGCCGGCCTTCCAAAAAAGTAAGATAACTTGCAAATAAATTTTAATACGTGTGAAGAAATGGTATTTCTTATTTACAATATTCGAAATTCACAATTACAAATTTTTAGGACTACCTGTACGGAGTTAGGAATCTGTATGGAACTATCTAACATTGTTTTATACTTTTTAGTGAATTTTTTAAAACGTGGTATTTTTTAAAATTTATTTCTATTTGCATAATTATTTTCTGCTTCTTAGATAGACTTAAAAAAAAATATTTTGAATATTTGTCATTCAGTTCTAAGCAATGTTTCAAATTTCAAGTGTCTAGCTCATTATTCAAAAATAAAGAAATAATTCTTTGGTTACAGGAAAAGAATTTCTAGTTTATTTAGAAAATCCCTCGTAAGAGATGACTATCTTATACACATTACCGAGAGGATTACGCGAACCAGATCGGTACAAACGAGGTGAGAGCACTTTTGGGAGAGATCTTGCTCGCGAGAGACCGTCGGTGTCGCCGGGAAGCACGGCGGAGCATCTCGTCTGAATAAACTGAAAGTTTCGCGACATGTCTTATCGTTCCTCTTTGAAACTAGTTTCCGCGTGCGCGCGGGTGCACAAAGTCGGCGAAGTAATCGGCGCGCATCTCGACGATTGTACGTCAACGAGGGCCTGGTTTATTGCGCCGGTGACGCCGATAACGGATCGCTCTCCTCTCTGGTTTCACGTGAAAACCGTATCTGCGCGCCGATGCATCGGCCGCTTGTCACTGCGTTGTTACCTGACAATGCAGGCAACCCACCTCTGCACACCGCGTGCACACGTTCACGGTTCACCAGAAATTATTTAGGCGGGGAATGGCGACGGCAGGGAGGATGGACCGATGTCGGTCGGGTTTTGTTTAGATAATGCGACGATAGGAAATAGACGCTTATTCCGTGTCTCTTGACACGAACTCCATCGCGATTGCGTCGGACAGTTCTGATAAATGTTTAGGAGTGTGTGACGCGAGCACGCCGCGCCGCTCGCTCGCGTCGTCGGCTCGAAGCGAGGCCGATCGGATTACATGGAGTGACAGAGTGCGCGAGAAATCGAGGGCTTGTAAGAGGCGAGCACCGTGCTCGTCATTCAATGGGACTAATGCGACTCAAACATTCAAGAACCAGTGCCAGAGCGACGACACAATGGCTAATGATAGTCTTTCCGTTTCGAACAAATTCGCAGATTGAATTACACAGTCGCAGATGGGCATTATCAATCAGGACAATGGAATAGCTGTTGCTTTCAGAATTCCAATTGTAATATCGTATTTACAAAGCTGTTTCGAGTGTTATCCTGGGTGGAAATGAACGTGGTCCGCTATAAAGATCAACCAGATGGTTGAAAACAATATCACAATAATTTTTAAAGGATTGGGTAATTATATAGAAAAGGTCTGGGTACTCTAATTTTTATGAAATTTTAATATGTTATGCAGCAACACATTCTGAACAATTTTTTCCTTTTGCAATATGAGGGGATCGCTTTTAGTTTCTGAGATATTTGAAAAAACTATCGCTAATGCTGTACGCGGAGCATGCAGGAATACGAAAAATTCAATACAGTATTACCGATAGTTTTTTTTCAAATATCTCAGAAACTATAAGCGACCCCCCTATATTGGAAAAGGAAAAAGTTGTTCAAAATGTCGAAATCTATAACATATTAAAATTTCATCAAAATCGGAGTACGCAAACCTTCACTATATAATTGTAAAATGTACAAATTTACAAATTCATTATAATTTCTTCATCTTCGCAGAGACACTTGAATTTGGATTATTTCTAAGAATATATCTCTTCGCTTTTCCAACCGGTGAATGTTTCAAAAGAAAAATTCTCTGAAAACGAGGTACGTGAAAGCGCCGGAATCGCTCTTTAAAATTAGACTAATTAGATCGTTCTACGATTTTTTCCTCGCGAAGTTATGACAGATTGAATATCGAGTTTCCTATGGAACTTCGCACCGCAGATTTACCGATCCCTTAATCTCGATTGCGAGCGTGAACGGTCTGGCCCATCAGATTTCCCGGAATTTTTCGTAAAAAATGTCTGCCTGATTTTCACTAATTACCATTCCGGGCGCGAGACCGCGCGGGGGACACTTAAGACGCAGTAAACGTAACCCCGGGAATTCATTACGTTTGCGAGCTCAATTTTCTTCTAAACGTGACTTACTTAAGCCACTTTAAAGACAACTGCTGCAACCGTCCGGCGAGGCGGAGATGCGCGTTTAACCCTCTCATGCTCAATTGTACAGCTCGAAATTAAAACTGGCCCTCTAACATGCCTAGGCTGCCGCTATTCCTCACGATAATTTTTTCCTTATTCCACCGGGCCGGGTAAAAAAGTTCCGACGATAAAGCCCGCGGAAACGTATATACCGTGTCGCACCACAAGTCTCGGGTAATTAAATTAAATTAATTCAAATGCGCACGATAATGGACCGGCTAGAGCCTGAGAAAATTAAACCAGCTGTTTTTCTCGTTTTGAATTACACGTGCGTACACGCTGCACCGTAACGCAATTATATGCTGCGCGATGCCATCAGATAAAAGGATTCTACGCTCGCTGTACAGCAATTTAGTTTTCCTTACGTTCAGCAGCAATTTTTATTTCTACAAACGGAAAACTAAGAATCTGCCTGTTTTCATTTACCGTCTAAAACATCCGCAGGGCTTTTTATAAAGGTTGTTCGTTGCATGCGCAACAGCGTGTCTTGATAAGAACCATAGATTACAATTTTTGTCGAATTGAATTTTCGTTGCGTTTCAACTGAAAGCAGTATTTTAATAAGGAAAGTGGGCGGGCTATTGGGACGAGGAGCGCGCGTGCAGATTGGGAAACATTGCAGACTGCTGATTACCGTTAAGCAGCAATTAGTGGGCTTGCGATGGAAATATATCAGAGAAATGAAGCGACTGAATCTCGGGCTGATAAGTATACTACGCGATGCGTCTTCATTGCGGAAGAGAAGGGCGAGTCTGATCGATGCGAACTAATTTGCCGTTTCTCTTTCCCCTGTCCCTACCCCCGGCGCCGCAACGTGACAGATCCAAGAGTCTGGCTCCATTCCGTCTTCAAGTAATACCGGGATTAAGGATAAGTAACTTTGCTTGAAGTGCAATGGAATCTTCGTGGCCAGCCTAACGTCCATTATACGATACCGATTCGAGAAAATATTCTGTAGACAGGATTCCGAGAACAGATTCCCATTGAAAGTTTCGACGGATCCTATTGGGATTAACCACTGACTCTCCTTGCCGATAGCTGGGACCATCTTGACCTATATTCTATCGAAATTCAACTTTGATAATCAACAAAAATAATAGAATGCATCCGAGAACTGCAATGCCACTTTCTGCCGTGCTGAATTTGTTCGTTCAGCGAATATGGATGAATATACAAAATATATATAAGATTAATTCATATATTTCGCGTGCGTGCACTACTGTTTGCAATATCGAATTGTACAAAGTTTACGCAGTTGACATAATAATATTCCCGACAATGCGCAGCGAGCAGTTCAGGAAATACTACATTATACCGCCCCTGCATTGTTAGCATCACTGTCACGTCCATTATTACGATCATTGTTCCTCTGCAATATTATATCCACTCCGGCTCCAAATCATTATTATCACGTTCCTGCGAAATTCCAGGCGAAAACTACCGCAGCTGCCAAAATCCTCCAGCGTCCCCCCCGGTTCCAGCCCTTCGCAAGCGCGAACTACCTTCCCGTCCGCCCACCCTACCATTCGATATACCATTTTTTAGGAGGGTGCGGCAACCACTAAATCTCGGATAGCCAGTGATCGGGTCGGATTGGGTCGGCATCCCGCAAATATCTAGCGAATGTAAAAACATCAAGGTCCACATTTTCTCCGGGCACACGTTGCTGAAGACGCTCGTACCTGACTGTGTCAAGCTGTACACTCGTAACTTCTGAACCACTGATCTCCCAGGACTGAAACTTGGATTCTTATCACTTTCTCAGTCAACTCTGCTGGATTACGTTGAAAAAGGACAAAAATTTCTGGTTACTCAAGGTACATTCCAGTCCCTAACTCTTCTAATCCGCCGCAGTTTTTCACCTGAGGGTTGGCATCCCTTAAATATCTAGCGAATGTAATTCGTCATCGAGATCCACATTTTCTCTGGGTACACGTTTCTGAAAATGCTTGTACCTTTATTTTTTTTATTTAAGGGTGGTGGGGGAGTTACGCACACCCTTTCCTCCGATGTTGGTTGGAGAGAGTAGTGGAGGACAGCCTCCTCCTTTGGATTTAATTGGGGGGGATTATTATTACCTTTTTTTTTTGTTTAAGAGCGGTAGGGGAATCCTATTGTGGACACCCTCCCCTACGGTGACGATTGGGAAGGGTAGTGTCGGACTCGTCTCCCCTCTCGGATGAAATTGAGGGGATTGTCATTGGCAGGTCCAGTCTACCACCATGCCGACTAACCCCCACCGCCCAGGGCCTTATGAGGGACCGTTTCCTCAATCCTCATTTGTGGTGGGGGTTTTACATGTGTACTCGAGCACACATGTTCTTGGCAAAGTGGGATTATCATTACCTAAAATATTCCATCCCTTATACCCACTTCTGAACCACTGATCTCCCAGAACTGAAACTTGGATTCTCATCACTCTCTCAGTCAACTCTGCCAGATTACATAGAAGAAAAACAAAAATTTCTGCTTACCCAAGGCACAGTGTAATCCCTAACACTTTTAATGCGTCTGAGTTTCTCACCTGGGAGATCTCATACACGAGACATTAATCCGAGCGATCTATCCCGCAAGAACCCATTCCGAATAGCCACCCTTTAGGATCGCTTCTCCCTCGGTCTCTTTTGATGCTCATCGGCGGCGTTAGGAGGCAACCCCAGCGATCAGTGCGAGGCCAGGGCATTAATCCGAACAATCTCACTTACAGGAACTCCTTTGGACGTTTCCTCCCGGGGGTGTTGCGGCCTGGGCGTCGGGGAAAAAAGGGCGGGCGCGCACACCCACGCACGATACATCATCGGGAGCGCTCGGGAGGGGTGGTTTCTGGCCGGGCGAACACCTGCACAAACCGCCGCGGCGCACGCCACGGCTGGGCTGCCACGCGAGAATAATTGATCGAGGTATTTATTGCCGCGGGATGAGACACAGCGGGTAATTCGAGTCCCGCGATCACCGGTAGGATCCTATTCACGCACACCGGCTTCGAGTGGATGTTGCGCCGGGAGGGAGAGAGAGTGAAAGTGGAGTGGCGTCGGCTGACGCTGATGCAAACACGTTCAAACACATTCATACACACGCAGACATGCTCTAGAACGTTCGCGCCCCTATGATCATGCATACGCACACGCATGGAAACACCTACAAACTCATATACGCTTCGCACCCCAAGACACGTGCATAAGTATGCTCGCAAACATTCGCAAACGTGCACACACGGTCGGGACTGGAGGGCGTTCGCGCCTCGATTGTGCGTTGACTTCGTGCCGATACGCGTCCGTCACGTGTTCAAGCGACGAAGAGAACCCTGGCCAGCACGGAGGAGACGCGAATAAAGGGAGGAACGAAAGCCGGCTGGCTGCGAGAGAACAGAGGGGGCCACAGGGTGGAAAAGGGGGCGGTAGGGGGTGCAGGCTCGTGTTCATAACGCGACCCCGTATCGCTTGATCCAATTTCACTCCCTCCGACACGGTGTACACTGTGCGTACCTACACGCGACAACACCTAACACTAATACCGAGACAGAACAACCCCCTCCCCCTCTCGCGCAACGCTGCCACGCGACGCCGATACACCCCGCGCACACTACCGCCCAGAAATTCCGACGGAAAAGTTCTGCGTTGAAGCAGCACCGTGAATGGGGTTACTTAATTGTTCAAGTTCCCGGGGAGAGGGTTTCGAGAGGGGTAGCAGCTTAGTTTGTTAGTTTAAAGTTGGCTGCTCGACTGTCTTCTATGCTTTAGCTGGGGAGCTGCAAAAATTTCAGTCGTTCCGGGATAGTCTTGAGAGCACCGTGAGGGTGGTTGCAGGTTATTGGGGCGTTTTATTGAGTGCAGCTGCAGTTGGGTTCAATTAAGTCTGGGACACCAGGTTGGTGGTTTGTCATGACGATGTTGTTGGTAGTCTTGAGGGTGTCATTCGAATAACTGAACACTTTTCGTTCGAAGTTGGACCCCGCTCTGATCTAGCTTGGCTCCTAATCTTCTGCTTCTATGCTTCAGCTGGGGAGCTGCAAAAATTTCAGTCGTTATTGGGGCGTTTTATTGAGTGCAGCTACAATTGGTTTCAATTACATTTGGGGCACCACGTTGGTGGTTTGTTATGACGATGTTGTTGGTAGTCTTAGGGGTGTGATTCGAATAACTGAACACTTTTCGAAGTTGGACCCAGCTCTGATCTAGCTTGGCTCCTCCTCCTGGTGAAGGATCCTCGCATCCCTCGCCACTTTGAAATCGGTATTAAACTCCGCAGGGGGATGAGCCGAAGCTACGGAACAATCGTGTCTTCCGTCGAAAGAAGAACCAGCAGAATGATACAGTGCCTCCGAGGGTTTACAAATGATATCAATATGTATCCATTAAGGATATCCTCACACCCTCCACGGTGGAGGTAATGTTTAGAGGGTGACGGTTGCCTGGCAACTGGCAGGGCTCCGTCAAAAGGACGGGACAGAAGTGATCGTGGTTCGACCAGAAGACACTTACCCTGGTCCTTGTATCCACTGCCCTCATTCCGCGCCTTTTTGTCACTCATCCCTTGGGGATCAAGCCGGGGATATTTTGTGCCTGACCTTGCAATCCTAATTTTCCTGGGCTAGAAAGAGCCATCGATCTTCATCCTGAAGGCCTCTGTCAATCTCTCTGGACATCAAGTATTTTATTCGTCAAAACGATTCCAGTTAATTACGCACTTTTCTCGTGAAATGTTTTGCATTTTGAGTTGTAGTTTCAAGTGAAGAATGGATGAAATATGTTCCGAACGAGGTTCGCCAGGAAAAGGGACATTTTTAAAGAACCGTACCTCGACAGGTTCCGCGACCTCATCAACCACCTTTCAGCCGGTGGTCCGATTTCCATTAGAATCTCCGCGGGACCTGACCTATCGCATCTGCATACCAGGAAAGTATTTCACTGACCCGGGATCGGTTGGACAACAGCGTCCTGCGAAAGGAAAGTCGAACACGGGGCCGTTTCCCGGAGCAACAGCCCGCGAAGAAAATGCAAATTGACGTCGTTTAAATAAAGCGAGTCGTCGGCACGACCCGGTCCGACCCGGTCTCCAACCCGAAACCCGTTTCGCTTGACGGCGCGCGCGCGGCTTCTTCGGTGACGTATCACCGAGCAACGTTTTCGGAGGCAAGCACGTAAAAATAACCTTGTGGCGTCCGCTGTTCCCATCTTTGCCACAAGATGGCCAGCAAGCGACAACCTTTCCCGCTAGTACCTAAGCCGACACGATCTGTATATATACCGTCCTCAACCGCCTTCTAACACCTCACGTCTAAGGCAGGGCCCGCTAGATAGCCTTACTGATGAGTCCTCTAGCGGGTCTAGGACGAAACGCTCATTTCCTTTTCATCCGCTCTTTCACATTTTTCCATCGCTTCCTCATTGGTGACCCCGACGTGATCTGAACACGCAGCAATTCTTCGAGCGGCGAGCTCCCTACGGCCAGCGATCGAGCGGCAAGCTCTCTTCGGCCAGCAATTCTTCGAGCGGCGAGCTCTCTACGGCCAGCGATCGAGCGGCGAGCTCTGTTCGGCCCAGCAATTCTTCGAGTGACAGCAGCAATTCTTCGAGCGACGACAGCAGCGAATTATATCGTTGTCCTCTGGCAGGGGGGTGCTGTGGCGTCCGCTGTTCCCATCTTTGCCACAAGATGGCCAGCAAGCGACAACCTTTCCCGCTAGTACCTAAGCCGACACGATCTGTATATATACCGTCCTCAACCGCCTTCTAACACCTCACGTCTAAGGCAGGGCCCGCTAGATAGCCTTACTGATGAGTCCTCTAGCGGGTCTAGGACGAAACGCTCATTTCCTTTTCATCCGCTCTTTCACATTTTTCCATCGCTTCTTCAACCTTTATTACGTTATGTAATCAGTTAGTAAAAGCAATTCCGCTAAAAGCCTGGGGTGTCCCACCCCCCTCTCTACACCCTCTGTTACGGTGCCCGTCGACTGCTTTTGCATAACCACGACACACATACACCGTCGCACACACCCACACACGGCTTCCCGTTTCCCTCTCTCAGTTTGGCAGCAATTACTGTCTCCCTGTTTTTCGAGGTCTTACGCTCAACATAATAAGCGTTACCGGCAAAGGAAGATCTTAATCTTCCTCGCGCAGCCGTACTCGCCGACTTCAAATTGAAAGTTCGGCCTGCTCCCGATGTCTGAAGACGTTTCTTTGCCACGGCACGTACCGAATTAATTTAATTAGATCCCGGCACCCGTGATCCTCGAAAACAGATTCGATACTAGACCCACCTCCTCACACCGTCCGTCACAATAATTCCCGCGCCGAGCTCTGTTTATTTTAACAAGTTTGCAATGGATAATTAGTGCATCTTGCGCCCCACGTTTTTCGTTTTAAATCTTACAAGATATTTTCGTAGCTATTGAGACTAGGAAAAATTATTTTATACCTTCTAGTCCATTTTTAAAAACGTGATATGTTTTAGAAAGGCTATGCACCCTACCCTATGTAAGGGTAGTTATTAAGAAAAATTGAGAAACCAGTTTTCGGCCCATTTTCCCAATCTATTGACATTTAAAAATTTTGAAAAAAATCATTTTCATATTTTTCAAACTCTGGTTTTAAAAAATAGAAGATGCAGATTTTATATAGAAATCTAAAAGGTACTATCTCAGATTTAATTTAACAATTAGATATTATCGTAATCATTATGCTAAATTTTTTTCAAATTCCTGCGAGTGGTGGGTCATAGTAAAAAAAACAATAAAATCTAAGTTAAAATCTAAGCTCAGAGAAATATCTTCCAGACTTTATTAAAAAAAAATTCTTCAGACTTCTATTCAAATAATTATTTCGTGTTCACAGAACACAGTCTAAGTTTGCCGAGGTTTGTGAAATATCCTTGACCGTTGACGCAAAGTATGTTTTTGCATTTGCAGAGCTGCGGGCAAATGGATCAATTTTTGGGGACGAGATGAGCCTGATGGCGGTCTGAAAGCAGGCCGGTTTTCCTGCCGCGTAAACAGAAATAATGCGATTATTAATTTAGCAGCAGCCCGAGAACATACGTTACGTGCCGTTTGCGTGGTCATTAGGCGCATAACGAGTGCGGATCGATAGAGCCACTCGCCATGTATACCGGCCGCAATTACTCCGCCGTTATATTAGGTTGACTGTGCCCTGATAGATTACTCGACAAACCGCGGACTCGGTCCTTTCAAGATTTAATAGTGATTTATGAGCGCCCTGCTGTCTTTCCCTTCTAGTCCCCGTTCTCTTTTCCGTCTTCTTCTCACGCTCTTCCGTACCCAGCCACGAGCCACCTAATCACTGTGGTGAAGCTGAATTTGTCTGCTCGAGATCATTCTCTCTTAGCGAGCTGGTTTATCATTTTTACACCGACTAGTCCAGTCTGCGATACCCAATACTATTCTGACTTTTTCATTATGTGGCCTATATTGATGTTCGTTGGGGTGGATCTTCGTTATACTTGGCGAAAATTATGTTGCAGATATTTTTGTGGGGCAACCCCTAGAATGGTGCCACTGGACGAAAAAATAATAAAAAATAATATATGTTTATATATCGTTGAATTTGTCTTTTTACGCACTATAACAATTTAGAAACAAAATGTGATAATATTGATTTAAAAAAAAATTCGTGACCTTGAAATCTCAAAAATTGACATTTAAAAAATTTCTTTTGTATTATATTTACTTTATCAAGCAGTACAAGTTTCATCTAAAATTTTTTTTTATATTTTTAACATTGAAGCCGACGAATTCTATAAAAATATAAAATAACTTCTCAAGACTTGAATAACTATTTTGATAGAGGAATTGAACATTTTATTTCCCACGAATCACTAAAATTTTTGGAATTGCTTTAACTTTTGTTTTTATAAAAATCTTACTAGAATAACATTTACTATTCTGACTCGATGGGAATATGAATACTTATTTGCGGTTGATCCTGAACATTTTTACGAGTAATATAAAAAGACGTGACTGTTCGAACATTAAAGATCTTCGGGAAGAACAGGACTATCGGGAGAAATCGTTTTCTTACGTCTTCCTGGTCTTGAAAATGAAAAAAAATGCTTGATGAACGGCGTCGGGAAAGCGTTCTGGGTCTTTTTGTTTAACGATATTTCCCGGGAAGGTTTTCCCGCTCCGCCCCACGTGTGGCCAGACATTAGTCGCCGGAGGGACAGGGAATTTAAACGTGACCACAGAAATATCCGGTGAAATATCCATCAAGGGCTCGTAGCAGAATTCCTCTCTTCCGCGTGGCGTTTTTCTTGCGCGCTTTCTGAAAACACCGGCCAACGGAGAGGGAGGCTAGCGCGCGCAAGAGCACGCACACCAGGAAATACGAGTTACAATATTTTGTTATCAAGATTTTTATGCAAACGAAGAAACCCGCGAGGAAACGGGACGGGAATGTAATTTCTTTTGCAGCGGAAAGTGCTTTTTCCGGATATACCGGTTCTTCCTCTCTCTCCCTTACGTTTTCCTTACCTTTTTCTTTTTTCTACCTACCCAACCAGAGAGAAAAAAGGAGAGAGGGAGAGGAACGACGCTATCCTCGAAGCGAGCGAGGCATTAATCTTTTTGACGTCGTTGATGCAAGTATGAGTACAGAGGCGTCCATCTTTTGAGGCGGGCGAAATGCATTTTTATGGATTAGTCACTTTCGAAAATGAGTTCTCCGCGTCGTTAAGTGGGCCGAACGGAAATAAAAGCAGCGTCTCGGACTGAATTTTATGACGGGGACAGGCCAGCCCTCGTAAATAATGAACGATCAACCTCCTTGGATCCGTCGTCGAATTAAATCCACCCTTGGACAAATTCTGGACACGTCACCTCGGTTAATATTCTCCTGATACAACACGGACCGAATGAACCGCATCATAGTTCCCAGCACTTAAATTTTATTTCTGCCCTAGTGGCAGCCTTGGTGGCAGTGCCAATTTTATTCCACCGTGGTATAACGGCCACGAAGGAATCCAACCACGATTGTCGTAAGTCTGCTTAACGATTGGTCATTTCTGAACCAAAATCGAACCACAACCGAACCCATAACCGCACCCGTATTAACCGTAACCGTGGAATCCTTACTCGTGCCCGTAATACCCGCACTACTTGTAACCGTACGTGAAATTCCCTCCTCGTACTAACCATAATTACTTTGATTGTGACTATAGTATCTGCACGGGAACTCATACCACACACACGCACCAACACTGTTCACGTGGGACCCACACTGGAGCAAAGATTCAGTTCGAAGCATGATCGACAAGCGATGTCTATGATAGATCAGGCCCAATAGTTAAACTTGGGAAGCCAGAAATGATAACACTTTATTTTTCTAGTGCGAGGAATCCAACCCCTAACGAATTCCCTCGATACAGTAACTTCATTCGTGTATCACTTTTATACGAATGAATTCCTCGCACTAGAATTTAAGGATTATCATTTTTCTCGTCGAATTGTGTAATATTACATTCAGAGGGGTTGAAAATGTTTGGGCCCTTGATTAAAAGTTTAATCCCAACATTTTCTGGAGGCCATACACCAGGATTTTTGTTTCAATTCAGCAGAGACCGTCCCCACCATAGGGAAACGCATGAAACGGAGTGTGGTGGGGGAAGCAGGAGTTTGAGTTGGGGCCTATCCTGCCCACCCGTTTTTGTTGGTCGGAGAGGGTAGTGTGGACCTCCTGAGATGTGTTCGGGGGAAATGGGACTACTATCCCTGCTCCTACCCACTAAACCCCCACTATCCAGGCCCAAGGAACAAGGCCCCTTCCCTCTCCCTATGTCCACCAGAGCCATAACATCCTCGGTAGCCTGCTGTTCCCATACATCGGGGGTGTTCTACCTGATCTGGCACCACTAGCCTGTTAAGGCTGTAGTTCTGTAATTCTGGGCTGTAATTCTGAACCTAGAGCTGACCCATCCCTTATACACTGTTCAACCTATATTATTACCTAGCTGAAAGACCCATGTCTGACCTAACCTCCCATCATTCACCGTGATGTACATATACCTGTCCGTTTACCAGCCGCATTTCTCGCAGCCAGCGAGAATCTAACGGCGAATATTCACAGAAGGAAGAGGAGCATTTACCTAGAATATTGCGGCCGTGAGGGGAATGTCTCATTTTTTGCCCGGCGAACAACCCAAAGGCCTTATGAAATTTAAACAACACCTTTCATTCGTTATGCACTGAACAAGCACAACGCAGGGATGGGTGTCCAGGACCGAAAATACGGCGCCGCACCGGGCCGGGGACTTTGCGCGCAAAGATACGATATCTCGCGCCCTTCCTCGCTCTCATGAATATTTAAACTGGATATTAAAGGCGCAAAATCACAGCACTACCGCGCCCTTCTCCCTTGGCAACCCTTCTCCCCCGTCGCACCCCTCTGCTGGCTTTTCGAGCCTTTAACCACCCCATCCTACCGCTTCGAATTTCGAGCACAATCGATCCCGGCAGGCCCTTGAATCACGAGCAACGGTTCGGAGCTACGGGGAAAGTCGAGAGCAGAGCCGAGAACGGCGGGAGGATTTCCGCGACATCGACGAAAGTTCGAAAAGATTGAGATCTCCGCCGGAAGCCGCCGGGAACCTAGGACAATTAAGTACGGTTACGTTTCGATTGAATCGACGATGAATGGAATGCGAACTTCGAGCATACTGTGTGATAGCTACTCAGCCCCGGAACGCTTTTCGACGGTTCAATTTGCTGGTCCTAGAGAATTGCTTAGCATGTTAATACAAGGTTAGACCTAGGTCTAGGTGCCTATCAGCTTCTAGGTCTAGCTACGTCCAGCTTCTATCTTTTACATCTGGGCTAGAGTTTGATAAGCTCCAACCTAAGTGACTTCGTAGATCCAGGGCTGGGTTAGGTCCTACACTTTAGGTTCTAGATGTAGAGCACCACTTAGCATGCTCAGTACAGAATTAGGCCTAAGTCCAGGTGCCTATCGTAGACCTAGAAAGGTCTAGCTATGTCCAGCTTCTACCTTTTACATCTGGGATAGAATTTGATAAGCTCCAACCTAAGTGAGTTTGTAGATCCAGGGCTGGGTTAGGTCCTATACTCAAGGTTCTAGATGTAGAGTACCGTTTAGCATGTTCAATATAGAATTGGGCCTGGGTCCAGGTGCCTATCAGCTTCTAGGTCTAGCTACGTCCAGCTTCTATCTTTTACATCTGGGCTAGAGTTTGATAAGCTCCAACCTAAGTGAGTTCGTAGATCCAGGGTTAGGTCCTACACTCTAGGTTCTAGTTGTAGAGCACCCTAAAAATTAACCAAAAAGGAGTAGCATTGAGGAAAATGCTTTCGAGGCTTCTAGGAAACGTCGGCATCCCCTAAAAGAAACAACCCCCTTTTAGACTCGGTCAACTCGCACGTGCAGACGCGCAGGCACGGCTAAATCTACTTCGTAGAACAATAAGCTGTGCTCAAGTTCGTCGTGAAACAATAGACGATCGATTCCCCGGGTACGTCACAGGAATTTCACGGGACCACGAAGATTTTACACGGTCGCCTCTAACCTTTAGCCTCCTCTCCCTTCGTGGCGTGACGAATTTCGTTCCGTACGACCCGGCTCGGCCTGCCGAAACTTTCGACACGCTCGATATTCCGCTAAAATACCCGGCCCGCTCCGGCCCGACGTCTTTGTTGGCCAAAACACATGGAAACGTTGTTAACCGAACATCGACTGGTCGAATGAATAATGCAGCAGCGTCTCCGGTAATCTGCGGATGACAAAAGCTTCGGCTGGTTCTATACAACGGATCGTGGTTTAATCAATTAGCCGAAAGAACGAGCTCGATCACGCGATGACATTATTGCCGTTGAAATTTTATGAAAATTCCGAAAGTTGATTTTAGGTGATATTTTCGTAATTGGATCTATTTAATGATCGATCTCGCGATCAAAAATTCGGAAACAATTCACCGTCGTGTGCGCTACTAGGTAGAATGTTCATGAATTTCTTTTCGTAATTTTTTGGTGAGTGGAATTGAAAAATATAGTATTTTATTCATATAAGTGCCTAGCATGCGTCTGCCTAGGGACATAAGGACATAAACAAATTTCCAGCTTCATTATTTTTTTATGGGTCTTCGATGACTATATTCGTGGCATTTTTCTAATGAAAATGATACCAAATACGATATTTACCCTCGTGGTAGGGGTACCTCCCTACTGATAATGTTTCAATGTTATTCGCATAGACTAATGTGGGCGCTCTGAATCTATGATGGTCTTGAATGTGCTTAGATCTTTTATCAGCTGGATCTACGATGGAGTTATCGTAGAGGGGTTTGTTCCGGAGCCCTATCGAACAATCCTCCCAAAAATGAATTTTGGGCGCAATTTCAGCGTCTTGTCGGACTGCATTGAAATGCGAAGAGCAAAACGGGTTGAGATTTGAAAAACGGAGGTACCGTGGAATGATCTTGGAGCGTCGACGCGTTGAACTAACAATAATCCATGGAAATAATGCTGTCTGCCGGGGTAGACGTCAGTCCCGATGTCCGCGGCACTTTCCATATCGCCCTTTAACCGGTTCAACGTCATCCATTATGAAAAGAGCCCCCCAGTGGCGCGGCGGCACTCTTTCAATGTCAAGTATATCGCCACTCGGAATCCTATTGGAGCCGGTTGTTTTCTACTGACAGACACGTTTCATTGGGGACGGGGTCCATTGTGAAGGCTGAATCTAATTTTGAGAGGGGTAGGTGGGCGCGGCGTTACAGTCGTCGGTTGTCTGGGTCGGCTGTCGTCAACGTCGCAACAACGTAAACAAGTTTCCCGCGGCCGACTAATATCTAACGTGACCCCGGACGCGCGTCAGGCTTAAAAGCAAATCTTCGTTCCGGGCATTTAGGACCGCCCGCTGTCTGCGTTTTTGATGCGTCAACACACGAACGGACACGCACACACACATAGAGAGAGAGAGAGAGAGACACGCGAAAGCCTCGCCCCGATCCGGAGCACACGCAGCCTCGAATGATATTTCGAGTACCGTTCGTCCCCACGCTCCGCCACACAGATCAATACGCCCATAATTGTTTGAAATCTATATGCTGTCCTTTTGATACCGATACCCTATGTTTCGCGTGCTACTGCCAAGTCGTGATCCATCTCCGGACAATGGTGACGACCAAAGGCGAATGTACCTAGAGCCACCCTATTGTTAGAATATCGCTGTTAACCTAGACCTAGTTAGATCTGACTGGAGCTGTGTTTGGTGTGGGAATCATTAGGTGTGATATTGTTAGGGTATCATTGTCAACGCGGGTGTAATTAGACCGTCTCGAACCAAGAAATTTGATTAATACAGCGGAAATTTATCTTTTAACCTCGATCTAGTCCGAACAAAAGCTCAAAGACCGTCGACAAGCACGCGATTCAAAGCTGCACAAGCATCTTTCTCCATTATCCTCGTAGACTCTAGCTCGCAAATAAACCTTGTCCCATCGTTACGAGCTGTTTTGTCGGATTACCGAAAGAACAAGGTCCCCGGCAGAGGCCGTCCGATGGGAAGCATGATTTACGGGGAACGAGACTTTGCTGACTCGTTGTTCCCGTTGTTAATGAATGTTCGCGACGTCCCTGCTGGATTTATGCGTAATGCACCTGCCAAGTTTTTTCGATGCATTTCGATGAACACAGCGTGTCCGGAATCCTTAAGTACAAAAGGACGATCAATTAAGAGGGACCTTAACGAGATCGTGGTTCCGCGATTCGATGGTCAGTTCGATGATTTCCGGGAGAGGCGAGACGTCACCGCATTTTCCAAATAATCAAAGGCCGTAGCTTTTGAAGCGTCTCGTTAAAATTAAACGTCGCCGGCTAACAAGGCAACGGGCCGGTCATAATGAGCAACTTCTGCCGGCGACAAACAAGTTGCCAGTCTTTTCAAAAATCGCGTGGGGCTCCATGTGCACGCGGTTTCATTAAGCATGCTCGCTTTACGCGATCCCGGAACTATTCCGGCGAGCGAAAGAACAAAGCGGGAACATCGCCGCCGGGGTTTCGAAGGAGTTTTTAGGCGGACCCCGACTGCTTTACCATGGTTTTTAACTCGATCGCGCTTTCCAAGAGCAACTTGCAAAATTAACATTTTCCTTTGATTCCTGTTGGTCCGCTCTTGTCTTTGCATCATACTTTGAACATCGTTCCACCAGTGACGTCACGATCCCGGACACGTTATTATACGCGCAAAGAAAGAAGGCACGAGAAACTCGTAGGTACCACGTGGTCTCCCACTACGCGCTATACAAAAGGCATGGAGCCTTGCGTCAAGAGTGGGGATTCGCCGTTCCCCCTGCACCCCACTGACGAAATTCTGTGCCTTCTTTCTTTGCGCGTATAATACACTGTAGCTTGGTGACGTCACTCGGCTACCGACTATAGCGCTTCTCCCACTGTTTTTCCTCGAATTGCCACGATCTGGTAACGGTATCTAGGATAGAACGAGGGACCGAGTACAGCTGGTCGGGTTTTATGCTTTTCCTCCCACCCCCAGCGAACCCCGGCGAAAGTTTCTTTCCCCCATTTCGGAGAGGTTTCTCGGAGGTTCGATGTAATCCAACAGGGTCCCGGACGCAGTCCCGATGATCCCACGCAACACCGTTTCCGGCCAGGTCTTCCAGACATCCAGAGACTCCGTTCCTAATTGCCCGGTGGCGGAATCCTCGGGAAACGCCATTACCACGGACAAAGAGTGGATCCGTTATCCTGTCCGGGCGGATCGTTGAAATATTGCCAGGTGGCGGATATCAACCACGGCCTACGGGAATGGCTGCCATTCCTTACCGGCAGCTGACTCCGGATTAACCAGGGTACAGCCCTATTGAAACCGTCGAGGATCGATTTTTTCCGAGACCGGATAGTCTCGTCCTTCGAAAGGATTTTCAGAGAAGTTTCATTCAAATGTTCGCAGAATTACGAAAGTTCCGAGACGAAACATGTGTGCGTGTAATGCTGAATTGAATTTTTTCTAACCCTTTGTAATTGATATAGTTGAATCAAAAGCACCGGTCTCCTCTCGTCTGTTGTATATCGATTGTCCGATCGGTCCTCAGGTGCGCTCGACGTGGAGGACTCGGTTCGATGTCCCCTGCGATCGCTCGAATTTCATAGCCTCATCAAGGATTCAGGATTGCGTTCAACTTGATGACAGGGCCTTCAGAAGGCTGCGCCAACTCGGGGTCTACAATCGCAGAAGACGACAATGCGCCGATATCATTAGTCCGTGTAGTATTCCGTTTACCGAATTATGCGACCTAATTCGGCCAACGCGTTCCACTTAAAAAAAAGGTTGCAGGATCATTGAAACATTAAAAAGTCAACGTCCATGTCGTTAGATCCAGCTGATCAAAGACCTAAGCACCTTCAAGACAATCATAGGTTATGAACGCACGTTAATCTACGCGAATAACATTGAAACATTAAAAAGTCAACATCTATGTCGTTAGACCCAGCTGATCAAACACCTAATTGAAGCACCTCCAAGACAATCATAAGTTCAAGGCACGCACGTTAATCTATGCGATTAAAAATGTTCGTAGAGAGAGATAGTTCAGGTCTGGAGGACTGTACAGCGCAACTACGGAGAACCCTAAGTCCCGGCTAAACACAGCCGAATGTCTATAACTCCGAGAACTGGTCCGTCTCGAATTAACCTCTCTCAATTAAGACAATGGTCCCCCGGTTCCCCGGACATCCTCTTCTCATCGAAGCGAGAATGGAGGACCTAAAAGGAAGGATCTCAGAGGTTCTCAGGCCAGCTTCCATCCCCCTGCCAGGGCTGCTCCGGCGAATGTATATTTATGTAAAACTCGAGGATTCGACAGTGGAGGACTTCGGTCAAGAGATTGCTAGCTTTGGGTCTGGCTTGTTGGACGGATGTTGAGCAAGTGAAACGGGAAACTTTGTTCCTTCGCCATTAAGCGAGTTATTATTCCCCTGATGGCCCATCAATTTTTACACACTTAAGCGATCCGCGGTTGAAGAAATATTTAAAAAATAGGGGAACCAATTAAAAATACAAACTTACGCTACATCGAGTATACAATATGTGGCTAGACACATTCTAGATTAATTTCAAAATGCATAGGCGTAATGTGCAGCACAGTTCGGACCTGAAGAAGTGGTTCGAATGACTGTGAATTTTGCATCCGCTTAAAACCATGGCCACGGGGTATCGATCAGGGTAGTACCAGCTGCGAATGGAGCAACACGACGTCACGGAATGCGGGAGTCGCTCGGAAAACGCGATACAGGAATGCAGGAGCAAGCACCGGAAGGAGAAACGTCGATACGCCTCTCGTTCCCTTTCAACGATTGCTTCGTCTCGAAGGAGTACTCTCGCTTTCACGGAAGACGATGGGGCTTATCGATTAATCGGTAGCCGGTCGGACAGAGAGAACTTGAAGTGTCTACGACTTCGAGCCAGCCAGGTCGATCCGGATACGTTTATCTTCGCGCGAACGTCGTCCCCGGCAATTTAATTGCAGAAAGAAATCATCCAGCAGGAGATTGATCGTTCCGGCAGGAAATATGGGGAACGAGTAAATTAAGAGATGGTGGCAGCACTGCGCCAATCGAGGACACGTTTCAAGGTGATCGGGAAACAGCTGATTGTGCAAATGTGAACTGTTAATTAAATCAATCCTGCACAAATCAGTCCCTGGTAACTATCAAGGTGAATCTCAGGGATGCACATTTAGGGAGGACCTTATTTTTCGATTTTTTTTGTGGAACAACCCCTAGAATGGTGCCACTGGACGAAAAAATAATCTGTGCATAATTGGAAATTGATTGAATAACGAGGAATGGTCACGAATTTTTTAAAAATGAATATTACCTTTTGTTCCTAAATTGTTAGTAAATAAAAAACTATATATTGCAGTGGAGAAAATCGAGTTGCAAAATCAAAAAAATGTCAAAGTCGACGTGGCACCATTTCACGTTATTCGATCAATTTGAAATTTTGCACAGATTATTTTTTCCAGTGGCACCATTCTAGAGGTTGTCCCACAAAAAATCTGCAAAATAATTATCGCCAAGTATAACGAAGGTGCACCCAAATGCACATTTCCCAAGAAAATTCGCCGTATGCCGGGTCACGTCTCGGAGACACACTGCCATGAATCCTGTCCCTCGATTCTTCATCGTCCTCAACCCTAACTCGTCAGGTGGGAGAGAGAAGGAGCGTCACTCTCATCAACGGCGAGTCCTCGAATCGGGATGCGCCTCGGTGGCTACGCAGCCTCTGTATCGCCCATCCCTCCACGCCTTACCCGGCTTTCGACGGGTACATTATGCAATGAGGGTACTCGTCGAGCCAAGGGTGCTTTTCGCCGGTAAGACCCGCGAGGGTGTCTAAGGTCGGCCCACCCCCCTCCGACTCGAAAACATTTCTTGCACGCTGAGTAACGGTCTGTTAAAAGTTAGATTAGTCTAAGTAGCCTAAAAGCTCTAATGACTAAATGACAAAGAGAAAAACGTCTCCGAGGAGACGAAGGATGTCCTCCCGGCCAGACGAACGAGGGTAAGTAGTTCTTTACTATGATTTGGGTCAGCGACCCGTTCACCGTTTTGTCACTTCGCTAATATTTTGCAAGAAATACGACGGACTATCTAGTAAGACTCGAACTACACCCCCGACTTCTTAATTGACGTTTTCGACGATTACCTCGGGATTCTAGAACTGTTTTGCAACTACGATAAAGGGGCTGTCCCCGTGCACGCGAACTTCACGTCCTTTCTGCATTCATCCTTGCAACTTTGGCTCTACCTTGGCCAGAGAGGACTTTAGGAAGTATCCTGGAGAAAAATGACAGTGCACCCTGGTCGGTGGGAAATTCAGAATATCAATCTTAACCCTCGAGTCACCACTAAAAATTGCTGCACGTGATTAAATATTTTGGTAGCTAAATAATTTAAGTACTGTTTGAGATATTCTATCAATAAAATGGAATTATTCTAGATCGGAAGGAATGTTAAATTTTCGAGTTAAAATAGCTTTAAGGGGTTAGAAACTGATGAGACTGTAATATGAACGCAGAATTCATTTTCTGAAGTCCCTTGACCACGGCCTGGGCGGAATGAATCTGGAGAGTCAAAGGAGTCAAGAATTTTAACGAATTTATTCTGCAACGTTCCCAGCCTTGGGAAGGTATCCACGTACTCGGCTACTCCGCTTCGTCGAACATTGTTGACATTCTGTGTCCCTCGAACACTTCAAAGGGTCGAACCGGGCAAAATAGGAAAAAAATGATAACCACGCAATAATATCCGCGACGTGATCAAGCACGTAGGAAATTTCGCTGTGGAAGCAATAGACGAGCCAAAGAACGCCCGTCGGAAAGAACGAGCCGTGGAGGTCCTCCTGGTTTAATCATTCTTCTGGAATTCGAGCCCTGTCTGAGGGTCCACGAAAAAGGGAAGGTTCTTCTTCCTAGATCACCATGCTTCGTTGAACAGAAGACGTTAAGGGAGTCTTAATATCGGAGGTACTTTGGGGTCAACCCCTTCTCGAATCATTGTCATTTATTATATCGTAATTAATTACATCGTGGGAATGTCTAATTTAGGGCTGACGTATATTCTGATTCAGCTGTGCTGTTTCTGGATCAAGAATGTCATATACAGGGTGCCTAAAAATTCCTTCAATATCCGGAAGTAGAAGGTTCCTGAGATCATTTGAAGCAACATTTTCCTGTGCAAAAATGCCGTCCGTGGCTTTGTTAATGAGTTATTAACGAAAAACCAACCTGTGCCAACACGCGTCTAGGTCGCGCTCTGATTGGTCTGTGTTTTTCGTTAATAACTCCTTAACAAAGCCGCGGGCGTCATTTCTCCAAAGGAAAATGTTGCTTCAAATGATCTCCGGATGTTGAAGGAATTTCGAGACGCCCTGTGTATATTTTTTTTTAACAACGGTACACTTCACCAGCAAAAAAATAAAAAGAATTGCAGACGTCATTTTTGCAAAGGAAAATGTTGCTTCAAATGATATCAAGAACCTCCCATTTCCGGATGTTGAAGGAATTTTGAGACACCCCGTAGGACCCCGCATACCCTCAAGAGTTTATCGCAATTTTCATGGCAGGTTGCCAGGTGATTTTTAAACGTCTCGCGCCTCCATGGCAACCGGAGGAGATCAACAAAATTGCGGCCTATCAAGTGATCAAGAGATAGTCACCAATTTAAGTCTGGAGATCGTTCAAAGTCTTTCAATGTGCCCGGCGCTTAATGGCCGGTAATAAATGGAAAAAGCCGCAGATATCTATCATACTTATTCTAGCGGTTGGAAAAAGGTGTGCCGTTAAGAACGGCTGACGGTCTGTCGCGAATAACGGTAACGACGCGTGGTTGATTCATAAGTAGAGAAGAAAACGGAATGAAAACAGTGGTGCGGGGGAGGGGTAATGGTGGGGAGAGATGGAGAAACACGTTGCTCGGTGGAAGCTGGTGCCGCTTCTCTGCGAAACGGAGTCACGAGTGGAGGGAACGTAAAAAATTTTCCCCTGAATCATCCCCGGGGCCGGAGTTTCGCAACAACTCTCGTTACGGTGTCACCCCTGCCCTAAACCCGAGGATCGTCTGCGTGAGCCAGCAGACGTTCGCGTTGTTATTGCGACGCGGGAGTAAAAATAACGCGCTGTATCTTCGCCGGTCGTCGACGAGTCACAGGTCGGCGACGGCGTCCCCTCTGCGACCGTGTCGGGGGTCATTTTAGGGAAATTTTAGGGGTGATTCGAGGGCCCGATAACAGAATGTAATTGCACACTTGCGGCGAAAGTCGCCCACCAACTGAAAGCGACGGGTCCGACTCACGGGGACAGTGGTTCGCAAGTTCTAACGGTTTGTCAACATTTCTTTCCATGCGGCTCGTTTAACGGGTTCCATTGAAAGACACAAATTTCCCCGACAACATTTTAACGACTCCAGGTTTGACCGACAACTACTTTGGCCGACAATGATTTTGACCGACAAAAAATCTAAAATCATTGTCGGCCAAAGTAGTTATCAGTCAAATTAGTGACGGTCAAAACCATTGTCAGTCAAATTCGTTGTCGGTCAAATCTGGAGTCGGTGAAATGTCGATGAAAACCGTGTCGGGGAAAGGGTCTAGCAGACTAAGAATGTAAATACCCTTAACTATATCATTTTTTTTCTCGGTTGTTAATTAGAATATTCTCATAAAAAAATACGAAGATACTCGTACTTACATCCTTTATAACATATATTTGTTTCACAATTGTGATCAAATTATTAAGGATAAAAAAAAATTATTTAATTTTTTAGAGGTGGGAATTTCAAACAACCCTTCGAGCACTTTCAAAAAATTCAACAACAACAATGTTCTGTTACCTATCTAATACATATAAAAGTTACTGAGAAACCAGCTGGGTCCTTACTTATCGAGAGTTTAATGTACCTACTAGTTAACATTCGAGAGATGGTACAGGGTTCAAGGTTAGGTCTCGGCAACGTTGAAGATGGTCGATCGAGTTTTCATTTATTCCAGAACCCGGGAAAGAAGTAGTTCGAATCGCGGGATATACAAAAAAGTTGGTGGGCTCCTAATTGAAAGTCGATACCGAGCGGCAAGCGTAAACTTCGATTTCCATATTGGACAGGCACTCGGCGCGGAGTTTAAAGCGGCAATTTAAATTATTTCGCATAAGCCGTCGCTACGTTCACGGGGAATTTGTCATGAGCTGGCGCAGCGAATTCGATGTAATCAAGATACACAATTCCATTTCAATAAATGGATCACATGATAATGTTGTCGTGTAAACGAGCGGGGGATACAGAACTGGTTCGCGTCACGGGAGCGTGCGTTGTGCATTATACACGATGTGCCGGCGCTTGACGAGTGATAAAAGCGACTTTGATAGAAATTCTGTCGGCGGGAATCATGTTTCATTGTCGCGTAAATGAACGCTGGATTCTTCGCCTGTTTTAAGAGATCCTCGATTATTCCTGTATAACAATCCGGTTAACTAAATTAAACCGGCGATTTGATCACTTATCGGCTGGAGAATAGTTTTAACGAAGTTTCAACCCCCTACCTTCGCTGACGGGGATAGGCGTAGTGAAATATTTTTAAAAAGAAACCCGATACGTACCCATTATCGTTTTACATGTCAGGGAATTTTTTACAATTTTTTAGTTGAAAATTCTGGTTCCAGAAAATTCTACAATCTATCTATTTCGCTGATGGTTAACAATTATATTATTCCCGTGTTCAGGGGGGTGCAAGTAATTTTTAATGTGCACACACAGTTAGACACAGTTGAGAATTGTCGAAGTTAATATTTTTCCAATTTTTTAGTTGTAAAATTCTGGTTCCAGAAAATTGTACAATCTGTCAATTTCGCTGATGGTTAACAATTATATTATTCCCGTGTCCAGGAGGGTGCAAGTAATTTTTAATGTGCAGTTAGACACAGTTGAGAATTGTCGAAGTTAATATTTTAAGAAAACAGTTTTAATGGAATCGCGGGAATATCATTCGCGAATATAGAGAAAGTTTGAAAGGCGTATCTTTAATGCTCTATTTCCGATAGCCAATCTTTCCAGGCAGAGTATTGCACTCTAATAAACGTTTGCCGCAGGGGGGAGTATAATTATCTTTGCGCGTCCCCTTCCAGCGTGTAGGAAAAGTCCGCGAAAGAAAGGAAGTTAACGCAGCTTCCAGTGAATCGTCTAAATGAATGGATTCCCGGGGCAAGCCAACGCTCGCGAATTAAAATAATTCTCCAAATTAAAATCTTTATTACGCGAATCTCAAACGCGACCCGCGCGCGCAGACAGCAGCGGTCGGGACCGAGGGCCGGTCTCGACGAAATTATTTCGAAATTAGAGATGAAAGTGATTTAGACAGAGAGGGTTAATTATCCGTGGCCCGTAAAATGGAAACCTTTCTGAATTCATCGCCGCTTTATTTACTTCCTCCAAAGAAACACAGACTCGCACACGCCTACGGGTTCTTCCTCCTGCTTTTTCACCCTCGCCCCACCACCCTTCGCCTTCTTCTATGCGCGTTCCACGTTTGCGTGGATGGGAAAGAATATAATTTCAGAACCGGCGGGGATGGGAGACTGATTAAACGGCCGTTAAAGGGAAATGAATTTTAAACGCGATTTCTGCGCGAGACCAAAGGAACGCGTGTGAGCTCATTTTATGCAAACGTACAATTCCACGCGCGTACGCAAACTCGCTAAAACGCTTCACTCGATCATCGACTATACTCGATGACTGGTCCACTATTCTTTTTTTTAAATTTCAAATATCAATTATTTTTTGTTTAATCAACGAATTTGAAGAAACTGTTTTTTTTTAAATATTGGAATTGACTATACTCAATGACTGGTCCACTATTCTTTTTTTTATTTCGAATGTCAATTATTTTTTGTTTAATCAAAAAATTTGACAAAACTGTTTAAAAAAAAGATTGGAATTGACAGTCTGGTGGTTCGAATAGTCACTCCGGGAAGAATCGGCAGGCACAATCACAGCCGGAAAAAAGGACTGAAGGTTAATTACCATCAGCAGAAACGCTCAGTGAACTAGTGCACGATCAGGATCAAGTTACACGGTTGTGCAACTCGCATAATTGCTATCACCAGGATTGCTGCATTGTTAAACGTGTCCGCATAGACAGTTAACGAGTACCCTAATTATTGGTATCCCACCTGGCGGACTTGTACCTCGAACACTATACGCAACACTGTTGCGTATTCCATCATGTAACATGCAATCGAAATTGAACAGACTGCATGCACACACCTCGTTCCTATTTTTACCATTCACAGTTTCGTTTATAAGTACTGTAAGTTACTACCTTAAATAAGAAATTTTTAAAAAATTTATTATAAAATATATTAAACTTATATATAATATTTATATATAATATATAATATAATTTAGTATAAGTTTATATATTATATATTTAATATAAGTTTAAATATATATTATATATAATATATTATAAACATAATGCAGCGAGAAATTTCATGTACCCTCCTGGAATATTATTATACAACGATTTTAATAAGGAAATTAACTGATTCAACAATAATACATAAAAATTTATAAAAATAACTAACAAATCAAACAAAAAATATATTCTAACATGTGTTATTCGAAAGATATTATTTAATTATATATTTTAGTTCAAACCTCAAACGTCTCTAAATTTTTCGATCCGGACCAGTGTGGGGCGTGCCTCTCCCAAAATAAATGGAACGAATAAGAATCAGCATCGGACTGCAACCCGTGGATCCCGAGTTTGTGTAGACAGTGGGCGGTTTCAAAGCGGGCGAAAGAGACAGGCTGATTAAACGTCGGTCGAAGAGGAAATGAATTTTAAACGCGATTCTCATAAACCGCGGCGCGGATGCGCGGCCGTGAATGGTAGCCGGAAATGATCGCGGGGCCGCGCCCTGGTGAAACCTCGAAAATCGTGGCCGGTTTTACGCGCGGCGAGGAATCGGTCGAAGCGTGTCGTGGCCGGGCTTAGGTTTCTTCGGTGAAATTGATTTAGAGGTCCCGGCGATTAAACAGCGCGGCCGAAAACTCGCAACAAAAGTCAACGGTTGGCGCGGCCGTTTTATTAACACGATATCTCGACAGATATGAGTTTGAAAGCTATTATATAAGCTCGGGAATGCGCGCGGGCGCGCAACCCTCACTCTTTCTCTGTCTAGCGCGCCACCCCCGCGTTCTGCTGAAGTTTTAACCATTGTTTCGCTCGTTACGAGGTTTCAGCAGTTGCTCTCACGAAGTTCACCCCCTCTACAAACCCCATCCTCTCTATCTTTCTCCCTCACTCTCGAGTTTCCCCCGACTCTGCTGGAAAAGTTGAAACAATTCCGCGCTGCGGCCAGATAAAACCGCGAAAAACGGATGAAAATTGCCCGGAAAAATAAATGCCGGGTCCAGGGAGCGTTGAGCCGTGCCACGGAACACGTTTCACTGATCGCGGGGGCGAACTATTAATCGTTACGCCCTCGGAAGCCGCCTCTTGCCCCCAAAGGACACTGTACACGCTCGCCTTGATGCGACCTCCGACCCGCCAATTGTTTTCTAACGGTCCATTCACGGCATCGGTGCAGATTTTCCTTTTTCTACTCCATTTTGTCAGCCGGTCCAACTACCCTCTTGACGTATCCTTAAAATGACCTTGACTAATCCCGAACGATTTTCGAAAATAAAATAACTCACCACTTGTAACACTGCACTAGAATTCTGTCGAGGTATCCTCTCCTTCCGGGAATCACCGCATTGTATACACCAAGTGGCAAATTCTGTAACAAATAATAATAATATAATAAAATAGAAATATAATAAATTATACATAAAAATAATAAAATAAAGAAAATAATAAAAATAATATAATAAATTGAAATAGTCAACAATATTTTCAACAAGCTGTAATCCATTTTTTAAAAACCGAGTACAGTCTCATTAATTCAGCAACAATGTTCAACAGTCTCCTAGCAACTGGTAAAATTACATTGAACGGAGCGTGAAATAATTTTCACTATTTTCAGTGTAGCGCAGTGCTAAAAAGCTGATAGCATCAGCATTCGTTCCGATATTTGATGATCAGCTCGAGGTAGGCGAAAATCGAATACGAATCGTATTTCCCGCGTTTCGGTCCGGAAGGAACCTCGACACTAGTCCGCGTACAAGTTACAGTGTATACGGTCAGCGCTCGGACGTGTATCTATGTTTAAGCACTTTCAATTTCCGTTAAGGGACCATGGGAATAAATATGCCTGCCAGCACTTCGCAAAATGGCAAGTTATGCTGATTCCAAATGCATTGCTCCCTGTAGAGCTTGCATGATTACGAAATTATTTTTCGGGGAACTGCGTCGACAAACTCGAAATGTTCGTTCAAACATTTGCAAATTGAAAAGCCATGTTTGTATCTCTATCTCTTTACTATAACTCTTCGAGCATAAGAGATATCAGGATGAAATTTCTACTAAAAAATTATTTCTTTTTACTTGTAAAAAAAACACATTTCTTTTTACTTGTAGATTATGTTGGAATGAATTAAAAATATTATGATGTTGTGAATAATTCAATCAGAGTCTTATAGAAATTTAATTGAACAATTTGTACACAGCAATGATTAAAAATTAATTGTAAGCAATTATAATGAAATGCATTTATGCAAATCGATACAGAGAACTCGATTAAAAATTTACCTATTTCATTACGAGGTTATTCAACATGCAAAAGATAAATTTCAGCAATGATTGAATTACATTTTTGTGAGTCGATCAACAGGAATAGGAACGGAGGAACAATTTGATTATTTTGTTGGTGGGGAAATGGTGCAGGCTGAATAAATTAGGACAGTGAGGTATCGATGCAAGTCAGTGAGCATTGTTTGCAGTGGACTTTGCGGCACCCTTACAGAACCAGCAGGTACAGCTGTCTGAATCGAATAGGTATCGGACGAAACAGCAGGATTGCGATATACGTGCAGTCCCGCGACAAATCCTAGCTCGAGGATACGATATTCTCGGGGAGACGGAAAGATTTTGTGGACATCCGTACACAAGCGGGCTCGGAATCGACACATGCCCGTGAGAAACTGTGCATTCGAGGAACGGAAACCTCGAAGTTGATTCTTCGGTGTAATATCTGCAGTCTGGTCGGCAAACAAACTTGTCTATGCTTTCTCGCGCGGGATTGTCGGGCTCTGCTACTCCTCTCAGCATTTATCTTTCCCTGTTCGAAATATTCGATCAGATTCTCACAGAAATAAAAACCATTCGATTACTTGATCATTCGACTTCCCATTATCCAATATTAAATGTGGATCTTAAACAAATGAAAGTCGGTTCCTGGACCAGCCATTGTCCGAATTTTCAGATAAATAGAACGATAATAATTCTTTCGCCGAGTACGCGGGAGAACGAAACATATGGTGAAATTAATTTTGGCAGCCGCTGGATTTACGATACGTCCAGTAGAATTAAAATAAAAAATATTGTTGTGAAATATTATGACTGTGTTAGATTTATGATTTACGGAGGAATCGAAACAAATGAAAATATAGTCTCTCTCTCTTTGCATGTCGGAACAAACTGCGCGTGGAGGGAGGAAGAGGAGGAATCCTTCGCTCGGAATTGAACACACAAGCAGCGCAAATACGGTTATGTTATTTAGGGCGCACCGTTTGCATGAAAGTCTCATACTGCGGAATTATTGTTTGACTATCGTTCGCGTGGAGCGGCAGATAAAACTACGCGTAATGTCTGTCCGTAAAAGATTCACGGAGCGAACACGATCGGTCCCAAGGAACCCGTAGAGGCAGAAAAACCGCCCTCGCAGGAGGCGATCTTTTAAACGCAAAACGCACTGGTGGAACGAGTGTAAAACAAACCATCTCATAAAATGTGCACCCGAAGATGTTGCTCGGATCACATAAAACCGATAGCGCCTCGGAAGCTCTGAATATTTTACTCAACAAATCGTGAACTGTGCCCGTTCAACTGAATCGGAATGAATAACCCCTCTCGGCGTTGTCAAGCTTCTACCCCGACTCATGTTTCAGCCAAGCTTCTGCACTGTTTCGAGGCCGGTTGGGACCCCTCAAGTTGGAAGTTCTGCAGTTCAGTGCGCTGCAGTTGGGACTCCCAAGTTGGGAGTTTTGGAGTTAGGACACCCAAGTTGTGAAGACCTCCTCGAGTTGGGATTCCCTCAACTTTGGACCCCCTCGAGTTGGAAATCCCTAAACTTTAGACCCTCTCGAGTTGGGACTCCCCCAAGTTTGAACCCCCTCGAGTTGGGATTCCCCCATGTTTGGACCCCCTCGAGTTGGGATTCCCCCAACTTTGGACCCCCTCGAGTTGGGATTCCCCAAACTTTGGACCCCCTCGAGTTGGGATTCCCTAAACTTTGGACCCTCTCGAGTTGGAATTCCCCCAAGTTTGAACCCCCTCGAGTTGGGATTCCCCCATGTTTGGACCCCCTCGAGTTGGGATTCCCCCAACTTTGGACCCCCTCGAGTTGGATTTCCCTAAACTTTGGACCCCCTCGAGTTGGGATTCCCCCAACTTTGGACCCCCTCGAGTTGGAATTCCCTCAACTTTGGACCCCCTCGAGTTGGATTTCCCTCAACTTTGGACCCCCTCGAGTTGGGATTCCCCCAACTTTGAACCCCTAAAGTTTGAGCCCTCTCAATTTTGAACCTTAAGTGTGGACCCCCTTAAGTTTAAACCATTCTCAAGTTTGAACCTCTCAAATGTGGACTCCTTAAAGTTGGGACCCCTCAAGTAGGGAGCCCATCAAGTTCAGCTCCCACAACCCAGTGTCCAAAAAATTCTGAAATAATCTTTAATTCCCTGGAGCAGCGTTATCGATCTGGAACGATGTCCGTTTTGATCGCTGGTAAACTTTATATCCCGATCGCGGTGTCAAGGTATCCGGTAGCAAGTACGGTGTCCCCGGAGCCGTGTCTGAGGGATGACCGTCGCAGGGGACAATCCTTTAAACGCGAAAGATGGCGTGTGCGCGCTCGGACCAGTAGGGTATTCTGGTTCGCGGGCAAAAAGGCTGCAGGCCTGGAGGCGTTTGGCAAACGAGAGGCCGGAGAGAACGAGGCGTAGGAATCGTGTGTCTGGTCGGTGGGTACCGCTCCTACGATCCTCGGACGTTGAAATTGATGGCAAGGACAGAAGTTTAGTGGCCGCCTATATATCCTCGCGGAAGGAGCCCGTGTGCCAGTGCCGGTGCCACCACACCGTAGGTAGGAGAAAAAGGGTGGAAATAGGGGAACACGCCGGAGGAGCAGCAGGCACCAGAAGAGGTTGCGCGCTCTCCCTGAAGTCTGGAGGCTTGTAACGTTGGTAACCGAGCCACCGTGGCTGCAGGATGGTTCGATGGACAAGGGGGGGCGAAGGAGGCAGAGGAGAAGCTGGAGGGAATAGTGGGAGGGCCTCGGAGGATGAGGAGGGAAAAGGGACCCGAGCGAAATGGGGAGGAAAGTCGTGGTCGATGCTCGGTCATCGAGAAAAACTCCTACCCCTCTCTCTCTCTCTCCTCCCTCTGCTATTTCACTCTCCGAGCCTCTCTTCTCTCTTTCTCTCTCTTCCTCGATCTGGCTGCCTCTGTTGGCGGTAATCCCGAATGTCTATGGGTGTTCGCGTTCGTGTGCGCAAAAAGAGGAACGCGGAATCGGCTACTCCGTGGAAGGGCCGGAGATCTTAAATCGTCGTCGCATGAAATCGTCCTTGAAAGCACTCGCCATCTCAAGAACCGATCCCGATGTGGACAGACGGTTTCCGAGGATCAGGCTACCCGGTGAATATACATTCGTAATTCTTTGTAGACGTCTCGTACCACCCACGGATCCGATGAACCTGAATGTTATTCAATACGTTCGGTCTGCGCGATGCTGCCGCTGCTAATATCCTCCTGGACAGAAATACTTCGAGGACGATTTCGTGGGAGCACTTCGATGTGTCCGTGTGGGTATGTGAATTTTCACAGTTGGTCGAAAAATTATTTATGCTGTCGACAGTTGTCTCATTTCTATGGATCTTGATCAATACAGTGGCAGACCTAACCTAGATCTAACCTAGACCTCGAGGGAAGGGGATGAAAATATTTTATATCCTTCTGGACAGAAATATTTCGAGGACGATTTCGTGGTAGGACTTATTCCGATGGATCTTGATCAATACAATGACAGATCTAACCTAGACCTCGAGGGAAGGGGATGAAAATATTTTCAGCCCGTTGCTGGCTGCTACTAAATACTCAATGGGCCAGGAATTAATTAAAACTCCGCGGATGATATTTGAATGTGGACTATATTCGAATCTAGGTTAGAGCCAGGTTTGGAATTGAGATATTGGAGGAACCTTCGAATTGAGCTGATCAGATGCTACATTATGCAGCAATGTCTTCCTGGAAGATCGATGCCGGAGAATAATTCGAGACAGTGGTACGATGCTTTGAAGATCTTGTTACGAATTCTATGTAAATACTGTATCGAGGAGAAACGGTATAATTGTTATATCATATTCCCACGCGCGTTTCAAGCAACGCTGGATCCGAACAAAAAATTAAATGATAGAGTAAACGCTGATTAATCTGTATTTCACGCGTGCAACGAATTTACCCTGTTTACAAAGCGCAGACAATACGTATTCATTACCAGTCGGCCGTGTGTGGTGGAACGCATTAATACATTTTATGTAGAATTCTTATGGGAAATCGAGCTGTACGGTCAGCAGGAAAATTAGCGATGACTTGTTTGCAACGAAAATAAACTGTGAGGGAGGGTGGGGGAGGGCATCGGTGAACACCGGTGGATGTTTCACGCCGACGTGACAGATAATGACGTTGTGTAAAATATACCGCGGGTACTTAATGAGGCGAAATATTTGTTTAACATAAAACAAATTCGGTTCATTTAATACACACCGGGGAACACGTCGCTCAATGAAAAATGTGCCTTTTTGCCCGCGCTGAGCTGGTTAACGCGTTTATACGATCCTTTGCGAGCGATCGTGTCCCGTCGATTTTACAAGAAAACAAACGAAATCATTTCCAGGCAGGAAAAATCACACTGCCACACCCCCTGTAGCACGCGCACTGAATTAATAACGGGAGAGCTATCGATAACGAAATATTAAATATCAGTACACTGTCAGGCAATTATATATGTTCCCGTATACAATAAACGGAATCTCGAGTGATAAAATCGAACGCACCGGTACACAAAATTAGATCGATGGCAGAATGTTCATTGAAAGATTTATTGGATAAAATGCAGCGGATATAAGGATTTCACAACGAACCGAGAAGCACGAATGCCCGTCACAGACTAACCATATTTTTGGAACATCTGGAAGGCTACCTGCAATTAACCTTCCCAGGCACAGAGGGGAAGGAATCAACGGGTCTCACGAGCATTCAGACCTGCAGGCTTATTGTGCTGTCCATCCACGGTTACCTGCATAGTGCAACGTTTGATCCGCGCACAAGGAATGCAGGTCATCTCCTGTTGCAGCTGCTGCCGAATTTAGATTTTATAGAATTATGAATACGCCACAGTAAACCCAATTCAGATAGCTCGATTGGAAAAATTTCGATAATAAATGATTCAGAATAAAGGTATTCGCGGGACAAATATTTATAGAAATATTTCTAACGATATACAAAGTTAATATCATAGAAGCTCCTGATACTACTAGACCTACACCAAGAAGGTCCTAAAGCTAATGATGACCCAATTCACATAGCTTGCTCGGAAAAATTTCAATAATAAATGATTCAGAATACAGATATTCATGGATCAAATATTTATAGAAATATTTCTAACGATATACAATGTTAATACCATAGAAGCTCCTGATACTACTAGACCTACACCAAGAAGGTCCTAAAGCTAATGATGACCCAATTCACATAGCTTGCTCGCATAAATTTCGATAATAAATTATTCAGAACACAGATATTCCTGGGTCAAATATTTATAGAAATATTTCTAACGATACATAAATGTTAAGACCATAGAAGCTCCTGATATAACTAGATCTGATTTAGACGTCTTAGAATGATTAGACCCAAACGAAGAAGATCCTAAAGCGAACGATGAGAGGTAAAATGATTCGATAGACAGTTGGAGCAATTGCGTGGAATCCTCAGTCGGGTGGATCAGCTTCGAAATGAATTAAAGGGTAACCTCCTGGCCCCATAAAACCATCCCCTTTACAGCATCACGTTCGACGGAGCTAGTAGCACGCTCTATCTCGACTTATCGTCGAGGACCTTTTATCTTCTTCGACATAACGTAACGCGGACGTTACGACTCTTTCCGTCGTCCTTTGGCGGACATTTCCAAGATAAACCAGACGCTGGAGACCGTCGCGCCGTGGGTGGAGGGTTGTACCTCCTTCTCGAAGGGTACGTGTCGACGTACATGACGCCTAGGGTGGCCGTGTACCGGCCTGGGCCGTGGAAGAAGGATTTACGAGCACATGGAACCTAAGGAGATCCGGAACGGACTGCACCACGGAATATTTGCTGGTGCTCTCGTCCCACACTATCTACTCGTGTGCAGCCGTAGACGACCCTAATGCATTGACCAGGGAAGTACCCTCTGGAGCCAGGTGCCGCTTCTTGTACCGTGTCATTTTTGCAATCGAGCCCTTTAGGCGAGCACACCCTTCTCGAAAAGATAGAGCATTTATCAATACTCCAGATTCTATATACATTTTTATATTTTTTTTCTGAGGGTAAATTTTCTGATGTTACGGAAGTCGAAAGTCGAGCGCGAAAATTTAAACTGAGAATGAACGGAGAAAAAATTTTGATCGTTCATTATGTTTGAAGTGAAACTTTTTCTATGATTTTATTCTTTTTTTTTGTTTTTTTTCTTAGTTGTTCCTGATCTTGTTTTTTTTTGTAACATTTACAATTTTAATTTGCTGCTACACATTATTAGACTGCAAGAAATTTCACTTCTACCGCGCGTGGTTTTCCACGCGTATATTTTTTTTAACAACGGTGCACTTCAGCAGCAAAAATTTGAAAATAATTGCAAACATCGATCGCGGCAGTACATTGTCACAGTAAAAATATGAACATGCTGGCCTACAAGAAATCTACATTTTCTACCCTGTCGTTTTATTTTTCACAGCCAGGATTTTCGACCAAAAAATCTGAGAAAATTCAGCAACATGTATCTCGCCGGTATCCACGTGTCAGATTTCTTTCAACAATTTTTCTCACACCGTTCCAGAAAGAGATCGGTCAAAAACCAGAAATTCAATTTTTCGGCGTAACTACCCCCTCGATCGAACTTGTGGGTTGAAACTTCGCAAAAAACGCACTTCCCTCGTACGCTCTAGAACCAGCCCATCTGTGGTTTAATTTGGTTCAAGGCCACTCTAGCTACAGCTTCTGTGCCCCGCGCTAAATCCGCCCTGAAAGAAGGCAGAGGTCAGGGAGGGATAAAACGACTCCGTCGATGTCATTAGTTAACAAAATAAACGCGGCACTCGTGAACGCAAATACGGCAGGAATAAAAATCGCCAGGTCGCCTCCAATTATCGATTCACCTGGTTCGTCGGCGTCTCTCTCTTTCTCTCTGGAACGCGGTGCCGTCCAAGGTGGGTTTCGGCGCAACGTTGCCAGTTAAGTCGACGAACAGAGGGCGTCGGAGAGGGTCGGGAGAGGTGGAGCTGTGCGAAAAAACGAGAAGAGACGAAAACGCGAAAAAAAAAACGAAAAAACGAAAACACTCGGAAACCGGGCGTATGAAAATTCAATAGCTCCGATTCGAGTGGAGACACCCTGTTCAAGCCTGGGGAAAGTTGGCTGGAGAGGTGTCGAAGCGTGAGCACCAGCAGCTTGTCGACTTGTAGAGCAGCGGTGGATGAAGATCGATCGAGAGACGGCGAGGAACCAACCTGGGGGGTGGCAAGGGGTGCCAGGGGGTTCGAGACCGGTTTGGATGCGAAGAAGCAGAAAGGGGGGTGGAGCACCGGGGGTAGATGTTAGAGGTGGTAGAGTACCCGCGTCTTAATAGCGGTCGTGGCGTCCTGGCATAGAAAAGGGGATGACGTTCCGGACTGGGGTAGAATCCAGCCAGCCCCGGTCACGCCAATATTACTTACCGCCCCGAGAGAACGATAACTTAATTGATGCAGCGAACGACGTTAGTACTCGACGACGTCACACCAAGTGATTGTGAATTATCATCGCGATATTTATTTTCCTCGCCGATCCACGGATTTACAGCCCCCGTACCCTTCAACCACCACGTCCCATAATACAGGGTGGCCATTTTATCTGAAGACATTGATATATCTCGAGGACTGTGCATCGGATCAAAACAAGTCGGTAATGAAAGTTATTCGTCGCAAAGGGAGACATCTAATGATACCAAACACAATCCCCGCCCCCACCCCTCAGCAGGTGAGGATGGGAGCTCAATTATGGTGTTATTGAATAGCATTTTTTATTTATTATTTTTTATTTCTTTTATTTTTCTGATCTGATGTGTATTTCTCGAGATATCCCCAATTATCAACGCTTTTATCCATTTTGATTTTTGCCCATGACGTGCCATCTGTGAACCAAAATTCAAAAACTCCTAGGTCAAATATGTGTATTTTTTTTCTGGAGAATCCTAATCTGCAATGAAAAATGGGGGTTCCAGTCTTCAGATAAAATGACCACCCTGTATAATATCAAAACACATTGTCAGAAGAAAACACGTGAAAATGATTTATAAAATTTTTCTGCACTATTCGACACCAGAAACGATATCCATTACGATAATAAATCGAGCAAATATATTTTTTTGATTCAGGTTGATTGGCGTTGAAATTAATATGAAACGTGAGTGTCCAGGATTGCATTCGAATCGAAATAACGCGTGCTGTCGAAGCTGATCGGTTTTTAAGCGGCGCGGTCCGCGAAAGAGTGACCTAAACTTGGCCGTGCATTAATTAATGATCGGGCTGATGCATTTGCAGCCGGCGAAATGCGTATTAATCGCGACGCTGACGCCTGAGCCGGACGATGTGGCCATTTACGATCATTATCGATTTCTATATAACCCGGTGTGCACGCGAGCGCGCGGCCTGCGCGTGTTGCCATGATTTTAAAGGATTTCCGTGTCTGCGACACCGCTCGAACGGTTCGATGGAAGATTAGCATTATTCACCGAAACACGCTGCCAACGCTGGCTGGCTGGCTGGCTTCATAATTTCGAGTTTCCACTTCGCGGAAGACGCATAGTCGCCGGGAGAGTTCGCGCGATTCATTGGAATACGAATAATGCTGTCTTCTGGAGTAACTATAAATTATCAGGATTGTCGAACCAGAATTATTCGTTCTCTATCCTAACAAGAGCTTTCCCATTTTGTTTTTCCGATTGCTGTTCCATTGCTGTGAATATTAGAGTTACAATGAATCGTGAGGGTCGCGAATTCCGTAAAAACGAAATTTTTTAAATGAAAACAGGAGAATCTGAACACGACGATTGGTTGCGTTACAAATATATGGAACATATTGTAGAGCTGTAATAAATCTGCAATTTTTCAGGCTGTGTAATTTTAATGTTTCATAATCGTAATTTTGGTAATTAATTACAATATTTACATTGAAATATGTTGTCAAAGTTATCATTCTGAACAACTTTTTCCTTTACATGTTATCGCCGCTCGATTTTAGTTTTCGAGATATTCGCAAAAAACTATTGATAATACCGTATTGTATTTTTCGTATTCCTGCACGCTCCGTGGTCCGTTTCTACGCGGCATTTGTTTACATTTTGCTTCTAAACACGCTGTAGATACGAAAATCCTTTTACGTATATGCTGTATATTGTATACCTGTGTTATTTAGTTTGTGTTTGATTAGAAACGCTGTTAAGCAATCGTCTATGCAGATATACGAAAATTCAATACAGTATTAGCAACAGTTTTTTGCAAATATCTCGAAAACTAAAACCGAACGACGTTAACATGTATAGGGAAAAGTTGTTCAGAACGATTACCTTGACAACATATTTGAACGTGGATAAGCCCCTAATGTAAATAATTACCGTAACTTTCGGCCAGAATATTTATCGAATTAATTTCGTATAAAGACTTATGGTGGCTGATGTTCGTGGTTGCGAAGGTGAGAGACAGCGTGGCAAATCGAGTATTTTCCAGTTGAAATTAGGAATTCAAATGGGCGGAGATACGGGCAGAGGAATAGTTGAGCCAAGTTAATAGTAGGACGGAGAAACAGCAATGAGGGAACAATAACATGGCGGAGGGTGACGCGACAAAATCATTCGTGACAGGTCTCCCTTAACCAGCGCCGCCCTCCGCATACGCCATAATTTCGTCAAGAGTCGATGCCACGTCGGGGCTTGCTGTATTAGTGTCAAATGACGTTTTCGTCCCAACGACTGAACAGCCGGAATTATGCACGCGTACGCACATGCCGTCGCGACGAAAACCTACAGCGATGAGATCACGTCACCATCCTGCGTTAAACAGCGTGTAGGGTGGTCGCACGACCCCAGTAGCAAATCCAATTTCTTCTAATTTCTTCGGGAATTTTACGGTGCTAAACCGTGCCGGTAATTGTCAATCAATTTCAATGCTTTCCCTAACATTAGATCCACGCAGCGACAGGCCGATTGTAAAATCAGACGACGTTTCATAAAATCGTGCACTCGAAGGCGTCGTTGAGATCGGATTAAAACGATAGCCGGCTGTGCATATTGCACTCGATCAAGCGTGTATTGCTCCTCCATGAATTCGAAGCAATAAAACCCAGAACGACAGGGATCGAGGTACGAGTTAGGTTCTCGGGTTTTATCTAGGCCAAGGATTCATTCTAGCTTGGATTGGCTCTTACCTAGACCTAGATTGAAGCTTGGTTTAAGTTTGTATTACGTCTTCGATAAATCTGACCTGGGCCTTTATCGTAATTCAATTCTGGCTAGGCCTATATCCTAATTTAAGTCTGGTTTAGCTTTTGGTTGGTCCTAGGTCTGAAGTTAAGCCTGGATCACATCTTGGCTAATTCAAATCTAGTTTACGTTCTGACTGGGCCTTTATCCTAATTCAAGTCTGGCTAGCCCTATATCCTAATTTAAGTCTGGACTACGTCTTGACTAATTCAAGTCTAGTTTAGCTTCTGGCTGGCCTTCATCCTAATTTAAGACTGGCTAGGCCTATATCCTAATTTAAGTCTGGACTACGTTTTGACTAATTCAAGTCTAGCTTAGGTTCTGGCTGAGGCTTCATCCTAATTCAAGTCTGGCTAGGCCTATATTCTAATTTAAGTCTGGTTTAGCTTTTGGTTGGTCCTAGGTCTGGATGTGAGTCTGGGATGATCTCTGACTTGGTTAGGTATAGAACTGGATTGATGCCATGTGTCTAGGATGATAACCCAATCTCGTATACCGAGGATCCCCGATAATTCATAGCGACCGACCACATTAGCCTAGGTCCCGGTAAACCAAAGAATACCTCGAATCTAAGACAGAGAGTTGTCGCGGGTACACGGGTAGCCAGTTTTCCTGTGCTTTCGGAGCTAGGGGAACCGTCAACCGCGATCCAACTCGAACTCACCGGCGAATGGAAAGGGAGAAAGTTGAATGCAATTGCAGTGATACTGTCGCTGGCTCGTTGCTCAGCGCCGTGGCTCGTAGGAGGAGTTAGGATGAGTGGCGAGCGAGTTTCGCGGCGAAGGAGACGCACAGAAGGGAGGATACTATGGGGAGGAGGGCTTGATGAACAGTTTGCTTGGCGACGCACGTTGTGGCTGTCGGCTGTCGGGGCCACGCTGCCGCAACATAGAAGAGGAAGAGATAAATTGGGGGGGGGGAAGAGACTCGGCTAGGCGGAGAAAGGGAAAGTGGACGAAGAGGGTGGAGGGAATAAGTGGCGCAAAGACAGATACGATGTAAGAGAAATGCGGGAGGAGACACGGGAGTAAGGGATAGAAACGTTCTAAAAGGTTGTCGCGAAATTTATGGATGTGGGCTGATTCACTGGAATATTTACGAGCCGTGCTCCCCTCGTTGTACAACTCGAAGAAAAGTTCCCTCGAACTGTTTAATTGGTACTCGCGTCACAAATAATTATCCCCCAACGCGAGAAACCGGCGGACAAACGAGCCCCGTTGTTCATCGTGATTCGCCGAAGTCGGCCGCCTACGCACATCGCCGACGCCATAGTTAATAAAAATTATACCGGCCGGCCTCTGCCCTACATTATTCATGACTTAGGGACGCGACGTGAATACGCCCGACTGATTATGAGGGGAAATATTTTGATTATAATGCGATTAATGTTTCTTATCGATTGATTCGTCCGCCGAGACCGCCCCCGGCGGGAAAAATCCCCTGCAGATAAACGAGACCACCGCCGCAGATTACTCGCGCAAACTTTCGCGAAGTGATTAAAATATTTATGGAGCACGCGGAGAGAGCATCGGGGAGATATATGTCTACAGAAATTGGGTAAGTCCTTGGGAAAAGTCAAAATCCAAGTTTTCCAAGATGTTCGAGCAGAAAGTTAATGATTATTTTAACGATCAAATAAATTGCTCGCTACGGGGAATTTGTTGAAAATAATTTCCGGTATAACAATTCCGTGGCAAAGAGTCCTCTATGAACGGAATTATTTCTCCATCCAACTAGAGCCGTTTTAATATAATTAAATCGTAGCTCGCCTCGCATAATAAATTCTAGCTATTAATTTCGGGGATATCCGGGCGGATATACTCGTTCGCGGAAATTTCATTAAAAAATTTCGGAGGTTTGTCTTCGAGCGCAAGGCAAACCGGAAACTTTTTAAAACGTTCGAGCGTCTCGAAGAGCCGAGGGAAAGAAATTTTTAATGAAACTTCACCGGCAATATTTTCACAAGCGTTTAATTGTTAAATCTTTTTCCGTTCGGTGCGTTCCTCGGGCAACTTTTTCGCGAGTCGGGGGGACCACGGGTGGCGCGGGCGGAAACTTTCCAAACGAGAAATTGATGTTAATTGGTGTACACTGTGGTGTAACTCGTTCCGGGGAACGTTTCTTCGCGTCCCGTTCGCTTTCGCGGATCACGCTATCGACTTTAATGAACGGGGACGACATGGAATGGGCTGGACCTTCTGTGACATTTAAAAACATTCACGTCGAGAAACGTAGAACCGAAACTGATATTTTTTAAAAATTATTTTATCTAATTATCATTTATTAGCAAACTCGTGACGATTTTCTTATTAAAATGATACCAAACACGACACCATTCTGATTCTATTTGTCTGTTTCAATCCCGGACATATTATTTGGAAATAATCGAGGATCTACAAAATCGTGATTTACTCAGGCGAATAAGCACTGAACGGACCTGTGTTTGAACTCGTTTTAGTAATTATGTATTTTAGGGAGTTCCTCACCAATTTTGACGTACAACGATTTGAATACTAAAGTAGTTGTTGGTCAACATTAAAATATGTTGTTAAGATCATCATTCTGAACAACTTTTTTCTATACATGTTACCTCCGCACGATTTTAGTTTTCGAGATATTTGCAAAAAACTGTTGCTAATACTGTATTGAATTTTCGTATTTCTGCACGCTCCGTGGCAACGTAAGCTTGTCTCACCGTGGCGTTTGTTTACATTTCGCTTCTAAACACACTGTAGAGATGAGAGAGAAAACAGTCTCATTCTGGCCATACATATGTAGGGTGAGCTTTCTGCATGCAAGAGAGAAAATTTAATATAGTATCAGCAATAGTTTTCTGCAAATATCTCGAAAACTAAAATCGAGCGGCGGTAACATATATAGGGAAAAGTTGTTCAGAATGATGACCTTGACAACATATTTCAAAATCATCAAAATCGATGAAAAATTCCAGTTTCATTTTGAAGAAGTGTAAAAAAACAATTTCAGTTATTTAGAAAGATCTTGTGCTCTATAATAAGGCCACTAAAGTTTGTATCGAACACGATGGAGAGGAGATGAAGGCATCGGCGAGGACAGTGTTTAATGCCTGTGCAATTAGAGCAACAAACAAGCACCGTGTCTGTAGACGGAGCATCTCCGAAATGAAATTTCTCGGAGGTACCTGAGAAGAGAACGCGAAGTCCTATCTGTCACGGGGGGCGCTAGTTTAAAGGCACAATAACAGTAAATTTCATTCGAACGGTTCCTCGGACGACGCTACTTTTCTACTTCGTTCGCCATTAGCACAGGGGTCGCCGCGATAGTTGGCACGGGAAGGCGCCCGGAAAAGAAGCCACCGCGTGCACATGAAAACAGATAATCTCTGTTTATCTTGTAATTCCCTGGTAATGGCATTATACCATCCGGCTTTGGACCGGGGATTCCCCACGTTGCCCGCTTAAATCTTTGTTTTCGTGGCTCGGTGGACCAAACACCGGGGGCCAGGGTGTGCGAGGAGGGGTCAGTCGCGAGAGCGTAATTGAATCGACCACCCTTAAAGGCCGATAAATCTCTTCGGGCAAACGGGCCTGTGTGCGTCCGTGTGTCACGCGACAGCTGCGATGCCATCAATCGCCTTCGAGACGCCGTGCAGGCGCACATGGCACTTCACGAATACCGTCGCCCTAGCCACTGGGAAAGTAGACCACGATCGATGCGTTCGCACGATTTTCGGGTTTTATCGGGACGCTAACACGTGCCGTGATGCTACCTCTGTGAAACATGTGGCTGGATCAAAGGCATTCGGTGTTTCTGCGTTAGGATTCAGAAGAAAAGGTGAGAAATGAAACGAGTCTATTCGCCTTAAGGAACTAAACTCTCGTTTCCAGGATTGCAAGGACATGGGATGCGCCTTTTCATTTCTCGGTAATTCAAACATGGGATTTTATGATTAGTTTTGTATTAGTACCTGAAGTCCCATATTTACATATACTGGGTGCGATTTGCATTACTCGGAAGCATAAAGCTCTGATTATAGCTATTTTCATAAAGCTGCTACAGCTACATACTTCGGAACAATGAAAATTACACCTCGTAACAGTGTCGGATTAAGTCTTGTAGCAGGAGTAGCAAATGCTACGGGCCCCGCACTTGCAGAAGAAAATTAACCTAAAATTTGGTCGGTACCGTTCCCAGATATTTTAGCTAACAAAAGGTCATTCATCGTGTTTTATTATATTATCGTGTAAAACTTAGGGCCCCCTAGTAACATTTACTACGGGCCCAGTGCTTGCAGCAGAAAATTGACCTAAAATTTGGTCGATACCGTTCCCAGATATTTTTGCTATAAAAAGGTAATTCATCGTGTTCATCTATTGTTCTTGATTACTGAAAAACCCCATCTCTGCACGAAGGGTGCGCAACCCGCACCCTTGCAATTGCACAGTGTCCAACTGAGGTGAATACGAGCCTGTGCGTTACCTGGGACGCGTTTCATCCTGCATTGGTATCTCAGGCGGCAGCGGTGGCGGCGGGGCGCGGCACGGCGTCGGCCCCCGCGGACTCGCAGGCCGGAAAATTGATCGGGAACCGCTGTACCATTTAATTGTCACCGATTATTCGTGCTCTAGTTTGTCACGTCAACGGCAGACAGTGGGTCGAGTATTATGCGGCTTTCAGAACACCGGGGCTGGCCGGTCGAAAGATATTACTCCAGTGTTTCATTAGCGTTTAATTAATTCACTAATTAAGCCCTGTCGATCCGACGGTTCGGTTACCGTGTCCTCTAAATATTGGCTAGCAGGAAATTGCCGGATACGATACTTATGATACACCGGTCGGATCGTGTCGATTTACGTCATCGGCGGCCTTCTTTTCGTCCGGCGAAACGTCCGTTAATCGATTACCTTCCGGTGAAAAGACACGCGAGGCCGGTTTACGCCGCGAACGTTTTCGCGTTTCGGTCACCGTTGCGTCAGCCCCTGTAGCTGAAGAATTTCACGAGCGGACGAGCCGACCGAGTGGGGAATTTAACGGGGAACGCAGTAGTTTCCGTTGTATCGACGCAGGGCCATTTTGTTCGATGGGGATAACGCGTGAACACAGCGGGATAGAAATTGACTTTAGATGGCTGATAGGCTGGCAATATTAGGATTCAGTTTGCACACCAACTGCTGCGAATGCTGAATCAGGCAGCGCAATCGATTGGAAAAGTTCGCCCTATCCGGTTCGGACAGTGTCAAAAATAGATCAAAATTTTCTATGTTTAGATTCGCCGAATATATGAATTTACGAAGGGACGAGGCAATGGCGGGGTATCGCTGAACGACCTCAACGGAGGAATTAATCGGCGAGCAGCCGGCAGCAAATTAGCCCGGGCGAAATGAAACGAAACCGCGACATTAGCCGATAGTGGGTTAACTGCGACGAAATGGGAAGAATAATAAACGGTTCCGCGGACGCGACGCTCGAAATCTCATTAGACCGTTAAATGGGCCACGATTATCTTTCGAGCAATGGAATTTCGCCGGATGTCTCCTCGGGATAACCAAGCCGGGTGTTATTCTCCTAGCCGGTTCCATATTGGATCTGTTTCGCCGCGCGCCTCGTCACACCGTCGCGTCGCGTCGCCTCCCGTCGATTGGTCGACTACAGGGTGAACACACGCTGGCTGCTTGTGCACACGCGTTTCAAACCCCGGTTATAGCGTGCGGAATCGAACCGATAATTGGCGTTACGCGAGAATTACGATCGGCCGAACAATAAACACACCGTGCGCCAACCGATATCCATTTGTGCGTCATAACGTTATTAAACGGCACCGCGCAACGGTGTTACTTAACAGTGGTTAGTCAATAATTCGGAAGAGATCATTAGGCGGCAATTATACGGTCGGCCGACTCGAGATAATAGCCGGTGCTCGATGGGATTGAACGACGTTCCCCGGGTTCCTGTAATGTTAATAATTAGCCTGATGGGCACCCGTCACACCGGGCCTCTGTATCGGGTGATGCCTTTCAACGAGATTGACGAGTACCCCGCCAACGGGGAACTTCCGAGCCGCTGGGGGGCACTAAACTGGGCAAAGTTCATCCCGCGAGTATGGCAGCTATTGTCTACGATGCGCCAATCACCGCGATCCGCCGATTTCTCGCTCGGTAGGCCCTCCTCCTCACTGTCCTCATACTTTTCGCGAAATAGCTACCTGGCCGCTGGATAACCTGGACCGCTAGTCCAGATCGACATAGTTAGACTGATCCAAATCCTTCTGTTGCGAAGTAAAGGAGGCTTTTCATCGACTAACATTTTAATATGTTATGCAACAATATATTCTGAACAACTTTTTCCTTTTCCAATATAGATGAATCGCTTTTAGTTTTTGAGATATTTGCAAAAAACTAGAGCGAACACTGTATTGAATTTTTCGTATTCCTGCACGCTCCGCAATAACCTAAGTTTGTGTGGTACTGTCGCTTCTTATCTCCACATCGTGTTTACAAAAAAAATAAGCAGATGCGGCCTCGGAACAGGTTTACATTGCCACAAAGTATGCAGGAATACGAACAATTAAATACAGCATCAGCAATAATCTTTTGCAAATATCTCAAGAACTAAAAGCGACCCCCGTATATTGTAAAAGGAAAAAATTCTTCAAAATGTCCAAATCTACAACATATAAAAATTTCATCAAAATCGGTGTACGCAGACCTTTTATTTTTGTTCTTTCCATGTCTCGTTTGTTTCTATCTGCAATTAATCAGTATCTTCACTGCCCTGTCCCCAGAGATAATTCGACGAAAAATGGCCGTTCGCCCAAAGTTATGCGAAGCACTATGCAACGTCTATGTGTGTGTGTGTCGAACATACCATGGCCCCAAGGAACAATGTCGAAACGATACAAGAATTAATACCGCGTTAACGTGATATCGTAATTTAATAGCACGGAACCGGCACGCTTAATCCTTTATCGGGGGGTAGGTTGAGCACGATGAAAGCTGAATTATGGAAGAATTCTGGCGCGATCGAGCGCGCGCGCCGGAGCCCTTGAACGCGAGAGAGCTGCGTGCAATTCTTTTTCTATGCTAATTATAGATGGCTGGCATTCGCGTGCATGATTACACCCTATTAGCAGACGAGAAATAAAACCCGGCGAGCTTCAGCCGCGTATTTTTCGAGTTACGTTGACGGCGTGCCGGTGCAATAACATCGAGCCGCTGCTAGACGGTGAATGGATCCCGAGAATTTCGAGCACAACGCGTCCCCGTTTCCTTAAGATCAGCCATTTGTTAGCCTACCCACTGCTCTTCAAGATAAACCGCCAGACAAAAAGGTATTCGTCCAATCACGTGGAAAACGAGAGCACGTGTGGAGCAAAAATTATTTGGAGTGAAATATTCTCGATTAAAATAAATGGAAGTTTGATTCAGTCCGTGGTGCAGTTCCGAAAATAGGAATTCCGAAGAAAACACTGGAAACTTACTGTAACAAGTTCGAGGCTATCGAATGATCGATTCGTCTCAGAGACTCGCGGGCACCGGAATAGATATCTAATTATGACGTCGGGATCTAATTAAGTAACGTGATAAATGCTCGACGCGTTCTCTAATGACGAAGCATTGATTAAAGAGCTAATCAGCAGGGACGAGCAGCAGCGTCCTGTTACCGAGTAATATCGATGGCGACGATTAAGCCCCGTTAAATTTGTTTAATTAAACAATCCGCCGTGAAAAATAAAAGTTAGAAAAACCATCCGACATACCGACGCGAAGGCAATTGACTTTCAAATGATATTTCCAGAGAAACGGAAGGAAACGAGAGAATTTCGACGAAAGAATTCCGCGCTCCGGCAAACTGAATTACCAGTGTTCACCGTGGCCCGGTTCCTCGCAGAAATACCGATAAAATAGCTAAACGCAGCCGGCGTTGGTAGTGTCACTTCGCAGGGGCCAGCGCAGGCCGCAGCAAGGGGTTAATCAAACGTTGTCCACCGTGCTCCGGAAAGACAGAAAACAATGAAGTCCAAACCAACCGACTGCTCGATTTAACTGGCGCCAGTGTTTATTTTCGAACAACGATTTCCCATCAAATGATCGTAGCCCCGTCGCGTTTTCTACTGGCGCACCGGAATTACCGTGGAATTGAACTCTGCTCACCGTCGGGATAATTAATTACCAGTCTTGAATTACCCCGTGCATTATCTCGGTTTAATTAGCCCTCCCCCAGGAATCCACTCGGCCGCAAACCCTTAGGCGATACAAGTCATTTCCTTCCGAACAAAATCGGTAATTATTTACATTAGGGGTTTCCTCGCCGATTTTCATCACCTTCAAATATGTTGTCAAGGGCATCATTCTGAACAACTTTTCCCTATACACGTTACCGCCGCTTGGTTTTAGTTTTCGAGATATTTACAAAATACTGTTGCTAATACTGTATTGAATTTTCGTATTATCAGCATAGGCGATTGCTTAGCGGTGTTTCTAACCAAACACTATTCGTATGATTTTTTCCATTGCTAGATCAAATTACGGATGGAAGCTGCAATGCAAAAATTATGCAATCAGAATGAGTTGTGGTTAGGTAGTGGAGGGGGTGGAGAGGGTTACGAAGTAGTCTTTCAAAATTGAAAGCTCACCCTATGTATGTATGACCAGAATGAGATCCTACCTTCTCTATCATCTCCACAGCGTGTTTAGAAGCAAAACGTAAAGAAACGCCGCGCCGGAACGAGCCACGGAGCGTGCAGGAATACGAAATATTAAATACGCTATTAGCAATAGTTTTTTGCAAATATCTCAAAAACTAAAACGGAGCGGCGGTAACATGTATAGGGAAAAGTTGTTCAGAATGATGACCCTGACAACATACTTGAAGCTCATCAAAATCAGTGAGGAATAATATAAATAATTGGAAGGAATTTAATCTGATCAAGAATTGCAATAAAAATTGATTTTCGTGTTCGATCAAAATTTGATAACGTCTGACATTGAGCGACGCGAAGGAAGATAATTTTCATGCGTCGGCATGTCAGGCGAGACGGCGTGGCACGTGATTGTTGACGTTTACGACGAAGAAAAAAGAAGGAGGAAGTTTTATGAAATTGGTCCCCTTTACTTCAGCCGGCGACGACGGGTCCTTAGTCTCCCCGTGAAACCGGGCCGTCAGACACCGGCCGGGAAACAATGGACAGGTATGGCAGAGGCGGACAAGTGTTCTGAGAATACCTATTGTTTTTCCCGGGCTGCTACAACCGCCGGCAGCATTAATGTTCCTCATAATAGGAGAAGAAAGGGGTAGATAATGCGAGCCAGGCTCTCGCAGACGTTTCAGGATAATCCACAGACGGGTCTCGCATGTGCGTGTCCACACACCAAGAGATATCGCAGCTTTCTTTAGGAATTTCGACGCCACCACGGCTAATTTTGACGCACCGCTCTGTGAGATCCACTCGGCTGACACCGAGAATCTAGCAGGCTTTCAATTAGATCCTCCGCCAGCGAAGTTAATACGTTCTTAATTGTGGCGTCGTTTATCCCTGCATTATTGCGGACTCATCAACCGTAACTCTCGAGTCACATAATAAGATACATTCGATTGTAAACCACGTGGTGGCAAATGAAACAAACCCTGAATAAAATAAAATTAATTGCGTACTCTGTTTCCTCAATTCGTGAAAATCGTGTTCGATTGTTCGGACACTTTTTAAGCGACCCGATTGAAAGCTAATTTCGATTTGAAATGGAGAACCACAGTCGCGTAATTACAATCAGCGAGCCCCCCCGGAAAAACCGCCGAAAACTAAATCATTTCCGGCGGGAAGTTCCGTGCTCGGTTCACTCGGGGCTTACACGGGAATGCCTCAGATATTAGTTCGTAACAAAATTCTCGAGCAGCAACTTTCCCAATAAAAACTTCAGACATCAAAATTAACCAGCAGGGAAACGGATTCCGGTTATTGAATATCTCAATAAATTTAAACAACTTCGGGCCGAGCTATTCCGACACAACGTCGGGCATAAAAATCGAACAATCTCCCGGGTGTAATCGAAGAACAAATCGATGGAAGAATTTCCATCGACACGGCGCCGTTGTAAAGTAAATTCCTTGGGCGACGAAGAAAAATTTTCGAACAACAACGAGAGGACCCTGGGTCTCGTCCGTTCTCATTTAGACGCCGCCCACTGCCGCCACCGTCTCCGCTCATTCCACGTTCCGGAATCCTCGCGGAGTTGGAGGTTTCTATTTGAGGATGTACGCGTCGTTAGCCGGCAGTTCTGTCGTTGCTTCTTTACCATGCAAACCGGCCGAGCCATCCCCCCACCCTCCGGACATAACTAACTACTTCTGAGGTATTGTAGGGGGGGAAAAATGGGCGCGAGCACGTGTGAGAGCATTCGAGTGAATTGCCGGTGGATGCCTGCGAGCGCACGTATTTTTATTTTAACTGGGTCACCGCACTCTCTCCGCCGCTGCTTCTCGAGTGCCCGGTAATCTCGACGAATGGCGTTTTTGACTCCCCCCTGTCAAAATACTTATGCATCTCTTCAGCCTCTTCCACCGAACCCACCCCTTCGCAACTATACCGTAAATCCAATGATCCGATCGATCTTGGTATTTCTAAAAAATCCGAAGAAATAGAACACTCTTGTCTGAAGTGTGTTGTCCCCTTTTCCGCAGTGGTTAATTAATGTCGTGCTAATCGAGGCACAAAAAGTCCCGGGTTATGCGAACGAGGCGATAAAAGTCCGTGGCAAATTGAAAAAAAGAAGGAGTCGCGGCAGTAAGAAGCTCGTACAGCTATTTTAGGACAGTTTGACGTGCTAGAGGGGCGGGGAGGTGGTGCGGGGAGGGTACTCTATACTTTCAGACACGCGGTGACCGCAGCCCGGATACGTTTTACTGTCCGAGCACAGATTAAGTACACGTAACAGTCTTCACTTTACAATTCGCCCACTAAAACGTTCCAAACTAGGAGCAGAGTAGTTGGAGCTTTTACGACTACTTCAAAGGACGGGGCGCGACCCGGTGCTTGCACGTGTCGAAATCCGCGCAGCTGTGTACAGTCGCGAAGTTAGCTAACACCGCTATTTGGCTGTTTGAACATGCTCTAAGTTAATTGGGTATATTCTAGCGAAATATGCGTTTTCGCAATCTTCTTAGAGATTGCCGCGACGCAGCCTTGATGAAATCCTGGGGGGAAACGGTCTGTCTAGGTCTGGACATATCAAACTGGAATTGGGAGACGATTATAGAACCTCTGAAAGACGCGATTTGTGTTGTCTTTGTGTTGTCTTCGTCGCTTTGGAAGTTGTTCGATTCCGAACAACGCACTTCACTCTGTTCGTGATTTAACGCGAGATTATGTTTATATCTAATAATATGAGCGTAGATAGTACGTGTTACACTGAAATAATATAATAGGAGCAGAGGTTACCCTGCCCCCTTAAATAGTCGTCCAAGGTTACCTCGGCCGGCGACCGTGTCGTGTATGTTTGTAAACAAACTGTTATGTAAACAGAGATGAAAGTAGCTTTCTTCACACGACAATTCTTCAGAAGTTGAAGAATAATGAAGAAAATACTGTGCACACCATAGATCCTCTGAGTATTTTTAGGTTAAACCGGTCTGGGGTTAGGATGGAGCTAGAGTAGTTCCTCGAGTCCATCTTGGAGCAGCAGGGCTTACGGTAGAGCACCCAGGGAACGTGTTAATCATTTCTCAGTCTGCTCCAGAGCAATCAATCAAGGTCCTGTTTGTGGAATGCAAGTCTGCTTGCTCTGTGTTAGGTCTTGGGGTTGACTCCGCGCAGGTTGTGCTGGGTCTGGTTAGGAATCGGTCCTGGATCTATACCCCTGAAGGGGCTATTACCGCAACACCTAAGCTGAACGGAGTAATTTGAAATTCTGGTGCATTGTAATAAAGCTAGCGGGGGAGAGAGACGGCTGTTTACAGAAGGCGAAGAGCTAGGTTCTGGCCGAGGGGCTTGGTGTAAAGAAAATACATAGTGTGCTTGCTCGCAGTGGCCGGATCTAGGTCGCCATGACGATTATCCTGTTACACGTAACCGGCGGTAAAGAAGGTGGATGCATTACCACACTCGGGAGATTCCGCGCAATCGCGGCCAAATCGAGTAGAATACTTTCAATCGGTTACGGCAGTCTATTCGCCGGAGCTATATCTACGAGGCTCCACATTGTTGACCTAAATCCACCTCGGTATACGTACGCTGCTACCATCTCGACGAACCCCGAGCGTTTCTTCTTCTTCTTCTCTTCTTACCAATTTCTTCGTTTCCGTACCGACTCCCGTGTTTCCGGACGGGAACGCGACTGTTACCCAGGAATTTATGCGGATTACCTCGTACGTACGCAACTTTCGGACAACCGGATTCTCTTTGTTCTGATTGAGGGGCGGAACCACGCTAAAATATCGGGAACAACATTTTATCCATGGGGGCGGAGGTACATCCCGTTGCCAACAGCACAATGCTCCCGATTAATTTCGCTCCGCCTCGAATTAATTTCATACCGAGTTGCAATTTCGCTAAGGGATCCCTTTCGCGCTGCTGTATTTCCATAATTTCCTGCTTCTATTCTATTTTCAGAGACACGGGGACCCTTCTCGCGTTCCAACGTTACGTCGGAAAATCATGACTTTAACAAATCTCTGTTGTTGTTAACGAAAATGTATTTATTCCGGATCGAAATTCCGATTTAAGGTTTACGATGTTCCCGAGTTCTCATATCAAGGAGGATATCGCGCGGAATGGAGTGCGGACTGCATCCAGATCCCCACCCCTCCAACGCCGCCGCCGTCGCCGCCGCGGCGAAGCTGTAAGTTCGTCTATCCAAAATTCAACTCGCGAACGTCACTGTGAAGACGAAGGATAAGAAAAAGAGGAGTTGCATCACGCGGCTCATTGCCGGGAGATTTGGAGGAAAGCGGGCCGAGATTGCCGGGAAATCCTCGGGAACATTACCGAATCGGTACGCGTGCTCGTGTGCGTCTTACACAGAGGCGTGCGGCGGGGGAAAACAAAGAAGAAAGGGATCCTATGAATTCGTGAGTGACTTCGGATATCACGTTCGCCGGCGTCTGCCAGACATTTCCTTTAGGCTTCCTCTGGGCGTGTGTGCGCGTGTGCGAAGTGTGGCCATGCGTGTGTACACCGCGGCACACGTACACGAGCAAGGCTCAGCTCTGGTGCTCGAGACGTTACAAGTTTAACAAATATATAAAAAAGAGTTTTTAAAAAGCACGCTTATGTTAGAATGCACTGGAAAGGAGAAAATAATATTTTTAGATGTTGGTCACTATAAATGTTATTCCAGTTATCGATCGTAAGATTGTTAAAAACAAAAGATGTATTAATCAAGAATATACATTAAAGCAATTTTGCTATTAGTGACAATTGAAGCAATTAGTGATTATAAATAAAAGCATGGAGCGCTAAAATATATTAACGTAATCTTCGTGGCCGCTCCACGAAGTGGATGATGTATATAAATAAAAATATTATTTTCTCCTTTTTAGTGCATTATAATAGAAGCGTGGTTTATAAAGTTTTTTTTATATATATTTTTATTTTCTACATCTTGGTATTTACTACCGAGCGTGTTTAGTGAGGCTCCCTTAGCGAGGAGAACCAAATTCTAATCCAAATCAACCCAGTAAGTAAACTGAGCTCCTTCGGTGCGAAATGGGCCAGTGGAGGGGGATCGGAGTGGGAGTGGGGACGAGTAGCGGAGTAGGGAGCGCGCGGAGTGGGGATTGCTGAACGCGATGACGTAGCCGTACGTCGCGCGGCTACAGACGAATCGGAATATTTAAAAATATTGTATTAATTCTAAACCCACAGTCTTTAAAAAAAAAATGTTTTTAAATTTTGCATTGTCATCCAGTTCTCATATAAACGTGGTAATAAAAACGGGCGAGGCTCTGGCCGCCGGTGTCGCGAATATATTCCGCGTGGCGATTTCGTTTTCGGTGCTGTGTCTACAGAGTCGGCATCACGGGACGTAAATTCTGTCGCGCGATTATCTACATAATGGCCGGGCGTCTCGCGCGCCGAGGAAATTTATCGTCCGACTTCCCGATGAAAATTCATATCTTACCACGGTCATTCCTGAAATTTTCTCCGCGGACCGAGACCGAGTACGCCTCGTGGAAGGATTAACGTTCCACACGCGGTTAAGTAGCAATTTTTCGAAGGGAAAGTTTCTTCGCTAAATTTCTCGGTAACGAGGACTAATTAGCGTGCTCACGCGGAGAAATATATAATGTGGCGCTCACCGTTTTGCCAAATATTTACTGCATCATCTGGTGTACGTGTTTATCCTTCAAGGGTGGGTGGTGATCATTGGCTCCACCTGGAACAGAAAGATTGACGTACCAATTTTAATCGCCACATTCCGGATCCAACAAATATCTGGCTTACAATGGGTTGCGAAATATAATTAACTAACAACGATTTCGTTGTTAATTATATTCGAATGAAGCCTTCACAAATACATCCGCGATGTTCTTCTGATTACAATGATATCCCACACGACCGCATTTGGATATAATCGAGGTTGTAGATTATTGTGATTCGCTCAGGCAAATGTCCTTCGAACTGTATCTAGTGTTTCGACTCGTTCTGATCAGAAAAATGTGGCAAACATTCTGACACAAGTTTCGTGTGAAAAGTAATTGAAAGAAAGAGGTTCGTCAAGAAATAAAATAACATCGAGGCACTGCAGGTACCTTTCAATAGATTCTGGAGGCTGAAAAATTAACGAAATAAAATTCCGGATTCTCAGAAGGTCTCTGATCATCTTGGAAGTCGCCAAACTGAGAGAATAGCTGAGCGAGATTCGACATAATCAGAGTGGCAGAAACGAATTCGGAGCCGGAGCGATCCGCGTGCTTTAATAATTCGTGGATACGATTCCGGGGAGAGGTGCACGGTCGGAGGGAGCTGTCGTCATTAACGTTTCACAAATAACGCGTTTCATCGTGCCGGAATTCGTCGGACCGCTATTAACTCGTCGGGAGTGTTCTCTCTCGTCGCCGCTGAACGAAACGGCCGGAAGATTTTAACGGCAACTAATAAAATTCAGCGTCGAACGTGTCGGTCATGTGCCCTGACAGGCTTCTGGTCCGCGGGACAATATCCTCGGTGAATGACAGCTGGTTGCGCGAGTCATCGAAAATTTACGAGGCCGTGGAGTAGTCTCGAAAATCGAATGCGAAAATCGGTCTTCGAGACGCGAAAGCCTCTGCGAAAATTGTGTCTTCGCTCGCGAGGCGAAGCCACGGTTGATGGGTCACGGATATTTCGGAAACTTGCAGTATTCGAAGATGTCTTCTCGAAATGTAATTTAGCAAAGCATTAGCCCCCGCTTCTCAAGATTTTCTGAAAAAATTGCATTTCAAAATCTGTTCACACCTACATAAGGAATATTAAGGCGTTAAGAGCTAACAAGAAGATGAGCAGCTGATATTTTTTTTAAATTGATGCCTACCTCAATTTTAATTGAAAATATTTTTCTAGTATCACAGAGTCATACTAGCATGTAATTAATACACAGAATTTTCAATAATGAAGCAAATACAACATACTGAAATTATCGCAACGGTTAAAAATAAAAAAACAATTTCTACATAAAAATAACTTTCATTCATTCATTTTTTATCTTCAAATACTGCAAGTTTCAGAAAAATCCATGACCCATCAACCGGGACACCTCCAGTTTCATGCTCTTCGCTTTCTCTGAACAGGAATTCCATCAACACAAGTTTGCGACACTGAATGATCATCACCCTGAGCATCGAGATATCGCGGCTCGAACGGGGCCGCGGCAAATTGCGCGATAGAACGTTGACAATATTCGTCGGAGTATGCTTATACCCTCGTTAGAAAGCTCTTGTTGATCGAACAGTTTCATCAGGCCCCGCGCGCCGCGGAAAGCCGCCGATCATCGGTGACTCCCGCGCACGTAATAATTATTCAGTGTGTACCTTCGGTTACCGAGGTTGATCTTTTAATTAACAATATCTTTGTACTCCGCAGAGGCTCGTTAATCGAGTGCCGAAGGCGACGTCTCCCAGAAATTGGTTAGAACTATTCTGCCACTGTCTCGGAACTTCCCTATAGGTTTGTCGCGCATGAAAATTCGAGGATGTAACGGGACTCGTTCCGGAGCGTACGCTGGATTCGAAATTGTAACGGGAGCTGGATCGATTTTTTCCATGTTGGTCATCTGGGGCTAGCAGCGACCTAAGTCTGTCTAAAAGGTGCATTCGATGGGTTGAAATAATATTTTGGTTTTAATAATTCTGTTATGGAGCTACGGTCAATGTAACCTAGATATTTTTTTGATTAAAATAAATTTTTAACCCTTTGCACTCCAAATTTTACGTTCTTCTTTCTTTTTGTCTGAAAATACGTTTAAAAAAATACAATGTTTTTAAAAATGGACTAAAAGGTATAAAATAATGTTTCTTAGTTCCATACAGATTCCTGACCCTGTACAGATATACCTAATAATTTATAATTGTGCATTGTGAATAGCTGTCAAAATACTTGTTTTCCGTTTTAAATCTTACAAGTATTTTCACAGCTATTCAAAATGCATAATTACAAATTTTTAGGTATATCTTAACGGTGTAACGGTTGATTCACTTGATAAACAAAGCGATGATGTACTACCGATCGTCGCGCGGCGACGTACTATCGTATACTGAGCTCCGTCAGGGCGAAGTGCGTCCGTGGAGTGGGGATAGAGTGCGCTCGCATAGTAAAGTAGAGAGTGTTGTGGCGCGGAGTGGGGATGGTTGATCACGACGACGTAAATATTTAATTGTTATTTCTCCGCAACGGATAGACGTTTAAAAAAAAAATTTAATATTGTCATCCAAATTCTAAACTATGTTTCCAATTTCAAGTATCTAGCTCATCGGGAAGTTAATTTAAAATCAATTTAAGAATTTCTCACCGAACAAACAGACAAGAAACCGAGCTAATAAAAACGTAGTAATAATAATGAGTCCAAGCATGAAGACATTTTAATTAAAAATATTCCTTATCGTGGATTTACACAGATAAATATGATCCGAATGGGGTCGAGCTGGGTATCATTTTAATCAGACTCAATCCAGGAATATATTGTCAAAGGTATGGATCGTAATAGTCACCGTATCAATTTACTTCATGGAATTGGCTGATGCTCGATCACAATTAATAGCTGATTAGATAGACAGTCTCAGTGTATGCTCAGATAAGCCAATAGCAGTGCTCCTAGAAAAATGTATCCTCTCAAATAGCCTGATCTTCCAGCTCAATTATCCGATCAGCAGAACCCCTGATTATCCATCTGGCTCAATTTAACAGCTTTGTGCGAGAGCGCGGCGTTGCCAATTGATCAGGCAAACAGACGATTCGGGTCTCTAGGTAGATAGTAGCTCGTTATGAATAAACATCCTCCACTCAGTCGCACTATCCCCATGAAAATACATGAGTGGAGCACCCCCTCCCCCCGGTTGGGTATAGGGTATTCGGGTCTAAATACTCTTTAATCGTCACGCTTAATCGGAAAACCGAAGGGCTGGTGATGGGAGGAAGTTTCGGAGTGTACGAGGGGGATGAGTCGTCGGAGGGTGCGCGAAGGGGTGGTGGCTGGAGAGATCCGGGGAAGTAGAAATACACACAGGTACGTCTACCTTTCTTAATCACCGTCTCTAATCGGCCGGAGCTCGCTTCATCAATCTCTTCGCGCCGCGTCAAAGAGACTGGAAGTTGTATAGTTAATGAGGTCGAAGCGTAACGCTCGCGGGCCCACGAGGAGCTCACCGCTCGCAGGCGGGGGCTTTCAAAGCACTGTCTTGTTAATTATTCGACGTTTGCTTTAGTTTAGACCGCGTAATCCGCGCATTATTCAGGCGGCCGCACGAACGCAGCGCGGTTATCAATAACATATGACGCGGATTCCACGGCCGATTTGAAATTATGCGTTTAACGAGGCTTAAATATTGCACACGCGTACACGTGCCCGTGAATACGTGTACACGCACACGGACTCGACGTCACACTCGGTAATCTGCCCGACGGATTTACGTAGGCCGTCGATGCCCGCTCGTTCCGTAATGATCGATAACATTATATCGTATATACCCCGGGGTTCCTCGGTGTGCTTTGCTGATTACATTACGTCGAACGAAGCTAGATCTCTCGACGTGCATTGTTATTCCGTGTGTAATCGCTCTGTCATCGACAGCAAACCGGAACACGGCTCTCGAGCACGCCGCGGAAAAAAGTGACCGCGCTTGTGGCGTGGGTGGCAGCGCTGTTAACAACGCCTGCTTCATTTTTATAATAGCTCGAACCTGAAATCGAGTCAGTTTTTTAGCTACAACTTTTTTGTTTATCATTATTTTTTAATGAAACTTATATGAAAATGTCCGTCATTCTTTCGCGGTTAAAACGACACCCAACACGATGTAATTCGGATTGGATTTACTCGTTTAATCCACGATACAGTGGAACCTCTACTATCGGAACGAGCAAGTTTGGTTCAATTTGTTGAATCTCGGATTATGTCGATTTTGTAGGTAGACAGCACGGATTCTGTGAATCAGAAAGAGGAGTCTCCCTCATCCGAGACCCCCCAAACAGCCATGAAAATACATGTCGGATAGACAGCGGGGATCCGGAGAGGCTTGTTCCTAAAAATTCATCCGCCGTGCATATCCCCTATCGTAGGGGTCGGTCCCGATGACGCTTATATGCCGGCGTATGTCAGAAAATCGCGATATAAGCACAACAGAAGGGCGGATTCATTGAAGCCGGAGCCTTGAACGAAACGGGAGGCTGGACGCCCTTCACATATCCCTCGAGTGGCGTGTCTATGGGCGTGCTCGGTTGTTTTGTGTGTGTGTGGAACATGTATGCATTATATGGCGGAACGGATCATCGAGTACGCGGTAACATCCGCCATATTTTCGTAGGAACGTTGATATTAATGCAGGGGAGATCGATAGAAAACAAGGGCGCGTCTTTTCGCGTGGGGGGCTACCTTGAATAAATTTATCCTCGAGCGGCCACTCTGGTTTTGCATGCCACTTTTCGTCGGATTCTTTTTAGTAAACTTTACGTTACGAGGATCTTGCGCGACACGCGCGAGAACGCTTTATGTTAATAAAAAATTGATTTTTCAAAGTGCAGAATAGAAGTGCAGAATCCACCCCTGTTCGGAGGGGTGGGGTCCAGTGGGAAGATGGAGGGCAGTAAAGAGAAGAATTTTCGTTGGGTCGTTTCGTCCTGCTACTTTCATTTTCGCAGCAACAGTAATTGCCCCCTTCAGAGGGAAGGCTCGATGCTCGGTCATGGCTTTTACGACGGCCGATATGACTGGGTTTACGGTTCCGCGGGCGGCGATGAGCAAGCAACGGGCAAAGGGGATGGAATCGGTATCGTAAGCCGTTAAGCTGCGAACGAGTCTCGCCATAGGTGTCTAAAAGGGAGAACAGATAATTGAATAACGACCAGATACAGAATTTCTGCGCGGACGGCTTTACGATGCTGATTTACACCAGTTGCCGGCGGAAAATCCGACGCACACCAATGGCATACTCGCTCGCGCTTAGTTTTTCTAACCGCTCCGGCATTGCGGTTTTCTCAACAACCTCCGGTTTCGCGATTGACGAGCCTGCGGACACCGCTTTTACATTAATTCTGATCAAATCATACGGATCTATAAAAGTAACGTATGGAGGTAACATTCTCCTTGCTCAAAGTGAACCTATACCTTTGGTTTCTTTTTTGAACACTACATTTACCAGACCAGTCAGTTTGACTGGCAATTTCAATTAAAAATTCCTGCTGTATGTAACATTTGCTTTCCAAAATGCTGTCATGACTTTTGTAGCAATAAGTAGAGAATACATTTTATGAACTTAATGTTACTTTATATATATTCGTAACAAAGTGTTTTGTTATTTGACAATGTCTATAAATCCATTTATGTATTACAATTAATATTGTCCAACTTTTTTTTGTCATTTTTTAAGAGTGAATAAATACTGGAAGCCTCAATAAGCATTTTTTCATGTACACCAGTAATTCTGACTGGTTTTGATAGAAATAGGTATATTTAAATAGCTGTCCGATGATAGTCGAGAGGGTAGTGTGAGACTGAACCATCCGAAATAAAAAACTAAGGATAGTACATACCCCCTAAAACCCCCCGTCCAGAAAGGACCCTCTCCTTTCCACTAGCCAAAGATGTTGTCCTCTAAGCCGCTTTTCGTATTCTACCAGGACTATTCCTCCGCCTCCTAAAACCACTCCTGTTCTTCGCATTAAAAACCGATCCTATACCTGACCCAGATGCAGCTCCATTTTCTATAGCGTCACGGGTGAATGGCAGTCGTTACTACCCCCATGCGGAGACAATAATGACGCTTGACCGTGAAACATAATACGCGTGTGGTGCGAACGCAGCGGGGCAGTCTCCCTTTCGCCAGCCATAAATCTCGATCCTCGGAAATGATGTGGCTGCGAGTGCCCTCCAAGTGAATCCTCCTTGCGATAGAAACATCATCTTCGATACCGTAACTCGATACACCATTCGCAGGTTTCGACGAGAGCAATGTAGAATAATGAACGCTGTTAATTAACCGTGAAATCAGATATTTTCCACCAGGTCCATTCATGATCAATTCGCTAGCGAAACTGTTCTTACGTCTGACCGAAAAATGGTTTATTCAAACTTTCACAGATAATCCACACCGCGGTATCAGCGTCGAGTAGAATATTTAAAAACGGGAATACCAACGTTTCCTATGGCGGAACGTCAGTATCAAACTATCGTTTGAAAATATTGTTCGCACGCACCGGTGGAAAATCGAGCGTCACGAAAAATATTTGCGTCTATCGGTTTGATTGTTCCACGTATCGGGCTGCAGATTTTTTTTTATATGCTAAATAACGCCCGGCCGTCGTTCATCCTGCACGATGGCATTCGGGCCCCGGGTGCATGTTACACGCGTGCGTCTGTTCAATTGGCCCTACTCGTGTTGCGAGCTTTAAAAAAAACGATCGACGTTTTACCGACACCTGTCAGACAGAAAATAACTCTTGTCATCGACGGGGATCGACTGGGGCCACGAGCTAACTGGGAAATTGTCGCGATGCGCCCGGTCCGACTTCAAAAGCTGTAACGTTCCCGTAATTATTTTGACAACGAGCCAGGCCGCCGGCGCTTCTTTGATCTCCGCGCGGTGGAGACCAGGCTTAAGGTGCCAGACCTTGTCAATATATCCGAATGAAAGAATATTATATAACATCTTGTATTGCCGGGTACAAGCCTATTGCTGATCGAAGTCTACATTAGGTGATAAACTAGATTGGGATCAGATAAAGGTGGAAAGCTTAATGCCAAGAACATGAGTGGCCGCACTCGACGCTCCTGTTCTTCTTGTTAAAAAAAAAGGTAAAGGTGAAAAGCTAAGACCAGGTGTGGATATGGGGCGGGAAGTACACCCCTACTGAATGTGGAAAGTAGGCCAGTGGGGGTTTGGCAGACCCGTCGAAGAAGGATGACGAAAAGGTCCTTCCTCACCGAAGGTCCTAGGCGGTGGGGGTTTAGTCTCTATGTCGATGGACTACGTAAGGTAATGACAACCCCCCAATCACATCAGAGGGGGTAGCCAAGTCAGACATGATGGAAGTTTAGGAATAAATCCAAACCACCTATGTACTGTGGTGGTTGAATATGTATATTTCCTTTATAAAGTCAAAGCACGTGTTTACAGTTCGACTGTCGTAACGAGAAGGAACTCTTATGTCAAACAATAGTAGATGTCGCGATTAGTCCAGTTCTAACAAGACACAACCCTCCCCCATCATCACCGAAGAAGTGACAAAAATAAAAAAGGTAAAGGTTATGAAATCCGATTTACTGGATCATAATCAGAGTCTACGATTCAGAGCTAGAGCACTTGCTTCAGAACCCTGTAAAATCGAAATTCCCCTAATCAGAACCTGTGAAGCAAGTGTTCACTCTTCCTGCACCGAAAATTGAAGTTCCCCAAGGTAGAGGAAGGGCTCGGTCTCTTCAGACAAGCGAAGGGCGCAGGACCACTCGTCATAAAGGAATGGCGGCTGCGCGCGGTGTGGCGTCCCCCATTGTGCACCGGTATGCAAATGAGTTTTATTCCCGAGGCACCTGAACAACAATGATCTCTAGCGAGGCGGTATTCCGACAACGGAAACGGGCTAGGTTCGATTAACCGGTGGAAAAGAGTGATTAGGAAATTGAGGGATTTAATTGGAGAACCAGTCTGGACCAGTCGGATGAATAAGTTAGTGGATAGGGGTGAGTTGGAGAGGAGGGATGGTTCGGTGACAGGTCCGGTGTCATCAGTGCTACCTTCAATCCTCCTTCAGTCGAATATTTATTCGCCGGCAGGCCGGGTCGAAACGAAATCAAAACCGGTGCGCCGGCATTCACCGGGTCACAGAGAGACCACTCTCGGGGGCCCTTTCACTCTTCACCTTTGTGAATTCGGGGGGCGAGCGCCGGGAAACGCTGAAAGAGCGGTCGGCCTGTCCTCCATTCACTTTTCCAGGGGCCGATAGAAAAAACGCCGGTGAATAACACAGGGTGGGTGAGGTGGGGGAGGGTGTGTTTGTGGTAGGACAGAGAAGATAAAGACAGCGTGCGTACGTGGCCGGCCACTCTCCTGAAGGGAAGTTGTTTATCTGGACGATTTAATTAAGCTCCGGGCCCACGGTTAATTCAATGAACGTGTCCCGCGAGCAACGAACGAATTACTCGCCACTGCATCCGCGCGGCGGATTAGTAGGCGCGACGCGATACGCCGCGACGCTGCACTCGGCGTCGTCCCTCCCCACCTATCATCCCTCCACTAAGGAGCACGGGTATCACCGTGAATATGCCGGTAATTAACCGCAATTGTACCCGCCGCGGCCCCCCAACACACCCCTCGGTTTATCCTCACCCCCATTTTCTCTTTATCTTTTCCTCATCGCGGATTCCGCTCGAATCTCCATTTTTTTCCTTTGACACGTGACGTGACGATCCTCCCCGTGGTGTAAGCGGCTAGTTATGGTCGAATCAGGAGGGGGATTATGAAACGGGCAATCGAGGGACCACCTGTGAATTGTGCGGTTCATCAATGACTGATTCACCCTGTTCGGAGAGGTGTGTTGTATTGTAAATAACGCGGGCCGCCGGATTACACGGGAGTTTGAAAAACGACGCCCCTCCAGCCGGACAATGGAAATTAATGATCGGCGCGGATCACGGCTACATAAGTAATAGGCGGCGCTCTATGCTCAACCGGTGGATCCCTCGGGCTTGTCTTCTGCAACGTTGCAGTGGGGGTATAAATACCGTGAACAAACATCCGGAGATATTGATTGAACGCGAACCATTTATGGCACGTTCGCCCCGGGACGCGATTTTTCGCTGCAGTCGGCGAGCTTGCCTCAGGGTGCATCCACGTGTTGATGACTAGGGGATCGTGATAGGACCTGGCTCAGTCGAGGAGTAGAGGTCTGGCGATGATGCAGATGTCCTTGGCTTCGTATCCGAAAAAGTGGACTCATCAGGACAATTGGATAAATGGATTATCAATTGGGACATTGATCCAAAAGCTCAAGCAAGGTTCAAAGATTGAAGGAACAGGTTGGACCATTGGTGCATCAGGTCAACCAAGGTTTGAAAATTGAAGGGATAGGTTGTGACATTGATCCATCAGGTCAACCAAGTTATGAAAATTGAAGGGACAGGTTTGGACATTGATCCATCAGGTCAACCAAGGTTTGAAACTTGAAGGGACAGTTTGGGACATTGATCCATCAGGTCAACCAAGCTATGAAAATTGAAGGGATAGGTTTGGACATTGATCCATCAGGTCAACCAAGCTATGAAAATTGAAGGGACAGGTTGGGACATTGATCCATCATGTCAACCAAGCTTTGCAAATTGAAGGGACAGTTTGGGACATTGATCCAACAGGTCAGACAGTGGCGTGTCCGGACTGTAGACACTTAGAATCAGTATGTGGCAGCCATGTGCTATGTTGGCATTCGGAATCTGACGCTTGATGGCTCGCGTACACGAATCATTGAGGATGCGTGGCATTGTCTTCGTAGGATTCTCACGCACCAACGGCAACAAGAATTTTTGCGAATATCTGTACGTAGCACGTCTGCGATTAATTGCCAGACTTAGGGCAACAATAGGGTACCTCATCTCGTTCGCCTCGGCGTCTACGCGTATATTGCTATCGACGAATTCATTAAACCTCCCCTGGCGGGAACGGTATATTATTGCAAGCTGTTTATATTTGTCCCGCCCTGTGGATACACGATAAGCCGCCGACTGGAATTCACCTTCTGTTTACGTTACCGGAAAGTGTGACCAGCCACGAAGTTCTCAGATTAATACACGATCTCCATCAAGCCACGCATCCACCGACCGTGGGACCCGGGTCACGCGTAGGTTCATCCGAACCGTGATTATCATTCGCGACCACGGACATCTGAAACCGATATGGTAATTAGGCTGCGCGGGGGCCACCCCATTACGATCGTCTTGGCGCAGCCGGCCAAGGTCAATGTCCTCAGCATTTTAGTTTGAAACGTGCACACAACAGTCGATTTATTGCACTGAAAGTTTGCACCAGGTTTGATCCTATTTCCACACGCTTTAACAGTCAAGAAATTTTTTTATTACAGATCAATGGTGTTCACCCTAAGTCTGCGCAAATAATATCATTAAAATTGCCCTATTGGTGATTTAAACCAAGTTAGTTCCAGTTTGCAAAACGATCGCGGCGACAGGCTGTACAGTTTCTGTATTGTGTTTCGAGCGACAGCGCGTTGCCAATTCGAGATTTGCCCGGGAACGAGGATTTTCGAGACGGAATCTCGAAACTGAATCAAATAACAGTTATCCTTCATTATTCGCTGCTTACACAGACCAAGGGCGCAGCAGCAAAGTAAACTTCAGCCAGGTGACGGGGTGCATTCTCGTTAGTGGGTTTACAGCCAGGTCACCATTGTGTAACCACGTAACCGGCGACTATGTTGCATGCAGCTTACTTGGCAAATATCGTCCCGCTGTGTTACCGTACGCGGAACAGCGATATTATCGCGGTAACGACCATGATAACAAGGCCTTTGCTCAAGTTTTTCCCCATACACAACCCCCACGCCATCGCCTCCGACATCGCATCAACGATCTGCCCGCTCCCTTTTTCAGGAAACTTCAACCAAGACCCTTTTGCATATTGATAACCCTCTGCCGAGTGCTCGTCTGGCAATACGATTGATCAATTCCACTGTCGCGGGAACCGGCCTTCTTCCCGATCGTTAATCAAATTACCTTATTCCAAGTGGCCGAGTCCTCCGCGTACACCCCCTCCGGTTACAATAAACTATTAATTCTCATTTCAACAAAAATGCTAGGTATAAGATAGGACTCTCGATGGTTCTTCTGAAAATATTTGTTCCCTGCAAAAAATTTATCTCGTCACTAAGAAGATCGAGAGCCCGGTTTCACCCCAAAAGATTCCCAAAGTTGCAAAGGATCTAGAGGACTAAGAATGGTGAATCGGCCCCACCCTGGATTTTTATTGAAATTGTGTGGAAAACATTTTTTTAGGTTGAAAGATAGCTCCCCAAAATTTCAAGTCTCTAACCCTTCATATAGGGATTATACGAGGGTAAATACCCTTAACTGTTAATTACGATATTCTGATAAAAAAATATTGGACCCTTTCTTCAACTTCTGAAAGAAATCCTTGGCTAACCAAGATCAAAAAGGGGGGTCTTCCTAGTCACCCTAACATTCAGAAATAGTCTCGTGGCACCTGGCCCGAAATCCGACACCTGTGATACAACTAAGGACGATCGAATCGAGCAATAAGATCGAGCGAACGCATCCGAAATGACGTGGAAGCTTCCGGAAGAGTAGTATCCCAACAATGAACTGGGGTGAACTTTGACTGGTTGTTTAACTACCGTTGTTCTCTTAAACGGAGCGATCCAGGCGTTGCGAACCGGCATTGAACACGAGCAAACAACGGAGGTCATGAATACGTGAGCTAGAATTTCTCGCAAAAAAAAATGGAGGGTGAACAATCAGAAATCGAAGCAGCCGCCGCACGAGGGCAAGAATCAGAGCGTGTCCATTGAAGCTAATGCGAGGGACGGTGTTCCCCCCTTACGGCGCGGCCAGGTGTAACGTACCGCAAGAGGGGACGATAGGGAGGGGTTCGGCACACGACTTCCATTGAACGCGCCGTCAGGTGTCAGGAATGCGGACGTTTCCTTGAGCCTTACTTATACAGCACCCGGGACGGTCACCTTTGTGCTAGAGAAACGTCCGGGCAGTTGCATACCAGCACGCGTCCCGACGTGCGCCAAATTCCCGGCAAATGGCGTCGACGTAAGACAGAGAACCGACCCCACAGGAAATAATGTTGCCCGACGAGACCGAGACAAATGGCAAATCGATGCCGACGTCATTTACCGCGAACCGAGCCATTCAAAAAGACCGAGGGAAACCCGGACCAATGGTGGGAGTGTCTTCGTATCAATGAGCACCCCTCTAGCCACGCCACCCCTAATGGCACTTATTGTTTGAAGCCGACGACTGCTTGCCGTGATTACTTCCTATCTACGCGAGACACGGGAAATCCGGGAAAGTTTCTCTGCGCCGGCAACATTTATTTTTTTTTATAATCTTCAACTGTGGGAACTACCCCGTACAGTTGGTCTCGAGACGCTCGAACGAGGGCTGGAAAATTTCGACCACAATTTTAGAGCGAGGAGAATGGTAACGATAAAAATACAGGTCGAATGGCGAAACTGTGTTATGATTAAAAAAATTTTCTTGCTTATCGACCCCCTTTTGTAAGGTTTTTAATTTATTTTTTTGCTACGGTGGTATCTCTCGAGGATATCGACCAGTTTAGCGGAGGGTCACTGGAGAATATTGAAACCGTGAATCGTTTTTGGTCGGCAAGGGGTTAGTATTCTTTTTCCAAGGAACATATGAAGGGTCTAAAATTCGCGGTATATGGGGTTGAGATTTCTGGAACATTATTGCATTCTACAGCGTTCAGCTCGACCAAAGTATCTAGGTCAGACTTATTTTAGAAGGTATATCACATGGGAAGCTCATCAGTGCACAGATATTTTTCTATCAATTTTCTGGAGCGCAATTTTTGGTTCTGTTCTTGATTTAAACGTTCCGGAAAAATGGGATTGGACGAAGCATCGTTGCGGTTCGCGGGATTATTGTTCTGTATTTTGCTGTTGGGAAGTTGCTCGGAATAAATGAGGATTAATGACCTGGGTTGCTGAAATGTAGTTTGAACTCGCCAAAAATTTCGTTTCTCCTATTACAGCTGGTCTTGTTTCTATAAGCTTTTGATTCGAGTTACAGAGATTGAAGTTGAGGGTGATCCAAGTTAGCCTAACAACGACCAGCTAAAATTAAAACTCTGTTCGAATACCATCCCGAGCCAAGTTGGCTTATCGATGGCCCGCCATACTGACTCGACAATCCCATCGACGGGAGCGATCGCGCCCGTATAAAACTCGGACCAGAAAGCCCGACGTCGGTGAAACCAAAAGGAAACGTCCCGGTTTGCTATAGCGTCGTCCCCATTGTGGGGAGCTGATTGGTTTGTCGGTTGATACGATACAGTAGGCAGAAACGACGCATCGTGACCGCGAATGGGTAAAAGGTCGATGTTACGAGGGTTGCCGTGGCCGGACGTGCGTTGTAGTTAACCCCTGAACCAGAAAGGCCAGCTTTCCTTGTCGGACAAATTCATAGCCATAAACCTCTTTCTTTACTCAAAGCCACCGTCTTCGACCTCAAATTCTCAAGCCTAATAAAACCACCCCTGGAAAAATATTGAATCCCCAACATTGGACTACCGGATGCCAGACGTGGTTCAGGTGGACTGCACTAACGAGATCGATTAGGACAACCGACTGGGTTGACTGACTCCAAATGGGTACAGATGTTCCTGTGCTGCATTGATTAACGTGAATGTCCAGGGTCGAGATAGATTAATACCAAAAATATCACTGGTTCATTAGAAAATTGAAGATATATTAATTATTGAACAGGTGTCCGTTTCGAGAGAAATTCGATGCTGATTATTGAAAATGGCCAAGTCTCAGACGAAGACACTGGCTCCATTGATTAACGTGGATGTCCAGGATCCAGATAGACCAATACATTATAAAATGGAAGATAAACTAATTATTGAACAAATATCCTTTTCAAGAGAAATTTGATACTGATCATTGAAAATAGCCTGGTCTTAAACGAAGACACTGCTTTCTCGCCGAGTCTCTTTTGATTTGAGGCCAGCCACCTAGCTCGGTCCATCTTTTGATCCAGCATATTAGAAGGCAAACAGAGCCGGGGGTAAACAGATCAAGCAGAAACGGGGTTCGGACAGTGGCAAACAGAAGCAGCAAGAGTGAAATGGTGGCCGATAGGGTTTCGCCAGTTGGAATCGGAGCGGGAAAGAACACATCCGGCAGATTACCGATAATATTTCATCAAAGCAGCTTTATCAAAGTCGAAGAGCCTCGGCCGGCGATGAGGGGACTGCACACATAGCTGTGGGGAGGAAAACGAGCTTTCCCGGAAATCTCGCGAATTCGATCCATAAATAAGCCCGCGGGGGCCTATCTCCACAATCTACGGCGGAACTTGTAACCCTAAAATACTCCAGGAATAGCTCCTCGTCACGAAGTCTCCGCCAGGCTGCGCGGTTAGAGGAAGCACGAGGGCTTCTTGCGGTTTTATATACACGGTATAACGTGCGTGATATAATCGATCGTAGGCGGAACGCCGAGAGATGAGAGGGCAACGAGCGTTGTCACTATCAGGGGGTGAATCTCGATAGAGCCTCGCCGAGATAGGGGACAGAGCCAGCCCCGCTGATACACGTGTTCCCCGAAAATTATTGCGATATGTGCTCTACCAGCGCCTACGTTTACATTTACTGGCACAGATATTAGCCTGGTATTCTCACCTTCAAGCCTCGAGGTACTACTTTCGGAAAATTGAATGGACTATTCATTTGCTTATTTATTATTATTATAGACCGACTTTTTGGTAATTATATAGAAAAGGTCTGCACATGTTATAGATTTCGACATTTTGAACAACTTTTTCCTGTTCCAATATAGGGGGTTCGTTTTTGGTTTTCGAGATATTTACAAAAAACTATCGCTAATACTGTATTGAATTTTTCGTATTCATGCATGCTCCGCGGCAACGTAAACGCGATAGTTTTTTGCAAATATCTCAAAAACTACAAGCGATCCCCTTATATTGGAAAAGGAAAAAGTTGTTCAAACTGTCTAGATCTATAACATATTAAAATTTCATCAAAATCGGAGTACGCAGACCTTTTCTATATAATAAAAAAAGAGAAAGATAATGGTACAATTAATGTGATGTTATACTTTAATCTTTCGTAGTTGCTTTTTAAAATTTTCTAACTCAATTATTCACAAGTGATAGATTTCTTGTATTAATTGAGTAAAAAAAATTTTAAATCATACTATGGTTGAAAAGCGACTGAACAAAGTAAATTCTGGATCTTCGACCACTCATAACTTCGTGAAAAAGAATCGCAGGACCACAATCCTCGGTTCATTTTAAAGCTTGAGGTCTCTACTTCACACCCCCGTACGTCATTTTCCCCCGACAAATGTTCCCGCGGAGGCGGGCGGAGAATTGCAAGTAGCGATATCTGATTTTCGGAAAATGTGAAGCGTAAGAGTTCGCGAGTCGATTTCGTTGTTGGTGTTAATTAGTTTTCCGACTTCACGGCGTCGGAATACGTGTCGGTGATGTATCGAGGATCGCGTTCCCAGAGGTGGTCGCCTTTTTGCGTCTGGTTCCTTTGGCCGAGGAGTGGAGTATCGCGAGCGAGGAGATTGATCGAGGGTCTCGGACGAAATTGAAACGGAAATATCCAAATTTCTTGTCGCTCGACGCCGGCAGAAAGGAGTCGGAGAGGTGGCGTCGCCGGCCGATCGTTTCGCCGGAGATACAGCCGCCGAGGAGCGTATTTCAAACAGGAACGGCTCCGTCAGAACAAAAAAAAACCCATTATACTTTTGCTCTGTTATTTCGCGTCTCCCTCGCCGAGAGAGCGAGCTAGCCTAAAATAGACACGCGGACGTCTCGTTGATCTTCGTTCAGCGCGGACAGATTGAAAATTAAAACCGAGTCGACGGGTTATGGGACCGACAGCGTCACTTCGCGTTTGGCCCGACGAAAAATTAGACCCGGCACGCTCGTCACGCGTCGGCAATCGAAACGACTAATTAATTAGTTACCGGCCTGGCGGAGGGACTGGATGGAGGGGGTAGGGAGAGGGGAGGGGACCTGGGGGATGATACGGCGAGTGGATCGCCGCGTTCGAATAATCATGGCTCCGATAATAACCGGCAAAATACTTGGAAATTTGTTATATGTTATCCGGACCACTCAATAATTCCCGGTATCATTACTAGCAGACGCGAACTGATTACGAATTCGTCGGGCCGATTAAAAAGTAATCGAACCTTCTCTCGTATTCTTTGTTTATTATTATCCAGCCGTAGAGGCTCATTAATGGGCGCAAAACGCGCATTCTGTTTACGGCTTATCGTGAATTACAAATGTACTTATGCGATCCACACAACCCCGTCTACTGCCCCCCTCAAGGATTACCGAATATTTCGTCGAGCGTCGATTCGGACGGCTGATCCGAATTGTGTTTAACAAGGAAATAAAAGGGTATTAAAAGTCAGGAGTGCGGAGGGGTGGAGAGAAATTAAAAATTACTGGGATGGAGGTAAATCCAGTGACGGGAATCCCTTTTGCCAGTGTTGCGCGTTATTCTCTTCGCGTGGCTCTCCACCCCTGTCGTTCTCTGGCAACGAAGAAATTCGAAAGAATTTTAGAAGTTGCTGGTTTAGAATTATAATAACAGCCTAGAAAAACAGTTTCAAAAATCCAGACTGAAGAAGAAGGGAGACAGATGCAGAAATTCGAAAGAATTTTGGAAGTTGCTGGTTTAGATTTATAATATATCAGCCTAGAACGCCAGTTACAAAAATCCAGACTCACGGTAGGCGACGAAAGGAGTGTCTGCACTGCTCCGAAAAGTTGATGCTCCCGGAGTGTCTATCGCGGAGCGGAGCTAGTCTCTGGCAATTTGTTCTCCTTATCGCAAGTGGGTAGGGACAGGCTCGTGGCCGGAACCACGACTAAACGTCGACGACCGCGGCGGGCTCTGGATTGATCCGTCAAAGTTCGGCACAAAGGGCTGCATTCACGTCACGTCGCAGCTCGAAAAAAGAGCGTGTCGCGCTCGCTCGCTCACTCGGCTGCCGGTGTGGGCGTCGCCGCGTGAAAACTTAAAGTCGACGTAACAATAGCTTTTTGTAAGCCTATCAGCCCCTGAGAACGATCCCGGAGCGAACGTAAGAGCCCTACACCAATACCTCTCCGTCCCCTCTTGATGATTGTCGCGATCTACACCGGTTTCTGTGTGTGTGTGTCGATCCCTTACACGCAACGTGGGGTCCCTTCATGTGGGTCAGCCTCTTTCGACAGTCCTACTCTTAGGCCGTTTCTTTCCTGCTGGACCAGAGATCGTCCGACGCCGCCGTTGCGTTCTCCATTTTTCCCAGCCACGTGAAAGACCACTCGACGACGAAGGCGTCGTCGTGTGGCTTCTTTGTCGTTTCGCAGGTGAGAGGTTGATCTTAGTTTCCTCGTCGACGCGGATCTACTCGAAAGCTTGGGTTTTGTCGACGCCTGGCCGAGCACGGAGATTCGCTTTTCTCCTCAGCTCTGTCCTTCCGTCTTTGCTCTTACTTCTTTTGTGCCTCTCGCGGCGCGATCGATCCCACGAGCTTCAACCGAGGACGTGTTTTTCGGGAATTCCAGTCCACTCGACGAATTGCTCCTGGAAATTGCCGCTCCTGAATCTTTGCTTCGCTCTGGATCCGTTTAATTTGCTCGGCCCCGCTCTGACTTCGATCTGTCTGCGTCTATCTGCTACTAACTTCGGTCTACCCTTAGTCTACCTAGGTCTAACTTTCATATAGATGTAACTTAGACCTACCAAGGTGCATGTTCACACGAGGATTAACGTGTTTGATGTGCAAAAATTTTTTCAACCCCATTGCATTTGTCGAATTCAGTCTACTTTTTAGGTCTAACTTTGATCTATCGGAATTAAGTAGCCGATAATGTGGATAACGAGACCATACTCTCGTTATCTTTAGGAAGGGAGCTAGTGCATAAATGCATTTTCCCCACTGCCTCTATAAATTTAAAGATTAAAAAAAATATCTAACTTTGATCTAGGTGTAACATTCCACTTCAACCCCTAACTTAGACCTAGCAAGGTGCATGTTCACATGAGGATTACCGTGTTTGCCGTACAATTTTTTTTCACCCCTATTGTATTGGTCGACTCCAGTCCATATTAAGTCTAACTTTGATCTAGGTCTAACATCCCCCTTCAACCCTTAGTCAGACCTAGCCCAGCTGCATCGCAACACGAGGATACAGTAAAAATATTTTTACCCTCATTGCGTCAGTAGCTAATGTAACAACGTTCTCTCTGTCGCGTCGATTGATCGCGACGAACAAGAGAATTTTTTTCGTATAGAAGTTGTTACACACATATGGGCAGACGGTACTGGCACAATGCCGCGTGTGTCATTGTTTTTGCCGCTCTGAATCGGAACGTTCGAGCTACTAGCTCGAATTCGATTCTACGAGGGCTGGCTGCACAGAGATCGATTATTATGGCTACTAGCTCGCCCCGATAACTGCCAACAATTTCATTTTCCCCGATATGCGGCCCCGTGTCGCTGCTACGCTGGTTCCAGACCTCGATATGCACGCTTCCGTCGATCGTTCCGCGTCCAAGGATATACGAGACACTTTGCTGCATCGTACACTTTATTTTCATTACGCGAAACTGTTCGCTGTTACTGCCGTAACGGCTTCGCAGACTTCATGAATCAGTCGCTGCCTCTAATGATCGGAGAGACTGCTCTCGCTGATACCCTATCCCAGAACTGACTCTGTAATCGAAAGCAGACCTGTTTCCAACTGGATCTAACCGAAATTTTCATTCTAACTTAGCCATTTGTGCTCGCAATTCTAACTTGAAAATTAAACAGTAATTAAAATTTTTTTTCTTTAATGAAAATATTAAAAAAATTGTACATCCCATTGTATATGATTTTTTCCAGTTTTATGGATACGAAATTGATGTATTATCTCATACAATATTTAAATGTGTAGTAATTGATTAGATGCCAATATATTTATATAGATTTAAACAATACTAAGTATTCCAATTTTGATAAAATTTTAATATGTTATAGATTTCGACATTTTGAACAACTTTTTCCTTTTCCAATATACGGGATCGCTTTTAGTTTTCGAGGTATTTGCAAAAGACTTTGCCACGAAACGTGCAGGAATACGAAAAATTCAATACAGTACTCGCTATAGTTTTTTGTAAATATCTCAAAAACTAAAAGGGACTCCTCTATATTGGAAAAGGAAAAAGTTGTTCAGAATGCATTGCTGCATAACATATTAAAATTTTATCAAAATCGGAGTATGCAGATCTTATTCCTATATAATTACCCAATATTGTGAATAATGGTACAGAGATTTTTAAAACCAAGCCAGCTAGTGGCCCCGAAACAATTTTTCCGAAGCTCCAAACGATCTTGTTGAAACATTACATAATTCCAGAGAACCCAACACAATTTCCCAAGGGAGTAATCACAAAGATATTCAGCATCGAGCGGGGCACACTCGTGACCCAGATCGTAGGCAAAACGGCGTGAAATTTCCCCGTGTTGCGCAGTCCGGCGAATTAGCAAACAGAAAAAAAGGCTCCATAAACATGGTATCAATTATTGTGCCTTGCAGCGCGGAAAGGTTTCTCCGTTAATCTGCATGCGTGCCGGCACGTAGTCGGCCATCCACGAGGAAATCCGACACTATCGATAACCAACACGAATGCGAGGGTGCCTCCCGCCCCCCGACGGGGGTGTTCGCGCGCGTGCGAGGAGGTGGGACTCGCATTAACAAAACCGAGGGACAAGCGGCAAGAAATTTTATCCCACGCACGAATTACGGGCCAGCGTTGCACTCGTTTACAAGCATTCATTCCGAAATGTCATTTCGCAAGAATTGTGCCGCGACACGTGCACAGGCCGCCGCGCCGCTCGAAATTCCGAGGGAAGAATGGATTTTCGCGCGGGTAACAATTTGCGAGTAGCGTTGGCCCATCCGTTGTTATAAATCATGCTTGTCTATTCCTCATCGGAGGAATACCATGGGGATCCGAATACAATGGAATAGGAAGGTCTGACTCAGCCTCGAAGTGGTCCTCAAGTATCATGGTTGTTCTGCAAAGTAGTTTAGTCAAAACCTAACTGGGGTGTACCTAATTTTATTTTGGTCTTTATAGAACCTAGTCCTGCTTTTTTATTTTATTATTTTTTTTAATTAATTTAATAATTCATTATATATTCATACTTACACAGACTATTTTAAAATCAAATTAAATTCGTAGCTTACAATTCTCTAGAAAATTAAGTATAAGAAAACGAATTTAATATTGGACAACTAACATTTTTAAACATAAAGGTAACTGAAGTTTCATTTTTCGCAGTTAATGAGTTAGATCGCTGAAAATCGAAGAGGCTACTGGCACTTCGAGTCAGTAATAATTCCTACACGAAACAAAGACGCTTCAAGGCTGTGTTATGATCAGCTTTGTGCCAATTAATAGTTACAATAAATTCTCGTAAAAGACGTTCGTGATTAAACCATGCCTTTCGCGTCCTCGAGTAGTAGATCCATCAGTGGTAACTCGTAAAGAGGATCGCAGGCTTCAGCGAGAATGAAGAATCATTTCGTCCTTCCTGCGTATCCTTCATCCCCAGAAAAAGCAGTCGGTAAACGCGAGGCCCCGTATTAACGTGTGCACGTAGACACGAGGGCAGCGCCGAGGCTGCAAGACAAATGTCCGTGCTCGCTCTCAGAGGCGTGCAAATGTGGGCCAACGTGTGCCCGCGTTGCAAGCAGGATTTATTTCGCGGCGCGGAATTAGCGCGATATTTACGTTGGCTGAGCGAACGGTGCCACGCCATCGTTCTCGAATTATGCAAACTAGACCGTGGTCCGGCGCGGATACACTTTCCCACCGATTTATGCATCATCGAGCCTATTGGCAACCGGATGAATAGTGCGCGACAACGACGTCGTAATTAAGACACTTTTCCCCAGGCCGGTTAATTAACGTTGTCTCGATCAGCCCGGGATTTCCGTGCCACTTTCATGCTAATGACGATGAACGAACTAGACGACAGTCTAGTGATTATGCGATCACCTTAACGATTGGGATTAACCTGTCCGCCGACAACCATTTAGATCTTCAATCTTCTTCCAAATCGTGCAAACTGATTTACAGTATTTTATCCATAAATGTCCCAGACCCATCCCCACTACTACGGGGTGTACACCCTTGAGAACTTCTCTATTTTCCATTATTTTTTTTATGGAATTTCGATGGCCAAATTAGTGGCATTTTTCTGATAAAAATTATACCAAATATGATATAATTCCGATGATATTTACTTGTGTAATAGACAATTAAAGTTTCGAGCGCAAGGAAGCCATTCCCGTACGCTATCCTTCCTCGTGTCCGAAACTTTAATTGTCTATTACACAAGTAAATATCATCGGAATTGTATCATGTTTGGTATGATTTTAATTAGAAAAATGCCAGAAATATAGTCATCGAAGTACCATAAAAAAATAATGAAAAATAAAGTAGTTTGAAATTTGGATTAGCTATGTTTATATTTCTCCTACATAAATGTCCCTCGGCAGACCCGTGCTGGAAAGTGAATCAATCTGATCCGTCACGCTCCGAGGTGAAACGCCAACAGACAGGCACGCAATAGAATTCTGGAAATGTCTGATCGAGATTCAGCGAAAGAAATCCGTGGAGTTGCAACAAAATCCGGGTATCGTTTTTGCGCGGTGATAACAATGCAAATTCAGCGAAAGAAACGGAGAGGAATACACGTGAAACCGGATCTGCTCGTCTTTCATCGTGGGAATAGAAGAGGGCGCACGATTTTGTCTCGGTTTCGATCGTCCTCCACTCGTCAACAATGTCACTCCAATTTGTCAGTGTCTCCTCTGGCTGGTAGGCCGCCCCATCCCCCCCAGGTTTTCTCACTTCCCCCCCCCCCGCGATCCGGTAACAATTGCGACAATAGTTTCACCCGTTTTTTTTCACCCCGGGCTATGGACAAAACGTAACGAACCGTATTTTCGCGGCGACGACGACGGCGCGCCGTGTCACGGGCGTCCTCGATGAGGCGGAAAGAACCACGAAGAAATGGTCAGGGCTTTGTCAGAGTTGGTGATGGCGGCGGTGCCGGCGTGGCAGCCCGCCGCGACAAGAATTCCTAGCACCCCACTTTTCACGCCGGATAGGAATTTCGTGGAACGTCTAATGGCGGCTGGTGGCGACGTTCTAGACTGATAATTCGTTTAATTACTCCCGAAGAAATTCCGGTCGTTAAAGGGGACGATTGTGCCGTGGATTCGGTGTAATGACAGCGCGAATGGCTGCCGGTGGGAACGATTTGTGATACATCACGGCCAGCGGCTCTCAACCCTTCCGCCCACACTTCCGTGGTTCTCAACTGGCGCAAAATTCATTGGAAGTTGGTTCGAATCTATAAATTAGATAATACTGGAAAACTGTTTAATGAAAACAAATCTTGTGACGTCCAATTCAGTGGTTCTCAATCATAATTGTCCAAAATTGTGCATGTACGTTTTTGCAGAACAAAAACCAACACAACCTAGTAAATTCACGCCATTCACGCCACCCTTCTAAACCGTCGGATGGTTCTCAACCGGTGGACGAATTTCCCACGGCACGGAAATTTTCCTTTGAAGTTCCATAGACAAACAGTGGCTCTCTAGGAATTACGTGATAATTGGAGAGCGTTTTGTACGTTAGCATTCGACGAGGGGAATAGGAAATTTTTGAAAAGAATTCGCGAGCGCTGTTTCCTTTATTCGCGGAGCGCAATCGCCAGAAATAGAAACAATGCAATCGGGCGACTTCAAAGGGAGGAAAAATTTCATTCAGTTTTTGCTGTTGCAGGAGAGTATTCTCTTTTCGAAGCCGGCGCCGCACCACGTAGAGAGATGTTCTCTCTCTCTTCTTTTTTATTTTATATTACCGTAGTCGATGCGCGCCACCGTTCGAATTTTCTCTGTCTGTTCTGATTTCGCTCTTCCATGCCGTATTTTTTTTTCTTTAATTTCTTATTCGTCCTCGCCTACATTCGAAAGGAGATTCACGGTTGAACACCGTTTCGCGGATTCCACGGTTATTGCTCTTGTGTTTTGCGAGCCAGACGCGTTTCTCGGTTTCGAAACGCAAATCAGGATTAATGACCTTTATTCCCGAAATGCGCTTAAAGCTCTCCGGAATTCGGAGTTTCCCGTACACCTGACTTGACGTCTTGTTCGGATATGTTAATTAATGCTTTCCCAACATGGCGGTCTCTTTATCGGCTCCGCTATCCTAACTATTTCCACACTAAATGGCAGGAAAATACACACGTTCAGCCTCTATAGAATCCATTCACCAACGCATCTCCCACCCACGTTTCCATGGGTCTACGTACCGGGGAACAAAGGAATTCCGTCTGTCGGGAATGCCGGAATCAATATCAGGAAATTAACTAATTAATGACAAGCGTTGCTCTGTATCGCCGCGAAAGAATCGCCTTGGGAACGGGAATGCTCTCTGTTACAGCCTCAAACAGCGCCAGCTCGTACTAATATAAAATACTTCTCTTCGCGCAAATATTTGATCTACTGCCAATATCTTAATTACAACTGCAACACTCTGATTCCGTAGACAATTCAATGCTCTCTGCAGAATGAAATTGAACTTTCTACCATTCCTAGAAAGAAGAAAATCAGTTTTTACCTTGAAGGTCGTAGCAAGGTCGAATGGAATCAAAATGATATTGCAGCAGTTACATTCGAGGTGTACCGAAGAGGATTCAGCGAAGATTTGTATGCGCTACGAATCGGCCAAAAGGATTCGACGATGAAGATGTTATCGGGACTAACAAATTGCGAATTCCTAGAGAGCAGCCTCCTATGCAGTTACTTTAGGCGAGCTGCATTCTTCGGTGGGGATTTTGTATCTTCAGTCTCATCGGGCTGAAATTCGGGGATCAACGTGTATTGCATACTCGTCGGGTCAAAGGGTTGGCGCCTCGGGGTGCAGTGATAAGGATTTATGAAACTGCACAGCGAGGCTGGGGCTGGTTTTCATCAAAATTCGATGGAAAAATGATGCGCACGTGTTTCATCCACGACGGAGACAAAGTCTGCAAAAATTACTGTAGCTCCTGGACTTTATATAAAAAAGAGTGTACATAAATTGCAGTTCTCTCGTTTCTACCACGATTTAATTAGCTTTCTTGTCTCTCTGTTCGGTAGAAATCTTGCAATTAATTTTTAACTAACTTAAAGATGAGCTAGAGACTTGAATATTAAAAAAATTTTAAAAGACTGCGTTGTTTGTAATGAATATCCAAAAAATTAAAATGACCCCGACTGCTACAAGGGTTAACAGCAGCGAGAGAAATTATTGTAGCTCCTGGATTAGTAGCTCTTTGTATAAAAAATATGGTTAATAAATTGCAATTCTCTCGTTTCTACCACGTTTTTGTTAGCTCGCTTTCTTGTCTGTCTCTCTGGTTGGTACAAATCTTGCAATTAATTTCAAACTAACTTAAAGACAACTGAACGACAATGCAATATTAAAAAAAAATTTTAGAAGACTGCGTTGTTTCTAATAAATATTCCCAAGTTAAAATATGGCTCCTACTGCGAGAAGGGTTAACAGCAGCGAGAGAAAAGGTCGTCGCGTTGGCACCGTAGCGACGATTTCGAGAACTATGAATAGAATTAGCGTGACACGGATAGCCGTGACAGTTTTACCCATCGTTTACCGATACACGGTGATGCATGAGCGTTGCGCCGATACAATTTCGAATTTTGCGGGCATTTATGACTAATACACAGCAATTCTACGGTAGCAGAAAGGTTGCTGGTAGCGATTGCCGCCCCGGGGAGCTAGACCGTTACAATTATCTTATCGAATTCGAGGATTGCGGCGCGCATTTATCTTCCGCAACCACTCCGTCATCGAGAGCGTTATCGGCGACGGGTAATTTAACTAAACAAACCGATTCCGCTGTAAACGTCGTAAACAGGGATTCGATTCGACACCAATGAAATCTATTTAATGAATAAGTCCCATAAGTCATCTCGCCACGACGCGCACTAAAATCATTCGTTACGGCCATTACCGTTCGACACGGGCTCGTCCACCTCAAGCAAATAAACGTTCGTGGCTCGTGCGTCATGACTGCAACATTGCCTATTTCGAATTGACACCTTAATTGAATCTGACGTTTTTATTGCCGGTCTGTGGGCAAACATTTCCCATAAAATATAAGCTGAATCCACTGCTCTGGACGTTACTTAATTTCTTACAATAATCAAGATTTTTCTACTTTATTAATAAAAATATTCCAGGTAGTGCAATGTTGCTTATTTCGAATTGACACCTTAATTGAATCCAGCGTTTTTATTGCCAGTCTGTCGCCGAACATTTTCTGTAAAATATCAACAAGGTTCGTAGCTCTCGACGTCGAATCAATTTTTACAACAATCAAGAATTTTCTACTGTATTAATAAAAATATTCCAGGTACTGCAACATTGCCTGTTTTGAATTGACACCTTAATTGAATCCAACGTTTTTATTGCCAGTCTGTGGCCAAACATTTCCCATAAAATATCAGCAAAATTCGTAGCTCTCGACGTCAAATCAATTTTTACAATAATCACAATTTTTCTACTTCATTAATAAAAATATTCCAGGTACTGCAACATTGTCTGTTTTGAATTGACGCCTTAATTGAATCCAACGTTTTTATTGCCAGTCTGTGGCCAAACATTTCCCATAAAATATCATCTACATCCACAGCCCTCTACGTCGAATCAATTGTTACAATAATCACAATTTTTCTACTTCATTAATAAAAATATTCCAGATAACCAACCACCCACTTCAAGCTCCTAGAACATTTCCACGGACTCAGGTGTGTTTGTGTCACCGTGCCGGAAGAAAACCGGTCCGAAAAGGGTTGAAGCTGGAGGAACGCTATCACTATCGAATCAGAAGATAAAATAGGAAGTATGTTGATAGGGCCCTCGCTCTTCGGGAAACGAAGTCCAGAGCTACGACGAGAAGATCCACTGTACCCGAGATTGAATCTGTACCGTCTGGTTACGAGTAGCCACCCCTTTGAAACGCTTCCAAAAAAATTTTCCATCATCATTTCAATAAAATCTCCTAAAACGGCACCTCTAAAATTGATCCCCTTGTTTTGTGTGCTGGAGTTGCGATAAAACGGCAAGAAAAAAAAAATGAATATTTTTCTATCACATTGAAAATAAAAGGCTCCAATCTATAAATTGGTGTCGGTTTTAATCGCGTCAAAAAAGAAATGTTTTTAATCTCCGTGCAGACCTAACTAGCCCAAGAACTAAAGGGAACGTCGCCGGTCCGTCTAGAGGAGCACTATCACGTAAATCGCGCTTGCCGTTGCACTCGTTCCGGCGACGAATCGGGAGATAACATTGGGGGTATGTTGATAGGGCCCTCGGCCCGACGGGAAACGAAGTCCAGGGCTGTACGACGAAGAAGAACGCGGCAACAGCAGCAGGAGCCACGACGACAGGATCCGCTATACCCGAGATTGAATCTGCACAGTCCGGTTAAGAGGAGCAAGCCCGGGGGTAAGTGTCGGAGAGGGTTGAAGGGGGTTGGTGGAGAAGGAAGAGAGAAGGGGTGGTGTAGAAGAGAGGGCTTGTAGGATGGTTGTAGCCTGAAAACGGGAGAGCTGCAGAAGCGTCGAGGAAAGGAGGTCAACGACGTCCTTAAGGATTTCGACGAACTCGAACGAACGGGTCTTGGACCTGGGAATGCCATCGTCGTCGTCTCACGTTATCCTCTGAAGTATGGGGAACGAAGTAGAAGAAGAGGTGGAGGTATGAGGAGGAAAAAGAGAGTAGGAAGAAAGGATAGGTGGGAATCGAAAGAACCCGAAGTCGGAGACATCGAGACGAAGAAAAAGGTAACAGGAGGGGGTTGGGGGATCCTTCGATGGACCACGAGTACCTGGTCTCCCGCGGGATCTGACGCTGACCGAAAGCTAGAAATGGAAGAGAAAAGACGAGCCGGGGCTAAAGCGATACCGAGTAGCCGGCCAGAGGCTGAAGCGGAAAACGGAATGGGAATGAGCGCCCGAAAACGTCAGTCTTTCTTCGCCGCCAGTTTCGACGATGCTCTCGATCTATACTCCCCTCTCTCTCTCTACTATATACATTTTCGACGAGCTTTCTTTCCCCGGGAATTTATCTAAGCGAGAGAATGTCGAAGAGCAAAACTCGGCCATCGGTTGGACGGTCTTTCTCTATCTCTTTCTCGCTCCCACCTGGAAATGTGTATCGAAATGAAGCTGCAAGGTGAAAAATAGAGGATACCGGGCAGGGGGTGGAGCGTACAGCTCGTGGTGGCTCGTCCTCCAGGGATCCGATGCTGGCCGAAAATCTAAAGCCGCAGGAAACACTGAGAGACTCGAAATAAAAAGGAGTGGCTCGATTTGCGGAAAGATATTTTAGCGATTTTAATCTTGATAAGGGCCTCCGAAGGGCTCCCGCAACACCGGTTCTCGTTTTGTATCTTGAACCCATTTCCCGGGCCGTTGAACCGCAAACAAATAGTCTGGCTGAGGTAATCAAAAGATCGCGGCCGCCCGTACGAGGCTGCATCGACGCGGTGCCACACTGTCTGACGAATTGCTGGTACAGCTAATACAAAATTCGTTGATTCGCACAACTGTGGAAAGTTGAAAAATATGGTTTTTTCGGGGTTATTTTAATGGGAGCTTGCAGCGGGAACTGACCCCTTTAAAGTGACACGTCGAAAATAGATCCATCATTTTTTGACATCGTTTTATCGAATTTTAAATGGGAACTGTGCCGACATGTGGTACACCTGGGTTATTATTGTGCTGACAGCGAATTCTCCATTGGAAATAGGATAATTCGGTAACGAAAAATCCTACACCGATTTTATTCGTTGCAAAAATTCAGTCTTCGAATCCACGCTAGTTGTAGTCACGAAAAAAATTTTTATTCATCTCTGTGCGAATATTTTAATTCGTAAAATGTCCGAAACACGACTATTTCCTTGTTTCTGCAAATATTGTAGCATACAAACTACAAAGGTCACTGTTTAAAATCAGCTTGGATAGGTCTGCGTACTCCGATTTTTATGAAATTTTAATATGTTATAGATTTCGACATTTTGTGAACAACTTTTTCCTTTTCCAATATAGGGGGATCGCTTTTAGTTTTCGAGATATTTGCAAAAGATTATCGCTAACACATTATTGAATTTTTCGTATTCCTGCATGGTCCACGTACAGTATTAGCAATAGTTTTTTTGCAAATATCTCCAAAACTAAAAGCGATTCCCCTATATTGCAACAGGAAAAAGTTGTTCAGAATGTGTTGCTGCACATCATAATAAAATTTCATAATCCTACGATTATTCTCCACGAAGCTACATGGGTTCAAGAATGCCCAATCCGTCTTAGTAATTCATGCGACTGGAAACGGTGAAAAAACATATTTTCTGAATTCTAATCCATGGATTTCCAGATTGAAGTCTTCTCTATCGAACGATTTCGTAAAAATTTTAATTTGAATGAATTTTTTTTATTGAAGTCGCTATTCGTGCGAGAGCGTCGCCGCGAGACGCGGACGGGGTGTTAGGGGTCGGACAACACGCGAAAGGCGTTTGTTTTAATACCCTCTTCGCGGACTTAATATTCATAGGCTCGGAGGGAACTTTTGATTCGCTCAGGTGACACGGACCGCGCCCAGGCGTCACGTGCACTCAAAGTAGACCGGGAATAATTCACTGGCAGAATTACTTCGGCTTCCTGAGCGGGGCGGCCGATGCGGCCGGCTGGGAGAGGGAAGGAAACATCGTTAGCGTCAAATGCAAATCTCGTCGGAAAAAGGAATCCGGGAGCGTCGTTTGATTCAACCAACGGGCAGCGTCGCCGGCGCGCCGTCGCCGCCATCCCGCGAGAAGAAAGAAAGCAAACTGGTGGATAAAAGGCAGAAAGGAGTCGGGCGAGGAGCCACGATAGAGCCAGGAGATAGCGCTAGGAAATACCATGATGGAAATGAAGATAGCGAGCAAAGAAGGAAAAGGTAAAGCGTCTGACCGGCGGAGGACCATGGCCGATGGCGGTGAGAATCCCGCGGGATCTGACGCTGACCGAAAGCCAGAAATAGAAGAGAGACGACACGGCCACCGAGAGAGGCCAAAGCGACGTGGCCAGAGTGGCCGAGCACCCTAGGAAATGGAGGACGAATTGTTCTCGATGAAACCGTCTTCTACTTCCCCGCAGACGTCCCTAATTATTTTCTACCTAATGGCACCACCTGTCTACCTAATGGTGTCTGGCATTAGTTACGGATAAAACAGTCATTCGAAACCGGGTTCGAAGATCCTTCTGCCAAAAATACGAGGACGCCAGGAAGTCCGGAGCTGGCGAGACACTTAGCTACCCAGCAGGAGTTTTCGAAAAAAGGGTTGAAACAATGCGGCAAGGAGGTGGAAGTCCGTTGAAAGGGCTGAATAATTTACCGGTATGAACTGCATTCGGTCGTACAACTTGCTAAACTCCGCCCCGACATTTACAGGGAGGCTGGCACCGTTAAAAGCAATATTCCCTAAGTATTGACTAACTTTCTCTTTTGATACTCTCGGACCGTGCTCGCGGGCAACGTGGTGCGCGCGCGCCACGGCGGCAAACGGTTCGCGAACTTTTCCACAGGAGGGGTTGAACGAAGTTCAAGATGAAACCACTCGCGGAACACGCTCGGCTAATCCAAATAATCGGCCGGCAAGCGCGTGTACACCTAGTCCCGAACACCTGAATATCGATTAACCAGTCTATCTTTCCGCCTGAAGGAATTCTTTGATCGGTGAATCGATCCGTAGGACAGGGGCGAGCAGCCGACCTACGAGATACGGTTTATCTCCTGGGCTTCTACGACGAGGTTGCCACTGTTCTGGTTATCCAGGATCCTCCAGGACATCGCCGGTTTCGATCCATCCGACGAAAACGATCCCTCCTTGAAACTACAAGCCTGTTTTCCTACAGGAATTTCCTTGCCCCCGCCACCCAGCGATCGATGGTATTGTGTGTTTGACATGGAGTGTTTAATCTTTCCGGGGGACTTAATGTCATCGACGCTCCCATCTTTTTCTCTTTTTTCCTTGGCGACCACTTTCGAGGGGGATTTCATTCGATCCTTTCTAGTGGGACTTTTCTTTTGTCTGCCGGTACTTTAGACTTTCGACGTATCCTCTCCGCAATAACACTGGACCGGCCAGTCGGAACCGCGGTCCCTTAGGACGAGGCTGATACAAAGTGGCCGGGTGTCTCGAGAGCTGATTTCGAAGGGGATGAGTCCGTAAATGATCAGACTGGAGGGTACAATGCTGGTAAATAATCAATAGTTCATCTGTGGCTCGATCAGTGACCGACGAAGACCTAACCCGTGGTCAGTGACCGCTGAAGACCTAATTCGTGGTCAGCGACCAAACTCATGACTATTAGCAGGGGTAAAGCTGATTTCAAAGGAGATGAGGCCGCAAATGATCAGACTGGAGGGTACAATGCTTGTAAATAATTAATAGTTCATCTGTGGCTCGATCAGTGACCGCTGAAGACCTAGTCTGTGGTCAGTGACCAAACTCGTGACTATTAGCAGAGATTACTAATAGTACCAGGGTGGATCTAACCCAGATCCAGCTGAAACGTCGCAGAGTTGAGAAAATGGGGCAGGAATTAGGGCAAAGTCTGTCGTCAACAAGTGCGGCCGGAATGTACGAGCAGGAAATCCGTGAAGAAGACACGTCGTTAAGGCGAGGCAGAAATTCGCGCTCGCTAATCGGAAGAACAGTTTGCGTCCGAAATCGACCCTAACTAGGAGCAGCGAACCGACGAGCCCCGGGAGTCGCATTAACACTCTTAACACGGGCTCTCTATCGCGGCTAATGGAGGTCCCCGGTTTCAAGCGCACCAGTCCATGGGTATGGTACTTAACCCGTACCTATCTGCAATTACTATGAGAGAAGGTACGAACGAGGAACGTGGGGGTGGGAGGTGGGAGAAGTGGGTGGAAACCGTGCGCGTGACCCAGGATAGTCAAACGTTTGCCGAAAGCCCAATCTGCTTCCGATTTCACTGAAACCGCAGCTAAAGCTTTCTATTAATCTTCATGAATATGCCGTAGTTCCGGCGCCGACAATTGGGAAAAAAGACACGACGCCAATTCACGATACCTACCCCCCTAACAAAATATCCACTGGAGGGAGAAACTGTTGAAGACGAAGAATTTTCATCCCCATTCGTTTCCATATAATCTCACCAAGGGAAGCATCCCCTTTATCACGACACTTTTCACTCAAAGCCTGATAAAATCCGAACAAAAAATCGTAGATCAACCTTTTTGGACTCGTCGGAAAGCGGAGACTTCGATCTTCAAATTCCCGTCAGTTTTAGTCCCGAGAAAAATTTTTCAATCTCTCCGCAAACCTCTGAAGTTGAAAAATGTCCGAAAGACACCCTCTTCCACATTTCTGGCTGTACCTTCGGAGACACTGGGCCAATGGAAAAGTTCTTGAGTATGTTAAAAGCGCAGATATTGCACTTGAAATTGAGCCAAGGTAGACCTACCGCCGACTTTTTTTTACAAAGTTGCAGTAGCTTGAGTAAAGCTATGTTCTTACGTTTGAAGCAGTAGGCGTTGGTAACCGGGTACAGACGGAGGATGGGTAGGAAGAAAATTTCGGAAAAATCTCGAGACCGTCAGCGCTCTCCCGGCTCGGCTTCTGACATAATTAAATATTACATGAATCCCTGTTAGTCCTACTCCGCCACTCTTCCGCCGGCAGATTAATATTTCACGGGAGGAGCGCGCGGGCTACGTCGACGGACGTCGCGAGAAAAACACTTCGCAAAAATGAGAGGGAGACCCGCCGGCACTGGAAATTCAACGTGACGCGCCTTCTTTTTATTCAATAAGCCCCGAACAAGTTCCTGCTGCGTCTGCACGCGTGCGTCCGCCGGAACGGGACGCGAGATCACTCATTTAACGAGCTCTGTCGTGAGGTAAGACGGGGAAATATTTAATACTTCAAGCTGCAAGGCAACCTTTTTAAGGAAGCATCTTCCCGGGAACCGGCAACACATTCCTAAAGCTGTTTTCAAACCGTTAAACGACCTGGATGTCTGACCCTTCTCGCCGGTAGATTCGACTCAACTTTGCACCAGTTTCTTCAATTACAGCCGACCATCAATTTTTATCGAAGACCGGTTCTTACCAGGATCTGCTAAAATTAGAGCCATTTTTAACTTATGAAATTTTCAACGCTCCATTTATCCGGATCCCAGAAGATCGCATTCTAATTTCATCGAGGTTCAATTTACCCCGTCCATTATTTTCCAGGTCTCAAAGAAGCAAAAGATTTTCGTAAAATGTTAGGTCGTTCGGAGATTTCGTTTTCTCCAGCGAAAGATAAAAGCCAGTTTTCTTCATAAATGCATATTAATAACTAGCTTCCGGATCTTTATAAAAATTGATTTTATCTTTATATAAATTGAGTTACATTAACCCTCATAAGCTCCTCAGAAATAGTTGCATAAAAGATTCTATGCTACTCACCCCCATTTTTGCTTCACACTTTAAACTAATAAACTTTTCTTCAGTACGTTAAAATAGTAAATGGGTGAATTTTCACCCTGAAGAACGTACGAGGGTGAAAAGAACCTTACGACATTCTTGAATTTATTAAATCCTTTACATTCTTATATTTCGCTCAATTAATTTCTTCATAAATGCACAAAGACTCGCAGTCTAGTAATAACAAACTCAAGCAAGGAATAAAATTACTTCAAACAGCCTGATACTCGTAGGTCACGTACACACACAGAGAATTCATTTTTTAAAATCATCCCTAAACGTGTCTACTCTAACCAGTAAAAACTGTGGTTAAATTCGTCGAAGCGAACCAGAGCAGCGCGAGTCGGAAGAAGCCATAGATTCGGTGGAGGTTCGGCGTGACCGAGCGATAGTTTCCATGACGTCCTTAATGATGTCCATCATCAACGCTTCGGTACAGTAACCAGCGTAATAATACCAGCGGCGGGGTGTCCGGATATCAGTCGCGAGGACGAGCAGAGCGGAGCGGTGCGCGGGTTGGGTCGGGTCGTTCGTTATCAGGCTCGTTTGTTCTTCCGTTGGTCCTCGGGTGGAAGGCTGGAAAATGAAGCGAGGTGGCCCAGGCCCGGTATCGAATAGTGTAGACGCGTCTATAACCGGCGAGCCACCGGCCCCTGTTCTAATTAAGCCCGGCTAACCCGCGAGTTAGGATTATTACTTGGCCCTGGCGGATAGGGCGAGTAAGAGAGAGAGAGAGACGCGTTGTCCTTTCCCTCCCTTCAGCCACTATCTCCTCTGTGTTCCCGTTCATTTGTATGCGTTCGACGCTCACGTGCGCGAATGACTGAGCGAGAAAGAAGTCGGCGCGCTGTGGGAGGGTGTCGTCTGGCATCCCGCCAACTATCCGCTTCCGTTCCCGTTCCTGTGGGAGCCGCCGACAGGAATTCAACACGTTTAGACGTTACCGAGAGGAAACTCTTTGAAAATTCTTGCAAGTACCGATGTAAGCCCGCCACCGCCGCACTACCATCCCTCTCTCCCTTCGACCCACCTTATCCTCCCAGTGGTACTTTAATGTAACGCGCGTAACGTGTACGCTCGAACGGAATGTATGCCGCGATAGGAGAAGTTATTTTTGCCGAGACGCACCTAAGGACCCGCCGGGAGTCGGATGAATGGACGGGTTGCTTTCGCGGTTCTGGGTCATACGGTGGGCTTATTGATGCGGCCTGTTTTATGTGGGCTAACGAACCTGCCTCGCTTTGCCTCGATCTGAGCAACGACGACCCTGGAACCCGTATGTGCCGCGGAAATACCGCAGATACGTGCGTCGAAAATATTGACAGATGCTACGCGAAGCTTGGACGCTACACAGAAAATCCTGAAAATTTTCGTGGAGATACAGTGTTTTATCGATAGATGTCCTAAATACGGGTCTGTGCGGGGACACTTATACGCCAGGGATATCATTCTTTTAGTTTTACCGAACATTTCAACGTTTCGATCCTAATATGGATCTTTCTCAAGAAAGTAGAAAACTGCATCTGTAAATTTTTATAGAAAATTCAGTATTACTGTAATAACAACTACATACATAAAATACTGTAAATTATTTTTATCTTATTTAACCTCACTTTTTGAATTCTTCTATGAGAATTATTTCGCGACGGGACCTACAGTTTGGATTAAAGGTGGGTTCCACCTTGGGCACCACAGTATTTAGATGGCACATGGAATATTTAAATAAATTGTAAATTGCGATTCGTGGGTCGATACAATCGGATCACGATGCCATAAAACTACTAGGACTAGATTCTCATCATCGAGCATTCCTCGATCAATTTCTTTCACGGATCCTAGTCACAATACACCTTACGCGGATTTCGTCAGCATTGTCATCCGAGAAAGAACGAGACAAGGGGTGGGGGTGAAACGCTAATTCGCATCCGTTTTAAAGCATAGAAGATAAGCCCGGTAGAGGGATCGGAAATCTAAAGCGAGCCACGATAATACGTCTTTCCTGTCACGTAGCGGCCGATGGCATTATGATAATGCCGCGAATAAGAAGGATTCGGGGAGGAAATGTGAACGATGAGTGAAGCGGCGCGGCAGGGATGTACCATCGTCGCGCGAGACACCGCGCGCCGGTCCCGTCGAGGACGGTTTAATCGAGATTCGATTTTTCATTTTGTTTTACGTGCCCGTTCCGCGGATGAGATACCCCTAGCGCTGGCTGTCAGGAAATTGGAATACGTTTCGGGGAGTACTCTGGCGGCCCTCCCCGAATATCCTGCTTCTCTTTCGTCTCTCCCCATCCACGGGTTATCAATGCCGCGTGAAATGCGCTCTCCGATTCGTCTTTCTTCTGATTCCCGAAATTATGTAGAACCGTGCGCGTCCGGTGAATTATTCATGGGAATTAGAAACGAATTTTTTTTCCCCAGAGCCAAACGTAGCTGCGCGGTGGTAAACCAATGGTCCGAGCATCTTTTTCAATTTAGTGGCCACGGATCCGTGTAAAATCGCCGAGAAACTGGTCTCGCTTTCTTTCGCGGCCGCGTAAAAATAAATCGAATAGCGAGCGAGCGACGAGGTTACTCTCGAGCGCGGTAGGAATACCGCGGAATTATTCACGATGTATGATACTACGGGAGCGTTCCGTTCATATTTTATTCAGCGGTCATAAATTCAAAGTATTCCATTAAACCTGTCCGTGAATTAAGTTTCCACGGGGCGTGGCGATCTAAACCAGACCCCCCACCCGCCTCCATAAAACCCCGAATCCAGGAGGTATCTTACGAGGCTCGATTCGGTGCATCGGACTCCGATAATCCTGTTAGCTCATGTCAGACTACCGATAATCACCATCCACGGGGTTTTCCAGTCGACGAGGCCTGCCACACGCTCCGGCGACACGCTAATTTCCCCACTTTCGAACGATCGTTCCTGTTTCTGGGACACCGAAACGGGTAATTGGATAGAAATCTAATTAGACGGCTTCCCGGAGAACCGGAGGCAATCCCGAGCCCCGAGATTTACGGCGAAGAAAAGACCACCTGGAACGGAGGATCTCGGGAAACTAACGAATCCGTCGCGAAGCTTATTGGCCGATCCGCGAAGCTAACATCTAAGCAAACGTTAGAAACGCGCAGCTGGACACCCATAGAATTGGTCCTTAAAAGCTGCTCAACCTGTACGCCAGCCCGTACACCAGCTCCCCACAAACTTTCTACGGATTATATCAAACACAAGCTAGCGCGAGGAATACCTGGAGGAATCGATACCGCGACAATTCGAATCGTCAAACATTGAATCCCAGGGTAGTTAAATATGCAATCGAGATCTGGTTCCACCATCGAAATCCATTTTTCGAGACCTGTCGCTGGATTAACATGAACTAGATATACCTAGCCTGACCCTGGGAATATTTCAGATATTCAGGATAGAGAGCTAGATGATTCGCTAGCTGGGAGGGGCTTTTGATGACTGTACCAGAAAGGTAGCTAAGTAACTAGGTAGCAACGTAGGTGACTCGGTTGCTAGCTAGGTAGGCTTGCTAACGAGCTCATCAATAAGCTGACTAGATTGTAATGTAGGTAGTAAAGTAGCTATAGATGCTAACAGGGTGACAAACTATGCTGCTTAGTGGGTAGCTAACAATGTTGACTTATCGAGCTAACTTTTTATTAAGATAACTATCTAACTAGGCCACCATGAAGATGGGTGGATAATTAACTGAGTAGCTAACTAACAAGACAGCAGAGTAGGTGGCTAAGTAGATAGCTATCTAAACAGCTGGATAAGGTAGCTATCTAAATCGTCATGACTCCACCAGGAAAATTCTGTAGATGGCCAGGTAGCTAGGCTTGCTAATGAGCCCATCAATAAGCTGGCTAGATGGCAATATAGCTGGTAAAGTAGCTATAGATGCTAACAGAACTAGATATACCCAGCCTGACCCTGGAACGGGGAATATTTCAGACAAATATCCAGCGAGATTTCCTTTTTGAAATATTCACAAAGGACAACCGTTACATGCCTTCGAGTATGATCGTTGGGGGTGCTAATATAAATTTCCAAACGGAATGTTCGGAAGCGGAAATTTGTTTCCTCGGTGATTGGGGGTGTGTGTGGGGGGATAACGACGCGATCAAGCAGGCGTTAAAAATATCCATTGACGGCGCAGCGACAAACGAGAACGGCGCGAACGCTTAATAATTCGCCATTACAGTGGTGGATCGTATCAGGTCTCGATATCGAAGGGTCGTCGACGCGTCGACGGAACGCGAGGGAGAAAAAAAAATACGAGCAACGACAAAAGCGAGGAAGGAGAGGAAACGACGGGGTAGGGGGGTTGGGATGAAGCGAAAGGAACGTTCGGGGTGGTAGCTAGATGGAGAAGCGAGCAACGTTCAACGGAGGGATGAAAAAGACGCTGGCAGGGTGGAAAGGAAACCTCGGGGAAGCCTGGTGCTCTCCCCCATTCAACGAATGCAAAAGGAAGCAGATCCTTCGTTGCTGGCAAGCGCTGGGCCCCGGGAACGATTCTCTTACAATTGGCTGACAATAGCTCGGGACACGAATGTACCGCGATAGGGACCGTAAGGGGGGCGCGGCGATTGGCAAATCAATCGCGCCTTTTTGCGATCGCGACTAGTTCGGCGCTCTTGTCGGGGTCGGACTCCCGGGGTCGCGAAAACGCGCAACCGTCAGATAAAACAGCCCCTGACACCGCTCTCGAGACTGCTGTGTCGCCGAGAACACGGCAAAAATGACCATGGCCACGGCGCAGACACAAAGGCGAATCCATTATATGTATATCTCTCTGTGTGACGCGCGACGCCAGCGTTGAAACTGACAAGAGGAGACAGCCGACACAAAGCACGTTCTTTCGACCCGCCTCCGTTGGGACACGGTCCGTTGGTAATAACTACACGGTTACGAATTTCAAACCCTTCCCAGCAACCACCACCGACGACCCGGGGACTCGACCGGTTCTTCCGGACGTTTTTATTACCCGGCGACCGACCGATATTTGGCAGGACGGTCTGATCGTTCTTCTCCGGGAACCTCCGGCTTAAAGAGTCGATGGGAACTGTAAAACCCTGGGAAATTGGATGGAACTTTTTCGAGACTGCTCTCGGTGAATGGACTCTGGCCCTCCTATTCATTGCTACCCTTCTTCCCCGATAGCGATTCTTAAACGTGTGGATGCTCGGTTTGCTAGGTGGTTAACCGGGTGACTAACTAGGTGGCAACGTGGATAGATGGCTGCGTAAATAACTCGGTAACGAGTCGAATGGATGTGCAGCTGACTAGGTAATTAAATGAACAGCTTCAAATTCGGATAGAGAGCTAGATAATTGGCTAGCTTTTGATGACAGAGCCAGAAATGTAACTAAGTAACTAGGTAGCAACGTAGGTGACTAGGTTGCTAGCTAGGTAGGCTTGCTAATGAGCTCATCAATAAGCTGACTAGATTGCAATGTAGCTGGTAAAGTAGCTATTGATGCTGACAGGGTGACAAACTATGCTGCTTAGTGGGTAGCTAACAATGTTGACTTATCGAGCTAACTTTTTATCAAGATAGTTATCTAACTAGGCCACCATGAAGATGGGTAGATAATTAACTGGGTAGCTAACTAACAAGATAGCAGAGTAGGTGGCTAAGTAGATAGCTATCTAAATCGTCATGACTCCACCAGAAAAATTCTGTAGCACCATAGATGGCCAGGTAGCTATGCTCGCCAATGAATGCATCAATAAGCTGACTGGATTGCAATGTATGTAGTAAAGTAGCTATATATGCTAACAGGGTGAGAAACTATGCTGCTTAGTGGGTAGCTAACAATGTTGACTTATCGAGCTAACTTTTTATCAAGATAGTTATCTAACTAGGCCACCATAAAGATGGGTAGATAATTAACTGGGTAGCTAACTAACAAGACAGCAGAGTAGGTGGCTAAGTAGATAGCTATCTAAACAGCTGGATAAGTTAGCTATCTAAATCGTCATGACTCCAACAGGAAAATTCTGTAGCAGTGTAGATGGCCAGGTAGCTAGGCTCGCCAATGAATGCATCAATAAGCCAGTGGGTGGAAAACTAAATTGTTAGGTAGCTATCGAGTAAGATAGACTTCCTGCTGGCCCATCGGAAAGCTTGGCAGCTAAATAGCTGGCTGACTAGATAGTCTTCCTAAGTCCTCGCCAGGGGGAGAGATGTGCACTCTCACCCTCTCGCCACCCTGCTTTCCACTTCCTTCATCCCTCAAAGTTTCCCCGTCGAGCAAAGTAGATAGCCAACAACTATGAATACAAGGAATGACATACCTGGTTGCTCCCGCGCCGCATTTAACAGTCCTAGCACGAAGCCCGAGTGCACACGGACCCATAGCAGTTCTGTAAAGAGAAGAAAAAAGTCGTTTTTAAACGCCAGGAGAGAACGGCGAGGAGCGTCGTTAAATTTTTGTAAAAATATATATTCGTAAAGGGTTTCGAGGCAAGCTGGGCGATACGGCGTGTCTGCTGATCCGCTTTGCGACTTTACGACTCGATCGACTCGTCACTGCCATGATATCGAGGCTGCGAGAAGAAGAGGAGAGGGAGAATCGATTGACGCGAGTCGGTACTCTATTTTCCATCGATCACGGGATTTTATTATGCTCGGGGAAAGGGGAGGCTCGATTTAACCCTATCAACCGCGCGATTCCGAGACGATTATGCCATTTAAGCTGATCGAATTGCGGCGAACAATCCTGTAAAAATATCTACTTAAAGAAGCGCGCGGCGCCCGGCGAGTTCCCGAGGATTCGCGTTACAGAAACAATCCGATTAACCGGAAACGGGATCGATAATCGACGAGAGATGGAGAGAGTTCTTTATATTTTCCTCTCTTGTACACACTTTATCGTTTCGCGAACTTTAGGGACGCCTCGCCGCGCCGCAACGGGGGTAGAAATTAATTATCCGAGCTCCGGCCGGAGAAAAGAGTGGGTCACGAAAGTATCCCAACTACGGTAATTAGAGTAAACATAACACGCGACGGCAGTATTTAAAAGAGCCGAGTTTTGTTTGTAAGCGAGTTCGTTTTTATTTGAAGAGAGGATCCTCTGCGGATGGCCGACGACGTCACAGGACATTTTGCAACCTGCTGCATGCAATAATCTGCGTACTGGGTCGCGTCTAATGTTACAAGTTCCTGGCAAGTTCAACATTGCGAGCCTGTTTACGACGAAAGACTTCTACGACCGCGTATATACGGTGCTCGGCGCAGACATCACGCTGTTACATGCTGCTGGCCTGATGTCACCAGATGGCGCATCGTGACACGATAATCTGGGGAGAGTCTGTGCTCTTTATGGGGTTAAAAAGTCCCCTTAAGGGAGCTAGACGACGCTTGCGAATTTTACTGTTTTCCATGTTCCCTTAGAATCCACATTCTCCGTGTGACTTACGGGGGTTGCAGCAATATGGAAACGTAAAATTTCGGAATTTTTATCGCTGGACTCCCTTTCTTCCCGAACATTTCAAAATCAAAAATTCTTGGGAATATTCGCATGATCGCCGAGGTTATAGACCCCAATGTTAGTCGCATTCTACAGCCATTAATATGTGATTGTTCTCTTTGATTACCAAAGACAATATTAATATGATTTTCTCCTACACACATAGCGTGGTCCCGAATCACCTCGCAATTTGGATTTGTGGTCCAGAGCTATCAAAGTTAACTTACTCCCTTAATACCGTACGTTGGACTGTCCATGGAGGCTAACACGCGTCCAGCGAGAGCGAAAGAGAAAAGGGGCGGCAGAAATGGACGAGAGAGATGAGCCAAGCCACTGTAGCAGGTACAGGTGCTAATTGCTTTAATGAGCAGTGGGCGCGGCTGGTTCTATAAAATTTCTTTGTGACGGTCGCCGGTGAAGGCGCGACCGAGAGTAGCTGCGTGAGAAAGAGGACAGTGAAGATGTAAAAGGGCGTGGAATTGGTGAGCTTCGAGGACTTAGGGGATAGAGGATACCCAACTGAACAAGGATCTGGGTAGCTAGATGAGTGGTCTTTCTGACAAGTTTTCTCCAGAAAATTAGGTAGCTACCAAAGTAGCTAAACTGGTAAGTATACAGGCTTACTAATGAGTCCAACACTTAGCTGACCAGATAGCCTAACCCTTTGCTAAGTCCTGTACCAGGTGCAGGTGTTAATTGCTTTAATGATCGCTGGGTGTGGCTGTTTCTACAAAAGTTTCCCGTGCACTGTGAATATGTAAAATGCCTGGGGCTAGAATTGGCGAGCACTGCGAACAAGAATAGCGGATCGAAGAAGCATGGAGGGCGAAGCTGCGAAGAGGGAAAGGAGCATCGAAAATTATTGACGAAGCCCGGCGCTACGGTTTGTCTCGGGGAAGGCGGCTCGCGAAAAAGGGAGAACGGAAAGCTAAACACCTGGCGTGCGAAAAAAAACAACGCATCAAAAATACAGCAAGAAGAACGGGACGAGTCACAAATAGTGCGAGAGAGAGAGAGAGAGAGAAAGAAAGACAAAAAAGGAGACGAAGGAAACGTGATAGTGGAGGGGTGGTCGAGTAAAAAATTCAGGCTGTAACTATGAAAAGCGGGTAGCAAAAATGCGCCGGTGCGTCGAAGAAGAAAGGAAGAAAAATACGGGATGAGAAACGGGAGGTGAGAGGGAGAACGAGGGTGGAAAAGTAAGCACTTTCCCGGTCGCACAAGAGAGCAGTCAGACCAGGTCCACCTGAAAAAGAAGATGAGCAGCGCTGGTGGAAAATGAGGAGTTGAAACTGTCGGCTGTGATAGTCCACTATTATGGAGGACTGGTCCAGTTACCGCACTCTCTTGGGCATAATTCTGCTAATTAGGTTGGCTCTTCTGCGGATGGTTGACCAATAGCGTGGCACTCGTATGGCTTCAAGGAGATGGACACTTTAGGACTCCCCCTTGGGCTGTGATGGGAGTGACTATGTAAGGTGTATGACGGTTAGAACGTTTATAGTCAGACCGTGACATAATCAGGCAGAGACTGGGTCCTTGGTGGGTAGACCTTTGCTGGTCATGGTGCGGGGATTTTGTTTGAGATTCAAACGTTAGCTGAATTTCTAAGGTTGACTTGGAAGACATCCTCTCTGGTGCTAGACTCTCAACTGCTAGGTCCGTACTTCCACGAAAAATAGAATACCATAACGTAAGGATAGGTCCATTTATTTCATCGCGGACTATACTCCAGCCAATGCACGTCGCCTGCAACGTTGCAATTCGCCAGACTTGATTTGTGCGACTGTTGCAATCGACTTGGTCGCGGATACGCTACCTGCACACGAGCGAACTCTACTAATAGACGAGTTGCCCAGGGTCCATCCACACTCATTACTATCCGAAACAGTCTCTCAATAGGCAGTGTTAATGCAGTCGAGATAGATGATATCCCCCAATTTAGTTCCCACTGAATCCACGCGATCGATTCCTACTACCATGTCGATAGAAAAATGTGAGAACGCGTAGAAATATATATTTGCTCTTTTATATTTACTCTGAAAAGAATTCTTTCGCTCGGAAAGTCCGAGGATTCGAGAGAGGAGGGTTTCGGTCGAACACAACGACTATTTGCGCCATTAAGTCTGAGACCACAGTCCCCGGGAGTCAGGGAAATGAAACGTCGCCTTTGTGTTATACAGTCGGGTAGCGAGGAGCGCTCAGCTTAAATGGCCCCTTCCGCTCTTTTTCCATCCCTCCAGCCAGAGCCTTTCAAAAGTCGCGGAAGCGAATACGCGAGCGGGCTGCGTGATGCACGAGCGAATGGTTGCGTGCACGCGCAACACGTACAGAAACGCTTGCACTCTGCACTCTGCGAAGCCTAGTTCGATTCAATCGGTCTAATAATTCACCGGATAATGGGGCAGGCGCTGCACCTAACACAAAACCCTACCAAACCATCGCCGTCGCACTTTCTCCCTCTTTCACTCTGCTTCAAACCGCCTCAAACCTTCGTACAAACGTGCACAAACCAGAAAAATTTTTTGAAAATATCTTGGGCCACAAATTCACAATAAAACTGCCAAAAATGTGACACATTTTGGATCCTGCTGTGGTGGTAGAAAAATCGCAAAACATACTATTTGCTTTCCCGATAAAATAGTGGAACAGGCAGTGTCGTCAATTATTCTCAGATTGTTCGTGGTGGTGAGAGTAAAATCCAGACCCCTCGCTGACCGGTCGGAAGGTGGCAAAAAAGATATTTGCTGACCAAGTGTCGGCGCGCCCCTAATTCCGAAACACTTGGCAATGCGGTGCACAATCGAGGGTGGCGCGTAAAAAGACGAGGGGGTGTGGGGGTGGCAACAGAAACATCGCGCTTCGCTGTCACGTGAAACGCCAGCTGACCCGTAGTCTCGGAATCTCGTGCGTGGCGTGCACGACGGAAGCCGTTCAACACGACAGACACGAAACCGCACTACTTTCAACCCTCGCACCCCCTGTAGTCCTGTCCCTTCGTCCCGTGCCCCTTCGCCCGTTCAACCCCTTGCGGTACGTGAACGCGTGTTTCTCGCTTGGGTCGAGGCGACGGCTGCTTTTATGCACGGTACGTGTGCGTGTTTCCTGTAAAAGCTGAGGAATGCAAACCCTCCTCAGGGGGTAGAGACGAGGCCCGGCTCGAGACTTGATGAATTTCGTCCGGACAACGTCGGATTTCGCCGTGGCTGAAGAAGAAGGAGAGGCGAAAACCGACGGCATTCGGAGAGGGAAAGAGAGAGGGTCGGCCGAGTGAAGGTAATTGGAGCAGCATGGCGGAGGGGGTAGTGCAGAAGGAAAAAGGCGACTCGCCGGGACGATACCAGTAATATTCTGCGGAGGGACGAGATAACAGGCTGGTACGTGAGCCTCGGAGAAATATTCTGCTTCGTTGTGTACAACCCCTATATGTGTCTGTACGTCGTGTATACACAGGAGCAGGCGACCTCTTACACGTCTATGTGTGTCTGCCTTTAAGTAAAACTCCTTTCTCCGATTTTCCGCCGGGGAATAAAGGGTTCGCGTACCTTCCCAAAGGGGAAGCGAACCCTGCAGCCGATTTGCATTACCGCGAATGTTTGTGTGTGGCAAGCGAAGCGCGAGGGGTGGCCAGAAGGATTTCTAGTTTGGCGTATCGCTGCCGGGGATAGAGGACGGTCGGGAAATTTAACAGGAATCCCGTGATCATTGACGACGACGCCGCGGAATTGTTCCTCCCCGTTATCGTTGCATTATCATTCCTTTGGGGGGTTCGTGATACATTTGGGGTCGTTCTGTTGGAGGAAGTGTCGCACCGGTTAAAAATGTGAGATAAGTGGTTTCGGGGATGATGGACCCAAAGTATACTCGATTTTCTATAATACGGAACTTGCGACAGAATGTTCTGTGTCGGGACAGACTCGAGTGTATTTTCAGCAGAAATCGAGTAGAAAATAAATATCGGGAGGAACGCGTCAGCAACTCGATCGGTGCCGGCGATAACCACGTTTCGAAGACACATCGAAAATAATGCATTGATCCCGGTTCCGAGCACGTGACACTCTCGAACAAAGTCCGGTCCCTGTGAGAGTTACCTGGCGGCGCACCTGGGTAAGCGGAACGCCGACAACGTTTTCAGGATCGGTCGAACGTGAGGAAAGCTTTTCCCTCAACTTCGACCCTCCCGCCGAAAGTCCGAGGGAACTTCTACACGGCGAAACTTTGACGTGGCTACGGACTGTACGCAACGCTTGTCTACCGATACAACTGTTGCACCAGGCGGGAGGAGGGGGACCAGCCCCGACCCGAGTTCAGTTTAATCGAGAACATTGAAAAGCTCACGCGGCGGTGACAGTTGTCGAACGTATACAGCAAGATTCACTTTGTGTCCCCCGCGTGTAATTTGAATACGACCACGGTCAGAGGACCCTGGGAAAAATATCCCCGTTGTCTCGTATCGGTTACCAGGATGACATCAAGAATCTGCTTGATGTATATATAGAAGTCTGTATGTGCAATGGGAAAGTACGAATCCAGGGGAGGAGATCCTTCAATATATTTTATATTGGACAGGTAATCCCTTTCGATACTTCAACAGAAGAAATATATTCTCCTGAAACTATTGGCGAAGCTGTGCAGGTCGAGTTCGGTTTGGCAGACGAGCCAAAAGTCGATAGAAAAAAAATCTTTGATTATTATATAGAAAAGGTCTGCGTACTCCTATTTTGATGAAATTTTAATATGTTGTAGATTTCGACATTTAGAACAACTTTTTCCTTATCCAATATCGAGGGGTTGCTTTCAGTTTTTGAGATATTTGCAAAAGACTGTCGCTAATACTGTTCCGCGGAGCGTGCAGGAATACGAAAAATTCAATACAGTATTAGCGATAGTTTTTTGCAAATATCTGAAAAACTAAAAGCGACCACCCTATATTGGAAAAGGAAAAAGTTGTTCAGAATGTGTTGCTGCATAACATATTAAAATTTCATCAAAATCAAAGTACGCAGACCTTTTCTATATAATTACCGAATCTTCCTTTAACAATAGGAAATATTTGATTAATCTCTAAAATAAATAGTGACTCATAGCCAATATGGATAGCCTGACTGATCGTGGTGCAATTACTGTCGCGAACAAATACCAGTGTCAGTTTCGAGAAAGGCGACTTTCAAGAATATGAAGCTCGATAACAATCGTGTGCCAAAACAAACACAAGACCCAACCGAACGAACGACTGGTTGAATTAAAATCTGTTTCAGCGTGGTCTATCGCGGATCTAGGGGCATAAAAATCGCGTGCGGATCCCGGGGAGTCGTAGAGCCACGAATCCGCAGCCTCTAACGATCAGTTATTACTTTGATAAAGTGCATAAATACAGCCGGAGGAATGGCTATAATTTTTGTGCCGGCACGAATCCTCGGGGCTCCTTGGAAGAAGTGTAGTCGTCACTCGAGGGGAAGAAGATCGGATGTGCCGAAAACTTCAAACAAACATATTACCGCGGTAAATCTCTGGCTGTTCGATCAGCAAACAACCCACTTTCTGCGTATCCCTATGTCGCCGGACAATAAATTATCGAGTGGTCTTAGGCGGGCACGAGGCCGAACAGAATCGTTGGTAGCAACACGTGCCATCATCATAAATCAGGCCCGTACTTCAGCAATTTTCCCATTTCTCCCCTCGGTGTGCAGTCGGCTGGTAACTATAGGGGTCAAGCATTTTTTTCAGATTTTTCTTCGACTCGTAAATTGCGAGACTTGGTGGGAAAACGATGTGGTGAAATTTCCAAGGAAAAATCAGAAAATATCGAAGGGTGTAAGGACCACCCTGCTTGGCATTCGTGCGAAAGTAGCCCGTCGATTATGACCCCCAATCTCTCTCGCTCATCCTCTCTCCGTCTCTTACCACCTCTTTTTTACGCATCGCCGTGTCGGACATCCCTACGAGGAAGCTAATAAAAAAGTTCCGCTCGCCGGGAAAGTTCGACGTGGGCTGAATGAATCGGGAATGGAAACGGATCCGGAAATGGTCCGAAGTATTCATCCGTGATGCGCGCGGGATTGAACCAACGACTACTGGCGCGCTGTGCTCACTGTTTGCTCCTAAGAGAATCGACTTGGCCAACAGACTGTGTCTGAAGAACTGTTTGCTCGCCTGTTATCGAACATATTACAACAAAAACCGATCCTCGCCCCATCATCCCTTTACAGCCCTGTTATCAGCCGAATAAGAATTCAATTGATTTCTTTCCACGCTTTGCACCTGTTTATAAATCAACAATAAATATATTTAAATTGTTGAAATTTCAAGAACGAGCATTCGACTGATAGCACATTCGGCGAGCTGGCTTTTTCTCGAATTAAGCGAGGACCCTGGATCCGGCATTACGTTCTTGCCGTCGCTTGGCCAACAGGGACAGAAATGAAATTGTTTGCAAACTAATCTGTCCTGGTGTCCAGACGACAACTAAACGGCTCACAAGTACACGCGAATACGTGTACGTGTGGATGAGTGTGCGTTGATGTGTATGTGTGTGTAGATATACGGCGCGACAATATGGGTCTGCCAACAGCAGAGAATTGGGATACCGAGATCATAGCCCGACAACTGAACACGCCATCGTGCCGGAGTCGGAGGCGTACAATTAAAATTTACTGTCGCATAACCGCGTCTATCCGTTTCACCGGCGTTCGCAATTGCGTTCCATGCACGGCACACGCAGAATCCGGGGTTTGCGAGGCGCCCTTTAATGAAAAGGTATCCCGGCCTTTTTCGAACCAGGGCTCGCAGTGGATAAAGGCCTCGCTGAATGAAGATCCCCGTTCTATTAATTCCATTTCCATTCGCTTTATAAATACCAGCTAGTGTAAACACCACTGCAGCGGTTTAGCTTTCGAACACTGCGTACTCAATTTTAGCTACCCCGTTCCAGCTGATGGGATTCCGTTCGACTAAAAATCTTGTTAGATCTATCAGATATATTTGAGAATTGTATTGATCCCACAGACTCCTCGACATCAATGCACTTAGAACCTACAGTGTTAACTTTTAGCTACCCGGAGCTATTAGTTGGATAAATAACGCTACCGAGGAACTGTGAACGGGAGCAATGGGCGAGTACACGTGCGGAACAGCCACACGATCAGCCCACCGTTTACATTTCAGATAACAGCGAATAGCACCGAATTTGTAACTTGGACCAAGAATTTTCCGCACTTGAATCGACCGAACCGGGTTCGAAATTAGAATCTCAGGCCCCATAACCTGTCCGATTAAATCCCCGCGATTCCGAGGGAATCGTTTCGGGGTAGTAGTGCACGTTGCCGAAAGTTCCGCGGCTTGCATTTAATTTCGCTAATCCAAAGAACGAGTGGCCGTGATAACGTCTATCGGACGTTTCCAGCCGACAGAGCAAACCTTCGCAGCCAGCCTTAATTAAGCAAACGGTTCGCAAACAGGAACGGCGAACGCATGCATTCCTGTCTAATGTCGCGTGGCCAACCTCTAGCCGCCCGTGTCCACGCGTTTTCCGAACGTTCAACACCGCAACCCCCGCCGGAAAATGATCGCGCTTTCCGATTTTCCGTCGCGTTTCACCGCACGCGGCACAATGAAACGAGGGAACAGGATCAAATTATTTCCAGCGACGCACGCTGGAACCTGTTTCTAGCACAGGGGAATCGAACCTTTAGTTTTTTTTAAGTAGAACCTCCCCTTCACTTCCCCTCTATACGTCTTGTCCATAATTTCGTAGGCAGAACCAGTGCTCCATCTTTACTCTCCCTCGATACCCTCCTCTGTTGTTGACAGGATATTTCAAGACATTAAAATATGCTTGTTCCAAGCACACCCTGTTCCAAGCACACCCTGATCCAAGCACACCCTGTGTTCCAAGCACACCCTGTTCCAAGCACACCCTGTGTTCCAAGCACACCCTGTTCCAAGCACACCCTGTTCCAAGCACAACTTGTTCCAAGCATACCCTGATCCAAGCACACCCTGTTCCAAGCACACCCTGTTCCAAGCACACCCTGTGTTCCAAGCACACCCTGTTCCAAGCACACCCTGTGTTCCAAGCACACCCTGTTCCAAGCACACCGTGTTCCAAGCACACCCTGTGTTCCAAGCACACCTTGTGTTCCAAGCACAACTTGTTCCAAGCACACCCTGATCCAAGCACACCCTGATCCAAGCACACCCTGCTCCAAGCACAACCTGTTCCAAGTAGACCTTGTATTCCAAGCACACCCTGTTCCAAGCACATCTTGTTCCAAGTATACTCTGTTCGAAGCACATTCTATTTCCAGCACAACTTGTTCCAAGCACACTCTGTACAAAGCATATCCTATTTCCAGCACAGCTTGTGTTCTAAGCACACCCTGTTCCAAGTACAACCTGTTCCAACCACACCCTGTTCCAAGCACACAGCCCGACTTATAGAAATGGGACATGGTGGTACAGCTGTCAAAGAATTGACAACCGGATGATTTTATTTAGTCGGCGTTTCGCGGGCTTCATTATTCAAATGGTTCGACCTGTCGCGCGACTATTTTCCAGCGGGTCGGGACGATTATCATTATACACTCTAGTGGATAATGCACAGAGGCGCGCGTCATTAACATCGATGTGGGAGGGAAGGGGATGGGAGAGAGGAACGCAACGCGATCAGGAATTTATCGAAAATTAGTCGGATGTCAGTCGATTGAAACCGGAACGAGGAAGACGCGATCGGGCCAGGGGATTTAATTAATTCAGTCCTGGAAAATATTCGAGAGCTTTATAAACGGGCAAATATTCGCTTTTCCTCGAATAATCGATATATCGAACAGTCGGGAATAACCGGAAACGTTAGAGTCGTTCATTTGTTATCGTTCTCGAGTGTTCCTCGAACCAGCATCGCCGAAGCTATACGTCTGCGACCCGCTTCGCTCTTAGTATCAGGCTGCACGTCGCGCAGTTAAACGATATGACATTCGCAAGATATACGAGCAACGTAATAATGCGTCTGAAAGAGAAGACGACGATGATGGGGGACTCCCTGCAAGGTATACACTAATTACCTCGAAATTAGAATTTAGATTACCCGAATATTATTTCTGACGCGGCAACGGCGCCGCCGCGCGGGGGCAATTAGCGTGAACGAATTATACGTACGAGGGAAAATTCAATGCGAATTGCTCGGGCAAGTTTCCCAGGGAACTTTTAATAGACCCGATGGTTTCAGAAAGAAACTTCTTCGGGGACTTTTAATACTTGTAAACGCCGCAATCCATTGCGTTACCAGAATAATTATGCAAAACGAACCACCCGAAGCTACTGCCTGCTCGACTACAGTCGACTAATGTTGCGACAACCCGAGCAGCCTAGCGTCGACAAATGATCAAACTCTAATGTGTCAGGATCTAATGCATTGGACCTAATCTGACTTGATCCAAGGATAAAATTAAATACAGTAGCAGGGTTAGATTTGACCCAGTGAGGCCCAGCGACGTCTTGGGGGTTAGCTGCGAAACGGGGTTTCATTAAAAACGTCCAGAAAGCTGGCAAAGGACGGTATCTAAATTGCACTTGAGAAATATTCCGCGGCGGAACTAGGCGGCAGCACGCGAGTGAGACGGTCGGCGTAAATATTCATGACGAGTTTCGTGTGCCGCGTTTAACCCGCGAGAGCCGTGTCTCTAGCTCGCGAGATAACGTCCGGACCGTGTCTGTCGGATGGGGGTAAAAATGGAATCGCTGGGTCCAGAAGCAATAGCCATGGTAGCTATGGTACGCAGGTGACATAAATTTTCAGCCACCGGACAGAGAGCCTGGTCCATCCCGAAACACGCCGTAAATCCCCGGGCAAAAGGGAAGGAACGCCGTTGGAAATTGTTCAGTTCCCTCCCTTGCTCTCTTTCCCCGTCCTGGTAAAAAGAAGTATCCTCTTTCCTCTCCGCAGGCTTGCAACAAGATTCTCTAGGAATTCTAGTATCTCATTCTGCGCGGCCGAGGGCGGCCAGTTAAAAATATTCGCCATCCCCGGGGGAGAGTTACCGGCCCTCGCCGGAGCACGGGTAACTAGTGAGAGCGTTAATTGCTCTCACTCTTAAAATAACACTCGATTACTCGAGCAGCCGAGCCAGCAATTTTCTAAATACGAGCCGGCCGCTGCTGGAGGGAAAAGGGCGACGCGGAAAAGGAACACGGAAAGAGAGAAGGAGAGAGAGGGGTTGAAAAACGAGGGTGGCCGCGAACCGCTCACCGCATTTAATTCCTCCCTTCGCGGACCGCGTGGCGACTCCAACGAACACTCGGTTGAAAACCCGTTCTTCCTGACGAAAATTCACATTTTTTTGTCAAGTTCCATATTTTCAGCACATCGATAACCCTTCAAACTTGAAGAACAACCTGCTATATACTTTTTAATAATACAATTTCGAGCCACAAGAAAATGGTTCACCACTGTACGGTGTATGTAATCCACTCTCTCTTGTTTCTCATCGGGCCCTGAAATATTCTAAACGCCAGCGGGACAAACTCTTCAGGATTCGCCGTTTCCGACTGTCCTTTCGACGAGGACCACTTCGCCTACCACGGAAATTGTCTGAAATCTCTCTTTGTTCCCGCGTTCGAGTGCTCGTCTCGCGGACGGGAAACGTTTAGGTTGGCAAAATGGTATTTTCCTTTCTCCCGGGGTTTTTTGCCGCTTTCCCAGGAAGAACGTTCCCAGCGACTTTCCGCGATATTTAATGTTCCTTCCACGCCACCACGACCGGGCAATTCTGCCAAAGTGAGCCGCGGCTCCGAACGGAATGAGAGTTTTTGATAGTGAGCGCCGCGAGCTCGGTGCAATTCGCTTGAAAAACCGGAAAAACTGTCCTGCCGTTATTTTAAGGTTGAACCTGGTAATATCGTAGCTCGTTGGATTTGTCTTAACGTCAGCTACAACGTCCCGTGAGAAATAATGAATATCAATGTTTAAAAAATCAAACCGACCTTGATCTTTTAATTAGAAATTATCTCTTTATATCAAAATCTTGGATTTTTTATTATCGGTGCATATGTTGACAATATTGTGGGTAAAATTATATAATGATTTTCCCACGTCGAAATTTTCAATTAACTAAGTATATGAAACTGGAGATGTATTAGTAAGAAGAAGATTTTTTATAAAAACAGCCCCTGTCATGTCGTTGAGAGGTCAGCTTCAGAACGCAATTAGTTAATCGCTGGTCTGGTGTTTTAACGGCGTGGTACCGATCGAAGGATCGTGTGTGCACGGTCATGCTGGTCGGTAAAAGCTCGGGGACTAAGGTGAAGGGCGGCCCGTGAGTCTCCGAAGGCGCAAAGTGCAACCACTTGCACTCTCGAGCGCGCCTTGTTAATTCTCCATAGGCTGTCGTTGCGACAGACCGACCGAGTTGGCTGAGCGCTACTTTCGAGCACGCTGGTTAACGTGCTCGTCGAGCCGAAGCACTCGTAAGAAGTTTCTGGCCCGAGCTACTCCGCCTGAGCAACGTCTGCTTTTTATTATCTCGCCGTTAAAGCGGCGCAAATGCTGGGCTGCTGTCAACGGGACTTCTTGGCTACCCCCTTCAGCCGACCGACGTTTTCCACCTAACGAAACAATCCACCTACCAGCGGCGACACCGCAATCCTTCGGCAACTTCGTCTTTACACCTTCTTCGATCGATCGGAGCGTTACTTCCGGTTTTTCGATTTACACTGGTGTTCGCGGAAAGTGTGGAAAAATTCAATACCGTGTTAGTAATAGTATTCTGCAAATATCTCAAAAACTAAAAGCGACCCCCCTATATTGGAAAAGGAAAAAGTTGTTCAGAATGTGTTGCTGCATAACATATTAAAATTTCATTACCTTAGCGACATATTATTAGACACATGAAGGAAGAAAACGTGAAGATATTTTATTTATCGAAGTGATTAATGATAATTTTAACTTGTTAAAAAAGTGTTCATACTCCCACGAGCAGCATTGTATACTTGAGTACTTAATCTACTCGAAAATTGGCTCTCCGAGTAAAAAAAAAATCCATCAGAAATATTAGGTCCGAACTAGTTAGATTGAAGAAGCTAGAGGTACACAGTGTTTTCGGATTAGTCTGCACGTAAATCTGAGGAAGGGCGTGGTAACATATCGAAGAGAGAACGGTATAAAATGTAACCCAGATGGGGCTGTAGCCCGAGTCTGAGATTTCCGAAGGACAAAACGCACCCGACCACATAAATCCCGATAATCGCAGGCTCCCCCCTTACGACCCATTACCGGTCGTTTCCGAACGTTTCCGCAATTTTCGATGCCCGCTGCTGTCTGGAACGGAAGAACGAAAATTCTGTAAGCAATGGACTGTTATATCGGCATTGGCCGATTAAATGACTATTGGGGCTCGCTGAAATCCGCAAGTGCACGTTGCACACACACACATGCGCGCGCACCCGCGCGCTCACCCACACGTGCATATAGGAAAAACAACGGGCTGCATTCTAAATTCCGTTTTTATTCGGCCGGCGATTTGTTCATGCGAGCCCGGCCAGTTGAAATCGGATAGTTAATTGAACCCATAAAGTTGCGGGCGAAATTAACGGAGGTGGTATTGCTGGGCAAAAAGCGATTTATTGTGTTGTCGCCTGTGTACTTGTTGACACTGTCCTTTGAACGTTGAATATACGATGCCTGTTTCCACTGAAAAATGATTTTTCACCTCATCGACCGAAAACTCTTTGCCCCGTTCCTGGCCATTAACAACAAAAGCGAAAATAACACGGTTAATTTAGTGCACACCCTGTGCTCACCGAGCACACAACCTGTCTTAACCCCCTCCGCGAAATTTGAATGGTGTACCAGCGTCAGCGTGTGCAGCTATCGATTAAAACGTAGAGAAATTGATTTTTTGGCGAATCGAGCTGCCGTTTGAACGGCGCAATATCGAATCCGTCGACGAGGCAGGAACGGACAGAGCTTTCAATTTTCCCCATTTAGCCCCTAATGAAGGACCGGGGCAGGCGATCTCGTGGCAGGGTGACGAGCGAAGAAAGCTCTCCGGCAAGGGTAGCCACTTTCGGAGCAGCCCTCTAGGCTGTGGGAGTGGGATGATAGAGGGTGTAGGCAGTTTCCACCGCACTACTTCACGCGACAGAACTTATCTAATATACCTGGTCCCCTCCACCCTCGGCGTCACCGTCAAACCAGCCCATGCCAGAGGATTCCTGCTCCCTTTATACCACGCAGCCGCACTTTGCCAAAGTTCGTTCCTCGCTAAGAAGACAGGGCCACAAAGAGAGGAGTCGCAGCGAATATAAAATAACTCGCGTCCCCAGTGAATATTATATGGGAATTCTGCGAGGAATTCCAAAGCAGATCGACGAGCCTCTCATTTTTTTTTTGCTTGCACCCTCTCTCTTTCTCTCTTGTCCTTTTAAAAAGAAGAATGCCAGTCGAATTTATACGAAAATTAACTCGTCCCGTTGCCGGGAGAGATTCAATTAGCTCGAAAAATCGTTTCTCCCCACCCCCTATTCATCGAACGATCCAATAAATCCGCGCACGTTGGAAATTGCCTTACCCTTCAGGGGTTGACAGAGTGGAGAAGAAAGGTATGTCTGTGTCAAGGACTTCCTTTATGCCACGACCCCGTAGGTCATCTCTTCATTAGGACCTATATGGATAAAATTGAAAGCGAACCGTATTGAAGGCTAACCTCTCCACATCGTAAGCAACGCGAACGTCAGTTGCCTGTTCCACGGTGAAAGTACTCGATGCTTGTCGAGACGGAGGCACAACAGGCTTGAATCACCGGTTCAAATCCCGGATGATGGCGTCTCCAGGCGTCATTCACCGGTTTACGACGCTCACCGCGACGTCTATTTATCAAACGCTATAACTACACACCGAGCGGATTTCGCGGAGTTTATCAACTACGAAAAATCGATATCTGCGAACTCCTCGGAACCACCAAATATTTTTTTTGTTTGCTGAACGGCGGCGCCACTGTTCTCGGGTCTTTCCTGTGGACCGACCTTTTTTGTAATTTCATATATACAGAGGTTCCTGAGATTATTTTAAGCAACATTTTCCTTTGAAAAAATGACGTTCGAGGTATCGTTAAGGAGTTATTAACGAAAAACACGGGCCAATCAGAGCGCGACCTAGACGCGTGTTGGTACAGTCCGCCAGGCGCGCCATCTACCAACACGCGTCTAGGTCGCGCTCTGATTGGTCCGTGTTTTTCTTTAATAACTTCTTAACAAAGTCACTGACACTATTTTCGCAAAGGAAAATGTTGCTTTAAATGAGACGCCCTGTATAACTTTTGTATTTTCAAGCGCTTTTTCCGAACGCGTACCGCACAATCTAGCATCGCGTGGACCGATTATTCAAGCGGGTAAGCGCAATGCAGAGGCTGAGAAGCTAGCCGGCCATTATTTAACTCGAAATCTCGAAAAAATTGCGTCGATTCTGCAGAAGGATTTTACGCGTTACAAGGTATGCAGTGACGTACACAGGTGCTTTTATATATGTATATCGTCTAGAAGCTCGTGTCTAAACTGGGATTTAAAAGACAATATTTCACCGGGTTAAAGAGCCGGAATTAAAACGGTCGATAACGTATCACCGGTCATTCCAGTATTTCTTTTATCGCATAAATTCGTCGGGGTCGGATCGGCGCGTACCTGTCGCGAAGAATTAATCGTAGCTGACGGTAGCCGGGAATGAAGATATAATTTTAGATGGGAAAAAGTTATCGAGAAGAGGAGGAGAGCGAGAGAGATCGTTCGCGTCATTTTATATCACTGTGGCGCGGGGAAGTGAGCGGGTTGAAGAGGGCTGCCGAAGGGAGGGAGGGGAGGAGTGAAAGCAAATATTGGAATTTTTTATGAGCCTCGGGAAAATTCGACAATGAAACACCGTCGGTTTTCTAAAGGCGATTTTCCGTGGGACGAGAGGATTCTTCATTGGAACCGGGATCCGTCGTCGAAAAGAAAGAAATTCCCTTCCCTGGGAACGGAACGAACGAGAACCAACCTCCCCGAAGATCCGTCGGACGTGACACTAAGTATATTGGCTTGAATACAGATTGAAGAGATCCAGTTGCTGGATGTGGAAGAGAATTATCCACTTTGTCTTTGCGAGGAACGATCGACCGATGCTGCTAAGGGTTTTTAGGCTACTCACGCTGATAGAAATCTCCCTGGAAAACTTCTTTCTGATCGCGACGTAGATTATTCGCCTGTTTCCCCTGATCTCGCGTTGGTACTCGCGCAAAGTGGATAATAATCATTCAGTTGTCCTCCTTGGTCCTGTTTCTTCTCCCACAAATCTAAATCCACTTTCCAAAATATTTTAAAACCATAACTAGGTTCACTTGAACCCACTTTTGCCCCAGTAAATCGAATCCTAAAATTCTGACAAAAATGTAGAAATTGTTTTGTCCAGAAAATTTGAAATTAGACACACTTTCGGAGAACTTGGAGGACGTCGGATTCAATTGGGGATGTAAGGAGGGGTTGTCCAGTAACGAGAGGTCAAATTACAAGGGGGATATTGGCTTCCGAATTTACCGGATCATCAAACAAGTTGTCTAATACCTAGCTGCCGTCTCGTATATACGAGAGGGAGAGGGGGTGGTGGAAGGGAGGGGTAGTCTAGTGCGACAATCTAAATCTCGCTCTCCTCCGGGGGATCAGATTTCCTCGAGCGATTCAATGCCAGCCGGAATCAGCGAGGATGAAAGGACAACGGGCCGGGGTAAGTCTCGGTTCATTTGGTTCTCGGCTACGCTCCTGGATCCCCCACCCTAAAACCCCCAGTCCACCCTCTTTCGCCCGAGCCCCTCTGTGCTGCCGACTTAACTTCCGCTTATGCCGGCCCCGAACTTCCGACTTGTTTGACGTGCTATCGATTGCGCCTGGTAACGCTGCTCATTAATAGCGAGTAATTACCTTCACGAGTGCCCTTGGTACAAACGCGCCGCGGTCGACGCGCGATTTCTATTCAGAACCCCCGGGCACGTTTACGCGAATCAATGAAGTGTCGATTAAGTCTTTCCTTCGTGCCCGACCGACCCCTCTCGAACTTCCACGACCGAGAGAGAGAGAGAGGGAGAGAGAGAACCGGCCCGGGCTAATCCGCACTGATTCTTCGGCCCTGCTCCATTGTTCCACCGACGCCGTTCCACGATCTTGACGATCGACAGGGGCTGCACGGTGACCCTTCATTGTACCTCCCCGTCGCACCTTCGACAATGGAAAAAGTTATTCCCGTGATGGTCCATTCTGGTTGGATAACAGGAAACCATACCGTGCAACTTCCACGAACTTAGAGTAGTTCGAAAGTAAGGTCACCTTAAGAACTTCGCCGATGTCAATTTTTAATGAAAATTTAGGTATATGGGTAAAACTCTGCGGACAGATGAGAATTTCGCCAGACCACTTGCGACGTGGTCAAACAGTCTCAAACACCAGCGCTGGAATGTTCAATTATTTTATTCGAACATGCCTCGGGGTGTACAAAAATTTGTTACACAGTAAAATCAACCCTCTTGCTGGTCTCTTTTAATTCGCCAGCTACTAGCGACGTGGTCAAACAGTCTCAAACACCAGCGAATGTTCAATTGTTTTATTCGAACATGCCTCGGGGTGTACAGAAATTTGTTATACAGTAAAATCAACCCTCTTGCTGGTCTTTTTTAATTCGCCAGACCACTTGCAACGTGGTCAAACAGTCTCAAACGCCAGCAAATGTTCAATTATTTTATTTGAACACGCTTCGGGGTGCACAAAAATTTGTTATACAGTAAAATTAACCCTCTTACTGGTCTCCTTTAATTGCTTATGAAGTTCAGGAAGAAAACACAAGGATCCAGGGTCCTGAACTGCTTTTTCGAAGCAGGAGGTCGTAACTAACCCTAATTAAAGCAGGTGATGGAGGGTGTGTAGCAAGTTTCGGGGCATTTAGCACCCCCTTAAAGCAGATGGAGAATTAAGATCGACCATTAGCTGCCGGGAGAAGTTCGACGCGCCGTGAATCGGCAGCTATTGAAACAACTTCCGAATTATTCAAGAATTTACCCGGGTCGACTGAGAAGTTCGAATTGCGTTTTAAGCGATTTCGATATCGTTCGTTCCTTTGCCAGCCTCTACCCCTCCTCCCTGTCGGATTAAATCACGTATCCATCGATTAACAGGCCGGCAAGGCGAACCCACGGAAATCAGGCAGACGTTTGTCATTAGCGGTCCGGAAACGAGGCTTAAGATGGTCGGAACTCGGTCTGATTAGGTGGAGGAGGTATAGGATGAGTAGCACAAGGTGGATTTCATCCTAGAAAATTAAGGAGACTGTGTCTAATTAGTCCAATCAAACTTTTGTACGATACTGATAAAACATGATATTGATAGAACATGTTTCGTCCCATTGAAGTTCGAAAATGTACACCGTATTTAATTCGCGAACAGTTTCCTGCTTTTTAGAATGCTTTATGTACAATGTTTTATATTGTTTCGAGTAGGGTTTGTTTGGTAAAAAAAATGTTACGCTGTACTTGATACCGATATCTGTGTTAAGGGTGGCACTAGTGTTCTCCACGAGACTTTAATTAACAATATTGTTGCTTAAAAAAGGAATAGCAACAACAGGAGCGGAGAAACGAAGCCAGTGGATCGAGTGTCCTCGTCAAGAGGGTCGGTAACGCAATATGAAGTTTGAAAGCATCAGAGTGTACGGAATGAATTATGCCGGGGACTTTCCTTCCGGTTTATTAAAGGACTTAACTCCCTTTGCGGATGTAATCTGAACTTCATTATTTAAAATTCAGCTGGTGCAGCGATTGCATTCTCGGCTGGAACGACCGCATGAAAGATTCAGGCCAGGGTCGTAGCGAAAGAAATTGACCGACATAAATTATTTCAATATTCTCCTACGGATTTGGATACGGCCGATCCCATCCGACTACAATTTCCAAGGAGCACCTGCCAGGTGGAAGATATTCCATTGACGACGATAACAGATGGGCCTTTGACGTCAGCACCCTACCTCAAAGATGGGGTTGGAACATCCCAATCAGTCAATTTTTTATTAGGAGGGAGTATCATGTAAATTACTGAAAATTAACGGTAATTATTTATATTAGGGACTTATTGAAATATGTTATTAAGGTCGTCATTCTGAACAACTTTTCCCTATACATGTTGCCGCCGCTCGGTTTTAGTTTTCGACATATTTGCAAAAAAAACTATTGCTAATACTGTATTGAATTTTTCGTATTCCTGCACGCTCCGTGGCTCATTCCGGCGAGGCGTTTCTTTACATTTTGCTTCTGAACACGCTGTGGAGATGAGAGTGATACATACTATAATATACGGTAATGAGCCACGGAGCGTACAGGAATACGAAAAATTCAATACAATATTAGCAATAGTTTTTTGCAAATATCTCGAAAATTAAAATCGATTGGCGGTAACATGTATAGGAACAAGTTGTTCAAAATGATGATGACAATATATTTGAAGGTCAGCTAAATACACGAAGAAGAGCCCCTTATGGAAACTATTGAAAAATTAGGTCATAGGAAGTTAGGACGTATTATTACATACGATTTGTTCCTCTATCATTCTTTGCTCTATTTTCATTGAAAAAAGTGCAGTAACAAGGAAGGTTTAATTATTTGGAAGTTGCATTTCAGTAGTTCCAGCCTTTGTGATCAGACAATGGTGTCATCGACGCGAAGAAATGGTCCCCCCCTGGTGTCGAACGAGCCACGCACTTGCACCCCATTAATCCCGGGACATTAAACTCGGTCTGGGCACGCAGCAGGAGATCGTCGTAGAAAAATGAGGATCCGAGTGGAAATCGAGCGTGGAAGGTGGCGATTTATTAAAAGCGCATCCTCATTGTCGCCCAGGGTTGCTGACTGCGCCCGCAAGACGAGCATTCTCTGTTTGTGCTCGCACACAAACGAGCACAGACGTAGACGAAATCGCCATTTAGGAGGCGGACGATACAGATTTACAGGCGGCCAAATACGTGCACGTGTACACCATGGGACGCGACGCTTGAATCCTGATGGGGATAGGATCGCAGTTTGCGCAGGTTATTCGCGCGTCTAGGTGTACTTGCGTAAGCATGTACGTGTGGACATAAAGGACCGTGTCTGCTCGCAGACTAATCGCATCTAATGAGCCGCACCCCGTCAGCGGAGATTAAATCCACCGGTTACAACGCAGTTAAATGCCGACGACTCCTTCGCCCCTGACTAGGAAAAACGTCGCGATGGAAACGCTGTAAGTTGGCTTCATTCTACCCAAGATACTCGATCTTTCAAAAATTTCATTCTACAATCGGATTTCTTTGATTTTTTTTATCACTTTCAATTTTTTTCTAACCAGGATTTTCAACCTAAAAATCTGAAAAAAATACAAGGTGTGTATAACCGTGGTAGACACGTGCTAGATTTTTTTCAGAACTTTAGGATTCCATTTGGACGAGGTATAGGGTTGAAATTCTACACAGTATGGCTTCTTTTCAATATCCAAAGGCCAAATTCATTTTTTTATCTACCCTCTATAGACAGACCTAGATACAGACTATTACATTTTCGATGTTCTTCACTGTTCCATGGACTATTTAAAAAATAGCTTTAAGGATGAGTGGATGGAAGATTCTATTTTTTTGAAGGTGACCTTTATCCAAGGCCAACCAGCCAGCCGTCGCCGCGAATTCGCCGTCTCGGCGAGCTTATTGTGCTAGTTACACTTCCTATTTTTCGTCAAGCAGTGTGACAGTAGTTGACAACGCGACGTCTCGACTCGGCAGATCTCGCCGGAAGTTTTATGAATTTCCTGGCGCGAGGGAAGTCTGTGGTTACCGTGGAGGCCGCAGTGATTCCTTGCCTCGCAACACCGACGATAAATTCTCTCATTTTGTCGGCGGTTCTTGTTATCCCTTCAGTCTCTTTTCGTTGCACATCTCTGCTCCTCTACCACCACCATCCACCCCTATCTCTCTCTCTTCTTTCGTTTACCTCTTGCGCGTTAACTTGTCACCAAGAAAGGTTCATTATCTCGGAACAGATGACGAGTAAACGTTCGCTTAATGAAATCTTCGCAGTGATTTTACGAGGGAAGTTTCGCGGAACCGGAATGGCAGGGAAAGGTTAGGGGCGGGTAGCGGGTGAGGAGCGTTGATGCCTACGAATACCACCTACCTTCAGGCACTCTCTCTCAACCTTAAGGTTCGTTGTGTGTATATATATATACATATATATGTACTACATTCCTGGCCGACGGTTTTCGAGATTCCGGAAGCGGCCGATCGGGGGTTGCCGAGAGTACTTGGAAATTAAGCGGAAATACGCGGAAATACTCGCCCCGAAAGTATGCACATCGATTACCCCCGCAGCAGAAGACATTTCGGGGCAACCTTCTAGCGACTCCAAGTTTCGTCGTTTAAACCGGCGGAGCCACCCCTGCGGTCTCCACTTCGATTTTTGATACCTGTTTCGTTAACCATCACCTAGACTCTACCAATTCTCTGATTGCCATCCAGGTTCATTAAAAAAATCTGAACAATTCTCCAGTATGTATCTCTGTCAGAGCAAGGTATCCTATTGCATCTACAATTTTCCCTTCAGTAGACTCGATAAAATCCAGGAAAATTTAAAAATTACTTTTTTACCTATAGCTACCTCCCTGTTAACGCTAGGAGACTGAAATTTCATTCTATTATGCTTGCTGTATGGTACAGTTCCTAATTATAACCTGGATGTTAGACTTAGCTGTATAACCAGCAGAAACTTATTTTTAACTGTTCAAACAAGCCAAGCAGAGCGCAATGCAAATTTTTCCAAGCTAGTTTCACAGTGGCTCAGGCTTGGAAACAAAGAGCTCGTCCCGGTGCTTGCAAAAGGATTAGCCCGGTGGGGTCGGGCATCCAATTACAGCCCGGGAGCTGTTTAGAAAAATAGGTAAGCCGTGAGATTCATTGAACGAATCGCATTAAAAGAACGATACCCGTTGGCCTGCGTATCGAACAACCGGGAGCACACGCGTTCGTCGATATCGTGGCGTGGGTAGCGGGTCTCGATGCTATTTATTTTATCTCATTCTTGCGAAGTTAGTATTCACGACAATTTGCATTTCATTAGAGCGGCACCGTGTCCCGTTAAACGACGCTCGGACGGGGAAAACAGTCCGCGTACAATTAAAAGTTGAGGCTCAGACTGGTTATTTGCATATGGTGTAAAAACCGGTTCTAACACGGCTCGTGTGTGCTCGCGTGACGCACGAAGGATCAAGGGAAGTCCTTCTGACCCGTGCAAACTCGCGCAAACACGAAAGTGTTTGTAGCTGGATCCAATTTGTTGCGAGTATCATACAATCTTTCCTAACAGGTGATTAAATCGCCTCAAATGTGGTCTAGCTGCCTAAAAGTTTGTATTCCTATAGATATTCCTTCTCAAACCTAGCCCAACATCCTCACACCTCATCTAACGTGAACATGAGACGATTAATTGCTATAGAAACATCTTAGAACTGAAACAACATAGCTACTCAGCCATGTACAAACACAACCACATCTCGAACGTCAACATACAAAGGCCAACAACGATACAAACCAATGCAAACACAATTTGTGCCGGCAAAAGTGTTCCAAATCAAATGTTACATCAATTTACACCTAATTTTGTATAGCATTAAGTACAGTTATTTGTATACGGTGTAAAAGCCGGTAGTAACGAGGCTATTTATATAGACATTCCTTCTCAAACCTAGCCCAACTTCCTCACACCTCATCTGACGTGAACAAGGGACGACCAATTGCTACAGAAACATCCTAGAACCGAAACAACAATACAACCACACTTCAAACGTCAGCATACAAGGGCCAACATCGATACAAACCAACGCAAACCAACCGAAACACAAATTGTGCCGGCAAACGTGTTCCAAATCAAACGTTACATCAATTTCCACCTAATTTTGTGTAGCATTAAGTACGGTTATTTGCATACGGTGTAAAAACCGGTAGTAACAAGGCTCGTGTGTGCTCGCGTGACGCACGAAGGATCGAGGAAAGTCCTCGCGTCCCCTCCCCCTGGCTGTTCCTCGAGTTTTAATGTCATCGGTCCACGGAAATAGTACTTTAACTAGTTTACGTTGTCGGTGCACACGCGTGTGTCGCGCGTCGGTCACCTGCGCGCAAGTTCGCGAAAGCGTGCCACGTAAATTCCGAGCGTCGACTTCTGACGTGGCGCGGAATGAAAATTCGCAATCCCAACCCCGGTCGCCGCCTCTCCAGCCGCTCATGCTTTCGAAGAGTGACTTTCGCGCAGGATCGATAGTCACCGTGCACCTAATCGGAATCCGACGGGTAGACGGCGAGTGATAAAATTCCGCTTTCCACCCGGGGAAAACAAAATTGATAGAGTTGTAGAACAACGCTCGAGCCAACAAAGCCCCGCAAAGTATCACCCGACAGCTACCCGACTTATTTTCATCGCGGAGAATAGCTTCCCTTCGTCTTAATGAGCGTCCGGTTGCCATGGGAAGCTAATTATCTAATGGGAACGCCGACTGCTATGGAATTATTTCTGCTTGGAAATCAAATAAATAAACAATGGAAGAATCCGTGAAAATTCTTCCGGCTGCAGGTGCACTATATTTAGAAATAATTTTATTTTTTTTTTTGCAAAAATGAATGAAACAATGATTGCTGTATGAAAATTTTTTTGATTACTGTAACGAAGCCGGGAAATGTTGAGGAGCGTTTTGCATTTAATTTAATTTTCTTTTTGCCAGCCGGATTTCGAAGTTTCGAGGAGTACCTCGACCCGGAAAAGGAAATATGAAAAAATAGAACGTGACCCCTTTAGGCAGCCAGCTTTAAATGAGCGATATTTTGCTAGCCCCCGAGAGTTCGACGCACGCTTTCTGAGATGCGCAGCTGAGTAAATGGCAGCTTTCATGCAAACGCGTCTTCAATCCCAGCTAAGCGCGTGCCACTGCTAGTTATAAGCCACATTCTTTGGTGGGAATGGTGAAGCCTTCCTTTTCGAGCAAAACCCGCATTCCAAAACGTGAGCATAAAGGGGGATATCAGGAATGTGCGCGAAGAATGTCGTTACAGGGAAAGATCGCGAGTCGAACAAAATGACGGAGACCAAACAGGGAAATCTATGTGTGCATTTTATTCACAACTTTATTTTGTAAATAGTCAATTTTTCTAATTTTCATATTTTACAAATTCGAATAGCTGAGCGATAATACATTTTAGGATATTTGGGTTAGAGCGTCCACGAAGCTATTTAGTTTGAAGATTGCCAAGGAGGAAATGAGAAGATTAAAAAAGATTGTGCACAGACGAAAATGAACGACGACGTAATCTCGAAGTGACCGAAATACTTCCGCGCAATTTGAGGGGACCAGAATCGATCCAAGGTATGAGGAAATTCGTGATCCTCCGATTACGTATTCCATCGTTTCTATTTACCAAAATTGTGTCACAGTAAATATGTGAGCTCCGCTCCCGCCTGGTCCAACTCTGTTCACACACCGGAGAATATTAGTTCTACAACTTGCTGCGATATTGAAACGTTTCGCGCGAGGTAGCGTTTATGCAAAACCGAGCTGGAATCGTGCGACCAAGTCCGGAACACCTGAACAAAATAGAAGAATTCCCAAGAATTCTCAAAAATTCTATGGAACCCGAATCTTCGTGCAGAAATATATTCACACATTTTTCGACGATTCTTCAGGGCTTAGATTAAAGCTGGAAGATGCTGCTTTACGATATGGAGAGTTAGGTTGAAAAATAGATATTAAAACAAAAAGAAAAACTGATAAAAACCAAGAAATTGGACTTGATTTACAGGGATTTTTTTTAGTAAATTTTGGTACGTGTTCCCCTAGGAATTTTTAAACGTTTAAAGGATTAAATTAAAGATCTTGGATTGTACTTTATGATAAGGTAGTTTAGATATAAAACGACATTGGATGTCACGTCGAGAAATTTTAAAATCCCGACGGATGCATCAGAGGAAAATGTCTCGATGTTAAGAGGTAACTTGGAGTCGACATTGAAACGCGTTTCCATAGGAATTTTTAAACGTTTGAGAGCTTAAATTAAAGTTGAAAGAGCGCACTTTATGTCAGGATACATTCGATTTCAAAGAAATGTCTGTCCACATGAAAAAATTAAAAAATCTCGCCGAACGGTACAGAGGAAAATGTCTCAATTTCAAGGGGTAGCTTTGGACGTAGTTTCAACTGTGTTCCCGTACGAATTTTCGGACCATTTGAAGGCTAGAATTACAAATGAGGAATGACCCTTTGTGGCAGGAGCAGTTGTAGGTGGCAACCACCAATAACTACTGAATTTCGAATCAGTAGAAAATCATTCCCAGTCTCTTTGTGCCCATATAGAGGGTAGGGGAGACTCAAAACAGAATCCGGAATTGCGAGCACACCGTATGAAGCGATACGAAGAACAAAACCGGCTAACGCGAGCTGGAAAATCAGGATTGGAGGGTGGAGGCGAGCACGGTCGCAACGAAATCCAAAATAGGAAGAGACTAGGACAGATAGAGGGCAAAGAGAGGAGGATGATAACGAACTAACGGATTATCCAAGTTCCTAATATCATTACAAACTCCCCGCTGCTGAATATTGCAATGAATACAAAGCCCACCCCGATATCTCTGCTCGGCACACACAGCCAAGCCTAGAGAGAGAGTAAGTTAGAGAGAAAGAGAAGCATCATGAGTAGTAGCAGCAGGCAGGCTGGCTGTAACACGTCCACAGGCACGTATTGTTATTGCGAAGAGAGCACTGGGTCAGCCGAACCGTACTTAAGAATCGGAACGTTTCAGCCCTTCCCTCCGGGGGCCAAAGTGGATTACAGCGATTACAGGCCAGACTTAATTAGGGCCTGCCACATAAATAACCGTCGCCTCTTCCCGGCGTCAAGAATACGAGATATACACGGTTAATCCGGGCAGCTCGAACTTTTCGCGTCCGCCTTTAATCCTGTCGGCGTAATACCGGCTAATTGTGAAATGTGTCCCGCCAAGAGACGAAGAGGAAAAAGGCTGGCCGTGTCCCCTCCCCTCCCTTCTTCCCTTTCGTCACCCCACCACCTGTTTTTCTCTCCCTACCAGTCCCGCGGGATTATCTCGAGCGACGATTTACGATGACAAATCTGCGAGCAGGACTGTTTCGTCCCCGACACACCCCTGCACCAACCATCCTCCTCCTCCTCCTCTTCTTCATCCTTCCCCTCTGTCTCGCTACCCTACCTCTCCACCAAACAACCGAGTGACACACATATCTTCAGCGGCGGAGGATGTATTCACGGATGCATTGAATCATCCGGCCCCGGCGCCGGGAAAAATTCTATGCATGTTTGAGCGAGTGTGCGAGCCGAGTCGTTCCCTCTCGCTGATGGCGGGCGACAGCAAGTTGTTCTGCTCGAGTGAAACCGGGTTTTAAGGTGAACGGGACGGAGTCGCGACGCGACGCGACGGTCGCAGAGCTTTTGATACCCACTGTCCAGTTGTCACCTAGTTCTGCTAGACGCTCGAAAAGGTGTACCGGACCACCTAGCTCCAGTTCAGGATGTGGAGCAGGAGTCACTAGTCTGGAGCAGGCCTGGAGAGACTTTTGTTCACGGTGGGAGACTGTCTGGGAATGCCAGGAGGACAATTTAGAATTTATAATGTAGCTAAAGTAGGTTGGCTGAGGTTTGATCTTGAGTCGAGTCTGATTTTTGCGGAGCAAGGATTGAGTCGATGCTACGGTGTCAAACTTGGTCCAACCTAAATTTGAATTATGTCTTTGTAATTCTAGAATAAATTTTCCAATTACCAACATCCTTATCCAGCAAATAGTATGGTGGACAATTTCGATTTTACAGTGTAGCTAAAGTAGGTTGGCTAAGGTTTGTATCAAACTTGGTCAAACCTAAATTTGAATTATATCTTTGTAATTCTAGGGCACGTTTTCCAATTACCAACGTCCTTATCCATCAAGTAGTATTTGTAGGTTATTCCTAGAGCCGATACCATCCGAGGCCTGTGGTTAGTGTGCATATCCAGGTTAGGCTTCCCGTTGTGTGTATTGAATAGGCCTTGGTAATCAGATAGGGCTGGCATTCAAATAAAATGAGGACCATTCTGCTATCTGAAAAGTGTGCACCACGAAGAAGTCCAGGAAGTTGTCGTCGGCCGATTCGGATTTTTCATCGAGATTCATCAGCGGGGGAATGGGGAACATGTTAGCGGTCGTGACGATACCGTCGCCGTTTTCGCGAGGCTGTGTGTACGGCATAATGTGCTCGATATAACCGGCGATAGTCCACGACACGAGCAACGACAGCGACAAACTGACAGTATCTACGGTATGCAATTCACCAAAGACAATGTTCCGCGTTAAAACGGGGCCCGTATAGATAACCCGGTGGCCTGGTTGGACATAACGCGGTACACGCGTACGACCATGATACACAGAAGGAGCAGGAGAGCGTAACGACGACGCGAGGCGTCGCGACGCGGTGGAATCGATATACAAGGCTGGGAAGAGTGCATGCTCGAGACACCGCACCGGGACTCACTCTCGCTCGGCTATCGCAGGGGTTGTTTGCGATTGCGAATCGCGGCCAAGCGGACGAGACGACTGCTGATAAAATTGGTTTAGACCCGGGGTAAATAACAGGTTAAGTAATTGGCCCCGACCGCATCCTGTCATTAGCCCTTCATTTCGAGGCTGCAGCTCGCGGCGGGACACAAGCAATTAAAGCGGCTGCGACTTCGCATCAAAAACTCCGCACGGTTGCCTCTGCCGCGGGATTGTCACCAGTCCGCGCACAAGATGCTCTCAAATTAACGCGGCAATTTTTCGCGTGCAACCACCCGTCCAATAGCTCCATCAAAAATTACTGTACACCCTCCGCGGATGAGGCAAGAGGGTGCGACCTATGTGGGGACAAGTATGGAAGCCTAGAACATTTAAAAAAGACAGAAATGTTGAAGAGGGGTTGGAGAAGCTGAGGAGAAAGAGCATAAATATACCTTATAATAAATTTTGTAATAGACAACAGCTTCATCTTCACATTCTATGTATTAATTAATTTTTGTTTCTTAAGAAAATGTGGACTTCATGAATGTGGATGTTTTCTTTTGTTTTCAATTTTCGGTTTCTTTGTAAAATTTTCTGTAGTGGTTATATGTAGGACATTATCAATAATAGTTGTTCAGTTACGCCGTTCAAATAAAATAAATAAGAATAAAATCAAACCAATAATGTGAGAAAAATAATATAGATTTGTACAGATAGGTTGATGCAAACATAAAATACTTAATAATAAAATAATTTAATAATAAAATACGTAAATCTGAAATAAAGCAAATTCTTCTTCTATACACCCTCTACTATCCCTGAATAATATCTTGTCCACTCAACAATGTTGCTATCAGTATTTTCGTGATAAGAAATTTTTAGGGTCTTGAAACTCTGGCATCCTGACTATGATTCCGCGAGCCCGGTATTTTCTGTCGGTGCAAGGAGCCACGACAGCGCTAGGGGTCCGATTATAGTGCGCCACGGTTGAGAAACTGGGTGATTAGGGGTGGGTCGGTGTCGTTTTTTGATGCGGCGGCTGTTTTTGCGGCGGACAAAAGGCGATCTGGAGCGCGAAAGGGAAATAAAACGGTAGTAATTTACTAATTTCTAAAACGCTATGGCAACCAGAGGGTTGGAGAAATAAAAGAAAGAGAGAACCGAGGTGCTCCCGGTGCGCCGTAGCCATTCGTTATACCTCCCCACCCAACGTTCACCTAAAACTGGGGAAAACATTGTGCGAGAGACACTCGGCAACGAAACAACCAGGAAAAAGTAAATTTAAACGCTCGAGAGTGTCCGTGTGGACGCGCGGGCGCTCTCGTGTGGCACGTAAGAAGCGCATCCCCGGCGTCATGTGTACATTTCCATATGCAACAATGTACACGGCAGGTTAGAGAATACAAGGCCTGCAGACACTTTGTACATAGAGAGACACAGACACACACAAGCGCGCACAGCGACCGGGGCTAAAAGCGTTACAGCAGATAAGTGATACCGGGGAAAAACGGCGAAAGAGACCATTCTAAATGCACAACTACACGAGGACGACCGGGGCCGCCGCGCCGTTCGCTCCGGTGCATACGCCGGCTGCAGTTCAACCCCGGGAATGTGTTAAAAACAACTACGGGCTCGGGTAATTGGCAACTATTACAATTTTTAACCTTATCTCCGTGCGCTTTTTCCCTACTGAAGACCGCTACGACTGAAGCGTTCATTTGTTTCTATGGCGGACAGTTTAGATCGAGCTTGGATTCCCAACGCCTTTAAGGGATCCTCTAAAACGTGCACTAGTACGATCAAATAACAGTTGACGAAATCTGAGAATGTCTGCGTTTAAAACATTTTTTTTCTGTGACATGTATCTCTCATAAATAGTTGAGTTTAGTGATGGGCACCTAAATTCAACTATCAATTAATTATTATTTAGTTGCTACTGAAATTTATCCTTTAATAATAATACAATATAAAAGCAAAGTGTTAATGAACCTTTTAGAAAAATATCTGTCATCAACAGATATAATTATAAAATACTACTTTCTATTTGGGTTATGATTAAAATATTATTCCCATAAGTGCAATATATAAGTATTGTTATTTAACAATCAGGTCCCATAAAAAAGTGAGGAACAAAATCAGGACCTCAGCTAGAAGACAGAAAAACAATTAGAGTATTTTCTAAATCACAAATTCGGAAGGAGACTGTTCTAACCCATAATTTATTGCGTAGGTAAAAACGGCATCAACTTTTTCTAATTTCGAAATATTTTTTTGTATTTTCCGTCGCATCATAGCGAGCTCTCAGGATCAGCTAAAAAGCGACGATGGAAATGATCGGCGTGGCATAAACGCGAAAAAGAAGATCAGGACCTAAGCCCGGCTGACAAGAAGACAATCAGGCTATTGTTTCAAACGATTCTTTGGCGCGTGCAGAGAAAGGCAATGAAATTTTGTGACGAGGCAGTGGTCTGTGTGTGCTGTCGCACTTGCGAGGGGTTGCGCGCGCGCGTTTTCGCAGACGCTTTACATAATATCTTTGCCATTGTAAAATGCAAAGTAGCGCGGGGTAGAGTCCCGCTGAGCCAGCTTTTCCTCCCGCCGCGTTCGCACTCTACAGTCTCGCGCGGAGTGTGTGCGAAACAAGGAGAGACGGTTAGGGACGTTGCCTCGAAAGCAAGTTTTTGTCTTCTCATGTAAATCGCGACGTAGACGAACCGATTGAGGACTTAAGCACATATTTTTGTATTCCGTTTCTTGAGGCGGGGCTGTGCACGCCGGCTCGACCCCGGAAATCGATACTGCGGTTACGCTCGCATCAAATGAGCTGAAAGATACCCTAAAATACAGGAAACAAATTCAACGGTAAAACTGTCAGTCCTTTCCAATTGATCGCAGTTTTGACGGTCACAAAATTCTGTTAATCGCTGACAACTTTTTGACAAAGTTTCGATTTGAGTTCAGTCGGGTTTGAAGTCTTGCGAAGTTAAATCGACACAAAATTAATTTGTCAAACTTGATCAAACCTTGTCAAACAAAAAGTTTCAGGACGTTTGGCAGGCTTCCTGAACAAGTGAAAAACAAAGTCGAGAACTGGTTTGATGTACGCCAAGTTTGAATACAGAGGATCGTAAATCGGCTTTCGCGATATTCACTTTCGATTAAACAAACCGCAAGGAACGGTGACATAAAACGGACCGGGCATTGCAAAAATGGCAGTTTCGTGGATATTGGTATAATGAATATATTGGAATCCGATAGGGGCTGGAGGAGGGGGGTTGTTTTTGCCCGTGTCTTTTGTAGCTTTCTGATAGGGCTCGGGTTATGGGATGACCCGTTAATTAAAAATACGAGTCCACTGTCAAATTACCGTATCCGACGAGGGTACTAGAAATTTGCCAAGGTTTTTATTCGCCGTATCGTGTGGCTCGATGATCCGACGTTCACGTATCGCCGAAATGAAAATAATAAAACGGCTTCGCGGGTGAAATTACTTTTCCGCGCAAAATTCATGTGAAGTGCCAGCCGCTTCCGTGCTCGATCGTTGGATTTAATGCGACGCGACAATTTTTGTGCTTTTTTTTACCTTTTTCCCTTTTTTGTGTTTTGTTGCACGTTTCTAGTGGAGCTCCATCGAACCGAAAGTGTATCAAACAACGGTTACAGATCCGCAGAATTTATGGCATCGCGCACGCCACTGGCAGATACAGACATAACTCTAGACACACTGCAAAATGTGCTCCGCAATACCGCTGACACTTGTGAGCCCCGACAAAATATTGGCAGACGTCGCGCGGAATTCTACGCTCGATTTTTCCAAAGAACCATCCTCTCCGCCACGATATTCAATGTTAAACCGTCTTATTTTCAAGAAAAAATACCGGGCACACCTTAATCATCCAAAAACACACACCTACTTTCTCGTTGGTAATTTTATTACCACGACGTTCGAACTAATTGAACGTAATTTTTCAAAACGTTAAATAAATATTCCGCTCGTGCGTTTTTCAGCGAGCATCATTCAAATTCAAACGGTGAAAACAGCATTCAGAGTCGCGGTTCCGTACGCGGCCATTTATCTCTGGAACTATTAATTGTAGCGAGAAGTTTGAATGCGCGGCTCATGAATGTTTTAATGGCGTATTCGCTCGCGTAAACAGTTTTTTTTTTAAATTCATTCGCTTAAAAAATACACCGAGCAACCGTGACCCCGATTTTTGTTAACCTGTTTACACCTTTTCACTTTACGATATTTGATTTATACGCATTCCGGCTGCGTAAAGTATGAATAGAAACGAAAATCACTGCAGTGAGTTCTTGAAAAATGCACAAAATTCTGTTTGCAAAAATCAAGTTGTTATTCTACAATTCCTGCAACAAATAATTAATTTATAAAACTTGTATGTTGTTTTAAAAAAAGAGGCTTCTCGTGGCGATTTATATGCATTCCGGTTGCGTAAAGTATTAATAAAAACGAAAATCACTGGAGTGAGTTCTTGAAAAATGCATAAAATCCTGTTTGCAAAAATCAATTTGTTCTTCTACAATTCCTACAGCAAATAATTAATTTATAAAACTTGTATGTTGATTTAAAAAAAGAGGCTTCTCATGGAGTTCTTGAAAAATGCATAAAATCCTGTTCGTAAAAATCAATTTGTTCCCCTACAATTCCCGCAACAAATACTAATTTATAGAAGTTGTATGTTGATAAAAAAAAGAGGCTTCTCATGGCGAGTAAATTTAATTTGCCGAAGCGCCGCGAGCGTTAAATGAATGGTTCAGTGAAAATAGTGGTCGGCGGTTTTGATTGACTTTTTTCGTGTGGCAGCCGTTTCCTTAGCACGAATTCTGTCCCACCCCGTATACACCAATCGCGAGGCATGATCTCCACGCACGGCGGACACGTGAATGATTAATGGGGGCGGGACGTCCCGCGCACGGTTTTCAGTCGAGCCCCGTCGATGGAATTAAAAAATTTAACAAACTCGCCAACGGTGGCCGAGACGAGACGGATAATACACGACTCGCTGGAACGTACAACGCTCATCCCTGGCCGGGATAATAATTTTCGCTGGTGATATTATTCCGGCAGACTTCCGGGGTTCAGTTGTTCCGGCGATCCCGTGTTTCCGCAACTCTTTACCAGACCGCGGCCGGAACGCTTGCAATTTTCAACCGACGACGACTCAAACGGCCATCTGCTCCCTCGCTGAATCCTCCGATCCAACCAAAATCCAAACCCAATAAAGAACACAGTCAATCCCCTATTTCCAACGATTTTTTTCATAAAAAAATTTTCTACAACCCCTATAATTTTCTATAATTTTTAATATCCCCGGAAAACTTTCCAGGTAACCTCATTTTTCACAAGCTCTCGCAATTTGCAAAAATTAGGATCGTCTTTCAGCATTTTTTAACCACCGACTTAAACAACCCAGCTGCATAAAATTTTCCAGACATATTTCCACACATCCGCGCCGTATCCATGAATTTTTATACGTCGTTATCATCAAAGCTGCGATAATTATTCATCGAGGAGCCCGACTGATTAAAGAAATCCCTCGAAAAACGCTTTTTTTTCGTGAATAATCAGCGCAGTTTTGGTGACAGCGATTTATAAAAATTCATGAACACGGCTGGAGTTCGTATAAACGAGTCTGTGAAGTTTCGAAAAAAAATGCGCCGCTCGGTTCGCCGGGGAAAAATGTCGAAAGCGGTGCCAAAATGGAGAAATCGCAGCCCCACAAAATTGCTCGCTGTGATTAAATGACTCGGGAGTTGGATCACCGATGATAAGAGAGAAAATCTAGGAGAAGGCACTTTTCGGCTCTGGAGACGTTTTTCATTTAGATATCAGCGGGAAGATCCATTCAACGGCACGCGGGAGGACACGTTTTACGGTCCGTCGTAAAGTCGACGGAATTCAGTAGAAACTGATTCGTAGAAGTGAAATTCCCGGACGCCCGTGATTTGTTTATATCGAATTCATACGAGGCTCGCGTACATATAAATCCCATTCCGGGGAACGTTGAATTCGAGGGGCGGGGGACTCGAGGACAAGAGAGAAAGGCAGTCGGGCAGACCGTGAGCAAGGTATTCCGTTCGCGACCGTATTTTACACTTTGGGCAACGAGCCCCGGCGACATTTTCGTGTGCGATATTCCGTGGGTGCATCCCTCGCGCGTTTACCCGCACGCCGGACCCCGGTTCCCGAAGGAAACGTTTACGGCTAAGTTAACGACTAATCCCGGTCATAGTTACAGTCATTAGGCTCAGCTTAAAGCAACGTTATTGCTTGCATACATTAATGACCGCGAGACCGTTATCCGCAAAAGGCTGCACCCGAACTCACCCTGTATACCGATATTCGACTGACGACGGTCTTTGTCAGATTTTCCTGGTTTTCGGCTGATCCAATTCCATCGGAAACGACGGGAGAGGAATATTCAGGTCGCGTTTAAAAGCGAGAGGAATTTTGGACAGACCAACTGTAGGCTGGGAGGAAATAGCGTCTGGGGTAGTCGCTCGTGTGCATTAGACAGTACGGGGATTATTGAATTCGGATGAACACGTCGCCTACTTTTGACACGGGTCGTTCCAAATCTGACGAAGATTGCGAACCAGCTCTCGTGAATTTTACAAAAACATACCACGGATTTAGAACCTGCCACTTCAATTGTGACTCCGAAGTCTCGCTGAAAATTGCTGCACCAGTATTATTCTAAATACGTATCTAATCAATTACAGAACAATTAATCCTTCGCTGAATAGCGTATCATATCTGATACAGTTAACAAATCTGGTATATAGTAACTAAGAATGTGTTTTCTTATTATGTTCATTTTTCTGAAAATATTGTTTAAATTTCCTTTTAATATTTTTCCTGTAAATAAAACATAAAAACTAACCTCCTTTCAATTTTTTCATTTCAATTTAAAAAATCATATAGAATTATTCTAGGTCGGAAGAAATTCCTAATTTATTTATTGAAATATTGCATTGTTCTTTGTAGCAATTGATTCTGTAGACTTTCCCGAATACAGTGATATACCATATTAAAACATTATGAATCTTTAAACATGTTTAAAAATTCGTTAAAGATGGAGAGACAACTTTTCCACACCAGTTTGTGAGGATATTTTTCAATTTATCTTAAAAAATAAGGGTGTAGCAAAAAATCGAACTATACCACGCGATAGAGCAAACTTTTATCTTGAGACTAACCCAACTTCAACCCTTTAAAGTTAACAAGTCGATATTTTTTTCGAACCAAAAAGCAACATACTTTTCTCTGCGACATCTTCAGAATATCACAGGGGAAGCCAATTTCATCTCCTGCCATCGTAACACTATGTTTTCTTCTATTTCCAATGTATGGTGTTTCGTGCAACTTCCGAGTGCGAATGAAGATGAATAAAATAACAATAGACTGGCGGCGGTTCGCAAATGATCTCGAAAGAGCCGGCACGGCAAAGTGAGTGGGATTACGACGAGCATCGAGTGTCGAGCGCGAACAACAACGTGTCGGCGTTGTACCGGCTATCGGTGGCCGCGTCACCGATCCCTCAATAACCGTAGGAAAAGCGGAAACAGGTTAACTAAGTGTGTAGTCCGGTACACGATGAACATTAATTACACAATCCAACTCTGTGTTCTCCGGTGCCGCGTAGAAAATTAATCAGACGTATCCGGAAAGGATCCTCAAAGAGACACGTGCGAGAGAACCGGTGTCAGTGGAGGGGGGTGGTTGGAGGGAGGAATCAGCATGCCGTGTGACTGAATCGATAATCGCGACTTCCAATTCAATTTTCGAGATGTCCTCCTACACCCATGCGGCAGCGTTCGGTTGATTCGACAGAGGGACGAAGGGTGGGGTTGGAACGATTGTTTGCTAACAATGACCGATTACAGTGGCATTTCGATGACCAATTGTAGGTCAAAAGGTCAACCATGGAATCGGCCAGGTTCACGGGTGAACAAACCGCGTGTGCGCTCCCGGTGATTCACGCGACCGAACTCGCCGCCGAGCTTCTATGTACAAACGCATACAAACGACGGCTAATAATTCATTTTCGAATTTACAGATTAGCCAGTGGATCGAGGCGAATTTATGGCGTTTGATGGATACGCCTATTTCGACTAGGACCGCGAGGATACGAGTAATCAGCCTGCCGATTCTCTCGTTCCCGACCGGGGCCCATGAAATATGCAGGGGGATGCGAGAACGTTGAAGAGCATTATGGCAGTCATTATTCCCGCATCGATGAGAAAAGAAACGATGGAAATAACCGACCGACGTCTCGACCCAATGTCCCCGCGACATTCAACACTCTCGATTCCTACAGTCGACAGCCGCTACTGCATTTGTAAACGGCTCGGCTCCTCGAAAATTCAGCTGCCGAGGACATTTATAATAAATGAAATTTTTATCGATCGAAAATGTAATTTAAAATAAATTTGTGATTTGTGGTTCGATCATAGTAACAACGTTTCGATCCCTGTATGTATCTTCAAGAGAGACATTTTTGCGTCTGAAAATTAATGTTTTTTGGTTACTTTGAATATTAATTGTTCAGTTACGCCGTTTCAAACTCTGGATTTTTATTGAAATTGTGTAGAGAACATTGGTTTTAGGTTGAAAGAGATAACCACCCAAATATTCAAGTCTCTAACCCTTCATATAAGGATTAATAATTTCATCACAATTATGAAAAAAATATATGTTATAAAGGATGTAAGTACGAGTATTTTCTTATTTTTTTATCAGAATATCTTAATTAACAACCGAGAAAAAATGATATAGTTAAGGGTATTTACCCTCATGTAATCCTTATATGAAGGGTTAGAGACTTGAAATTTTGGGAGGTTATAGTCACAGGTGATTTGTCCATTTTAATATCCTCGCATCGCTTCAACTTTGATATCTAGATCAACCGGTAGTTATACACCATTGTCACCAGGTAGAATCTTTTATAACTCCACGGCCAGGGGGACGCAAGGGGTGTGACAGAAAATTCTTGACAGGATCTTTGCTTTCGCTACAAAGTGAGAACGACGCGCGCGCTCGCTGACACACACACATACACTGTCCCCTAGCAGTGCGAATCTAAGGAAAGCTAAAAGTAGCTGCGATGAGAGGGCTTCCGAGCCGCGAGATTCTTGTGTCGATCAGTCAACCGGAATTCGAGAGCAAGAACATTTTTCGTCCCCGTTCTTTGTGCGCAGTATTTTCGAGCGAGGTACAGCAGCACAGAGAGGGGCTCGCGATTCGCGCGGCAACGTCTTTCTCCCCGGAACGAACGAACGAACCACCCCGTTCCCCTCACCCCTTCCTAGAACGCATTCCTCGCGAGCTGAAATCCTCAACTGTTGCTCTCGTTCGCGTCCCCTGTTCGATCGGCTTCCGTTCACGTGGAAAACGCACACTCACTTCGAAAACCTCATTACCCGACGGCCCGGCGCAGGCAAAACCGGTCTTTCAAACCGGCATCGATCGACCATCGATTAATTCCTCTTTCTAATGGCCGATCGATTACCGATGCTCATCGCGTAAAGGGGAATTTTGACTGCTCGGCTGGCTCGGGCGAGGCCATCGTTTTTCAAAACCGGAGCACCGTTACGCTGGCTAAATGAACACCTTTCATTTCTCGAAAAAATATTTTTCCACCGGCACCGGCTTAAAATGGATTTCTACGAGCCAAAATGGCCGACAGGCTAGCGAATAGATGAGTTTGCGCTCGGATTTCAAACACGAATAAAAACTAGCGGAATCAGTAATTCATCAAACTAACAATTTATATAATTTACTCGATTTTCTATTTTTACAGGAATTATCGTCTAACGCGAGTATGGTCTTTTTAATACCGTCGTAAAAACTATCCAACGACGGAATAATCTAGCGACCCCGACAGGCGGCTCTATCGTCGTCCAATTAGATCACTTAGAATCCGTAACGATCATTTTTTCCCCCGAAATCTCCGCAGCACTTTATAAGCGGTCTGATCCTAGATTAGAGTTAATTTTGAAACGACGGCGGACCGATCGACCGGTCGTAAGTGGATTCTTCTTGGGCGTCGACGAAGAGTGCGATTACGTATTAGCCGACCGGATAGGATTTAACCGTGTAACGAGCAGTCTAAATGCACCGACGTATGGAGCCATCGATCGCGTGGCAAATGTCAGCTCGAGTCATCTAAAGACGAAACTACATATTTATTTACATCGTTATTTACCGCTTCAATTTCCACTCGAATATTCCAGAAACGAGTGGCTGCCAGACGTTCTTGCAAATATAGATTCTCGGGGATCAGTTTATGGGAATCAAATGCCAATTTGACGATGGGTCGATATCGGCTCACTAACACAGTCAACCCTCCCATAGTACAGTAAATTCCTTCAATATGTGCATCGTTCTTTACGCTTTATCTATCGGAAGCCTATTGGTAGACTGTTTAACCCCTTGTCGTACGATTTTCTTCATGGTTACAATAATCACAATTTACCTACATCTGTACTTAAAAGAAACTCCACCGAATTTCCCAAGGAAATTGTTGCATCCGATCGATCCGATAAATTCGTCGAGAATTAGGGTTGAAATTTGCTGTGAAACAATTCATTGAGAAATTCTCGATTGCTGATTTAAAAGAAACTATTATAAATGTCATATAAAAATTTGAGATTTCGTACGGTTCGATCATTAGTAACAACAACAAGTTTGCAAATAAATTTAACTCAACGTTTCGATCCCTGTATGAATCTTCTTCTTCGAGAGACATTTTTGCGTTTGAAAATTAATACATTTATATATTGAAACAAAAAATTACAAAACACATACTTGCTGCGGCAAAATAATTATTTAAATAAAAAATAATTAGTTACAATGAAACTGGGCTATTCTACTCTCATCTACCTGGCAGCTGTTTGCATCCCCGAACATGATCCATTAAATCCGTAACAGACAGTCGGAGTTATCGAGGACGGAAGCCAGCGAGACAAGGTATTTCCGTTCGCCGGAAAAAGTGCCCACATACGATCCACCCTTCCCGCGACTCTCTAACGTGTTATCAGCGACGTGTAAATTATAATGGCGAACCAATCTGCACTTCGCGGCCCATCGTCGTCGTCGTCGTCTGGATTACGATAATGGTCAATGATTCTCGGATCGCGTAAAACGGAAACGATATCGGATATTTACGGTAGCGGTTCCGTAATTTATATGCAGGTTCTCGCGGTGCCATTTTGTTCGATGGCCCTCCCTCCACCCGTACGTGTCTGTAAACACGCCGAGACGTGTAATCACGATTTATACCCCGCGATCGGCATTACATTTACGGAAAGTGTCCGATACGATGGCGCATCTCCCTATTCCGTGTACGTTGCCGTCTGACCTCTCCAAGCAACCACGTAAAATTCGATCTGGTAAGCCTTACGTTTAGGGGAGGCAGCTCCGATGACCTTGAATTTGACATATGTTGTCGAGGACAATATTCTGAACAACTTTTATCATTACATCTATTCGGTGTTCGGTTTTAGTTTTCTAGATAATTGCAAAAAACTATTGCTATTACTAAATTGTATTTTCCGTATTCGCGCAGTTCCGTGACAACGTAAGGCTGCCATAGTTTCGAATGAGCAACAACTTAGATAAATAAAAATAGTAAGAACCTATTCGAATATATGGGTTCTTGCTATGTTTATTTATCTAAGGTGTAGCTCATTCGAAACTATGGCAGCCTTACCTTTAAAATTCAATTTAGTACTAGCAATAGTTTTTTGCAATTATCTCGAAAACTAAGACCGAGCACCAGGTACTTGTAATGACAAAAGTTGTTCAGAATGTTGTCCTTGACAACACATGTGAATATCAAGGCCATCGGAGCTGCCTTCCCTAAACGTAAGGTTTACTTCCATTTGGTAGGACGCGTGGTGTATCGTTGCAGACAACGTAAGAGGCAACCGCGATACTCAGCTTATTAAATTTTCCTCGAACAACGATTCATCGTCCCGTAGGTTCCCCGTCGATACACACCCATGGTTCACGGTTTAATTTTGTCCGAGGGTATCCTCGATCGTCCGATCCGGTTATTAAATTTTCGGGTCCATTCATCGCGATCGTGAACATACTGCGAATCTCGTTTCACCGCGGCGGCTTTATTCCACCGTCACACTATCACCCCTGGATAAACCTGGCCCCGTCGTTTTTCTGGTTTCCGCGATGCTGCGAGAACACGTATCGCTGTGTCTCTCGGCGGAACACGTTGTGAGAAATCCAACACCTTGCGCCCGGCTCCGCGAGAGATCCAGCTAACTCTGCGCTAGCCCGACCCGACGTGTTTCTCTATGTATCTGCCAGGGAAAAAACCAAGAACCGACGCACACACGCCCAGCCAGACATTGACCCTGCCGGGGAAAGGGATATTATGCAGAAAATTGCCGGCGAAAGAAAAATCTGCGGCGAGAGATGAGGCCAGGGGATTGAAGGGGGGATCGAGATACGGATACCAAAATAATGTAGTCAAATCCTGTCCCCGATATATGTATGTTGAACGCGCAGGTGCCGCGGAATATCAGAGGGTCGCTGAAATACGACGGCAAAGGTGCCACTTACGGGAAATTTTATCGAAAACACCAAACAATACAGCTACCCCCCACCCCCATCAGCTTTTGTCATAAACTGCGGCATATACTTACGGCTTCGGGCTTTTTAATTAAACCACCGATGCGGCATTCGATAGCCTATCGCCGTGGTATTATCTGTGCCAAGTTTCAACCCTCTACCCCGATGGCCGGAAGCTACCCCGGAAAATCGAATTTTCGATCTTCGCCCGATATTTTTTTCGAAAAACTTGTATATAAAATTCTGGAAAAAACTTCTACACGTAGAAACGTTTTCATAAAATGTCTTTACTACATATGTGGTATATCTTTAAGATTTTTTCTTGAGAAAATCGGAAAACATTTTGTAAAGCGATTTTCCGGGATCTATTGTCTCTACTGTAGGTGCTCGTTTTTTTATGCAAAAAGTAAGAAATCGTTTCCCGGTAAACGACGAGGAAGTCGAGTCGAATTTCGGAAGGTGTCTGCGCCGAAGGCCGAGCTGTGCGGTACGGTTTCCGAGATCTAGCGAAGATGAATTTCCAAGAAACTGCCAAAGCGTGGAGCAGTTTCTAGCGTAGCCCGACAGACACGTTCGAAATTTATCTCCGTTGCGCCGACAGTCTCCATTAAATTCCGCGCGAACAAACCGTCCCGACACGTGTTGATCCAACATATCGACTGCTAATTGAACACACCTTCGCCCCTGTAACTTTAATAACATCAACATGCCGAGGCGTACACAGTGAGCCACGGCTAAATTAACCGGCGAGCGGTTTCTCTCGCGACTGGGCGGACTCGTAACGACGCCGGTAACCATCATTAACGTCCTTAATGAAAGAGGGTGAATCGCTAAATATGGATACGTGGGGAAGGGTTGGCGACGTTCCTGGAGAAAGAAGGAAGGGGAAGTGGATAGGACCTGGAGTGGTCTAGTGCAGCAGCGGAAAAGAGGCTTGCAAGGGCAAAGAAAAGAAGAGGGAAATTTTCGCGAGGAAGAGAAAGGGTTGGATGCCTCTGAACTCTCTTCTTTCCTTTCTAACCCCCGCTACCCCGGCCCTCCCCACCGCGTTCCCTGCCACCTTTCTCTTCGACAACCTTCCTCCAAAACACCCTCTCTCGAGTCTCGGGGGTCAATGTCTGCCGGCGCGGCAACCTTGCTTCCTTCCTTGCTTGCTTGCTTGCTTCCCTGACTGCTCGGTTGCTCGATGCCGGCGCGGCGTCCCAGCAATCGCAATCCTGCGCGTGCTAGCTACGCCAATAGCCACTGGATGGCTAGCTTTATTCGACGCCGCGGTCCCGTGCCCTTAAATTTGCGGACTTTGAACCGGATACCCTCGGTGAACTATTTGCGTTCTTGCTTGATTGCTGTTGTCGAGCCGGGGATTTGCTCTCCCTGTCGTTCTCAGGCAACTCGAGATTTTCGACAGTCCTCGCCAGAGACGACCGAACCGATTCACTCCGACAGACTTGATTTTCGGGAAATTCAACAGTTTTACAGCTATTCTCTTTGAGGATTTTCACACCGATTAGTTTTCGTAATTAAGATCATTTTTTCAATTCTATGGAGCTTATATAAATTAATTGATTTTTACGGAGCACATAAATAGTTTTGCAAATTAATATGCATTTTTTCTTCTACTTTGTAAATTATGTAGTTCAAGTTTAATTCCGTGTTAAAAAGCAAAAAGAAAAGGAAAGAAAATAAATATATGAGTGTTTCTATGGTAAATTCTTCCTGTCCTCGAAATTCTTTGTTCTTTTTGCTTTTGGTAGATTTATGGAACCAATTGGTTTTTAATTTGTTTCCTACTTTAATTATACTAATGTCAAGAAAGTTCAACTTTGAATCAACTTCTATTTCATATGGAAATTGAATTCTTTAAAATTGTCGGTCGTGATTAAAGAAAACAGTTATTATGGAGCTTATATTTTAAAAAGGGAATGATAACATTTTCATGAAAAATTAATTAAGCATTTGAATGGGCCAATTTTTAGCTAGCCCCATTGTTGCAGCTGATTCGGATTCAATACAATATTACATTTGAATGTTTATAAAAACGTCGGGAAAATTTTCCAGAACGAACAGGCGAGCTAAAAAATATTCACTATCGAGTGCGCGATACTTTTTCCATACGGTCATACAGAGACTACTCTCCATGATATCCAGGAAAGTACGATTCTATTCTTCGGCGGAACGGCATTCAACGAACGCTATCCGCATCAGAATGAAATAACTTCATTATGCAGGGAACGCTTTGTATTAATGCGTATTAATTCAATGTAGATAAATCTCTGTCGGAAATGTAGCAGGTCTACGATCGAAACGAATGAAGTAAAGCCAGCCAATTAATGGCCGGGTCGCGGAATATAGGCAAGTTTTTCGGTTTCAATTAAAATATCGACACCAGTTTTCAAACAGGTGAACGTCGAACTAAATACTTTTCCATTAATGCGCGGACCGAGCCAGTCGGTCCGACACCAGCCCGCGATTAATGTTCGAATAAAAAACGATAAACGATGGGAATCTCCTGTCGCTTTGTTTTTTTTCACAAATAAATTAAACAGTTTCTCGTTCTTCCCTAAAATTGTTAATTGAGAGGGTGGGGAAACGTCAAACGATTTCCACAGTGCAACGGTAAAATTACGAGAATAATTACGAGAATTATTTATCCGTACCTTTCGACTTGACGCGACGAGCGAAACGTAAATACTCATCCAGTTTAATCATCGATCGGCACTCGATTCCTGTTTTTTTTATTGCTGCAAAAATTCACTCGACACGCAACAAGTAACAGGAAATTATATAGAACTTCGTAATAACGTCCGAACATACACGTCGCCGTGGCGCTGGGTGTTTAAGAAGGGCGCTTAATGAGCAATCCGCGATGAATATTAATAAATGCTAATGTTTTTCAAGGACTAATTTCACCAAGCTACGATCACCGTTCACGCTACATCGAGCGACGACCAACGGAGCGACGCGAGCGGCTTTTTTTCACGGACGAGAATTACTTGAAAACTTGAATTCGCGACGAAAGTTCATTCCACCGACCGGAAACGCTCCCCTCGCCGATCCCGTTCCATCTCGCCAACGGGACCCGTTCCCCTCTATTTCGTTTCTAATTAACGTCTCACTCGTGTCTCTCCCGCGCACGATTTTAGAAGCCCCCAGGGAAAAAACGAAGAACGAGCCGAGGAACACGTGGCTCGACGTCTGCTCGACAAAACCGAGACAAGCCACGTCCGGATCCGCTACGAGGCGAAGAAAACCACATTCGTTAACCGAAAATCAATTTTTTTCTCACGACTCGAAGAAAGTTCGGGGTGTCAACCTCTTCAAGAGGATTTTTAATTAGTGAACGGCTTGACGTACATTTTTCAAATTTCCTACAGATTTAGACAGGGTCTCGAGGAGTGTACAGAAATAAATTCAACTCGAAATATTTGGTAATTATATAGAAAAGGTCTGCGTACTCCGATCTTGATGAAATTTTAATGTGTTATAGATTTGGAAATTTTAAACAACTTTTTCCTTTTCCTATATAGCGGGGTTGCTTTTAGTTTTCGAGATATTTGCAAAATACTATCGCTAATAGTGTATTGAATTTTTCGTATTCCTACATGCTCCGCGGGAACGTAAGCCTGTGTGGTATTGTCGCTTCTCACCTCCTCAACGTGTTTACAAACAAAAAGTAAACAGATGCGGCCACGGAGCATGCATGAATACGAAAAATTCAATACAGTATTAGCAATAGGTTTTTGCAAATATCTCGAAAACTAAAAGCGACCTCCCTGTAATGGAAAAGGAAAAAGTTGTTCACAATGTCTTGCTGCATAACATATTAAAATTTCATAAAAATCGAAGTACGCAGACCTTTTCTATATAATTATCAGTTATTTATGCTCCCACTTAAAAATGTTTTTCCTCACTGTTCGGGAAGTTGTAAATCCTTGGTTTGAGGGTGGCGCGATCTTTCGCGCGTCGCGTTATTAAAGAGGCCGTAAGGAATCGGAAACGCGTCGCGTTAGTTCCCGTACAAGTAAGATCTAATGAAGCAATTCAACTATAACCGCGAACCGCTTCAAAGTTTTGAGAAATACCGGCGCGCCGGTACGGGATGGCCAGTACATTACCGACTGTAATATCAGCCATACCGATGCCACAAACTCGGCTATATTTCGCAAACTATGCTTCGTTCGACTGCACACGCGGCACCCGTGTAAACCAGAAACATGGTCGAAACATTAGCGTTTACCGGGTAGTCCGCTAGAACGCTCGCAAATATTAACCTTCATAATTAGCGTTCCGCCGAGAACAATGCTATTTCACGTTTACAAGCCGGTCTTCGAGGCGACTCGTCTGACGAGACCGACGACGACCGTGTGTGTTGCGAGTACGCCGTCACCCGAAATTCCCTTAATTGATTCGCGGGTTCGTGCGCAGACTTTACTCTGCGAAAGACACCGACGAAATAGGCGCCCCAAATGTTTCCCCAAACCACACGCTACCAATGTAATCGAGGGCTTATCATTGTCTACAACCGTGTGCCGGCAGGTAACAGAAAATTTACAACTTCGGAGAGACTTAATGAAAATTTATCTCGAACCTTGTTCCAATCATGCACTTTACCTAAACTCGAGTCTTGCGAGTCAGAAACTTTGCTGAGGCTTAAACCCTGTTGACTATTACACTGTGGTGAGACTTGATCCTTGCTGAGACCTGCTATTTTATATTTAGAAACTTGATCTACTTTTAGAACCCTGTTGATTTACACACTTTGCTGAGACTCTAGCATTGCTGAGACACAAACCCTGCTGATTGGTACACTGTGGTGAGACTTGATCCTTGCTGAGACATGCTATTTTATATTTAAAGACTTGATCTACTTGGTCAGTGATCACGAGCTAGTCTATTAGCTAATTTGATACAAACGTCTTGATAAGATCCCGGACATGTTCACAGAATCTACGGTAGACTCGAGCCTAGGTCATTGCACCCAGGCTAGTGGATGTTTAGGAGAGTCTCCGACACTATAGACGCCCTACATAGCACCTTGCGTTCCATCGCGTCACGAGTACCTAGGACTAATCTACTCACTATTTGAAGCTAAACGTTCAGAAAGTTCATTATATATTTCGTCTTCGTAAATACCGACAGTCTATTGCGGGAGACGGATTTAACCAAGAAGCACGCAGGACAGAAGATGTCTGATCCAGACGAACAAACAGATTTGCGAAAACACGAAATGGCGTCGACGGGGAGGGGATACACATCCGCAGGTACGCGGGGGATCGCAAACGAGCTCAGAATCTGCGGAACAGCTCGAAAACAAGGTCGAGTTTGCTGGTACGGTGTGTTCCGAGCGCGCGAGTGTTTGCGGGCAAAAACGGAGCCCGATGCAATCTCATGAAAGGCGCTCCCGCGATAATAAACGCACAATGGGAAGGCCTTTTCCGCGAGATTACACCGAGCCGTTCCGCGAATAGGCTCCCGTCGAAAGGGAAGCCGCGTGGCGCAGAACCCTCGAGAGAGAAAAAGTTTCTCCAGTGCTGCCGGTGCGAGAGAGAAATAGAGTGAGACTAGGAGAGAGACCGAGAGAGAACGAGTCCCAATTGGACATTCAATTTGCTTAGATTGGCCGCGTAAACAATAGCGCCGCGGTCGAGGCGGGTTCAAGGGTCGCCGCGAAGGTTAAAGTCATTCCGCTGCTGAGATTAAGCGTCGTGATTAAGAATGCTCGAGGATCTAGCCTCCATCTGCTACAGAGCCTAGCAACCAAGACCCTCTTCAAAATAAAAAGAGACAATTAAGCTACTACCCGGAGTACAACTGCCTCTTTCATTCTTGACAGGGGAATCGCCTGGCATGGCGGTACCGTAATTGTAGCGAATTAGTAACTTGGACAATGAGTCCGCTCCGAGTTGCTATTGATATCTTATCAGCGCGACAATTAGACTCTACCGTGTGTCAAACTACCAGGAAGACACTGTTTGCTGTAACTTTGTTCAATGGCTGCAACTTCTTTGCGAAAATTCAAAGAGACTGATGATTGTACTGTCGATTACGTTCACCAAGTTACAAAGAAGCAAATGATGAAGGACTCTAGATTCTTTTTCTATGCAATTAGCCGATTGCTAACTATAAATTTCAAAGAATCCACACCTGTCATTTAGCTACCCTCTTAACTACAGTTCAGGTATCCTAGGTATCAATCTTTGATGATCATTTTATATAGATCCTAGGTCTACTAGGTTGCAAGACAGCAGCTAACAATTGAATCCTATGTTGTTCGAGGACAGCTACCCCGTTCATAACAATAGACAATGAACAATGATCAACAAACCCAATATCAAAAAGAACAAACATAGTTGTGTACATCGCTGACCGATTCTACCTCTGAATAAAACTGAAGCACACAATGGACGATCGGATTGTTAGCTACCTGATCAACCCATCGACCCACTCGCCCCACGATCCCAATTGCGCCAAATTTCAAACAAAGCGCGGCACGCCTGCCACACAATCCTCCGCAACACATCTACCCCATAATCTACTACCCCCCCAAAAAAACCACTCCTACCTTGATTCCAGAGGAGCCCATCACCCGGTGTCGTTGCATAGCGACCGAAAGCCCAGTTGTACAAGGTGTTCCTCCACGGTGCAAGGACCACCAGCTCGCAGCAGATGAGTCGAAAGAAATACAAGATCCTGGTACAACAGGGACACACACAGCACTCTGGCCCCGAGCTATCCAAGGATCTACTATCCAACTATCCAAGGATTCACGGCGGGGCTACCCAAGTCTGTCACACGGAGGACGCTTCGTCCTCGAGCACGTTCGACGAAAAAAAAGATTAGCGTACCGGACCGGGGATTGGAGAGGGGTATGTATCTGTGTTCGACTCGTTTAGGATGGTCAGAGGAGAAAGCGCGTTACATCTCGCCGGCGACACTGTCGACCACGCGGTGTTCCAAGCGACGAGGATAGATTCGCGGTCCGCCGATAACTGCCGATGACGCCGGGCCAGAGAGAGCCGGCAGGCAACGCGGCGACCAACCCCTATGAGAGCGCACGCGTACAACCCCCCAGACAGACCAACCTCCCACCCCAATCACGCCGGCACAATGCTTCAGGGAAAGGTAGCGTATCCCAACAAAGGCCGGAGTGCCTTTTCCGGCGGGCGCAGTTTTTCGAAAAGGAACGCACTCGAGGATGTATCCACGTGAAAGCTCTCCCCCGCCCGGGCACCACCTACTCCCACCCCCTGGCGGAACGGGCGAGACGGGGCCGAGAGATTTAATGTTAATAATAAGTTGCGATGCGCCCCTTTGTGACGAGAGAACAACCGCGGGCCCGTCTCACGGTTTCGGGGACTGGGCGCGGCAGTTTAAATAGGGGTTGAAAATTTTTGGAAAATGTAGAACCGATTGGTTTTTCTAATTGTAGGATGTGGGGAGTAGTTGGTTAATAATATAGACATTGAGTGGTTTTTATTATTCACTGGTCTGGTATAAAAACGATTATTTCTCTCCTTTCCTGCAGAAGTAGGAATACCGGTTTAATCCAATTTTCGTGTTATGTTTTGTGTATGAGACTTTTGAATTTTCATGAGACTCCGTGTACAGCATTTATTTAATAGAATTTTTTTTACGCATCTATTGACCCTTTTGCACCATCTGTTTTATTTTATATTTGTGCGTGTGTTCTTCCCGTGTGTTTATTGTTTACCGTACCGCAAATAATTGTGAAAGTTTTATGCAGTGACGTTTTAATTATTTTTATAGATGGGCAATGCCTTTCTCACAACGGTTTATGTACCAGCAATTTTTTAATATCCTTTTGAAATTACGATACGAACTGTTCCCGTGACGAAGGGAAAACAACTTTACGTGCACGTTGTTAAACAGATTTTTTATTCACTTGACGATTCGCACCGTAAATTTGCCGTGCAGACGATTCTTTTTTATTTTTTATTATTATGTGCACCGCAAATAAAACGAGGATAGCATTATTAAATTACGAAATATTGAACAATCGAGCAAACACGGCGCACGCAAGCTTTTACGATGTTTGCGGAATCCGTGAATTCGTAAATATATTTAGCTTTTTACAGACCTTTGGAAGCGATCCAAAAATTTCACGAGCAATTTTTTATATCCTCGAAATATTACCTACATTTACGGACTGGTCCGAAAAACTCATCTCAAGGAATATGCGTGAGTGCATTTTTCCGTAACTGCCATTTTAACGGCGCAAATAGAGTTCAATATTTTTCCCAGGTCAAAGGAAAAATTTGTTGCTTCTATTAGATATTCAAACATGATTAAAATATTTTACGATTGGGCGATGCTGTTCGTTCAAAGGTGCAGCTAAAACGGACAGATTTTTTAAACCGATTGAGTTCTGACCCGTGGTTCCTTTGACACTTTTTATCCTCTCCATTAGAGTAGAACACGATGAAATCATAAAAAAAATTTAACCTTAAAAAAGTCAGTCAAGAATAATTTTGCAGAAAGTTTTTTTTTAATAGATCTCCACCGATCATGGGGTGTAAAATGACGTTATGATGATCATGACATATAATTTTTATACACCCTGTACAAGCAAGGTGTAGATATATTATTCACTGCTCATAAGTCAGTTTCCAAGTTCGAATGAAAATCTGGTTTTCGAAGGTGCACCATTATAATTTCAAAGTAACAGAAATCTATTCGAGAGAGAATAATCAGACAACAACGGGGTCCAGGTCCGTGGGTGTTATTCGCCTATTAGACCAGTCGTTTGTCACCGAATGCCTGACCCGCGCCATTTTTCATCTGTCAGAAAGCGGCGTTGTCTGCGCCGCGCCGAGGCGACGATATTATCATGCCCCTGGACAGTATCACAATATCTTTCGCGGCCTTTATCGCCGGGCGTTGATGAAGGCACTAAAAAGAAAATTACGGTTGGTCGACATGTTGTTTTAACATTTATATTGCTCCGGCGGCAATTGTCTTTTTAAGTTTCGCACGACTCGGTTGGCGGCGACGACGCGACGGTGGCCGGGTTTTCACGACTCTCCGTAGGAAGCCCGGGCGCAATTTCGCGAGCGGTTTTGCGAGGGTGCGCGAGAACACGTTTAAACATTTCCCCGATGGCTGACTCGGCGAGGAGTGAGAAAGAGACCGAGATGGAGCGAGCGAGTTCGGAGAGAATGGGAGAGAGAGAGAGAGAGTGGTGGGAACCACTTTAGGCCGGCCCCGTGTAGTAACGCGCGTCAATGACATATGTCATTGCTTGTACGTACGACGGCGTTGTACGTGTCGAACGTGAGAACGTACGAGGATCGAAAGGAAAGTATATTGTTCCTGGCACACGAACTGCCGGCGAAAAAATTTTCGTCGCGTCTCCGACGACTCTCGCCTTCCCCCAAGGGCCGCCCTCGTTCCGTGACGAGAAAGCAATTAACACTTTGGTGCCCTCCAACGCGGAGCCCTGTTCCACTCGTTAACACCGGAAACAACGACTCGAATCGACTCCGCAAATAGCCCGCAAATTTACACCGTTTCCCGCAAAAATTACACCGTCTGCAAATGCTCAAACGTTTCTCAAAGATCCAAGAAATTGTGAAAACCGATCATTTTTAACCGAGGTAGAGAAACTCGCGTGTAGAAATTTTTCAAGAAATTTAAAAAATTATGGATTTCACAAATTAGTGTGTAATATACAAGACTCCGCAAATAGCTTGCAAATTTCGACCGTTTTTCGCACAAATTACCCCGTCTGCAACTGTTGAAACGTTTATAAAAAATCCTAACCTATTAAGGAATTGTGAAAATCGATGTTTTTTAACCGAGGTGGTTGAACGGTGCGCGAGAAACTGGCGTCTAGAAAATTCGCCATAAAATTTGAAAACTGATGGATTTCGCAAATTAGTGCAGAATATACAAGCGTTTTTAACAAAGTCTCTCTCCCGCGAATTGTACGTGAATAAAACAAATGTAATTACCATTTCCGTATAAATCTGGCTTTACTCTGTTTACGAGAATTTGTGTAATTTTTATCCGTTTATGCATGGACCGTGGACACGTGTATGTTTAAAGCCCTGGCATAACGAACTGCCTAATAAAAACGCTGGCACATTTTTATTCGATTGTGTAAAGAAATTACCGTAAATGCGCAATCAGTATAGAAAATATTTCAATTTACAGAGAGGCTTTCAGCGAATTTATTTACCTGTAAACGAAACAGCTCGTCACTTTTCGCTCGGTCAATATTTCCGTAGGTTCAAGTGATAGTAAAGTAAAAGTAATTCGAAAATGAAAAAACATTACGGGAGAATTTTGATTTTCCGGTGGCCGGAATTTTCGCGTTTTCCTTCGCGAGTCTTAATCAAGAGTTCCGAGGCGAACTAGAATATTCGATTCGGAGATAATCATCGAGCCCGTTGCCTCCAGGACGTTAATAATTTCGAAAAAGCTCGGTTCATCGGGGCACGTAGAACCGCTAAGAGGTTCGAACGCCGCGGCAATTTCCTCTTAAATGTGTCTACTGTGCATTGAGAATTCCCGATCGAGTTTGCGAACACGTTTGCACAGGCCAGCACGCCGAAAGTAAGTTTAAAGAAAACGCCCGGGAAGTTGCTTCTACTTCGAACGCGACGGGCCACTCGCCGTCATAAAAGTCGACCTAATAACGCTTTTTAGACACACACACACACACACACTCACACGCATAACTTCCTTCTCGAATTTGATAACATCCTTTACGAGCCGACACGGTGCGACGAGTCCGTTCACCGGAACGAGACAATGCGTCATCGACGAGTTTTAATGCATGCCAGTTCATCAATACCCCGTCCGCTATGCACATTTTTCACGCGGAACATGCAGCACCGCGAAATTTTATCGAAATTATTGATTATTGCTCCCGAGCTCGCTAAAATGATCGAGCACGTCCTAGACTTCGGTGCCACGGGTCCCAGTTGACCCGGATACCGTTTCTCTCTCTCTCTAGCGGGTTAACTGGCGTGTAACATCCGTGAGACAAATTAAAAACATCCTGTAAACAGTAGCCAATTTCTCTATGGTCGTAAAAAGTTGTGAGAAAAAACAAAATACTGCCAAGTTCGTTAGCTTAGAAATACCTCTTGCAATAATGAAAAAGGCGTTTGTAAAAATTAGTTTAAATTAATTAATTAGTAACTCTTTAAAAATTAAATAACGTTATTTAATTTTTAAAGAGTTACATGGAGGGCTAAGGTTTTGATGATAAAAATTTTATTAATTGAGTTAATAAAATAAAATAAAGAATTAATTAGTCAATTTAAAATTATTTTTTAAAATCCAGAAATAAAAGGAGTTCCTCTTAAATTTAATAAAGAAAATAAAAAACTGTCAGTCAGTGATTTAGCGATTTTTGAGGTTCTATATCTCGAAACCTACTATTGTTGGATAACTATCTCGACAACAACACAAATAGTCATTTATGTTGTAACGAAATATATATTTCCTTGAAGAATTTTTCTTACAGCATTGTAAATGTATGTAACGTTGAAAAAAATGAATAGGTTTTTCTCTTGTTAGGGACATGTTAACAACGAATGCAACGGCGTCTATGAGCAAACGGCGAATGCATCAACGCATCGATGACCCAAATCGGAATTTATTAGAGTACGAGATATAAAGGTTATCAGAGAAAAATGGGGGAGCGTCGGAAGATCGTGTCTAGCCATAAGTAGCGATCCTAGATAGTGGGCGGACCACAGCCAGCCTGCATAAGATATATCCCGTCGTCCACCCCCGTGCCGCCCCGCCCCCATCCCTATACACGTATACAACCCCCGTGTATATTCCGAAGCTTTTCCTTCCCCGCGTGTTTGTACGTAGGAGCGAGATATGATGTAGATAGTGAAATGTAGTGCGCCGAGTGCTACACACCCACGCCGACACCGGCGTCGAATTATTCGTGTGCAGATAACTCGACTTAACGACATCTAGAAGCGATACTTCAACGCACTAGCCACGGAAAGTTGTGCTGATAATGCCTGCATACGTTCCTATTATTTCCCCGCTCGATATACCACCAGATATTCTATCGAGCACCTTATAAGGAGGACGCGTATCTTCGATGGCTGATCGAATACGAATTTTGGGAATTTTTTTTTCTCGAAAATTGGGTGTTGGATTTTTATGTAAATTCGAGGGTGGTTGGAAGGATATTTCAGTAGTCGTCACGAATTTTTGTGACCCCAAGCTCCAAGTGGGTTGGTAATACTGAGTACACCCTTGACTCGAAGCCCTTATCACCTAGAGGAAAATTCGGAAATTATTTGTTAAAAAAATGGGGTCTTGGATTTTTATGAAAATTGGAGGGTGATTAGAAAGGTCTTTCAGTAGTCGTAACGAATTTTGGTGACCCCAAACTTCGCCTGAGTTGATAATAGTACGCCCTTGACTTGGAGCCCTTATCACCAAGAGGAAAATTTGGAAATTATTTGTTCGAAAATAGGGTGTTGGATTTTTTATGTAAATTTGAGGGTGATTGGAAGGGTCTTTCCGTAGTTGTCACAAATTTTTGCGATCCCGAATTCTGTCTGTGCACCTAAATATCCACAAAATGTAGAAAGTATCAAAATAGCTATCGCACCATTAAATTATTATAAAAAATTAATATTATATTAATGAAATTTATTCAGAAAATTTATTGCAATTGAGGTTAATTGAGTAAATGAATGAATTATTATGATTCCAAATTTAATAGGAATTTTTATTTTAGTATAAATTCAACTTTTCGAACTTTTTCAGTGGAATTTGTGATGCAGTGTTTAGGTATGCTACGCTTTCACGAAATTCGTCGATTTTAATTCCTGCCGGTTGGTACGGTCTTCCAGGAAGTTTATTATGGCGGGCTCATGACGTTCATGGGAATTCCGATGATGTTCTAAAATATTCCGTAGTTTGAATGTTCTCGCGGGGCATTCACGGTATTATTGTAACGCATGAAATTTGAGCGGGACATTAATCATATCGCGGAGTTTCCATATTAATTCGTGAACGCCGATGAAGCATGTTAAGCGCCCCTAGTACAATAAATTCCTAATACAATCGTTGCCGTGTTACATGAACCAGTGAACCGATTAAAGTTCGTTGTACACGCGCAATATTCGCGAATTAGAACGGTTAAATGAGTGCCTCGTCAGCCTTTGCTTGATTATTAACTCGTCCAGAACGAACGCACCAGCTGGAATGTGTATAATAACACCCTAATGTCGATTCGTACAGCTGTATTACCAGTAACTGTAATAGCAATCTTGATCCTCGTCTCAATACAATTCGTGCAGCTTTACCTTTATTTAGAACCGTTATTAAACCTTCATGGAGATTGCGACCATTATACTAATTCGGGCAGGTGTAAGTTAGCTGTCATTAAGAATTGATTGACTTCGACAAACATGATCCTCGATCCCTGGTAAAGCAATCCTGGTCTAGACAGAGGTACTAACGATAAAACCGAATTGCCACACTTCGAAAAGTTCCCATTATTTATAACTTGTTTTTCGATGGCTCAGTCCTTGGTACAGCGTGGCCCATAATAGTTATCCACCCCACTCTAATCACTCTAGGGTCGTAATATGTGGGCGCTTGGGGTGGGGCGAACAGCTATCTCCTAACCGCAGCAGACCTAACCCAGACTGTGCACGTCAAACTATAATAACCGATAATTCCCTCGCATTCATAAGTTAGTTTTTCGAGTCTGTGACACGACATAGATCACACGCTTAAATTTATTAATTATAATTTCATGTCTCAAGATTGTCAAAAGATTGTTTATAAGGCGGATCATGCCATTCATTGGATATTTGCAGGATTATTTCTTTCACAAAAATATTAACGTCCTCCGGATTGACCTTAAAAAATTTCTTCCAATTAACTGTTCGGTTTCAAAGTGTTTCACAGTACAGTGGTGCGGATATACGCTCCCGTTTGACGATGTCGAGAATTTCGAAAATTATACAGAGTGTCCTGTGTATCGTGGCGTAATTGGGTCGACGTACATAGATCGTTCAGCAGTAAAGTTGTTGAAAGTCGAAATGATGGGATAACTTTTTTTCCATGCGAGGCTTCATTTTCCAGACAAATGAATTTAAAAATCCATCGAGCACACGTGCGTTTGACTGATACCGGGCGTGATGGATTTCACTACAAACCGCTGCTGTCACTGTACGCGATACAATGTCGGAGCTTGTTTGCTATCAGTACTTATCTATCAACGCTCGCAATACGTGTGGATAAGTTTGCTCTCTCTCTCTCTCCGTATAGATCAAATATTGTTCGTCCCTTCGAAAAAGAATTGTGGCGATTCGGATTTTCATGGCTGTGTAAAAATGACGTGGGTGTATTAAGTAAATAATAAAAAAGGAAAAAAAGCAAAAAAAAACATTGTCCAGCACACAGCTGACTGTTTTTTCGCGTGCTCATAAATATCGGAAAAGTTTAAGTGATCCACGCGGGCCCGCCTTGTGCGTGACACATTGTCAGTCGCAGTAATATACGCATTTGATACATTTGACATATTTCGAACGTTTAAACCGAGACAAAGGGTCGAACACTTTATGGCAGTTTATTAGCTGTTGGGCAACGTTGGATGTATTCGGGAATAAAAGTGATCCACGCTATTGGTATCTGACGTGGGGCGTGGACGATACATACAGGTTGTGTCAAAATTCTTCAGATCATTTGAAGCAACATTTTCCTTTGCAAAAATTCTGTCCGCTGCTTTGTTAAGGAGTTATTAACGATAAACACAGACCAATCACAGCGCGACCTAGACGCGTGTTGAAACAGTCGACCCGGGGCGCCATCTACCAACACGCGTCTAGGTCGCGCTCTGATTGGTCCGTGTTTTTCTTTAATAACTCTTTAACAAAGCAGCGGACGGCATTTTTGCAAAGAAAAAAGTTGCTTCAACTGATATCAGGAATCACTAATTTCCTGATATTGAACGAATTTTGAGATACCCTGTATATCTAACTAATATGACGACGTTGTGTTCTTATTAGCTTTGTAAAAATGTGGAAACGGATCAAGCAAAATTACAGCTTCCATAACGATGTTTTTGATTAACACTGTAACACGACAAGCTGAGAATATCGCTACTTTTCGGAGCGGACGGCGCCACTGAAAATGTCAGATCCCAATACGCGTACCTGGATCTGGATCAGAGAATTAATTCGAAAAAAAATTACAAATGCAAACATTGGCCAGAGAGGGTGGCTACGCCAAATTGGCTATTCTGATTTTGCATCTGGAGTGGTTCGAACCGCAAAAAAAAGGTCAGAAGGGAGGCAAAGCAGATTGGATCGATGGGATGACGAGCCGTTTCCGCTCGAGCGGATTTCCGTCGCGTTATTTTCGCGATAGTTCGCGAGCGGAACGAGATGCACCGTCAAAGCGCAGAAACAAGCCTCTACCCGAGACAAGCCGCCGCTGACAGACCGGCTGTGCGAGTAGGAAATGGGAAAACGAAATGAACCGTGAATAATTATGTATTACTTTTAATGCTTTATGGTTTACCAGGCCCCGCAGCTGGATTGGCTCGGCCGCGGGGGTAGGGACAGAGACGATCCAGTCAAAGGTGCTTCCTTCATTTTACCCGCGCTATCGTACCGCGCTGGATCAAACGTTTCGTGTGGGATTCGGTGTATAATGATATTTCCGGGATTCGGCGAAATCAAACGATACCATACTCGCTGTAAGACGATACCCGCGAAAATTTCGACTCCCTTGAAAATTAACCCCTGAAAGTCTGTCAGAAATTTTCTGTTCAATGAAATTTTATAAAGACAATAATAATCGGGGGATGATTCAGAATAAAATTCCAATTAACGGCTTAAATTGCCCTAAGGACACGAAGGGCTTATCTGGTGGAAGACGAGAAGGATGGAGGCCTTTGTAACCCCCGGGTCGGAATTGACCCATCCACCGAGGATCAATATCGTAGCCCCGGTGATCCACGTCAGCTGAATCATTGTTGACCCACCGGAGAGGGAGAGAGATTTTCCACTTTTGGCCACAATGAGGACACCAATAGTTTATTCAGCGAGCCTGGCCCGCACAGATCAACAAACTGTCCACGTGTTACGCCTGTGACAGTTCCAGCGGTCGCAGCCATTGGTTGGCCTTAACGTAACGTCAACGATCAAGGCTGGGAATTGTATTCTTACGTAGAGCTCTCAGTCCGCCTCATATTTTTAGAAAACGTGTCCCCTCTACTCTGTACAAACCACTCCATAATACAGTAATATTCGCTGCCGGATCCAGGACACGTAAGTACAAGAAAAAAAATATTCATGAAAACGTACGCCATCGTTTCAAACTATGTATTTCATTTCTTGCCCGACGAAATTTTACACGGAAACTTCTTCGCGCGGCAAAATGTGGCTCGGAGAAGCGAGTTTTCGAGATCACCTTTAGAATTTCTTAAACTGTGTCAGTAATTAAGCGAGCGGTGCAAGTAAAAGTTTAAGTAAAATTAGGGTAAATATTGACAAAAGGGGAGCCAGCTTTTAGACCCAAGTTGGATCGTGCTGACCGAACTTGAATTTAAAAAATCATAAATGGATGATGGCTGTTAAATACGTAAACATTTTTCCGAAATAAAAATCAGATAAACCGGATTTTCGGGAGCACAAGGGGCTAATGGGTTAAGTAGAGGATCCAGCGGAGGATAAATCGGAAAAAGCGTGGCGCACGAGACCGTTCGCCTAACGGGAACGATGTGCATCGGTTTGTCTTTGTTTAGCATAGCAGTCCGGCGGTCGGGCGCCGCGCACCGCGAACGGCAACAACGAGAAAGTAATAACCGCGCGGCGAAATGACAAATTCGCTGCAAATATTGCCGTGGACGTCCTGCGAGTCGTAAATCTTCGTTATGGGTATAATGCGGCCCCGTATAACGATTTCCGGCGCAGCTCGTAAGACGCGAAAGAGTTTCGCAGTTTTGCGGCCCCGCGGAAATGCGAGAAATCCCTTAGCCGAGGGATTCGAAACATTAACGATCCTATAAGCCGTTATTTTAACTGGCCCGCGCGATTCTACACGATGAGAACAAAAGGGACAGGCCGCCGGGTCTACCCGGCCGCTTTTAATAATCGCGTTCCGTTCGTGCCGCCTTTCAACCCCCGGCCCTCCGCCCCCGCGCTTTTACTTCCGGTTATCTCACCGGCGATGAGCTCATCACAATTTTTATGAAACTTCGCGGGTTAGTGCGAGAGGAGAGTCTAATGTACGGGACACGTTGCCCTTCTTTTATGACCGGCTCCGGGTTAAGGGGTGAAACCACCCTTCAAATATGTCCCCACTAAATCCTTCTAATTGAACTTTCGCGCGCCGTAACTTTCAATCGAATTACCACATCTGCATAAAATTGTTTATACGGATTCCCTGGGGATCAGTCAATATTACCGGACAGATTTTAACTTTCCGAAAAAGAAAATCGCTACTGAAAATTATCTCTTAGTTTTTGCGAATTTCGCGACGAGTACTGGAGATTAAAAAACTAACTGCGAAATAATTGATCGGAGTTTCATTAAAATACCACCGACTGAAAATATGTTCGAAAGCAGGATTTCAATGATTCACAATGTTTAATGGGCTTCGGTAAATTTAAATTTATGCAAAAGTAAAATTACATCAAGCTCGATCTCCTGTATAAATCGTTTCGATAAATTACGAATAAAATTGGTCGACATTAAATTCCACACGGCTACTTGTTTAATAAATGAACAAATCGTATAATATTCGTTGTCGTAATTCGATTTTGAATTCGCAAAGACTTCTGATCGTTTGGCACTGAAGAAATTGAGTTTCAGACGTATCTTTCAATCTAGAATATTTTTATTCTGTGTAATCTTTTTAACACTACTTGCATGAAATTGAAATTTCTCGTACATTTAAAATTTCATAATTTAGAAACTGTTTCAGATACTGATAAATTACATTGAATTAATTTATAAACTCATTTCTTTTCAATTTTCGCATAAACCACTGTCATAATTATGTGCACAAAAATATTTTTGGTACCTTCCAGAGTATAGTGCCTGAGAAAAAAATGAATTATGCAATGACGCACTTAAAATTATTAATCACATCAGTTCCATTGAGCAGGTGGAAGGAGGAGAATAATTTTATGGAGTAGAGTGGTGGGAAACAGGGAAGATTTTAAACGATATTGCCATCTCATTAAGAAGATGATAGATTACTAATTCCTGCAGCTATTAATATCTCTACCACGTTGACCGGGATTTCGAGTCGAGTTTACGTGTGTCTTTCGAATAATTGTTAATTGTGTCTGTGCTCACCGGGCACAGTGCTTATGTCTAAACGAGGAGGTGGGGGTGGTGGACGCGTGCAGATGCAGCTTTGGCTTCGTTCAGGATCAAGGATACAAGGATTCGTCGTTCCTGCCCGTCGTCCATTATACACGTTACACTGACAGTCTAATATCGTCCCGGGAGACTGCGGGATTAACTTGAAATTTAATGGGTTTTCGAATTGCCATGGGAAGAGAGTCATTTGCGAGGGAGCGCTCGGGGGTGCAGGGATTTATGGAACCTGGCACCCTCTGACTAAAAGAAACGGGCGCACAAACAAAAAACTATAAGAATAAATAAATTTACGCGGCTGACTTAATAGGTTATTAATGAACGGGCTAATTAAAGCATTGGGCGTTGCTCGATGGGGAAATGCATCACCCTCTTGGACCTAATCTGGACCCTCTTAATCCGAAATTTTTCAAAATAATATCAATCACGAATGAATAAAAAATATTGATAAAAAAAAGTTCGGCCACGTCTTCGTTAAATGACTGGAAGATATATGCGAAAATCTCGGTGAAAAGTATTCCCGTGTCCATCGAGCCGTATCGAAAGAAACGAACTCGTAAGAAACCGATTGATTTTACGAACAAGGAACTTCGAAAATTCCAAGGTTTCCCTCAACCTTTGCCGTTACAGTGCTCGAGGAGTGGGGGGTTTGCTTTCAAAATTTTCAACGTTACTTTCGAATTTACCGAGTCGTTTGTCTTGCAGTAATTTAAATATCCATCTCTGTTAGATCAGGAAACACGAAACCGGGAAGTTTTGCAGAATTTTGCAAGTTTACTCGGGCCCGGGAGGAGAGGTGGGGGGATGTACATTTTTCATTAGCGTCGGGTAACATTTTTGCCCCTTGCAGCGGCGAATAATAAATTTACATTTCGAGAAATCTGCATCGCGAACGAAATTGAATAACATTCATTAACCCCGCCGCTCGGTTGTTCGCTTCATTATGAATTACAGTCCTCGGTACGCGGAATGTTATTGTCGCGAATGTGTCGCCGGGATTTTTTTCTTCGTTCGATCCCGCACACATTTGTCTCGCAGCGACACGCTGACGTTGCATACGTGCCCTCCGGACCGTCTACGACGCTATAGTAATATTCTTCCTACGAGCAGCTTTGTAAATGCGCGGAAACAAGAAATCAGGAAACACTAGGCGAGCTTGTTAAAGGAAACTTCTTTGGAAGTTCCGGCTCCGTTGAACGTCTCTGTAAATTAGCGGGGCCCGGTCTTCGAGACGTGACTAATAAAAACCGTAATAATAGCAGCTCCCTCTCGTTCCTATAACTCGGAACTGGTCGTCGACGTTGCCCCGAACAACGTTTCTGTGATTCGTTATGTTCGTTTCACCCAATGCCTTCTCCGCAAATTACTTTTCCAGGTCCGTAACTGCCTTATTCAGAATTTTCACAATATTGTTTAAACAAATCGAACTTTTCATAAAATCTTTCTGCACAGCCGGATTGCTCGTGGAAAAACATACAATTTCGCTGTGTACAGTGTTCTCCTATCTGTATCGGTTCCCGAGATATTTCAGCGAATGTTTTCCATCCCTAATTTCAGGGGTTGCTTTCGCCCCTCGCATGTGAACGACGACTGATAAAAATATATGAGCGAAATATTTTCTTATACTATGAATGTTGCATATGAATCTTGTATTCTCTTACTTATGTACAGTTCAATTCTATTTTATCGTTCGTATTATTTTAAGGGAATTTTAATGTGTTATTTGAAAGAGAGTTCTCCCTTCGCATCGGTCCGCGTGCTTGGGTTTCTGATTCGAAACAATAGAATACAGTTTTTTCTGCTGGACCATCTAGTGCCGGGAATATCCCAAAAAATTGTATTTTCAACCCCCGATTTTGAGGGCTGTTTTCACCCCTTCAACGCCGGACGACAGTCGACAAAAAAAAAATACGTGTCAAACATTTTCCCGCGAGCTATCTCCCATGTAAATTTCATCAAAATCGGCGAGCGCGGTTGGACCGTGTCCCCTTCGTTACAAATTTTGTTTCTACCTCGAACTACCGACCAGGTGGTCGAAATGTTCAAATCCTAATTTATTTATAATGATTTTTGCGTTGGATCCAGTGAAGTAGCGTGGGAAACGGTTCGGATTTTTCCAAAGTGAATCCTAAAAACAATTTTCCGAGGGCACGGTGGGTTGGCAATGGTCGCAGAGGAGCACGGTGCTCGGCTATCGAAGAGTTGCAGATTCGTATCAAGCTTCCGCAAGCTTTGGATACCCTAACAAAGCTAGGCGAAGTAAGAAAAGCCATCCGTCTGTGGATGCGCCGGCATTCATTTACAAAGGATGACCAGCCTGTACAAATGAAGGACCCTTGGCTCTCGGGACGGCAGCAACAGCAGAGCGAGCGGCAACGGAGTACAGATAAAGCTGAAGGGATCGATCCAAAAGCTCCCACCGCCGCCCGCCGCGGTGCCCTGAACACACGCAAGCGCAGCGACGCGGGAACCGTATTTATTATACATGTTTTATGAACGGGCACACGCAAAGTGTGCGCCGTCGCTGCCGCCCGCCCGACGACGACGACGACGACGTCGCTTCGCAAAAAGCAATTTGTTCCCGCGTGCGTACAGTTTTCTTTGAACGTATGCAGGCCGCCGTGGCGCGCGCGGCCGCTCGTAAGGGGCTCCGCAACGAGATCTTCCAGACCGTTTACGGGCTTTTTAATTGAATTCCCTGCATTTTGTCGTTCAACGCTGGATCCCCCGTCTTGCTATTGAATCTCCTTTCTTATTTCGCCGCGGGATTACGTTCCTCCGGGCTCACCTTATTTCTTGTTCGATGATCCCAGCCACCCCCGACAGGATACAACTTCGACCCATGTGCAATTTTTTTTTACCAATTTCCAGACCTCAACTCTTTTTATCTACCAATTTTCTATGATCCTTCCGACCCATTCGCGTACAAAATTTTTTTAGATATCTCAAACATTACCGAATGGAAACAGTGTGCCTATTAGACTCTGTCAGTTGAAAAATATAGACTAGAAGGGTATGTGGTAATTATATTATAATTATATTTTAGTATTTTATGCAGAAATACATTCTGAACAACTTTTTCCTTTTACAATAAAGGCGATCGCTTTTATTTTTTCAGATATTTGCAAAAAACTGTAACGAATACTGTATTGAATTTTTCGTATTCCTGCATGCTCTATTCGTAATAGTTTTTTGCAAATATCTCGAAAACTAAAAGCAACCTCCCTATATTGTAAAAGGAAAAAGTTGTCCAAAATATCAAAATCTATAACATATTAAAATTTCATCAAAATCTGAGTACTTTTCTATATAATTACCAGGTATAATTGGAATATATTTTTCGCGGCGCAACGGTTGTATCAAATTCTACAAACTACAAACTCTAGCAATATTTGTAAGCATATTTACATTACTTATACACATTACCGGGTATGTCTATTTTATCTAGCATATGAAAACAGATTATTATTTGTTTGTAAATTTTTGAAGAACGTCCAAGACATTTCGTCGGAATTGCATTTATTTGTATTTTTCAGACTCCCGTGCAGATCTTGGGAATAAAGTCTTATAAATTTAGAAGACTTTAGGTATCGTCCGGGGGTATTCGTCCGCGTCCAAGATGGCAACAAAGTCAGGCCATAAGATATTCCGGAGAGGAAACGCGGATTTTCGCGCGTCGTCCCCGCGAATTTCTCTATTCCACGGGCGATTTGTCCACAGCAAAGAGCATTTCTCGTATCGGGGTCAGCCTGGCGACTTTTTGAATTTCGCTTGACGTTCGTCATCCCGAGAATCGATTTACCCACGTCACGAATCCCTCTTTATTAATTCCATATGATTTTCCGGCACTTATTTCCGTCTGATCTTATTCGAGAGCCAGTTTTGACAGACTATTCGAAGTTAGTCACTGATTTTCCTATTTCAATTTATGGGTTTTCTATATTTATGCACCGCGACATCAATTTCCGTTGCGATCTCGAATAGATGTTTCACCAATTTCTCATCGCTAAAACCACGCTATTGAAAGAAAAAATATACGTCACCGATTGATAGCTTGTCATCAATTAGTTCAAAATAATCTCACTCTGACATCAGTTTCCTCTAGTGAACAATCATGATTCTGTACGTATAACTTCTACTAGATAAAATAGGCATAAATATATAATAGTTTAAATTAATTTTATCAAAAAAAATATATTTCCTTATTATTAAAAATACCACCTTATTAAGACCTTTACGACTCTGAATATATCTTAAAACCTTACACTGAAACAATGTTAAGAAAGCTATTCTAATTAAGATTATAACAAGTAAAATAATCAAATAAATTAAATTTAATATTATATTTTTTAACATATATAATAAGTTTATATATAATTAAATTCTAAATTTAATCCACTAATTCTGCCAAAATAATATCCATAATAAATTTATTAGTTTCGTACAAAAATATTTCAATTTTTTAAAGATAGAAACCTATCTGAGCTCATATCACGTAATATTTTAAAAGTCTTACAGTATAACTTCTAGAAAATGTTTTAAAAATTTGAGAATTAATAAATGCAAATAAAAATTGGTTTTCTTAATCGGTAAAAGAGTGTACAAGCTCTAAAATCGCTTGTGCAGTAACAAAAATAACCTGCTGCAACAATGTTTCATAAAAATCCTGTTGTTTCTATCCGCTTAATCTAGCACCGAGTTATTACCGATTGTTCCGGGGCTTTCGGCGTCGATCGCTTAGGATCCCGGGGCCAGCCGGGCCGCTAACTTTCGCGCATAAATATTCCGGTCGTATCAAAGGTAAACCGAAGAATTCGATCATCGGTGATATCCCGATAAAACACGGCGACGGCTTTTTCGTTTTATTGGAAGGGGTTGTGGGTGGAGGGGAATGCAGAAAGGGGGTTGGCTCTCATGCATAGCAGCGGAGAAGTTCCGGCAGCCGGCGGCGGAGAAAAGTCGCTAGTCATTCATCTGCCGATGTCGGTACTTTCGGTCAGCTTTAAAACTTCTTTGGTGATAGTTTGTCGAACACCGTGGGAACAAGTGAGGGAAGCCTGCTCGTGCTTCCTCCCTCGAATCCCTGACGACTACGATTCTGCCCCCACCCTCACACCCCTCGAAAACAAAGCGAATCATTTGGCCAAGAAGTTGCCCTCTATAATCTTCGATTATCACGACGCAAAACTGCGCGACGAATTATTGTTTCGAGACGAGTCGATGAAATTGTTCTTCTCCACTTGGGGGAAAATAGAGACCGGGTAATCCGTAGAATGTTCGAATTAAATCGGTCGGATTCGATTCATTTCGCTGTTTCAATGAAGTCGACTCCACTGTTCCACCGAATGGAACAATTCGACATCGTTGGACAGGGAATTTAGAACAAACCTCCATTATACGAACTATCAGCGTTACCGTCTGGGTAAGACAACGATCTGGAAGTTTGCACAATGTGTATTATTCTAGTAAACTATCGAATCTGGTATGGTTCGCTTAATTTGAATTTTTGAAAAATATGCGGTAATACTGGTGGGGGTGGTAAAGTGTCTCTTATTATTATTATGAAAATTGATTGCGCATGGTATTGTTACGTTAAACAATTTTGTTGGTAACGAATCGAGGGAGCCGTTTGAGTGCCAGGTTCTTAAATTTTGATTAGCAATTGAACGACGGTTCGGGAGGAGGGGCCGCTGGATTGGGGGAGGCGAGGCGCTATGTAAATGAAAATAGTAATTGCAAAATACGGGTAGCGAGGAGCGCTCGCGCGGAACTTTCTGTACACGGCGTAGACGGATTTTATAATCGCTCATTGAAATGGATCGGAGCAAGTTCGCCGCTGTCAAGCCTCGCGGTTGCCCTTTTGCGCCCGTTGAATCTAATTACCGGAACGTCAGTTTTACGAACTTTTCCGGGTTTTGCATCTTTCGGAATTATTCCGTGCCTCCCCTGCAGTTAGAACGCCGCTGCCCCCCAGCCGCCTCCCCAACCCTTCAACAGCCTATAAAGGTAACCCGCGGCTCCGGAGATAATTCATTTAAGTTCGCGCGACGATAATGGACTCCCGGCCCTCTTCTAGCGGAAACGTTCCGGCAAGGTCAGCCACATTAATTACGTCTGCAATCAACACACTGTCGCCGATTCCGAATACCTCTTTCACTGTCTCAGCTGGCTCGTCGGAACTCCCGTTACACTCCTTGTTTTATTCGAAACAATTCATATTTCACATTGGTTCATCAAATCCGGGAAAATCGAGGGAGCTGGTGCTTTTTCCTTCGGGGTTTCCCGAATGGCCGACGCGAAACTTGCGACCGTAGTTAGCCGAAGTTGTTAGACGGCGAAGTAAGTTGTTTTGCGATAAACGTGTATGTAAATTGGCTCTTGGGCGACTCGAGATCGTCCGTCAAAGGCAGAGATTACAGTTAGTCCCTTAACTAAAGGTGATTGGCAAGAACTCGATTCGTTAAAAGTTAACAGATGACGATTTCGATACGGCCCAACAAGGATAAGGGTTGTAAAGGGGTCGGAGGAAAAAAGGACGCTTTTAACGTTTACCGAAACAGTAAAGTCTAAATGCGTATTCACAATCCTGATCTAGTTGAATTATTAATGAGAACATCGAGATTTGTAAAATCGTGTCAACCATTGATAACAATTTAATTTCTTTAGTATCTCTGTCTAGCCGGATTGCTGATCAGTCTGGGTCGGAATTATTATTAGATTCTGTTCAGGTTGACGATATTTACGAATTAATCTTGTCACTCACGGTGACATATTATTGGAACGTTTTTCGGTGTTCTGATTAAATCTACGCTTTCTCCAGATTGTCCGATCAGATCTCGAAACGGCGTCATCTGAATTCTCATCTCAATTATTCAGATGAGAATTGCCGGCAAGAACTTTCACACAGTTGACGTATATACATCGCGTTTTTGGGTTAAATCTCCATTACTTAGTATCTGCTCATCAGCGTAGGACCTTTAAAGTGCTTGTTCTGTATAATTAATTATCTTCTTCCCACGATTTCGAATAATCGCCTGTCTCCAAGCGTTATTTCCAGCTAGACAATGTTTAAATAATAATAAAAACAATGGATGTATTAATGTTCTCGGCGCAACGGTTCGATCAAGATTATACATTAAAGCAATTTTGCTAGTTTGATTGAACTTTCAAAGTTTCGATCCTAATATGGATCTTTTTCAAGAAGAAAACTGCGTCTGAAAATTTTTAATAGAAAATTCAGTATTATTTTAATAACAACGGATTTAAATACAATGTCAAAATGCTGTATTAAATTACTAACTTGCTTTTTGAACATTTTAATGTGCAATTAACAAAACAAAGGATAAACAATGTTTAAATAATAATGCTCAAGAGAATCCCAAGATCGAGCCGGAGCATCCGATCACCGTTGAAAGTGGAGACCCTTGAAGATCATCGGCAAGGATCACGTGTATGCGATTGGTAAGCGCCGTCCATCAATTACACGTTGCTACTGTGATTATCCAGAGCGATAGGTAGCGTATCACATATCGAATTGTGCACAGCATTCAATCGCATGCCACGGTCGCGCCAATATGCCTGTGTAATCCACGCATTCGGGGTTCGAGCACAAAGGAGCCTGTCACTTTTCACCGTTTGACTTTCCATTGCTAATCGCAAGTCCCCTTTATTGCGCCCGAGGAATTCCGTCGCGGCGACCGCGCCTGATAACGCCACCTTGACAAATCTCTTACGTGACGATCGTACTTTACACGCTTTCGCGTGTACACGAAAAATGTTAATTGCAGCTAAATGGTAGTTTCACGCAAAATTAAAATATTTATCTGTTTCACACCGGGAGCACAATCTTTTCAATATTCATGCAGACTGTCACAAAATTGCTAAAATGCTAATTACATTTTTAAGTAATTATAAAGAAAAGGTCTGCGTACTCCGATTTTGATGAAATTCTAATATGTTATAGATTTCGACATTTTGAACAACTTTTTTCTTTTACAATATATGGGAGTCGCTTTTAGTTTTCAAGATATTTGCAAAAGACTATCGCTAATACTGTATTGAATTTTTCGTATTCCTGCATGTTTCGCGAAACAGTATTCGCGATAGTTTTTTGCAAATATCTGAAAAACTAAAAGCGACCCCCTATATTGGAAAAGGAAAAAGTTGTTCAAAATATGTTGCTGCATAACATATTAAAATTTCATCAAAATCGGAGCACGCGGACCTTTTCTATATAATTACCTATTTTAATCTAGAAGCAGAAACTTTTCGATCTTCACCGAAAGACTGTTAGAGAATTGCGAAGTATCGTAAGATAAAAATGGTGGAGCAATAACGGCTGACTAGATTGTATTAAAATTTTCCCCGGGAGTGTTTAATTAAATAGAATGGCGCCGGCAGGAAAGCGAGGGACGGAATAAAGTCGAAACAACTCGATTCGATATTTTCCATTAGCCGGGAGCCCTTCGCGCTCGCGACAAGTTACATCATTGTCGTCTTCGGCGCTGACTACAATCTAATAACCAAAGTATTAGCGACAGTCGGCGAAGTTCGTCGGAATTTCTTGCTACGCGCCACCGTTAACCATTCAATTATTATCATAATTGTTCTTATTGCATCGGCGTCGCACGAGCAAAACAGATCCTTTCGCGTGCTACGGTCCCAGCGAGCAACGAGCGTCGCGACGCTCTGCGAAAACGGCTAGCGGAGGGAAAGAGAGGTGCGTGTGGGGGTTGTACACAGTTCCCGCGCTCAAACTTACATTACCGTGCTCAGACGCGGAACGTTTCGCAACAGTTCCTGCACACGGAGCCAAAGATACAAGCAACCTTCTACACGCGGAAGAATATACAGTACCGCGCAAAACACTAGGTCCAATCTCTTAACACGAGAACTCGTTTCGAAATATTAAGTCGTCCGCCCGTTCTGCTGGATGACTTCGCCAAATAATGTCGAATTTTTCCTCTGCCACCATCATGGGATATTGTTCCACCGGAAACCATTTCTACTGACGATTATTCGTTTGTAATTTTAGGAAGTGGAAATATTAAATTGATCTCTGGTCTCGAGCTAACCTTAGCATGGATTCTAATTAATCCTATAATAGTCGGGAGTAATATTAACCCACGAAAAACATCCTGTGAACAGGAGCCAAGTTTTCTATGGCCGTAATAATTTGTTAGATCAAAGAAAATACGGCCAAGTTTCTTTGAGTGTTTGTTTATGTAAAACCGAAAGGTTTTGATGATCTGTCAGTCAGTCAGTCAGTCTTTTGGAGTCCAAGATGCAATTTAATCAATCTAAACATTTTTGGAGCTTATCCCAGCCGAGGACCTTTTTCTCATCATGAATGAACAAGATCTTAAAGATTGTTAGTTTCGAAAGGTATCTAAACACATGGTTAGTAATTCGCGTAACACGTGATTTGGGTTTCGGTTAACGCCTAATGGAGTGCATGCTATGTCTAACCATCGGAATTAAGTCCTAATTGGAATGCTCTAAAACTAGCTAGATCCGAGGCCATGTTCTAATTGAGCATGAACCGAGTCTGGCTAGATCTGAGCTAGATCCTAATGGGGATGTGTGTTGGGTCAGAGTTAGTGACCAGATACGAAGGATACGTGAGCGCGTTGCAGCAGGTCCTGGCTACGTGAAATTTGATAATACCAGACGGCCGCAAACCGTAAGGATAACGTGAGAATTTTATCGGTGCTCCACCGAAGAGCGTTAAACGTCCGCGAAGGAAACAGCGGAGCATCCTGTACATACGAATGAACAGTGCGTGCAGGTGGCCAGGGACGTCGGGTAATAAACGCGGGAAGATAATGCCCCGGTGGGTTGGCTGTTCAAGTGTCCCGCTCGCTCGAGTGTATACTGAAAAACTTGGGAGTTCCGAAGATTCGGTGTCACGAGACACTGGCAAGTGTACTCGGTGTGCGCACCTGCTTCGTTTCGCGATGGAATAAGCGCGCGAGACATGGCCACAGTCTTCCTAATTTGATGAGGCTGCGAGACACCGTTACCCGATCCTCATTGATCGCAAAAAGCGGCCGCGATAACGACCCCCTGAGCAACCAGCAACTTCCGAACTTGCCTCGTGATGTTTCGTGCCGATACGGGAAAAACCAGTCCGAGAAGTTCGGAAGAGCGGTTATTTTTGCCTCGAGCAGATAGCGGGCTTCATTGAATGTGGGAACAGAGGTCGGCCAGGCTCACTTTACAACTGCATACACCGGGCCTGGGTTAAGTCTGCGTTTAATCTGATAGGGCGAGGGTGTTCCAAGTTAGGTTCGCAGAGTCCAAGTTCCATGAGTAGGGTCCAATTTATTCAGGGGTCCAAGTAAGTAGGAGGTGGCCAGTTGAGTTGGGTAGAGATCCTGGCCCCCCTAACATTAGCATAGGTGGGGGTGTGGTTTTAGTGGGTAGGACTGGCTGGAGGATCCTCTGAAAAAGGGGTCCCAGTAAGTCCTTCAGGAGGCCCAAGTTAGATCATATTGTTCAGGCTAGGTCCACGTTGGATCCACAGAATCGAAGTTAAGTTCCCGGGGTCCAAGTCATTAATTTTAGTAAATATCGGACCCCTGAGTCTAGGAAAACAAATTACATGGACGGGGCTGATTTCGAGGATCTCGGGCACGAACCTTCGAAAACGGCAGCTCCGCTAGGTACCCAGGTAACTGGATCAGGCGGCAGTTAGCGTTAGGAGACAATAAGGACTGATAATCTGGTTAGCATGGTGCAGGCCGCAGGAAAATTAGTCGCTGGTCCGCCTCGATCCGGGAGACCGCGTGATTCGATCTGTTCGTTGATATGAGCATCGACTGGCAACCGGATCGGTCATACCCCTTTGATACAGTCTTTTTTCTACGATTCTACAAAGGGAGGAAGAGAGTGGAATAGGTGGGAACGAATTCAATCCACTTTCATAACTAGTCGCGTCGCCGGCTGTCGGTCGTCTATCCTCATCAAGACGTGGACAACGTTGGCTGGTAGCTTTTGCGACGGCGGCGGTGCGATCCGTCACAAAAGCTGTTATAACAAGATGATTAGAGGCATATAGCCGGCGACGCGGCATCCGACGTATATAGAGCAGGCCGAGTCTGTTGGCCGGCGACTGTTGTTTTATTCAAGAAACTGAATATTGAAACGAAAGTCAATATCGGTCGGCCGCTTTCAGGCGTGGAACGGATGCGTCGATATCCCATTGCTTATATGAATACAAGCAGAATATATCCGGGAGAACGTCTGGACGGATTGGCACATCGACGAACCTCTAACCATCGTCCACCATCAGCCGCCATCCCATCATTCCCCACCAAGGCTGGGGGGCCGTTCGTCGTCGATCGTTTCGCGTGGCAAACAAGCAACCAGGGGGTTGGAGAGAGGCAAATTACTCGGCTATCTAATTGATCGGGCGTCTATCGTTCGCGACTACCACGGACGAACGACGACGGGCGTCGTCGTCGACGCAAGCGTCACCCCCGGTGCCGTCTAATGGCCGACGAGAGAGCGACGACGTTATCGTTGGAAATTACGTCGCCCCCGTCGAAACGCTCGTCTGAAACACACTCCACGGGGTTTGTTCCGAGGATGTTTGTTAGCCGACCGGTTCCACGAACGGGCACATTAGTTTGTCGTCCTGGAAATTCCTTTCAATATTGATTCACGAGCTGATATATACCTGCCCCGGCCCGCCATGTAGATGTTGTTTGATGAGATATTAATGTCGTTCGAAGTAGGCGGTCCCCCGTCTTGATAATGTTTAATGTGACTCGGCCACGCCGCTATCGATCGACCCAATAACCACTCTCTCACTCTCTCCCCCTGTCTCGTCCCAATGATTATTAGGGAATGGGGGATGAGAGTTCGCGACACCGGGCGACCTTTAAATTCGCGACATTTCATTGCTCTGGAATTATGGAGGAATATCGTAGGAAAGATCTTCATCTTACGATGATACAATGTTTTTATCGGGTCCCATGGAAATCGTCGACACAGTTTTCACCGACTCCAGATTTGACCGACGACGAAGATCGCCTCTTATCGTAATGAAGGGTCCCAATCGGGCTGCGCTAATCTGTTTTAGATTCACCGTGAAGTGGTCTACAGCATCGGTAAACCAGTCTAAATCCAGGCGTGCATTGTGACGGTAGACAAGCGGTGCACCGTGTCAGCCGTGAAAGGGGGGGTTAAAAGTGACCAGTAAAATCAAGAGGTCGAAAGAGAGGTCTAAATCCCAGATTGGTCGGCAGCTGGTCGTTCCGTTCAGAAAAGTGGATCAAGTTGTTTCTGTAAACGCCGGTTACACAGATGACGCAGACAGCGAAACACGTGCACGTGTCCACGGCTCTCTGTTGTCGGAGTTAGGCGACCGTTTGCGCGCACGCTCGTCTGTGTAGGAGTCGTGAGTGTGGAGAATGCCGAGGCGGGGATGGGTAAGGGTGGGAGGGGAGCGAGAGGACTGTGGTGAACCAAAGCCGGGGCTCATACAGAAGTGTTTAGACTTTAGGATGCACATGGGAACGTGCGAATCCGGAGGACGCGGTAACCCGTATTAGGGTCACGTGCAGATTTGCCGAGGTGAGACCCTATCTTATGCGTCCCACGTACACTCATCTCGGAATCAGAGACCCGTCATAAACGATGCAAGAAATATATCCTTCTTCAGGCCGGTCAAAATTCAGCCTCGTGGAAATCTTGCCGACCCGTATACACAAGCCACCCCCGAGAAAATAGTTCGTCACCGGCACGGCCGCGTGTCGAGTGGCCAGATAACGCTGGCAAATCGGTCCGCTAAACGCGCCGACCCCGCTTCGTCACCTGCACACACGGGAATAATAAATCTGTCCTGTCTCCACCTGTCTTTTCTTCATTTTTACCCGGCACGCTTGCCCGCGGTAAATCACCGAAAAAGGACCACGTAACAGAATAAACGAGACAGTGCTCCTGAGAGAAAGAAGTATTCTCTATAAGCAGATTAGAAAGCTTAAATGTTTGTTGGCCAGGATCGAGTGTTCGAACGGAATTTCAATAGGGCCGGTAGAAAAAAAAGCGATTCGAGCACAGGATTAATTACAGGGTGAGCTAGGGGCAAACAGGAGTAGGACAAGAAGAGGGATGTTCCTCGGTCGGCGTAAATCTAATTCGTAGGAATCGCGGTAATCGATCGCCCGATGGTCCACTGTCTCATAAAAATTATTCCGAGCAATTTACATTTTTATTAAATGAATGGACCCCATTTATCCGCCGTCAGATAGATCGTCCTTAAGCCATATTCTCCGGCGGCAGCTGCCGGGGGCTTTTGTCTCTTTCCAGGCGGGACGGCCGTGGGCGGGCGCCGTGCCGGTGCGATCCAACTTCTCGAACTCTTTGATAAAGTGGTTACCGGGATGCACCGGTGCAGCTCGAGGCCCCCACCCGCCCGCTTCTCCACCCCCGACTTAAATAAGTAACCACGGACTCGCACTTGCCAGCACAGCCTACCGCGATAAACAAAAACCGAGAGGCGGGGGACGTCGGGAGGTGTTAAAGTGGGCGGTGGGTGTTAAGCGGGGGCGGGGGAGTGTTAAGTGGGTGAAGCGGACGACTACCACTACCAGGGGCACATTTTCGAGTCCCGCATACGCTTAATGTCAGCGCATTTGAAAATCAGGACAAGGGCGTAATTACGCGTTAAGAACTCGACGAAGAGCTTTCAAATTAAGCAAGCGGCTGCAATTTTCGGCGGCCTTTCGACGCGTGCACCTCGAGTACGAGGAGGAGGGAGGAGCCCAGGGAAACGTGTGTGGCAGCGTGTTTACCCCCGCCCCTTTTCGTTCCCGTGTTCCACCAGTTTGTGAATACGGGATGGGAAATGGAGAAGAAGTGGTGATCGATCGCTGCGGACGATATATCAACGCGGTCGTTCATCTATTTTAACTGCATAATACGGCCTCCCGAGAACTCGAATATCCTGAAGGGGTTGGATTGTCTACTTCCACATTCGTTTTACTGCAAGCAAACATTGATTAATACACTTATACGTGTGTTAATGCTAACGCGGGATCTTCGGCAACATGGGTGCGTAAAAAAGACTTGTGGTCAAGTAGAAGGTCAGATAGGCAAGAGACTTTTGTATATAATTTTTGTGCCGTTTGAAATATTGACATGAGGTTTGAACTAAAATAGATTATGAAATAATCTTTTTAGAATAATTAGAGAGATGGAGAAACGTGTGTGTCTAACCTGGTGCAACATCTCATAGGAATCGTACGAAACGTCGGTACATTTGCTCACCGCTAAGTCCTCAGCTATTCCAGCAACCTGTTAATCGATCGGGCCATCATGAAGATTCTCGCTCCAACAAAAATGATCATGGGTATGGTTCCCGCAAGCAGTTCCCATCGACAATCAGTCGCCCTTTGAAACCGGTCGGTGTGGAAGTACGAAACGGTTCAAGGGAAGGAAATAAGAGAATTTGTTGACGAGCAGCCCCGACGATGAAAGTTCATCGATTCCGCTCGCAGTCACAGAAGCAGACTCCCCGCGGTGCTCGCCGAATGTTTGCTCTCGACCACTCAGCCACACATTTCATCCGCATGCCTCGTTACACGGCCGTTCCTCCTCCCTCCCCTTCCCCTCGTGCTCGGGAAACAATTGAATTCTTGCTGGAACACGCGCAAACACACACACACACGCCCACGTTTACGCATAAAGAGAGAGAGAGAGAAAGCCCCCTGCGTTCGATAAGGAGGCAGGGGGCTCTTCAGTTCGTCGGGTATTTATCGAAATTATTTGATATTCAGCGAACGCCGCCCGGGGTATTGCAGACACGAATTAGGTAGAATTCCCAGGTATTGCGTTACATAATTACATGCCCACTTCATTATTGCACCTGCATACGTGTGCGCGTCGCGTGATGAGACTGCCTAGGTAGTGAGGAATGGAGGAGGAGAGAGGAGAGACATACGGTCACGAGCGGGTAGGGGGGTTACGGTATGATGGTAACGGTGGTGGGGGGACAGGGGGTTAAACCTTCCGCGGGGAATGAAAATTCAGTTCGACGTGCAATCACTGAATTTCAGACACGCGTACGTCAGTAAATTGCCGTCGATACGGAAATATCGGGTTGACGCATGAATTGCGTGCACGTGCGTGGGCCATCCCCTCCTCCCCCCGCCCTTCCGCAACGCAACGGTTGCCGATTATATATTTATACACGAGGCATTGCGATTACACGACCGCTCGGATCCGCGACCAGGTTGAACGTTATAATTTTAACGAATGTTAAATAGCCGATTTCCCCGCGCGTACGCGCGCTCCGTGCAGGTAAATATTCATGCACGGATATATGCATACGTACGCTCGAACGAGCGCGCGCGGCCATATTCGGGGATTATTGCCGCGAACCGACGGTACACGAAGGCTTTATACGGTCTACGATTTTGTTCAGCCTCGGAACTGTTGACCGTGTGTATAACGGATGATCTTTTTCTACCCTTCTCCCTCTGTCACCCCTTTTATTTTTCCCATTTTTTTTTGTCCACTCAGCTTCAAAATATTTTTGAAAACTGTTCAGTTTACTCACTGTTCCGAGACGGTTCACGAAATTATTGCTTAACCCTTTGCAAGGTTGAGACACCTGGAATCATTAAATTCTGTATCATGTTTATTATTTTATGCATATGAAGTTGATGTAACACACCTTCTCCAATACTTAAATATTTAGTGTTCGAGTTGGTACCAACATATACTAAGGGTTAATTGGAATTAATCTTTAATAGTAAGGGAAAAGAAAGGTGGTGTTTTTCGTCCTAGAGGGTTAATCCTGGACGAGTATCTTTTTTCGCTAAAATGGCGATCAAAATTACTAACTATTGACGTTCCATTCCTTTGAACCACCAAAGGAATTTCTAACAGCAATTTTCCACAGCTAGGGATAATTGTGGGAGTACGAGGCTTACGTACGAGCGGGCTTAGAGCGCGAGCATAATCATCGGAAGAAACGGTTCCTTCCTGGAGCCTCGAAAGGAACGCGCAGACTAAGTTATCGCTGGCCGTAATTCCCGAACGCAAATTCGGGGCTGTATCAATAATTGCACACGTCACCTCATCAATTAAACCCGATTCATTAAGCTAAAGACAGCAGCCGGAAATGAAGGGAATCCTCTTAGAGGGTAGCTATCGCGCAAATTTCTCGGATCACGCAATGGGGAGTATCTAAATTTCCAGAGTCTAGGGAACTCTGTCTCTCTATCTCTCTTCCTCTCTTCCCCCATACTGTCCATGTAACTAACTTTCGTCTTTAAAGTCTGCGCGAGTGTGTACATTAAGGTCTTTGTACGTAAGACCTAGCCCAGGTACGGTCTCGATCTCGACTCGTGCATCTTGCATCAGTTCTCCTCTGAGAGGTAAGGTCGACCACGCCGGTTGATACCGGTAGTACTTCCTAATTAACTCTCTGGATTTCCTTGCACGCCTCCGTTGCAGTGTCATTATCCCGGCGCCGAGTTGGAAACCGAGTGTTGCTTACACATCAGCCGACACACTGCTCACCGAACTTGCTCGGCCGCAAAACCATTTTTCCTAATTGTCCTTCTACAATATTCATATCATCAAAGTCCTATATTTCTTGTCTCGAGATAGTTCGTGGAAAAGGATATTAACTAAATAGTAAACCTTATATTTAGGGAAGGCAGTCGATGACCTTGACCTTCACATATCTTGTGAAGGACAACATTCTGAACAATTTTTGTCATTACAACTACCCGGTGCTCGGTTTTAGTTTTACTTACTAAATGAATTCCATATAATTTTTGCCAGTAAAAATTCATTGAATAAATTTAGTTTTCAAAACTTTCACTTAGACAAATATAAAATAATATAATTAAAAATCTAATCTGGAATGCGAAATAATAATATTCACCGGTTTTTACGTCCACGACCTTCGATAACTATTATGACATTTCGTTCGTGTGTAGAGCAGAAAGTTTTCTGCAGCGTTTGAACAGCCTGATAGGCAATCGATTCGTGAGAGTTTGATTTTCTACACGATCGAAAACGTCTGGAAAGAGATACCCGGTACTTCTAACATGGCTGCTCGTATCAGAAGGGAAGTGAAGTCACCTGGGATGACCCACGAGGTAAGGTATAGCTTCGGGATCCCCAACGGTCCCACGGGCGTTCCGCCTATCCAGGTGGTTTTATATCAGCCGATTTTAAAGTCACCGTCAGATGTAAAGTTTACGCGGGTCCTTTGCCGCTTTTTCCATCTCCTCGTTACGACCTTTCATCTTTCCCAGTCCCACCGCAACGCAGCACGTTGGGGACACCTGTCTCATTCACCTAATAACAGCGACTCCATTCGGCTAATCAAACAGCACACAAACTAATTCACTACCACTTAATTGGACCAATTAATAGTACATCCACTGCTGTATCCCCCACAGTTCACTCTCGGGACAGCGTTCAACCGACGAAATCGTCCTTAATATTAACTTTTTAACACCGAGAGCAATTGAAATAAACGACCCTGTGATAATTTCCTGTTGTGTTGTCGGTAACTGTAGAACAAAAATTCTACCGAGTGTCGGTGTTACCCGTCTGGTATTTCCAGTGTGAAACAACTTTGTTCCGACTGGAAATTTAACGCGTACGACCAAAATTGTTAGAAATGTTCCCCGTAAACCAACGAAAGCTTTGCTGAACGAACTGCTGCGTAAAACTAGAGAACATCAAAACTTCTACTTATGTGAAACCTTGAATATGAACCAGCTAAGGACCGAATATGACTACAAGTTGCATACACGGGTAAATATGTATTCATGGATACACGGAAAACCCCTTGGAACACGGTGGACTGTTATATTTAGAGTAATAGAACGATGAAGGAGAATCCGCGCGAATGAGATCAAATAAATACAAAAGACGGTAATTATATAGAAAAGGTATGCGTACTCCGATTTTGATGAAATTTTAATATGTTATGCAGCAACACATGCTGAACAACTTTTTCCTTTTCCAATATAGGGGGTCGCTTTTAATTTTTCAGATATTTGCAAAAAACTATCGCTAATACTGTATTGAATTTTTCGTATTCTTGCACGATAATCTTTTGCAAATATCTCGAAAACTAAAAGCAACCCCTCTATATTGGATAAGGAAAAAGTTGTTCTAAATGTCGAAATATATAACATATTAAAATTTCATCAAAATCGGAGTATCTTTTCTACATAATTACCAAAAAGACTGTCTAACCTGCCTTCTCCCTTGGAGCTATAAAATAGTGAAGTGGTTGACATGATTTGGCGTAGAAAAGAAATTAATCAAGCCTAGAAGGCTCATTTCGAGAGTTATTTAAATCTCTTTCTGTAGAACTGTTTGAGGGGAGTTTTTATTTATTTAGGTCTTGAAACGTGACGGAGAAGAGATGAATCTTAGCTCGGAATGCGGTAGTGAGTAATTTGATACTGGTCCATCATTCACTCGAAGGGGGCTGGACTGTAGCATAGTTTTTTTATCACCGAAGAGAACAGATGGCGAGACACCATGCGTGAACAGATGTCAGCACCGTGCTGTCCCCCACCTTTTTCTAAATTCGTCGCCCACGCCTGCTAATTAGACAGCATTGTACATTAATTACCATTTTCCATCGCGCCTGCTCGCTCTACGAATAATTTAAACAAGTAATATAACCGGCGAACGCCGCGCGGCCGAATAATATTTTTTCATTATTTTCATAGTCACCGTGGAAATGTTTCATTGAAAATCTTGAAAGCAGAGAAGGGTGGAAATGACAGATTTTTATTTTTCATTTGGCCCATCAGCAATTTTCAATTCGTGTCGCATGTACCGAAATGTTTTGTGAATTGGAAGGTTGTTTATTGCGAAAGCGAATATAAAAAAAAGGTACAGTGCGCGTAGCCCGAAGGGCGCGGGAACATGAAACGCATTCACTTGTCACAATTTCATGATATCGATAATGAAAATAAAAAAAAAGGTCGCCGTTGATAACGTCAAAAATTAGTAGCACTTACCGAGACACGATCCGAAGCTTCCTGGAATTTATTGGACAACCAGTAGACACGGGCAAGGGAAAAATTCTACTCACACGTGAAACTTGATTTTCATTGATAAATGAATTATTTCCATGCGCGAGAATGCAAAAACAGAAGTGAAACGATTCCGAAGGGTGCGAGGATGCATCGAAAGTCCGAAGGTACAAATATCAACGTTGATGCTCGATAATTTGTTGTACAGTTTGCCCGGAGGAACGTTCGAAAATGCCAAACGCAAAGTTTACGTGCCTCATAAACCCAACTAAACCAGTCGAGTGAGGGGAATAGGTGGGAGAAGAGGGGCAGAGTGAGAGGGACGTGGGAGTGGGGGGAGAGAGGTAAGGGAGAGAAGAACGAATATCCGGGTGCTTAATTTACAGCGGAAATGTTTCCATTGAAAGGAACAGCCGGATTGAAAATCAGGAGCACACGAAGTTGCTTTCATTAACTTCCTCAACTACGTAACATCGACCAGGGCGCGCGCGCGATAGTAACTATCGCGGAACAAAGTGTTCAGTTTTAATTACACACCCGTTGAATAGAGATAGACACCGTGGGCGCCAGGAAAAACCAAATACACGGTACCGTACACGAAGCCCGCATGTACACATCCCGTTCGACGACGGGTGTACACGAATTTATTATGCATGCATGAATTCGAAACGCACACCATTCAAAATTCATACTCGAAAGGGCCGACGTATTACCGGACGCTTTTTCAAACATGAAAATCAATCCGACTCCTACTCGACGAGACGCGAGACTCCTGCTCAAAGAAAGTACTATAAAGTCGTTTATTGATCGGCCAAGTAGGATAGGTCAACCACTAGTTTAACAAGTAGTATAAGTGAGTAACAAGTAATACAAGTAGTGTAGGTCAACCAGTGGTCAGACAAATAACACAGATGAGCCATTGGTCAGACAAGTAGTACAGGTCAACCATTAGTCAAACAACTGATATTGCTGACCTATACTACTTGTTTCGCCCGTGACTGACATATACTACTGAGAATATTGGAACGTTACTTTGTCGAACATTTTGGTGTACGCAAAGTTGTGTTTAAGTGACCTGGGGAACCTCGTCTGCCAGGAAGGATGGTTCGCGCATAAAAGCTGAAACGATCGCGGTGTTCGCGGGGAAATTCATTCGAGGTTCCGATAGGTTCAAGGAACCTGGAACGATGTTGCGTCCTGGAAGGCTGGAATATTTTTTCCAAGGAAAAAGTGATGTCCGGTTCGTTTCCAAAGGCAATCTCAACGGTGCGGCGCGGCGGAGCACGCCCGGTAATAATAGAAAATTTCACCGTACACAAATTATCTGATAAGCCGCAATCACAACACACGCCCCGTCGATCCGGCACGAAGTTAGGCGAAAAAGTGGTGAACTGTATCGCATTATCGAGACGTCACGAAAGCTTGTGTACTTTACCGAACGCCGCACAATAACGAAACTATCCTCTGGTCATCTGGGTTAGATATTCTATGCAGCATAATGGAAAGTAAATATACATTTTAAAATTGTTCGATGGAGAATTCAATATATGGTTGGAAAACGTCGAGGAAGTGTTTTAAAGTTTTTGGGGGGTGGGGGAATGAGGATTATTCAAATGTAGGTGGTAGAAATTTTTTTTCCCGAAGATATAAAAGTGTTTTAAATATTTCACGGGATTCCTAAGTCACGAATGGCCCCAGCGTGCAATTCGACGGGCTCGAAGACACATGGGGAACAGAACCGTCTAAAAGTTTGATCTTAATTTTGCATGAAGGGCCGTCCCTCGATAAGAGCGTAAAATAAAACTGTAGTTGGAGCGAATTCACGTTTCGAGTAGTACCGTGTGCCCCACCTCAAGTTTATACAACATACCGGAATTCCGAAGCGTTTCCATGCGCGACCTTAAAAGGACAATTTCGTAAATCAACCCCCGGCTACCACGAGCCCCGTTCGTGGGAACTTCGGGTAGCCCTTATCTCTTCGGCTCGCGCGGTCCACTTTGAACCCCTCTCGAACCCCCTTAATGTCTCGCCACGGTCCCCGAAGGACCATAGCCCCGAAGGTGCGAGGGTGAATTTTTTCGGTACGTGCGGTGAAAAGTGAAACGGACAGGAATTGGAGACAAATAAGAAATAAGTGGAGGTCTCGATGGCCGTGCACGCGGAAACGGAGCCCGTGGACGGCGAGACTAACCAGGTCGGCAATTAGCCATTAAAACGTGGCTCCCGCTGCACTCTCAATTCACACTGAAAATAATATTGACCCGAAAGACGTCACACTGTCGTCATAAAACTGCAATCATGCGGGTATTCTGGCTTTCTCATTTCCAGAAAATCAATATAAAAAAACATATAAATACATATAAGAATAACCCCGAAGAGCAGATTATCCGTTTGAATTTATTCATTTTTGCTCTTTCGCGCAGACGAAGAAAATTATGTCAGACGTACGGCTAATTCGGTCGATCGAAAACTCGAGACACAAAATTGGAACATGGAATATGATTATGGGACGACGCTCTTGCGTGGAGATCGGTCATCCAGACAACGATATCAATAATACAACGAGCATCGGGCCGGATAACAACCGGGGAACGTGTGCCTTAACTGCCGACAATCTCGTGTTTCCGGCATAGAATTACCAAATATCTGGTATTGTCTTTATGCATCCCGGACGGCTTGAAGAAAAATCAATGCTGCTGTGGCTGAACTCCGCGCGCTGCACGCGTGCATGTGACGCTTCCGTGTGGCTGAACGCGAGATCAGAGGATTAGACCGTCTGCGAGTAGGCCAGGAGAATGGAAATATCTGTTATTTTTATTAATTTAAAAGCAGAGGTTATCGAAAATGTCAGACCACTACTTTGTCTTATCAAATTCGATCACATTTAGACCAATCACGTCGTTCACTACGTAAATAGATAAAAAGATGATACTAATTCGCAGAATGCATTTTACAGTATTTTATCCATATAAGTCCCTAGCATGGGTCTGCCGAGGAACATTGATGCGCCATGGACAGTATTCTTCGACTTTTGCAAATTTCCAACTTCCTTATTTGTCATTATTTTTTGATAGGACTTCGATGACTATATTTCTGGCATTTTTCTAATTAAAATCATACTAAATATGACACAATTCCGATGATATTTACTTGTGTAATAGACATTTAAAGTTTCGGACGCGAGGAAGGATAGCGTATGTTGCGCCCGAAACTTTAATTGTCTATTACACAAATAAATATCATCGGAATTATATTATATTTGATATGATTTTTATTATAAAAATGCCACAAATATGGTCAGCGAAGTCCTATAAAAAATAATGGAAAATAAAGAAGTAGTGGGGACAGATCTAGGACATTTACAGGTCAGACTTTTGGGACATTTATGGATAAAATACTGTATATCTCAAAATGACAAGTTTCACCAGTAGTCGATCTGTACTACTTGTCTGACTATGGCAGACCTATATTACTTCAGCACCCCTTATCGCTTGATTTGGCCAATTATACTGGCTAGATTTTGAGAATGGTTTCAGGATGATTTTAGCCCACGTTTTCAACACACGTTTTCTCGGTACGCGACGATCGTCAAAGAGCATTAACGTCAAGGCGATTTTGCGGAATAAAATACACTCGGCTGCACGAAATAATCCCAATTGCTCGTTCACCCGTTGATTTTTATATGACAAAACGTTTCGATAAGCTTTAAATATTCATGCGAAATACTATCGCCTACACGTGCAGCCCTAAGTTATTCTTGCCTGCGCTCGACTATCCGAAATTAAAACGGTGCGCTCTTTAAATCCGGATATTCAAATTCCATCGTCGAAGCTCGGGTTTTGGTGTGAAATTTTTCAAAAAGACTCGGAAAGTCGTCTTCTCGAAAGGCGTTTCGATTCCGAAAAATCCGAGAAAATGTCTAATGCCACGGCGAAATAAATACGTCAGCTACAGATCATTCTTTCATGCGTCGATGAAGCGAGAACTTGGTTCCGCCTTCGAACTGGCCGAATGAAAAGCGTCGAAAAGTGAATTCGAGACGAGAGAGTGGGGTGAACGGGAGTGGGACACATCAATATTTTACGAATATCGAAAAGTCCCGCTCGGAAAATGCTAGTCGACTTTTAATGTTTCACGAGACATTAAAACTTTCAACTCGGGAGCCGGACAATGTTCCCGGGCGCGATTCGTTTGCGCGAGATCTATCGATTCGGCTTCCGGTTTTTCATTTATTATCCAAAAATGAAATATAGAACGTTGAATATTTTCCTTGGGCAGGTCGCCGAAATTGTTGATATTCAGTCAACTAATTCAGAGATCCTGGCCGCGGCGCTCATTTCCGGGCATTCTTCAACTCGTCGAGTATTTATGAAGAAAAATCATGTTTCCGGCAACCGGTGTAATGAGATTTCGCAGCAAACACGTATAACAGTCCGGTGGTGAGGAGGAGGAGGGGGTTAGCGACCGGTTAATAACTAGGAAAACGTCTCTTTTACCCTCCCGCGCCGTTGGGATACGTTTCAAGTATTTACCGACCGCGCTAATAAGAAGGGCCAAAGGAAAAAAAGTGGCAGGGGGTGGAGGGCGCGGGAACCGGCAACGATTAATATCGAGTTTATTAATGGAAGGACTCCTCTCTAACAAAGAGCCCGTTTCCCCGGACGTGACTACGAGGCCGTTTAGCGACTGTACAATTTTTTCCCAGGCCCGAGAGAGAGAGAGAGAGGTGCAGAGCGTACCCCATTCTCACCGTTCATTTCTTTCGAGACATCATCCCCCCTCCGCGTATTGATATTTGACTTCTTTTATTGCGCATCCTTTGACTCGGTGCTCGCGACTTGATTACCGCCGCAAGAATAAAACGTGGGAGCGATATTACCTTTGATAATTCCGCGCCGGAACGGAGCAGACGTGAAACTTTATCAGCGTTGTCTGGACGAGCAGCGAGCCTCGGAATCGATGAGTCTCATACGAACGCCGGCCCGTAGAATATTGCCCACGTGGTCTTGCTCAATTTTCCCTTCTCTTTATCAGCAGCCAAAGAATAGGAAGTCTTGTTTTAACACGTTCAACGCCCCGTCACCCAAGCATGGGTGATGGCTATGTTTCCGCGGGCGCCCCGTCAGCCATAAGTGGGTGACACTTTTCTTCCTGTAATTAAAACGAGATTTTAGGGGTAGTTTATAGTAATATTATTTGTAATACAATTATGGCGAATACATGAGGTAAAGTAATAATTTATAAAATATACTTTTACTAACGAACGAGAAATACACTTTAATATAAGTTTGTTTTTAAAACATTACAAAAGATTTTATTAGTTACGATGGTATTCGTTGAAACATTGTAGGCACATTTTGTAGCATTGAACACATCCATCTTACAGATTTGCCTTGAGGATTTTTTTCGAAATTGCAGGATGTGAGATGACATCTTTTTAATTATTTTTAATTATTTCATGTCCTGTCCGGTTTACGTAGCCCGCAACACTTGTTCTTATTATAAATGTGCCCTGCTGGTTTTTTCGAATTTGCAGTTGGCAAGATTCATGATAAATTTCGCTCACGAAAGCTATCTTTCTTCGGAACACTTATGGCATTTCCCACTTCGAAGCCTTTATAAGGCGTATTGTATTCTTCTTCCAACGTAAAACGCTGCTTAAATACGATATCAAAGGTTCACGCTGGCCGTTCAGCGTGTTAATTCAACCCCTTGCGGAAGGCTGTGCGTTGACTTAATTGGTTACAGTAATTCTTCAAGTTCCTGGCGAACGACTGATAAAAATGTCGCGCGTCGTTTCTTCGGATAGATTGTCTCGTTCCCGGCTCGCTGACAAATACGTGCCTGCAAATAGATCACGACATATCCCGAGAAAATAAAGCATGTGTCCGGGTATCTCTTTTCCTCTGTCGGCCCCTATGCAAGCGCGCGCGCGCGGGGGGGCGACCGTATCGCCTATTGGTATGCCAGTGACACGCGAGGCCAATTTCGTTACCGACGTCTGCGAATCGCTGAATATCATCTGGTCCATTGAAATTCTGGAATAGCTATGAGACGCGATATCGCATTTGTCTCCCTGACTGCGTTACCTAAACGATCGCGTTTTGCCGGAGCTCTTGTTCCGGGGGCCGCGCTGCGCCGCGTGAACGTGACTGCGTATCGATGACACTGCCGCCGTGTTTTTCGCCCCGAAATCCCATCGTCCCTGGTCCTTTGTCGGCCTCGATAATTGATAACAGGCCTGTTACACGCGCGGACGTACCCTATCGCCGCGGCTTTTTCGTCGGAAATTCATCATTATTCAGTCCCTCGTCCCGGACGTTACAAATGATCCGCAGCCTGGCGAGACCAACCCTGTCGACAGTCTCTCTCTCTATCTTTTTCCTTTCTCTCCACCGTTGATTACCGGGGGAGAATTAAAACGCTTACTAGTCGAGATAATGCTGTCGGTAATTGCGGCGGACTCGCGATTCGCAATTGGTATGCGTCGCATTGTGCCCAGCGACGCTCGAACAGAGCAAACACTCGAATAATATCAAGATTAGCGATGTTCCTAGCCCCGGGATAATCACGGTATTGAATCTGAATAACATCCAGCCAGCGAGTATCCTGTTCGCACGTAACAATCGAAATTTCCACCGAATTTCAGTCACCGTAAATATTCAACAGTGCCTCCCTTCCTGGAGCCTTACGTTGTCAAGAGTCCTTCAGGTGTGCCAATGTTATTAAAATTTTTCGTTCAGTGAACGGGGGCAGTGTGTCGGTGGGGGGACATTTCTTGGTGACCACGCTGGGTACGAAGAATGCGATATGATTTTCTCAACGATTCTAATGTTTTCAATTTTACATAAAATTTGTAATTTCAAAAACATCGAATTGAGAGACCAGAACGAGCCCTTAAGTCCCAGATAATAGCCGTTCAGGCGAAGGTGAACAGCCCGTAGGCCGATCAGTCGATGCCCCGGTCGGTGTTTTCGTGCGCCGGCACAGAGAGAGAGCGAATCATTGCAAATTCTCGTAATTCCCTCCCCATCTGCAGAAGGGTGGTTTCACGGTGTTCGTACCTGTGGTGGGGTGGTCCGGGAGGGGCGAAGGGGTGCCTCTTTCCTACGGCATGGTGGAAGCACCCAGGGGCAATTGAAACTCACGGCCATTTACTGCATTTCAATAATGGTTTCCCATCCCTCTGACCCGTGCTACCCCTTCCCACTACCCTCTCGCTACCCCCTTACACTCTCTCTCCACTCTCGTGTGCGTCCCGGGGAGAGCTCGTTCCACCCTCCTCCGACCCTACTTTCCACGTACGTGCAACATGAGAGTCCGACGTTGCTCCACGGCTCACAGTCGATTTACCCGTGAGCTTTATGGAACACATCGAACCCCGGCGAGTACGCAGAAGTAACCAACGGCTAACTATCCCGTCCGTGGGCGACTGTATTATTCGCCGGCGGCCTAACACAGCCACGTGCCGACTGCCGGCTAAGCGCACGATTTTATGTTTCTCGGAAAAGTCGTTACAGGGCCAACCCCTTCGACGCCGAGGGTTACCAACCTGCAAGAAAGATACGGTGGTGGTTAGGAGGTTGAAGGGGGTTGGACAGCTCCTAAATTGTCTCCTCGGTGTGGACCCCACATTTCTACAAAGTGAAGAAATTTTTTTAATATATTCTGAAATGAATTTCGAATCAGTCGTAATACTCGAAATAAACTTATGCTTAGGGGAGCCAGCTCCGATGACCTTGACCTTCACATATGTTGCCAAACACAACATTCTGAACAACTTTTGTCATTACAACTACCCGGTGGTCGGTTTTAATTTTCGAGATAATTGCAAAAAACTATTGCTAGTACTAAGGAAAATTCAATTTAGTACTAGCAATAGTTTTTTGCAATTATCTCGAAAACAGAAACCGAACACCAGGTAGTTGTAATGACAAAAGTTGTTCAGAATGTTGCCCTCAACGACATATATCAAGGTCATCGGAGCTGCCTCCCCTGAACATAAGGTTTACCGAAATAAAAAATGACAGGTACCTTTACTGAAAATTGGATTTTGCTTTTGGATTCTTGCAAAATGGGCAGATCGCCTAACAGCGGTAATGGAAAGACATCGGCGAGGGTCGGTGTTGTCACGATTATTGATCAACCGGAATTGGAGCTGCCGGACACGACGAAGTTTGACAATGCGGCGACCTTTGTCACCAGGGTTGTTCGAACGTTAGCGCCACCTGAAACGTCGTGTTTGTATTATAGTTAGGGTACGCGTAGTCGAGCCTGCATCCCCGACAACCGCGAATTGGAGCTTTTTCGATGTGGAGGTGGCTGGATACGTTAGGGGACGCGGAGAGGTGGAGAAGTGGTCGGTATAGTGAATGCAGTCGGCAGAAGCATGGACAGATATCACGCGCAGATATCTGTATTGATGACAACCGCGGCGTGACATGTATCTTTCGCTGGCTGCTAATGGCTGAAATTTGTTTCGCTATTGCCTACAGGCGATCCGCCGATTTCCAGTTTCACAAAACTACCCTGTCCCCTATACTCGGGGACCCTATACCTCCATCGTACCACTGACACCACGACAACGTACCGTTTCGTCTCAATTACTACGGGGGAACTTCGGTCGAAGAATTTCAATTTAAACTGCAGGGGAAACGAGTGATAACGCTAATTAGGACTTAACCCGAACATTATGCGCGCACTGTAAAACAAACTTTCGAAAAGTTTGATGGAAATCCACGGCGAAAACAGACTTTAAACCCGATACTTTGATCGATGATAAATTGTTGTTATTTCGCAGCATTTGTTGAATAACATCCACTCCACGAGTCCGAGAGGATACGTTTCTTTTTTTCAGCGGAAAATGTATTGTTTTTCGGGAAACTAAACTCCAGCGTACAACAAAAAATGAGGACTGGGAAAAAAGATGATAAACATTTCACGTCGTTTAATGTTTGAAAAGCGTAGATTCGCGTGCAGGCAAAACGTCGATCAGTCATGCACGGTACGGCGAAATCGAAATCTGTGGATTTTAGCATGATAATGGTTTGACGGGCGCCGATGTATTTGCGCGTTGAAGGATTCCAGGCATTTTTCAAATATTCAACGCCCGACGATAAACTTTGTACAATGAGAACCGAGGAAACCCCCAATAAAGTCCCCAGAGATACTGCGACGAGTCGTTAACACTCCAGAGATACTCCCGGGTCTGTCGCGACCCGGTTAAAATTCTATACCTACGTATCTCCTTTACTTTTCACGATGGAGAAAAATGGCGGAGGAAAATTTTCAGGAAAATATTGTCCTACAGGGGATGCAAATTCGAAAATTAAGACACTTTGTCAGCCGATTGATCTTTTTTGTTTATGGGAGACGTTCGAACGGAATGGCGCAACTTGCCATACACGAATAACGAGAAACAGTCGGCGACGTTTTCCGCCAGGATCGAAAGTTTTTAACGACCGTTTACGAGGCACGGGGCTTGTTAGGAACGGCAACTTCCGGGCGCGTAATTTTTTTAATGGTAAGCAGACACTTTTCCCGTGGAACCGGTGAACTTCGGAGGGCCTTGAAGTTTGTTTGGCTACAAGCGAAAATCAAAATTGCTTGGAGTGGCGATGGCGGGGGTTGGGAGGGGGTGGAAGTGAGTTGGAAGAGGGTTCAACGACGGACACGTACACGGACCAACACCGATACCTGTCGGTCACGTAATTGGTGGAGCGGTGCCGGATAAAAATGTGGAAAACGCGTCCACCGGTTCCCTCTAAAACAGCTGTTACCTGGAGAGCAGATTCCCAGGGCTCTCGTGTCCGCGTCAGACAGAACGGAGGACAATGCGAGAGCACTCCTGGATTTAAATACAATAACCCGGGGCTATTGTAAAAAATATACACGGCCACATGCGCTCGCGTGATCGCGCGCGCGCGTGCGCGCGGCTGCACACGAACAGGGGACTCCGAGCGTCATACATGCAATTCGATCAGTGGTATTTCCACTCGCCAAATAACAGGTATACATTCGATACCCAATCACGCGTGTTATACCATATTCTGATGACCATCCATTCTAGATGTCTCCGACCGTCTATCGCTTCGACAACTATGCACGCCGTCCACGATTATTTCGGAAATCCTCCTCGATTTTTCCGTCACCAAGAAAACGCCGATAGCTACTGCGCCGAGCAACGTGAATTTTTTTACGAACAATATTTACACAGATTTTTTTCTGTACGCTTTTTAACCCTGGATGCGAGCAGGAAGTCGTTTTTATCTGCCACTATCGATTTTTGTAAAATTCCACTTTTTGAGATAAATTCTCATCTTTAGGAATTGTTTCTGTTCGAACCAGAAACATTCTATAGACTTTTCGAAACGTACAAATATTTTTTTACAGCGCAATCATTCTGTCTGCAAGGGTGTCGACCATTAATTGATCACCGACAATTTTAACGGAAAAAAATAAAATATCATGATATTGAATATTGGCAATGGTACTCAATATCGTTTTATGTAAATAAAAGTACCAATAATTTAATTGGTTCTTTTATGAATAAATGTTTCACGCTGAGCGTGTTTCGCCAATTTTTTAAAATTGTTAATTGCATGTTAGAAAAGCGGAAATAAATTTTATGACATGTTGCAGCGAAAATGCAATTATATGAACTATATAAAAATTGTAATTTAACAGTTTCGATCGGGGATCCCTATTATAATAAAAATTCGAAGAGCACAATTGAGCTTTTCCTATCATTTGTATCATATAAAAATAATAATAAAAAAGATCTCTTTCCAAGAAGATCATGCCAAAAGTGCTTCTTAGAGTATATATCAGATTATCTAATCATATCTCTTCATTTTTACGCAAGACCACTCTTGAAATTTCTTTTATTTACAAAATCTATCAGATTGCATAATGGTTAATCCCCGGGATAAGAAATCTGTAAGTCAGTGAGTTAATACCTTGCTTCACTGTAGTGAAAACTCTTATAAAAAGAAGTAGTATTTGTGCTATCTACCGTTTAAGAAAATCGAAAACGGTGATGGGAGACCAGAACGCGACTACCAACGCGATTATGCGTGTAACGTACGATGTAATCGCATTTCTATGCATGTAACGGGCCATGTAGGCGCAGAGGATTATCTAATGGGCGACACATGTTGAGTAACCCCGACTATAGCGCCGGTATGAAGGACTTACTATGATGTGTGCGTCCCTTGACAGTCCCTTCACCCACTCACAAGTCCATGCGATTTTTATTGGAAGTTTCAAAAAATTCCAAAAAAATTCTTGAATACTCTTCGATGTTTCTAGAACATTCCCTAATTTTTTAACAAAGCAAAATTTATATCTGAACTCCAACATAACTCATATTGATAAAAAAATTAAATTTAACCATTTGATAACAATTTTTATCAAGCAGCCATACATCGTTGAATACGTACCTCGTGAATCACATCCTAGTAGGCCGGGTTCGTCATCGTATCACGTCGCACGATACTCATTCATACTTTCATACACAAACACAAACATTCTCCTGGGACAGCCTTGAACGCAGTCACGCGTGCGATAAAATTCTTTTGTTGCATCAGTTCGCAATTGTTCGTAACGTCACGCAAACGGAATCTGGAAATATTTCGGTGAAAGTGAGTACTGATAGACAACGAAAATATTTATTACATAAATGACTTTCTTACAAATACTCGTGCGTTCTTGGTCAGTAAAAGAAATCGATCTGTACAGCATTGGAACGGTTCGAACTATTATCGCCTATTCTTCGCTTTCATCTGAACCCTACGATTTTTCCCTACTCTCTGGTTCATTTTCCCCCCTTTACTCTTGAAATCCTTCGTTCTACCCCCTTTACTCTTGAAATCCATCCTTTTCCCCCCTTGACTCTTGAAATCCTTCGTTCTCCCCCCTTTACTCTTAAAATCCATCCTTTTCCCCCCTCTGTTCCTTGAATCACCCGGTTTCGACGGCCTCTTGTATTCCGAAACGTCCGCGGAACTGGCCCTCGTGTTTTGCTTATTACCCCGTTTTTTCCCACCAAACCCATACTTCGAGTCCTTCATTTTCTTCTTGGCTAGAGCCTTCGGATCAATCCCCTTACGTTGGGGCTTCTTCTTATCATCTAGGAAATCGAGATCTTGTCTCGCGCCCTTTCGATACTTCTTCACCTCCTCCAACATTTTCCTCTTCTCTGCATGTTTCTTCAGTGTAGCTTCAACTTGCATCTGTTTAGCCACCTTCCTCTGCTGTCTCATCTGTCTGACCTTCTCCGATCTCTGTGCTATAGTCTGTTTCCTTGTCAGATCTTGCCTGACCTTCTGCATATGTGTATCCGACTTGGCCATTTCAGCAAAATAATCATCTGGCCTGGTCGTCGGCACGCCAAGATTCTTCAGCCTTGGGATACCGTCTAATACAGCATCCTGAGCCTGTCTGTGGAACATTGTCTCTCTCCTGAAGTCATTCAAGACAGGATCGTCGGCAGGATCATATTGCGGTAACTTCTTGTTCCCCTTGAGCTCGTTCGAACGCCTCATCTCCTGCTGTTGCATCTCCATTGCTAACTCTGGAGCCAGCGGTGCTAGTCTGTTTATCATGTCCAACTTTTCCAGCCATGGCAGAGTGCACTTGAGCGCGTCCAGTTTCTGTCTCATAAGATTCTGAAAAAACGATTTCAACCGTTAGTCTGCTTTGATAAAACAACTCGATCTTTATCTTATCGTACTTACCACAGAATTTTTGTGCGGTTTATTCGTTTCCTCGGTGACTGTGTTCAGTCCGGGCTTCAGTAAACCACGGGCGAAGGCTTCGCGCAGCTGTACACGTGAAACGAATGAGGTTAGAGTGGACTTGATGTTTACGGCGGGACTTGGTGTATCGAAAAATTGGGTTTACGTACTTCATCATCGGAACTGTTGTACTCGGACTCTGAATCTGAAGACTCTGCCACCTTCTTAGCCTTTCTCACTGATTTTTTCACCTTCATTTCTTCAAAAACTATTCAAAAAACCAGGTACCTGTTTACTAAAGCCTGCACGACTGAACGCTGAGCTCCATCTACTGGAGAGGTAGTTCCTAACTCCTAACTCGACTAAAATTAAGATAAAATAAGGACGTCAGTTTATTAATTAATTCACTCTAATCCCGTTTTTTAGTATTCTCTCGATAAATAATGCTGTGTTGTTTATCAGTAACTGAATATGTTCCAACATTTAGAGTATAAATTCACGATTACGTCGAGTCATCATGGTTTTCACTGATATTTTTTATTTGACCGATTATTTAATAATTTGTCAACGGTAAAAAGAATTGGCTCGACTATTTTATTGTTTTATATGCTAGGAATGCGAATAGTATGATCAAAAAGTACGTAACCAATCATCGAGCACGCTCATTTCGGGCTGCGCGGCAGATCGTTACGCGGAAAGCTGTTGTAGCTCGAGCTCTGTCGTATTCTTGTGCTCTATGCCAGCATTTTTTGTCACAGCTGGCTAACGACAGCGAAACATCATGACGGATAGTGATAAGAAACCGATGTCACGCGTACTAAAGCTCGCCAACAAGTTCAACTGCTTTTACCTGTCTGGTAAGTGGAACTGTTTGTCTCGAGCGCGCGTTAACTAGCCCTTGTTCCCGCCTGTCCAAAACTAGGATGAATAGAACGTAGAACACGGGTTGCTTTGCGACCTGTCTACTGAGATATTGATTTCGAGTCTGTTGTGTATTCTTTCTGGTATTATTAACGAAATAATCACAGTTCCCCCGATTCCCCCACGAGAAACGATATTTTATTCGTAAAAATTCGTTATCAGCAACGTTTCGTCCCCGTCCTAGGTCCGATCGCCCGATTTTTTTCCTTTAATAAATATTTTGAGTGGCTGAGGTTGTATACATATATTTGTCAAAGTAGATGCCGAAAATATATCTTGTGTAATATAATTGTATAATGTATAGAATAGCCGTAATTTCACGCGATACATCGACGAACACGGAAAATATTATATTTTACATGTAATTATACATATATATTATGTATACATATACATACGTATATATTAAATATACATATATATTTTTTTTCTCTACAAATGTACGCGTCACTCGCGTGAATTCGTATTATTCGATCCGTTGATCAAGAGATCTCGCTTAATTTTTTTGCATTAAAGCCCTGATTACTTTTTTGTGTATTATATTTATTTTTATGTTTTGCAATGTTAGTGCAATGGACGCGGAATACGCTGTGTGTGTGAGAAAAAAAAAGGAAAAGTATATAGTTATGTTTTCCTAACTTGGAATACATGCTACAGGGATTAGGTTCCTATACTCCGTTTGATGTTTTAGGTTTCCATACAGGTGAATGCAGGGCATTCGTTGTCGATGGACAGCAAGTGGGGCTTGTGCGTCCAGATGTGATAAAGGAATTGTTAAATTACCCCCAGGTAACTCGGCAACCTTAATTACAGGGTCTTCTACCAGGTCTTCATGGTTGCTTTTTTTTCAAGGTGTTCCAAGTACATCCGGAGTATGTGCAACTGAATCCGGCATATCGGGACTACGCCGAGAGGAGTGCCCGTGTTGACGAGGTCCTGAGGGAATGGCAGGCCGGTGGAAAGTTTGTGACCCTGCGGGGCTGGAGAGAGGAGTGCTATGAAGTGCGTGCACAGTTCAACACACCTCCTCTGTTCAAAATGGACCGATCTGCTACATGTAAGATCAAATCACCTTTCAACCATCCATGGTTGTTCTTCATCCATTTTTATCCTCATATTCCTTTATAAAGACTAACACTCGCACATCCCTCAGAAATTGGTCCACAAAAAGTATCTAGGTCAGTAGCACACTTCACTTTGAGGTCTAGATCAATAAATGATTGTGACCTGTTTCGTTTATAATATAATCTCAATGAGATTCTGATGCACACTTTGAACAAGCCTAGGACTAACACAGATTCTATTTAACTCAATTTTTAATTAAATTTCGGCTGGAATAGACTGATTTAACCGCGAGAGTAGATCTGGAAGTTAGGTCTGGAATACCCTAAGTGGATGTCCTTTCTTGACTACATCCAGAAACGAATGTCCCCATAAACAATAACAGTTATTTACCTAGTTGTGATATGATTAAGATTAAACAAGGTCACCTTTTCTAGGTCTATTCGGGATCCGTAAGTACGGCGTGGACATTAACGGGTACGTCAACGACCCGGTGAAGGGTCTGTCAATATGGTTGCAAAAACGTAGCCCAAACAAGCAGACCTGGCCAGGCTATTGGGACAACATGGTCAGCGGCGGGTTAAGTGTAGGTTACGGCATCAACGAGACCGCTATCAAAGAAGCCGGGGAAGAAGCCAGCATCCCCAATAACCTTGTTGCAAAGCTGAAGAGCGCCGGGTGCGTATCGCTATTCTTCGAGAGCGAACGAGGCCTGTTCCCAAACACTGAATTTGTCTACGACCTTGAGCTGCCACCCGATTTCGTGCCCAGCAACAACGACGGCGAGGTGGAGACTTTCGAGTTGCTTCCAGTCAACGAATGTTTAGAAAGGATATTGTCCTCGCACTTCAAGACGACATCAGTGCCAGTTGCTCTCGACTTTTTAATTAGACACGGTCACATCACCGCCGAGAATGGTGAGTAACGCCCTCTATGCGCATTTAGAAGCTCATGAAACAGACGCAATCCTGTTATGGCGTCCTGGGGTCCCTCCTAAAGCATTGAAAGACGATTTTAGAAAATTTTTTCGACAACTCCCAGCGTGAGGCTACGTTCAGGAAACAGGATATCATTTCAGGATTCATGTCCCTACAGACTTTGAGTCTGTGTCTTGAAGATGACGAGACTAATGGATTGTAAACTATATTTCTGTTGCAGAGCCTAATTTTATACAAATCGTGGAACTGCTTCATGTACCCCTGCAGACCCTGTACAATCAACCACAAAAAAAGTGTAAAATAGCCACCAACGGCGAGGCGATCGAGTCCCTAGACAGAATTTAAGTTTAACCTAGATTGTAATTTAAAAAAAAAATGAGAAAAAACGACGTTGGAATTGATTGAATTGAACACGATTGGGGTTGAAGCTTGTTTTTGTGGTTTTCTTGTATTCGGTCGATTCTTCGCAGATTTTTCTAGTGAATGGTGCAGTTTTTTCGTATACGTAAAGGCTTGCAGATATGTTCACAAAACTGCCAGGTAGTGGGGGAGTGGGTTTTGTTATGAAATTCGGATTGGTTGTCGTTTTGGGAAATGTTTAATTAAATAGATCTGATACGTTTCAACGTTAACGGCGTCCGCGGGACGCTCGTAGGATCCATTTTGTTGCTATCGGGGTGAATATTATACAATGCTGGACGAAATTGTTCGCACAGTACAATTTTTACGCTGTAAACACCCATAATTGCGATCAACAAAATTTTACCAAACGTTTCATTGTCAAAATAATACGGTCTTTGTACATTTTAGTACATTGTGTAGCAAAACGATGGTAATATAAATTTAATTCTATAAAAGTAGTAACAAAAATATTTTCCGTGAGTATTTGCATTGGCGTACTCGTGTTTTACACATTTTGTTATTGCTTCTAATTTTAGTGATACTATTTTTTTGTTGTGTAATGTACCAGATTGTATAAGATATAGTTATTGTAAAAGTCAAGGTTAAATTTAATTTATTTCTTGGTTGTATTTGTTTTTCTTATTTTTTTTTTATTGTACTGGCCCAGTATTGTGTATCGGTAATGAAAGTATTCCACGAAAATTTTGATCGCGTGTTCGATGACTATAACAGTGGTATAGGGTAGAGGATCATTGGATCAGATTCATCGCCGGCAGGCCGAAAAACTTCGTTGAGAATGATTTAACCGATTGCGAGCTTGTTGGAGTTCGATCTGATTTATTGTAAAATTTCATGGAAAATATAGAGAGAAAAAAAGAGATACGATGTGTTCGACGAGACGATCTTCGAATTGCTTTTGGTTCACGCTACATCTTCCTTTTTTTGTGTTTACCGATAGAACTGAATCTTGTTGCACAACAGAAAAGAGCCGAGGAAAATAGCAATGATAATGATAATGATGATTTTTGTCGCCGACTGTACGAGAGAAAGAGAGAGAGAGAGAAAGAGAGTATACATTCGAACGAGATACAAATGACTTTTTGATGTAACAACATCGACGTTGAATTAGAAGTATTATATTAACGCAGCATTCCAGACACATAGATTTAAACGTAATTAAACGTAACGTTTTTGAATTCTAAGCGACGGGAAAGGTAACAATAGTTTTTCGCATAATCGAACTTTTGTACTAACGTTTGTGATCGAAGACTTTTGTACTAACGTTTGTAATCGAGACTTTTGTATACTAAACCAAGAGAGAGAGACACGTAAAACACACGAAAAGACAAACGCAAGGACTCGTGCGCTTCTTTCTGATCAATCATAATTGTACGAGTCGACACTACAGTGGGCAGTAATATTCTGATATTCTGCGTAGGATTATAAACACGAGACAACATTCACAGTATTATCGAACGTGAATGCACACAGTATACTGTTTTGATATGTTGTAACGAGAAAATTTCATAGACGAACTCTTGTCGACGTATGTGTTCTTGTAACCCAACTATGCTACCAACGAAAAATGCTTAGGACCTAGCATTTTCTCTTGATAACCACTGTCCAACCAATTTTCACTTTTCTTCTCGAAAACCAGTCGACGATTCTTCGATATTCAAGGAAAATCACTTTAGCAACTTTGGGAGTTTCTTCAGAGATAATCGTAACAGTTAAATATCAAAATCAAATTTCTCTAAAAATGAGACAGGATCAAAAAATGATTTTAGGATTTGCACTGGTTGTCGAAGTGTAAAATTGCTATTGGACAGTGGAAAGTCACCGAGAGTGGGAACAAAAGTGTTCGTATTGTTCATTCTATGTAACGTAGCTAGACTTTTCATCAGACCGTGATAATCATGAAATTGCAGTATAGTTCTCATCCCCCCCTATGTTTTCCAAACAGAAAATTCGAAAAACAGTCGAAACGTTAAATGTAGATAAAACCGATAAGGTATTTCTTTGACGTAGACGCCTTTCCGTTGCTTCGACACTGTAAAGTGTGATCGAAGTATTCTAAGCGTAATAGTGTTTAGTTTTATTGGAACTAACAAGAAGGAGTATCGAACAAGTATAACCCTCGTGAGGTGGATGATTTTGAAAATTTTATAGCAGCTGGGGCTAAATCCACTCGAATCCTTATATTCGAAATTTTTTTATCATTTTTGGAACTTAATTCATTGAGATCTCAATCTTGTTGCAATAAATGACGATTTGAACTGCTGAGAAAATTGGAATTTCTGGAATTGGAATATTTGTGGCTCTGGGTCAAAATGGACCCACGCCGCGCCGTCCGAGGGTTGATACTTTTCTAACGAATGATTCTAATAACATACTAGTCATACTCGTCGCCGTCTTATACTTTTAAACATTAATCTGGTCATGAAATTTAGTTTCTACGATCCGCGTTCGTTTTTAAGAGGGGATTAAATGATTAATTAACAATTTACCTTCGTGGCGCCATGACTGTTTCGTGATAGTGCTGATGGGTACGGCTGGCCATACTGCTTGACACGCATGGAATGATATAATTGTCAATGAATAGATTTCATCCGGATTCTTCGACGTCATCGCTTCGTTCAGTGTGATCGATTGATTACGTTAACGATTATTCACCGTTTGTATTTTTTAATCATTTATGAAATAAAGAAAAATATATAAATAAATAACAAAAAAAAAAAGAAAATGAGGACGAACAATGCGAGGGCGGATTGCTCGATCATTCTCTCATTCGTTGTATTATACGAGTGTATTACGGATTGTACTTAATCTTTTTCACCGATTCTTTAGAAGCGTATCGAATTATTAACATATTTCTCTGTTATTAGATATAATCATGTACCGATCATTAAAATAGCAGGAAGAAAAGGGCGAATCAATTGCAAAATGATATTAACATAACGAGTATATAATTCAGATGCTTTGTACTTTACGAATGTATTCCTTTTTCAGTTTATGTAAAATAACACATGCAATAATAATAAACTAATGTTAACAGACCAATGTTACAGTTCTGCGAGGAAGAATTAATTTGAAATAAACTTCCAACTAATTACGCTATTATCATTCATACAACCAGCCCCATAAGTCTTCACATGTAAACATGTCACTACTGTTTGTACATTGTACATTTAATTAATTAATAAATATATATACATTGAAAAAGCAAAAAATGAAAAATGACCTAGCATGGTGGTGGGGGTAACATGTAAAAAGAAAAGCTTGGTGGGGTGGCACGACTTTGTGAGTAGAAACAAAACCGAGCGTACCAGTTGCCTTTTAAACCGTGTTGAGGAAGCATGCTTCATCCTCGTGTCCGAATCACTTCCGGTTTAAATAAATCGTGAAATTTTCCACCCCTTACGTGTTGATTGTTCATAGTGCACTTATTTTTTATTCTATGAAATGTTCAACCAAAAGAAAACAGTGATTTAACACTTGTGTTTTTTTTTTTGTTTAAAGGTACGCTAAGCTTTGTCACTTGTCGGTTACAATCTTGTAAATATTTTGCGCGTGACAGTTGCACCATGTTGCGAAACTTTTTCTTACACGTGCGTTAGATTCTAGATTACGAAAACATGCTGTCTTAAATTTTTTTCAATATGTTATGCCAATGTCATTCTAGTTTTTATTGTTGTCTTTTCAAGCTGTTCATGTTACTTTTTTTTTTATTTCATAGAGCTAATTTCTGTGGTCTTTGTGGCACTCTCACCGAAACATTCTTCATCCTCTTTAATGGAAAATGCATTGTGCCTTGGATATGCAACAGATTTCGTGATCGGTAAGTTTTTGCACCAGCTTTGAATAAATCCTCGATTTACGCGGTTAATTCATTCCAGCTCTTTCCGCGTAAATCGAAAAACCGCGTAAGTGTCTGAGCTTCACCGTTAAAAGGTGTTTTTTTTTATTAAAGCACTTTTAATTGTTTTTCTGATTCGGTCATAAAAATCCGCATAAATCGAGGACTGTACTGTATTTACATTATATTGAGTTTAATGAAATCGTGACCTGGCCGAATGTATTTTTAAAATATTCAAATTATCGATACACAAAAATATCGATTTTACTTGAATCGACATTTGAATTTTGCCGCACGTCCGCAGCACTGTATGACAAGTTTGTCTGGGGCAATACGCCGGTAATGGTATCCTCAATGCTTGAGAAATACGGAAGTGTAGAGTTCAAAAATGTCGGCCACACTGAGCAGGAGAGTTTTAACAAACTTCTGTAGAAATCATCTCAGAAAATTTCCAATACGAACGAGATTGATTAGATTCAGCACCACAGCGAGATACGACAAACCTAACCTAGACAGTAAGAGCGATCCAGTTCCTGAAACAATTTCTGCCGCAGTGCTGAAACACTTCGGCGGTCCTCTGGTTGTAGATCATTTTGAGCCTCCAAAAATATCGCAACCGAACGAAGTAAGTTCGCAAAATGACACTAGATCACGTGGAAAACCTCGTGAACCGAGAAAGAAAATATGAAATCATTCCCTCCGTTCCTAAGCACTAAATCAAAAAATGATTTACACTGCCAGGTCGTCGTAGACGTGCAGTATTGCGCTCTGAGTGCATCGGACGTCCTGCTAGCCGAAAATTCGTACACCTTTGAACCGAATTTGCCAAAGATACTTGGTCAGGAGTTTGCTGGCACTTTGGTCCAGATTGGAGAGGAGGCAAAGAACAATGGGTACAATATAGGGGACAAGGTGATCGCACTGAACAAAGACTGCTTCGGAGGTCTCAGCGAACAATGCATAGCTAACGTTGAAGTAAGCAACTTTGTTAAACCAGTCAACCCTTTTTTTTTACAATGAAATATAAGCATCCCTTGCAGGATATTTGGAAGATACCAAGCGAAGTTAAGACCATCGAAGCAGTCAGTCTGATCGATGACTATGTCGCAGCGCTGCTTGCATTGGAATCCAAAGTTAATCTCCAGGAGGATGATATCATTATCATCAATGTGGGGATGAGCAGTATTGGCCTGGCTGCTGTTGACCTTGCTACTAATGTTTACAAAGCTCAGGTTACACCTTAAGCTCTAACAAGAGGCATAACTTGTTTTCTCATTTCTCAATAATGCAAAGATGGGGTTTTTCAGTAGTCAGAAGCACTAGATAAAAGATCAATCTAGGTCGCAAACACCTCTAAAGTCCTATTTTTACATTATTACTATTATTAAAGAGTAAAGAGAAAACATTTGAGTCTATCCCCTCAAAAGACATAAGAGGAGTGTTAGAACAATCATTGATCCAGGTGATTGGAGTCTGTGCCACTGAAGAAGGGGCAAGCATAACCAGAGGCAAGGGTTCAGTCCTCGCGACCTTGAAATTCAAGGACGGCAAGGTAATGAAACAATTAGAGGAGGTAGCAGCTGAGAAAGACATTACGAAAATCTTTGCCGATGCCGATGGGGAGCACTTAAAAAAAGTGATTAGCTGGTAAGTCGCTAAGCGTCTTCGGAGAATCGGTATTAAAAAAATCATAATGATTCTCACGCGAGGCTTTGATCAGGTAATGAATAGTGGCAGCAGGTGTGTCGTGTTTTTAGCTTCACCAGTATCTACAAAAAAGGCGCGACAATGAAAGACTTGTTGCGAGACGACAACTTTGCCGTAGTTGTGCATCACCTATCTCGCGAAGGTATAAATCGGTAAATCAATTTTTAATGTATAGAACAACATTTTTTTTTATTAACGACTGTCTTCAAGGCCGGGTAATAATTGCTGGATCAACTGCGATCATGACGGAGAACGATTCGGATAGTTTCAGTGTATCTGGGTTCAATTTGAGAGAGTACAAGGAAAAGAAACCCGAGGAATATCGGTACATATGTTATTATAATAAATGAAGGGGGTTGTTATCTTATTTTGATCGTCTTTGTTTAATCAGTCAAGCTGGCGACGACGTTTTACAATTTTTCGAGGAGGGTCTCATTAAACCCACCTGCGCCCTCACTGTCGGACTGTGCAATATAAACGAGGCAATGGGGTTCATACAAAAGAGCAAATCGCCTGGAAAAGTGAGTGACTCGTAGAGACAGACCATGGATAAAATAAAAATTAATTGTTCGATTCACAGGTCATAGTCGATATAAAAAACAAGGAGGCGAAAGCGAAATTAGCGGACAAAGAAGAATGAAAGAATGACAAAGAATAAATCAAATACATGATATTGCTAATAGTGTTAGAGAAATTCTGTTAACAAAGCATATAGAAGAGCGCTTTATCGATGTTGCTTATTAAGCGATTAGACCACATCAATGCACTGTACAGTTAACTATTTTTTACGCATCTACAATAAAGGATAGGGTTTCTAATTCTTCTGTACGTTTATTCACACTATCCGTTTTTTTCCCCATGACCAGTGCTCGTGTCCAAGGGTCCACGTGGTGTTCAACGAGACAACAGAAAATTGCACGCATATGATTGTTCCTCGGTAGCGGCGTACCAACTGGGCCGCGGTCATTATCGGTTGCTCAATGTCCTTTTATCGAAACTAGAGCGTTTTGTTGCGGCGCTACCAAACGGCGATCGAAGCCCGAAGTAAAAGTCCTGAGAACGGTCGCTCGTCGATTATAAATATGTTCCTCGAATGGTAGCAAAGAATTTAGCATTAGCATACACCGATTTCATCTGGCCAATAAAACTGGTTGTCGTAACAGTGACAAAATTCTCTGAGAGGTTCCGGCTGACTTTTGAAAGGAATTAAAGGATCTAATCTATAAACGGATACGAACGGCGTGGGTGTTGTCCGCTGGTACCTTAGCTAACTCTGCTGAAGGCGAAATCGGTAAAATATTTTTTTCTTTTGTTCACGGTTGTTCGGTCCAGTTTTTGACCTCGTTATTTCATCTTGCGAAGGTCACCTTGAAAATGTATATCGACGAGGAATGCGGGAGGCATACCGGAGCTGCGTTTCGCGGTTCGCTCCGAGACGAAGGCCAATTAGAACGCCTTCGTATCGTTAATCATATGGCCGGGCCCGGGGTTCAAGGTAGCACCCCCTGGGGTAATTGTGGGTGTGGTAGAGCGCGCGATTTCAAAATTCAATTGTCCAGTCCGGCTACGGTATATGTATCGGTCTCTCGGAGTCCTTATGTAAATGTTGCTTTCTCTAGAAAACCTTGCGACCGACGGTGTCACACACCGGCGGTCGAGGGGAGACGGAAAAATTACGAACACTGCGTTTGCCTGCATTTTAACGGTGATTTATGTCCCGCATAGTCCGTCGGTTTCTTTCGACCGGCCGTGGCCGGCAGGCCGGTCACTTCGTCATCGATTTAGGTATTGTGCCGATTTCTTTCGCAACGTTTCTTGCTTTTCCTGCCGCGGCTAGATCGACGCTCAATATGAGATCTTTTCGCGCCGCCAAGCCGTTGCGCACCGATCAACGATTCCGTTAAACTGCATTCCGTACGAGTGATTCTAATTGCATTAGGCTGACCACTGCCTTCGGGGGGTCCTTCCGCGAATTGCAGAATTGATTGACCCTTTACATTACCATTTTTATCGAACGTACGACTGACAGACTTAATCAATTGAAATCGATTCGGCATGCCTCGCAAAAACACGTTCGTAGTGTGTCCAGGCACACTTTTTACTCGTTAAAATACTTCTTTACTATATTTTTTTATTCGTTCATCGAACGATAATTTCCTTGACTTATTCATTTGTGCGATCCAGGACCTCATTAGCAGATACCAGGTCTTTGTGTAAAATAAACATTTTCATTAAGAAATTAATTTTTTTGTTTAATTGTGTTAATTAATTTAGATGTATTCTAATTTTTTCTGTGTGTGTTTATAGCAAACGGAGTCGCAGGAGTGGGAATCTAATCGGTAAAAATGTCTCTGGTATTACGCTAGGTCGCAGCGCATTAGCCGTACAGATAGATACGCGATCTTTCAATTAACCGTGCCAGTGGAAAGAGGAATTGCGGACGATCTGCTTGGCAGATGTCGGGAGGTGGAGGGAAATAAAGGTTCCCCGGCGCGGATCGAAAGGACAGGTTACATAATATCCATCGGCCGATGGCAAAAAGTCACGGGGAGAGCACTTTCTTGTCGGACTCCGGAACGGTCTTCATTCTTTGTGTAGAGTCTCGGCTTTCTTGCCGAAAAGAAACGTGTCCCGGCGACACGTATCGCCGGCCGATTACAACTCGTTGCTCCCCTACCCGATGTCCGTTATCCTCGAAGGATCGGGCGAATGGCGAAATCGCGGCCGAAAATGGCACCGCGAGTGCGATTCCTGACGTAATTCTGGTTCGAGATTGGCACAAAAGAATTAAGTCGGTTCGGCGAAATCGATAACTTAGCTTTTTTGTCTCGAACTCTGGATGGAGGATCGGACAACGTTACTTTTGCAATAAATTTCTGCCAGGGACTTCGACTATTCCAGAAGTACACTGTGACCATGGGGCCAGCATAAAAATTTTATTGTCTTCGCGAAGACAGCCTTTATACAGACCTTGAAGACCTCGCGCAAGGTCAGCAAAAAATGAATTTGATTTTTTGGTATAAAATATCTACCAGGTCTTCTGCGACACTTATGCGTGCTGATAGGAATCAGTTTGTTTCGGTATGGTATCGAGAGGCGATAACGGAGGATCGACATGTAGATTCGAACAGGAACGAGATCTGCTGGAGATCAGAGAAACAGAGGCGAGTAAGTACGTGGCGGCGAACGAGTGGGAGAGCTTACGACAGTCACATATCCGCGTGGCACTTACACGGCATTTGTCGCTCTGTCCGCAACAACGATAAAAGGAAATGGCCTCTGGTGCTGCGTATCTGTACAATCACTCGCGAGACCACGGTTCACCCAGATATGCTAATATGATTAGAAAAGAGCAAGAGACATTTACAACGCTTTTCTTTCGGGCACGACCGGTAAATTGTTCGCCGATCACGGGCCACACAAGTGTACCGCTCTACCTCGCATCTGACAATTCTTAAAAAATTCAATTTTTAACACTAAACGCCGCTCTACACATTTAATTTAATTAATTTTTTACTTTATTTTTTAGGGAGGGACAAGTCTACATATTTACCAATTTCTACAGATTATTGTACGTTTCTACATAAATACGATGAAATTGTTTTTTGGGACAGAAATGATAGTTCGGTCAATCGTGCAACATTCGTTACCGTACTCCTTCAACAGTAACGTAACACCTCGAGCTCGGCGACAGGCAGATAGTGTGTCCAACAGATGTCCGAATCCCGTTTGCCCTGCAAGCTATATTTCTCAGCTATCAAGACATCCTTTTAATTAGATCTTTCGCATTAACTCGCCCGAGAAAATGTCGCCTAGAAATCGGTGTCATAACGTGATTGCGGAGAGTTGTCGGTGACATTTAGACTATTTTTGCTAGATCAAAACTGTGCGAAAGTTCAACCGCTTCTTGTAATTAACCTAATTAAGCCAATCAGCTGCCATCCTATAGGTAGATCGTACCATCCTTTGAATACATTCTCTAAAAGTTTCGTTGAAAAATTCGTACGATTAACGAAGTTACAGGCACTTTGTGGTAGCCAATAAAAATCACCACTTTTTACAAAATGCACAACATTTACAATTTTGCAGAATTTCAATAAAAATTTAAATGTCATGGTGACGTGCTCAAGAAATTTTTAAAGGATTGGTATAGTGATGTTATTCCAAAAAAAAAATTCGGAAAGATCAAGGTGCGATTGAATCGTCAAAAGTGGCAAGCCGACGACGTCACGATCTCGTCGAGGATTGATTAATGATCGCGAACGTTAACCGAGTGAAAGTGTTATCATCTGGCAACGCTCTCCGAGGGTGATACTGTCCGAGGGTCGATCTATGCTCTAGCAGGACCGATTGGCACAACAATACGAGGCCAGCCCGCGGTCCCTGCATAACATTAACACCGGTCTGTCGTAACTTTATTATCGTTGTTGACTGCAACTGCGGCGAGGCATTGAAAAGCGATCGTAATTGCCAGCGCCATTCGGTGTTCTAACCCTATGCTCGCCAAACGGCCAAGAATTAATTTCGCCCGTTTTACGGTTCAGATAATGGCGCCGGCGATTTTCTAATTTTGTAATTTACGGGAAAACCGGGCCCATTACGCGCAGGAATTTTTACATCATTGCCGTCTTCGGGTACCGATTCTTCATAGTAAAAAAGAACGATTTAATTTTACGCACAACAAAAAACGAATACCGGGGAAACAGTGTAATAAACAATTCCACCAGAGATTTAAATTTTTTTCTCGCCTGGTCAGTGTGCCCGAAGAGGTACGATTTTTGGTAATTATGTAGAGAAGGTTTGCGTACTCCGATTTTGATGAAATTTAAATATGTTATGCAGCAAAGCATTCTGAACAACTTTTTCCTTTTCCAATATAGGGGGGTCGCTCTTGGTTTTTGAGATATTTGCAAAAAACGAATACAAAAATTCAATACAGTATTAGCGATAGTCTTTTGCAAATATCTCGAAAACTAAAAGCAACCTCCCGATATTGCAACAGGAAAAAGTTGTTGAAAATATGAAAATCTATAACCTATTAAAATTTCATCAAAATTGGAGTAAGCAGAACTTTTCTATATAATTACCCGATTTTTTCTGAAGAAACTACGAAGCGGACATTTTTGTAATTTTCATAACAATTAATTTTCTGTTCAAGGAGCAGGTGATAATTCTATCGTGAACAAAATATGCAACTGAAATGAAGATGTAAATATAGTTTGTGGAGATTCTGGTTCGCGACTACACGGTGCTAATATTTCTCGTGCGATATCGACTTTCGTCGAGGACTCGGTTCGGTCTGTATCCCGACACCGCAATTAGGCACAATTAAGACAGCCTGGTATAATTAAAATATCTCGCGGCTGCCGACGCCGTTCTAATTATTACACAAAAGCCGATCCCGGGGCTCTAATGTCGCCGCGCGTAAAAAGAATCCGATCCCCGTCGCCACGGGAATCGGTGTTCTCGCATACAACGAACCGTATTAAACCTGGCCAACGAAGGCAGAGAAAGGCGGCCACCCACCGGCTTACACAACAAGCTTTGCTCCAGTTATTAGTGTATACTCTTTTGCGGGTCGGCCGACCTGACGAACCGTGGCGCGACAGGATTGTCATTCATCTTGGGCCACCGGGGACTGTTCAACACGCTTAGGAAACCATCGAGAATGTACAACGTGTGAAATCATTGCTGTACACGGCCCTGTAATCCACTGCTTCCTACCTGCGCCTCTTAAAAAAACGTTTTGCTACAATGTGCAACAGTAGTTCAACTGGTTGGAGTCCTGCGTGGTGACACACTCTTAATTTGCTGTCGATACGTCATTGTACTGTAGCTAGGATTATGTACGAGGCAGTTGAAAGTCATGGAAAGAATGCATTAAATCTAACGAGGATCCAAACCAATGCAAAACTTGGATTTTATCAACAACTGATACAAACCTGACCGAAAATTCAAACCAAATTTGAATCTGTTTCAGGATGGACATAATATTATTAGGATTGATAAAGGAATTGAGACACCGTTTTAATATTTCACACAGCCAGGAACAAATATTCCCTTGTTCGACGATCAAGATAATTGTACAGAGGTTATCGTGCCTCGTATGTACTTTCCCATAAACCATGTTTGGAGAACGAACTACATGCTTACAAGTGGAACATTTGATACCAATAACAGACATCGCCGAAATTACATGTTCCTTCCTGACTGGTCAACAATTACCTGGAACGTACAACTGTGGAGAGAGAGAGAGAGAGAGAGAGAGAGAGAGAGAGAGAAGAAGAAATGCAGGCCAGTGAAAGAATCGATAACCGATACTTTCCCAAAGTTGCCGAGGCCAAGTTAATACCGTTGCATTATGCAACGATTCACAAAACTGTCGCCTATAAAAGATGAAACAGATGTAATCGAATTGATTGACTTTTTTCTCGTCGTGTTTCGCAGCTGTTTTAAGATCATCTAATCGATTCTATTTTTACACGCAAGGAATCTTAGGAATTGCCGAGCGCAGTTGGCGAGAGTACGATGATTGATTCGAGAACAATAGATCAATAGAATCGTTGCGTTGAAATAGGGAAAAGAATTGATTAGACGGCATTGAGATAACGCGATGGAATTCATACTTTTCCTTCGAGACTGGACACGAGAGCGAAACGAAAATAGAACAGACAGGAAGGTGGAGAGAAAGAGAGTGCCGCAACAAGAGGCCAGGAATCAGCTGAGAAAAGTGCGAGGGAAAAGTGAGCTGGATGGCCTTCGCGACAATTCACTCGTTACCTCTTGTTTCGCCGTTCGAATTCAGCTACGCGAGCAAAGACCAATCGACTTTCCGTGAATTCCGCCCTCCTGCCTGGAAACCAGTCGCTCGTAGATCACATTCAGCGAAAATAAAATCGCTCCGAGCACGGCCGCTGTAGCCACTCTCTCTTTCATCCCCTAACGTCAGATTTTCCTCTGAAAAAATAATCAGGTACCACGAAACACAGAGAAAATGCACAACTATCACAATGTTGCTCGCAGCTACGTAAAAAAATTCAGGAATGTGGTTCAAACATGTCTACCCAAGTATGCAAAGTTTCATAAAAATATCTCGATCGGTTTCCGTGAAAAAAATTCCCGAAGCCTACCTCACCAGAGTCTGTGGTACCCGAAAATTGAAAAAGCCTCTAGCAACCCTTCCCCACTGTTTCGACAGTATTGTGGCCGATCCAGCGACAAACAGAAGGTATCAAAGAATCTACAAAGTGTCCAGAAAATTTTTGGTCCAATCGGCGCCCGGTATCCTTGGAATGGGTGCCCCTACCATAGGTCGTCGATGACAGAATCGGCAAGAGGGAGAAGGAGAGAGTGTGTCCACCGGAGCGAGAGAGAACCAGACTGAGAGAGAGAGAGGTAGTAAGAGTTCCAGGCGACAGGGAGGCACAGCGCTCGCGAGAAGGAGAGAGAAGGAACGGATTTCGAGCTAACAGGAGGGATAAGAAACCCATGCACGTACTCGGTTTCCAGTGGAACGATGACTTTAGTCTGACGATCGCTTCCACGGAGCGAGGTTGACGAATCCGGACGTGGATCCTGGCGGACGGTGATCTCGTGGTTTCCCCTCCGGAGACGAGGGTCTCGTTTCTCGATCTTTTTTTTAATCGGAAGTGTTCGCCGAGTGGAAACCGATTTTAGGGTACACCGACGGTCTCCACCCTTGAAGCGAGTTAATTCGTCGAGCGGATTTTTCCTTGATTTTGAGGGGACCTCTAGATCGTCTACAGGGTTCAAGGAAGGTCCACAGGGAAGAGGATCGATCAGCGAGAGACTGTTGGACACAGAGCCGGTTAGGTTCGAGCCGGTCGTCGCGGCACGTGCCGGTTTCTACGCTCGGCCTAGGAATTCGTGACTCGAAGAAATCTCGTCGACGTGTTCTCTGTGCAATCACGGTTATTTTCGTGGCAGCGAGCAGCGCGCGGGGGAGGGAGGCCGAAGAGAGAAAGGGAAAGGGAGGAGGGAGAAAGTGTTTACCGGCGACGGATATCTCAGGTGGATAACACGATCGGGAATCGTCGAGACGGTCCAACGGACGCGCGGGCAAGGATAAATCGGGGTTTTGTGTTTTCGGTGGTGTCGGATAAACGACGCGACGCTCGGCCCGAGGATGCTCGCGCGAGACTCACGTGTCCGGATAGAATGAGTTGTGCCGACTGTGAGGAAGCACTGTGCGTTAACATGCGCGTGATCCTGCGTGCGTCTAGGGACCGATAGCCTGCCGACGTCCTGTGGACATTGTTGTAGCCGCTCCGCCGATCGCGCAGGGGTCGTCGAACGAGGATCGATCAACCGGCGACCAGATATCGACGCTTCCAGGATTCCTCGGGTAACGTTCGCTCCGTCATCCAACAGTCATTCCTCAGCTGCTTCTCATCCGGCTTCTTCGATTTGCAAAATTTCTATCCTTAGACATAACCCATGAACTCCCAAAAATTTGGGTAACTGCACCAGTGAATAAACATTTAAGAAATTGTTCAGGAATCTATACTTGATTTATCAAAAATAAATAAACACAAATAGAATGAAATTATTATTATTTTTCTTTATTAAACGTTAAATAAAAAATATAAACCAGTCAATGAACATTATATTCTAGTAATTATTGGTAATAATTATTGGCTGGCAAATTTGTTGAAATATACAAAAGCGTTCATTTACTGGTGCTCGTTTATTCACTGGTGCAGTTACCCTGCATTACTTGATCCATGGATTCCCAAAATTCTGAAACATTTAATCCATGGTTGAAAGTTTAATGAAACTAGCAAAATTGCTTTAATGTACACTTTTGTCTTTAACAATCCTACGATCGACAACTAGAACAACATTTAATCCATGGTCTACCAAAACTTTTAATAGCCAGATTGGCTCTCGGTACTAATCGTAATAGGAATTTCGGGATTTCGTAATTTTTCTGAAGACATCCACGGGTCCCGATCATTCGCAGATCCCACAGGCGAACGGATCCCCCCCAGGTTAGATTGTCTTCATACAGTCATCAATCAGTGACACTGTCGAGGCACGCTTTCTTAATGCCACACCGCGGCCCGTTGCAGCTCGCTAAACAAAAATAAAGATTCCACGCCGCCAATCAGCGATTCCTTGCGCAACAGGTGGTTCGCCTAAGTGTCGGCCACGCGGATTCACATATGGAGATCGCGATCCCGCGAAAAAGAGGCGGTGATCCTCGCGCACGTACTCTTTAATCGTAGCTATAAATTTACTTCGACTGTACACACCGTGTCCTATCGGCGATTCTTTTTCTACTTGATTGGAGACTGGGTACGCATGTGTGTAGTAGAGGGGGACAACCGGGAAATGTACACAAGGTATCGAGCCAGTTCCGCGTTAATTTACCACATTGTTTTTTTTTTCGTCGTTCGACCGGGATTTATGCAAACACAGTCGCTCTGTTAGTCGGAGATCATTTCTGGAGCAACACACGGGGTAATTGATTGCTCCGAGTTGCGCCAATTTCTGAACGCGTTCGAACAGCGAAACCTGTGTCTGGTTAATAGCGGGTTTCGTGGAGGTCTGCGCGCCTCTGTACGCAGAATGCTGCAATTCAAAGATGTCTGCAGGCTAACGTATACGTCTTGATCATTTTCAAGCATCGGCGGCAGGGTAGACTGCATTCATCATGGATAATGATAGGGTAATCTTGAACTAGCGGTTCCGTAACTTCGGTATTCCCAAATTCTGGGGTTCGATGACCTAGCTGTTACGAAATTCCAAGTCCTTCACTTGGGTATTCCCAAATCACAGCCGAACACTGTTCTCCAAGTTTCTGGAACTGCAAAGAGCCCTAGTAGCACAAAAATATTGGAAAAATATTTTTTAATCCACTTTTTCATATGAGATAAATATTGGATCTAACTGAATGTTTAGAAAATATAAGCTAAACATTCAGAGACTATAAACTAGATATTTAAAAAAATATAAAGTAAATTATTACAAAGAATGTGAAATTAATATTTGAAAAATATAAATTCAATATTTAAATAACATTCAATTAAAAAGAAGAAAAGTTGAGAAAACAAATTGTTACTTAATATAAAATAAATATTATACGTACATTTAAGTATTACAAAAAGTTTGAATTGCTTTTTAATATTATACGAATATGTATATAATATTTTGTGTTACTAGGGAGTCAAGAAATTAATTGCAACTTGTACTTTCACGGAAAGACGAACGTAACGACATGCTGTTAAACATTCGGAAAAAATGATACGATTTAGATAGACTTGTGATATCGGAATACTCATTAAGTCATGCCGTTATGGCTTAATTGCCTAAGCTCGATCCGCGTTATAATCATTAAAATTGAATTTATCGTCGAGCAAGCCGGTACATTTATGTGACATGCTGGTGCATGAAGGATCCGATTTTAATTACAATTATATTATATGTCTCGTTCTCAATGATAGAAATGTAGTCATGCTTGTCATGCTTCACATCACAACGTTCAGCGGATAATGAATTTGAATTTGGCGCTCTTCCATCCCCTACTCGTCCCTATTCCCTTGCCATCTTCATATTGTTTCGTTGTGCCGAGCATCAAGAACGTGTTTTTCGCGTAGCGCTCAAAGGTGAAATTTAAGAGGCATTATTTAGGTGAAAGAATGTCAGACCACAAGAGAAACAAGCGGGCGAGATCCCGTTCACGTGGAGAACGTCATTCTAAACGCAGATCGGACGAAAAATTCGATCAGTTACAGAAGCAGTTGGATAACCTAACAAAGGTGGTCGGGTCGCTAGCTGAGGTTCATAAGGATCGAAATACACCTCATCTGCCATCGAAAGATTTGATCGGTAAGGAAAATCAGTATGTTTGTCTCGCTCGGTTCTCATCTTTCCATACGAAAGTTGAGAGGTTAGACCCATACGGTCTTACCAGTCCATACGACATATGTAGAAATCAAAAGATTACTACGGTCTATACGACCATGAAAGGAAAGTTGTGATTAAGTTCAACAAGAACGATAGTATCACATTTGCACAACAAGTGCTCCTTATTAATTCTTCTGTTCTTTAATTTTTTCACAGATGTGGAAAATGAAGAGAACAATTCAAATTTGAATAACGTTGATGAAGAATTAATATTTCCTTCCGAGCTTGAGACTTCAAAGAGTGGTGTTTTAGAAATTTTGGGAATAGATCCCAACGATTCCAAGTTTAAGGAGGTTAAATACCTTCCAGAACTGAAAGATACTTGGCAAAAATGGAAAAAGGAAGGTCTTCCAGAAAAGAAGAAAAATCAGATTCTGGAACTGTACAATAGGAAAGGGGAATTCTATACCGAAGCCCCTAAGTTAAATCTGGAAATAAATCCATTACTCTCAGATGTTACAAAAAGGAGAGACCAACATTTTATAGAAACACAGAATTGTGTGGGCACCGCCATAGCTGCCTTGGGTGCTGCAGTTTCCATGATAATAGAACCTCCAGAGGATGGTTTAGATGAGAGTATTTTGACAGATTATATAAGCCATGCAGGTCAAATGTTGACGGATGTCTTTTATCAGCAGTCGGTGACAAGGAAATCTTTTATTACGCCACACCTGAATAAAAGTGTTAAGCCACTGGTGGACACAATGCTGTCAGATGAATGGCTTTATGGGGATGATCTCAGGGACAAAGTCAAAGATGTCAAGGAGATTGAAAAGGCTTGTGCAAGTATTAAGGAAAGGCCTCCGAGGAAAATTTTACCTAAGGTGCGAGAGCAGGGAAACTGGAAATACCCACCTGCAGGATTCCGGCAGGTGGGTCAGCAACAGAGGCGTCGGCAGATAAAATTCAAGCCAAGGACATACAAGACCTCGCAGGGTGCAGCCAAGGCGTCTCCTCAGACGACGAACCAGTCATCGTCGAGGAATTGATTAGGGTAGATTTTCCTGCGGGACGTTTTTGTCATTTTATAGAGAGATGGAAGTGCTTTACGTCAGATAGATATATTCTAAGCTGTGTAAAGGGTTATAAGATTCCATTTATAGAAACACCCTTTCAAAGAAGTATATTTAAAGAGAAAGATCGTTCTGTCGTAGAATTAGAAGAAATGCAGATAGCAATTGATGAGCTTTTACGAAAGGGTGCTATAGAGGAATGTAGTGAATGCGATGGACAATTTATTTCCTCTTATTTTCTCGTTCCAAAACCCGATGGCACAAATCGTTTTATTCTTAATCTGAAGGAATTGAATAAATTTATTAAACCCCCTCATTTTAAAATGGAGGATATTAGATCTGCGTTAGGTCTTTTATCTCGTGGGGATTATATGAGCTCTTTAGACCTTAAAGACGCGTATTTTTTGGTTTCCATCTATAAAGGTCACAGAAAATTTCTTAGGTTTATATTCAAGAAGAAAATATTTCAATTTGTATGTTTGCCTTTTGGTTTATGCATTAGTCCATTTGTTTTCACTAAAATAATGAAACCGGTTCTTAATAAATTAAGACTCCAAGGAATAGTGATGGTTTTATATTTAGATGATTTTTTATTTATTCATAAATCTAAGGTTAGATGTGAAGAAAACGTGAAGAAAGCAATTGATTTATTGGAATATTTAGGTTTTATCATAAATTATCAGAAGAGTTGTTTAGTTGCTAACCAGAAGTGTAAATTTCTAGGTTTTATCATTGATTCAGTTGACTTTTCATTGAATTTAACGGAGAAAAAGAAAAGACAAATAGTAGAATTAGTGAATGGGTTTAAAATCGGGAAATCATATAAGATTAAAAAATTTGCTAAATTTTTGGGTGTGTTAACCGCGGCATGTCCGGCTGTGGCTTATGGTTTTATTCACTGCAAACGATTAGAAAGACAAAAATATTTAGCATTGAAATTTAATGGAGGAAATTATGAAGGAATTATTTATATAACTGAATTTATGTTGGAAGATCTTAAATGGTGGAAAATAAATGCGATTATTGGGTCGAATCCAATTAGAACCCAGAATTTTGTTATTGAAATATTTTCTGATGCGTCTCTGACAGGTTGGGGTTGTTACTGTAATGGCTCAGAGGCCTTTGGTTTTTGGAACAACCAAGAGAAGAAAAACCATATTAATTATCTTGAACTACTAGCAGCCTTCTTTGCAGTAAAATGCTTTGCGTCAGAATTATCGCAATGCGAAGTATTACTTAGATTAGATAATACTACGGCTATTTCTTATATTAATAGAGCTGGAGGTGTGCAATTTTCACACCTTAGTGAACTTTCGAGAAAAATTTGGAATTGGTGCGAAGGGAGAAACATATGGTTAAGATCATCTTATATTTCTTCCAGTGATAATGTAGAAGCAGATAAAGCATCAAGAAATATTAATATAGATGCTGAGTGGGAACTTTGTCAAAAAGTTTTTTTTCAAGGGGAGAAGAAATTTGGTTTGTTTACGATAGACTTATTTGCATCTAGATTGAATAGGAAATGTAAAAGATTTTACTCTAGATTCCCAGATCCAGAAGCGGAAGCTGTAGATGCTTTTACTAGATCTTGGACAAATGAGAATTTTTATGCTTTTCCTCCCTTCGCACTTATTTTGCGAACATTAAGTAAAATAATTAATGATAAAGCAATCGGTACTATCGTAGTACCCTTATGGCCAACTCAACCGTGGTATCCTCTTTTTACATCTCTCCTCTTAGAGCCTGCCATTATATTTAATCCTAATTGCGCACTATTATTATCTCCTTACAGAGTCGGGAGTCATCCATTAGCATCCCACCTTTCGTTGGTGGCAGGCAAGTTATCAGGACAGCTTTCTCAAAGAAGGGATTGCCAGAAGAAACTTTAGGTTTAATGGTTGATTCTATCACAAATGCGACATTAAAACAATACGATTGCAGTTTAAAACGTTGGTGGGAATTTGCTCATTCAAGGAACTTAAATATGTTTAGTGCAAAAACAACTGATATTATTGCTTTTTTAAATATGCTTTTTAATAACGGGGCAAGTTATAGTACTTTAAATACCGCTCGTTCGTCAATATCTTTAATTTCGGGATATGACATTAACAGAGATGGATTAATTCATCGTTTTCTAAAAGGAGTGTTTAAGCGGAGGCCGGTCAAACCAAGATATGCTACAACTTGGGATGTAACTCCGGTTCTTGATTACATTGAGAAGCTGCATCCTCTTAAACAGTTGAAATTAAAGGTCGCTGTCGAGAAAGTGGCAACTTTATTAGCCTTGACAACAGCTCAAAGACTACAAACTTTAGCGTTAATAAATTTAGATAATATAGAAATAAGCAATACAGGAATAAGTATAAAAATTACAGATCAGATTAAAACTTCGAAACCTGGAGCGTTTCAACCTGAGTTAGTTTTACCATTTTTTAAAGAGAAGCCAGGGTTATGTGTAGCGTCAGCTGTATTAGATTATATAGACTATACTAAGACATTAAGATCTAGCGATACCAAAAATTTGTTTATTGCGACGATGAAGCCGTTTGGCAAGGTATCGTCACAGACCATTGGTCATTGGGTCAAATCTTTATTACGAAAGGCTGGTATTGACATTAACCAATTCACAGCATATAGTACACGACACGCAGCAGTTTCTGCAGCTCATAAAAAAGGAGTAGATATATCAGTCATAAGACGTAGTGCGGGATGGGCTCCTGGTTCTCAAACCTTTTTTAAATTTTATAATAGACCAATTCAAGCCCCCAATGACCAATTTGCGCGTACAATTTTAGAGATGTAAAAGATGTTACGTATATGTTATAATAAAGGGGCATAAATATTCAAGATAGGGCATTATCACTCATACTCTAAAGATCTACATTTCTATCATTGAGAACGAGACATATAATATAATCGTGAGATCAAACGAGCCCGCCGAAGGCGGGCGAAGTTTGATCAAGATTATATGAAGTGTCTCGTTCGAAGATGATAGTATCCCTCCCATTTTGTTTTAATTCCCCTTACAAGAAAATAATTAAGGTAAGTTCAGAGCCAATGCTATTCCCACTATCATCTTCGAAAATACTCGTGATAATCCCAAGTTCGTTACACAAAACAATATGAAGATGGCAAGGGAATAGGGACGAGTAGGGGATGGAAGAGCGCCAAATTCAAATTCATTATCCGCTGAACGTTGTGATGTGAAGCATGACAAGCATGACTACATTTCTATCATCTTCGAACGAGACACTTCATATAATCTTGATCAAACTTCGCCCGCCTTCGGCGGGCTCGTTTGATCTCACGATTAAATGACTCTGGACTGTTCGGCGTACTTCTCTTTCCCTCGCGTTCCCTGCATTGATTTACTGGCGCATTCTTTGACGTGGTTGTGATAGGGACAATAATACGCAAGTATTGCTTTGATTTATGGTGACTCGCCACGAAGTGAAACGGAACTCTTAGATTTCTCGCAGTTAGATAACGTCACGAGAATGCTTTCTTATTTACGCTGCGAGGAACGCAACACCGATTGCAAATCGAGCGCAATGCATCTGGCGAATCTCACACTGCAATTGTTATCTAATCGGGACGATAAATATCCCAGCTGAAAGGAACCCTATTTACAAACTCTGCCATCCTGTGCGTTGATCCCGACACACAAACCTCGTCGATTCCGAAACAGAAAATTGCAAAATTAATCATTCTAAATTTTCTTTTCTATAAAAAATATTTACAATTATTTCCCAGCGCTGTGAATCATTTCGGAATGGTTTATATAGTGTCGGTGATAGGGTCGTCCAGGCTCGCAGGTGTGTTATTAATTTCTGAAAATAGGCGCAGCTAATTAGCCGCCGGTAAACGAAAGCGATCACCGTTTTCACCGGTTGAACGATCGCATTATCGCGCTCGGTCTTGTAACTATTTGTCCTTGGTGGAAAATCTGTTCCGATGCTCGCCGGAGCGAAACGGGAAAAAGGAGGCATCATCGCGTTGCTTTCTACCAATTAGAAATCAGCGAGTCGACCGATTGCTGAGGAACGATCCCGTATCCTCGGGCAGACGATCTTTTTTTTCTCTCAGCCCGCATCGTGAAATGTCTATTTAAATGCCAGACGTCTCGATCACAAATCTGCACGAGAAAAACGCTGTTGCAATTTTTCTGCCGGCCCGCTCGTCGTCGCCTTGAAACGTTTTTCGGACGGCCGAGTCCTTGTTCGCTTCGATCCTTTGTACTCTGAATTATGTATCAAATATCTATTCCCGATGGCTCCGACAATTCTTTTTTTTAGAATTAGTTTCTGCACAGCAATTTAGAAATAGACACGTATAGAATAAACATTATTTACCAGAATTAGATAAAAGTGGAGTAGAATAGTGTTTTTATTTTTGTGATAAATGTATCTAATCCTTTGACCATTATTTTTTTATATGAATTGAAAAATATCCTCAAAAATGTGTACAAAAGTGGCGTCTCTTCGTCTTTAATGATATTTTAAATATGTTCAAAAACTGTGATAAGATCCACCCAACAGTTATATGGAAATATTTTTGTTGTTGGACGGTGTAATTTGCCACTTAATTTCCTCATTTTTGTAATCCAAAAAATACGTTTGACCAGTGAAATTTGAAGGAAATTTATTTATCTTTCCAAAAATGAAAAACAAAAGTTCTTAGGATCCATTACCATTTATTACCATTTATTACCAACAAGATAATAAAAATCGTGGTTTTGGAAAACTCAGATTCGACACCCCAGGTACCCTTAAATAGCGTGTAAAAATTTCATTAATTTCGGAATACTTTTCCAGGTAACAGTACCTGGCGACTAAATCGACTACTCCCATTAATTCGCAGTGGTTTATACCGCGGACGTCCTGTTTTATGGAGCAAATGATTGCGCGAAGGATCATAAATATTATCTATCCTCGGAACCGCGCAGACTTCCGGGGGCCGAGCATTTATCAGGGGTTCGTGCAATTCATAGTCGCCGCTGCCGTGTGTTTTCTTTTGCGCCACGTGGAGCACAATGAAGCCCACACGTAATAGACGAGATACCGTAAATACCATTGTTCGGCCGTTTCAATTTATGCGTTAAATTCGATACAATAATTTATTGTCCGGCCCGGTGAATGAGCCCCCTTTCTCCAGAGGGCCCGGGGACCACACTCGTGGAACCGGTTTACGTTGTGAATCGTCTATTGAATTATCGAACGGTTCGGCCGGGGAAACGATTTCCATTAATGACCAACTATTTTCTCGATAGCACTGACGAGACACCAATTACCGGCACAGCACAAGTGATGCATGGAAACGAGGGAATCGTCGATACCGTTCGGCAACAACGTCCGCCCGGCCCCGACCATTGACGTTTATTTACAGTGTCTCTGGAATTAATAAATAACCGAATCAACACGGGAATAGCGACACCACTTTCCGAATTTTAATTTGACGAAGTGAAACCTGGCTGGTTTCACTATGTGAAAAAATACTCCAGGTCCTTACACTTCGCTCAAAAATATTTCAGATGTTTACAAACTGGTTTCGCTTCCTCGATAAATATTCGAGAATGTTTTAAGTGAGTTTCACCGTAGCCAATCCATTTTTAGACATTGTTTAAGCAACGATTTTTTATGCCGTTTAGTTGTTCCGGTTGTGTAGCATACCAATTGTTTGAACCTCTCAAACAAGTTAGAATCGTATAGTCCATTATTAAAACAGTTATCGTCTTCATTTAAATATAAAATCTCAAATATTTTATATTGTAAAATTTATTTAAATACATAAAATCGAGTAAGAACTGCGTCTGTTCACCTTACACATGTTCCCGATCGATTTTCTCGGAAATGGTTGCTCGTACAAGAAAAATAATCGCCCAACACTTCAATATCGATCAATTACTTGCCTTCGATCACGTTAGTTAATTTTTGATTTATCAGAACATCGAGAAGCGAGGTTTTATATTCTAGACAAGCTGAATTCGCGGCTAGGTATTCCGAACGAAAGCGGTAAAACGAACAGGAGCTATCAGGAAATCGTTGTGGATCTGATCCGGGCTCCGGTAAACAAGATTAATCGAATCCGAGCGGGGAAACCGTTTTTACCGGGTGTGTTTCTCTCGCGTTTCTGCACGCCTCCGCCTCACGCTTTGCCCGGTTGCTTATTAGCGATCACCGGAACACCTGACGGAAAAGTCGGGACTCGCGATTCAGGAACTGGAATCGATAGGAAAATCACGGAAACGGCTCGACTTGATCCTCGCGCTGTGATAAGTCCGCCTCGATGAACTGCTAGATCTAGAGACTAGAAAGCAGAATTATCTGATCCTATTTTGCATTTTAATCGAAGGAAATTTTTGTCGGAAGCTGGAAGGAACGTCTGGGTCTGGGTTGACCCGGACACCGGTAGCCAGGTGATCGTGGAAGGTGTCTAGAGAAATGGAAATTAACATGTATCATTGTCTTTCACATGGTAGCGTTGCCCTCGCAACGTTCTTACGTAACCTGGACGAAAAAATAAGTCCAGCCAGAGCAGGGTTCCTAATTATAACCGGACCCCCCTCCTCCCGTCCTCCCCCCGATCCCCGATAAGATTTATCAACCAGTTTGACAATTTTTTTCGTTGTCGATTAACGGTCTTACGCGCGATTACCGACCTTTAAAAAGAATGCAGACATTTGAACGGGTAGTTATCGAAAATGAAAGCTGACTGGTTACCCAGTTGTCCGGCAACTATCGCTGCTGGCGGTTCTCGTCTTATTGGCACGCCGCGGCGGCCAGCATATATCCTACCGGTGATAGTCGAAGTTTCTCTGTTTCGATTCGGAAACAGCTTTTATGTAACCCACCGTGAAATGTCAACCATTTGTTCTCCCGGGTCCATTCGAGGGATTTTCTACGACTGTGACGGCTGCATGAGATAATTGTTCCGCGTGGTCATGGTCCATTGTGACACCTACTCCGCCAGGTTAGGATTCGATGGGAATTCTTCGACTTCAGCGACTTGGAACTCCTGGACTGCTGGGACTCTAGGCTAGGCCGAGTAGACTTTGGTGTCTCTAATGCTGTGGGTCGCTAAGGACCGACTCTCTAGGAACCCAGATTCTTTGGACTTTAGGACCTCTAAGCATCCAAGTATCTGGGCTCCAGATTTCTAGGCTTCCATGTCTCTAGGCTCCGAGATTTCTATGTCTCAAAGTCCCCTGATCTTTAGGACCTCTAAGCCCCCACGTCCCTAGACCCCAAAGTCCCCTGAATTTTAGGACCACTAAGCCACTAGGTCCCTAGGCCCCCAGATCTCTTGGATTGTAGGACCCCTACGCCCCCAGGTCACTCTGCCCCAGGTACCTTGGATTGTAGGACCTCTATGCCCCCAGGTCACTCTGCCCCCAGGTACCTTGGATTGTAGGACCTCTAGGCCCCAGGTACCTTGGATTGTAGGACCTCTATGTCCCCAGGTCACTCTGCCCCCAGGTACCTTGGATTGTAGTACCTCTAGGCCCCCAGGTCACTCTGCCTCCAGGTACCTTGGATTGTAGGACCTCTAGGTCCCCAGATCTCTTGAATTGTAGAACCTATAGGCCCCAGGTCACTCTGCCCCCAGGTACCTTGCACTTTCCAACCTCTAGTTCCCAGATCCCTTGGACTTTGAGAGCCCTAAACCCCCAAGTCCGTCGATTTGTAGAATCCTGTGATGACAGCCTTAGAAAGTATGTCTCCGGGTCTCCAGAACTCCATGCGAATTCCTCTGCAAAGCTCTTGGCCCACTGAAATGTAGATTTGATTTATTACATCTGTAATTCCCTCTAACAGGTTTCCGTCGATAAGTTTATTGATAGTCCCAGCTTACCTATAGATGGTTTAGGTAAATTGCATAACTGCTGATCATCCAACTAGCTGGTACATCTCATTCAAGCCGTCCTTGACGAAGACAGCCTCGTTTGAACCTTGTGAACTATGTTGCGGTAATTCGAGGTGATGTTAGCTTCAGGTCACCGAGCAAAGTGTCTACTTCTACTTCTCGTGTTCGCGTAAAGAGGCGCAGGAACTTGAACCGAATTCTGATAAAACCTGATCCGTTGGCGCAAAGGAAAGCGTTACCGCAAGAATGTTTCTCACGTCGGTTATGCACGCGTATAACCGTGAAAGGATCCACGAACCCCAGCATTTATATAATTCCGATAGATAAATTTCATTAATCGAAGGAAATTCCAGGCTGTGGTTTTAGCACGGCTAAAAAGACTAAACGTTGTGAATCACGGCCCATGGCAAACGGTCTTTCCGCAATACGTCGCATTCGGGAAAGTCCCGCGAAGCATTTCGAGGGTATAAGAACAGTGTTACGTAACACGGTATCGATTATCGTCAAGCAGCAATCGATCGACGAGTGACGATGAAGTGAGAAAAAAATGAGCAAGAAACACAGATTTCGTGTTACACCTGCCAAGAACGTCGTGGAAAGTTGATCGAAATAGACTATTTAAAGTCAGCTGTCTTTTATGTAATCGCTCGAACAATCGGAGAGACACTGGGACAATTTACCGAAGAAGTTTAGAACTCCTGGGACCGACGGCATTAGAATTTCGCAAAAAATAATGCAGGAAGCTGGGAGTCCACAATTTGAGAAAACACTAAATAAAAAATCTGACGAGTCGTGAAATGAATTTTTGTCACTAGACGTAATCGAGGTTCAATTTATTACTTCGCTCAAGATGGTTTTATCAGGGGTGGAAGCTTCTTAATTCCGCGAAGAGTGGGCGAAGAAAGAAGTCTGGCTTTTAATGGGCGACTCGGTTCTATCAATGTCTCTTTTATCGGGGTGGCCGATCGGCATCAATCGATCAGCGAGAGTAATCGAGAGACCTTTCGAAATCGACGACAAGGAAAATGAAGTTCTCCTGTACTGAGAAAGGATCGAGTGCGCCGGTGGAACAAGCGTTGACGGCAGCTATCTTCGACGGATCGAACAGCTGGATCTATTAACATCGAATGGGATGCTGTTCGCCGAAGTATTCCGAGAATGAGTGGCATCGCAAAGTTCATGGAGCCTCGTTACACGCGAGGAAAACGTTCCAACAAAATATAGAAAAAAGAACGTACGGGTTAACTGTACTCGGACACGGCAATGTTTAATTAGCGGGGATGCAGTATTTTTCAACCGAGCAAATTTGCTTCCATATGTTTCCGTTGCACTCCAGTTTTCATAAAGATTGCGCAACACGCGCGAACTGCATTTCCTGGGCGACGAATGATACAAGAAGCCGGTGAATTGCGGTAGCATAACTGGTTCGCGTTATGCTAATGCGTTTCGACGAAAATCCCGACGATTTTCCTCGCCCCTATGGTTTCGAGGATTAGATAACTCGCGAAAAATCGCTCGAGTGTCATTCGATTACCGTACGCAGCCCGGAAATCACTCGAGTATCGATTACTCGCGGGGACGTATCGATTTTCCTTGACACGAATACCGGGGAAGAGTGCGTAACTCAGAAACGAAAGTTGAAAAGTATAACACACTGTATTTCGATATTGGACAATATTTTTTTGATGTCCAGAACATGTGTCTTCGTTAGTTAATTTTTCCAGTTAATCGCATCACTGTTCTCCAGTTTCTGACTGTGATAAATCATAAAGATGCTTAATGGAAGAATGCGTAACTCAGAAACGAAAGTTGCAAAGTGTGCTAACACCGTATTTCGATAGTGGACAACATTTTCTTAATGTCCAGAACACGTGTCTTCGCTCATTAATTTTTCTAATTAATTTCATCACTGTTCTCCGATTTCTGACTGTGATAAATGATAAAGATACTTAATGGAAGAGTGCGTAACTCAGAAACGAAAGTTGCAAAGTGTAGCACACTGTATTTCGATATTAGACAACATTTTCTTAATGTTCAGAACAAGGGTCTTTATTTATTAATTTTTCCAGTTAATCGCATCACTGTTCTCCGGTTTCTGACGGTGATAAATCATAAAGATGGTTAATGGAGGTTGACAGCGAAAAAGTCTAATTCCATAAAGTCCGCTGCGGACGAGCCGGATTAGATACGGACCGTGTGGGCGTGCATTATTCTGTAACGGCGTTCGCAAACGTAATAAAACGATCGAACGTGTCAGTCGCGCCCGTGAAGTGAAATTTACAGGTTCGTGTAATGGAAGTTCAGAGTTTCATGGGGCAGCGGCCGCTTTTACGAGCCCCGGGAACGTCGGAGAACGTTTTTCGAAAAGGAGAAAGTGAAGGCGTTGCTGTAACGGCCTGTGTAAACGTGTTTTTAGAGTTCGGACTCTCGATGATCGTCTAAACACGATAAAATCGCCAGCGAGCGGATTCACGGACGATTTAGAAACGGAGACCTTCGTATCGATTTTTAACAATATTTTTTACAAAATTCGTGAACCTATTGCATTGTAATTTTTCCACGTGTATCCATTGGTATTTTAAGAACATGTATGATTTTTTTTAATGAAACAATAATGGATATTTCAGAACTGGAATACCTTCTTAATTGGATATTCGAAGAATTTAAATTTTTTACGTAACGGTGCGGATTGTTTAATGGCAGAATAAAATACCGCTTTGTTTAACAAACAGCGAAATGCATCCCAAATGTAGTCGGAACGTGTGGCGACACTTCTAACGAATTCTAATGAATTCCTTGAAAGTGCCTCGCGGTGGAGGCACACACCGGAGCAACGAGATTTATCACCCATTTGATTTTCACGCGGCCACCATACGGAATAAATTACGCTGTTTTGAATCACGTTGCCAAATAAATTTGTACTGCCGTGTAATACCTTAAAGGATCAGAGCACGGCGATCGGTGTTCGGCCAATTGGCACCGGTTCGAAACTATCGGTCGAGGAAATATTGTTTAAAAACGACCGTACTCGGGTAGCTCGAAAGTGTAAATAAACGCATTTATCACGGCAACGCCAGAAAATTGCTATTTTAGCGGAGATTAATACGAGTCGCCCGATTACGCAATCTTCGCGCAATACCGGATTTGATTGATTTAAGACGTGTTTTAAATATGATGGATGGCTTTCCACTTTCCGTTTCGCACACTTTTTGCGGAGATGGAATCCTGCCTGCTCTTTTGTAGTTGGAGGCAATCCGCGCTCGTGAGATTGGGCTCTAGTAACACTGTCCAACAAATTTTTGTTTAAACATGTTTAAAGAGTCATTAAGGATGGAGAGACACCACTTTTGCACACATTTTTGAGGATATTTTTTAATGTATGTAAGAAAATAAGGGTCCAGCGGAAAATCGAATTACGCCACGCGATAGAGCAGACTTTTATTTTGAAAAACCACCTGGTCAAGTTTCGAACGTCGTCGTTTTCACCAAACTATAAAGCAAATTATCGCGGAACACGAGTCACGGAGAGCATCACTGGCGGCGACTCGTGTTCCGCGATGATGTTTTGCTTTTTGGTTCGGTAAAAACGACGACGTTCGAAAATTGACAGGGTGGTTTCTCAAGATAAAAGTCTGCTCTATCGCGTGGTGTAATTCGATTTTCCGTTGGACCCTTATTTTTTTCTATAAATTGAAAAATATCCTCAATAATGTGTACAAAACAATCACAACGTATTACTATCGTACATCACTGGATTCGGGAAAGTCTTGAGAATCTTTTGCTGTAAAGAACATTAAAATATTTTATATAACATAACATCACAATATTTGTTCAATTTGTTCATTTCCAAATAATGAATCCTGTGGTAGTCTATGATTCGAGTATTTCCAAGCGAAATTTCTGTAGACCTATGGGAGCCTTTGGAAGACCTATGGAAGGAACGAAAAAGTTCCACGGAATTTTTTCCTTAATCGACGTCACCGGAATGCTTGGTTTCGTGTATTTTGAAAGTGTAATGAGGGACAGTGGCCCGCCATAACGGGGGTATCTCGCGGCGATCAACAAATCGGCCATTTAGGCGCAATCGGCCGCGGCTGGCTCGCCAGAGAATTTATTTTGTGTGTATGTGTGTGTGTTACAATTTACATAACTGAAACGGCATTTGCTTGTAGCATTAGCTGTACCAGCTCGAGCATAATGAAATGAGAATCGCACAATGCTCGACCATTTGTTGACAGGTTCGCCGAACCATTGATACAATCATGATTTACAACGTTACAAAACTACGAAAACTCTTTTGATATCTGTTCGGCCTGACAGATTCTACATATCGGTCGGTCTCTACGGCGGCGAAGTGAATGGGGGATTAGCTGGTCGCGGAACGATTGCAAATATTTGCGACACAAATGGCATCGGGATGCGCAAGACCCACTTACTCTCGTTTTATTGGACACGCAATCTCGCAGGCCAGTTTCGAAGATACCAGTGCTCCGTATCAACGGGAATCTAGCGTTCCCTTTCGCGGATCGTCTTCGATCAGCGTTTACGCTTCGATTCGAGACGATTTTATGGAAAGTGAAAGCCGACGTAGCATCGCTTTGTACGATCAATTAATCTTTGTCTAAATCGTCCAATTCCCACGATGCTTTGCCGGTGCCTCCGTAGATCGATCTCGTTCATTCGTACTGACGATCATTGGAATTGAACGGGTTCTCCGGGTTTCAAGCCCCGGGATAAATACGGTGTAATTATTATTAAATATTCGAGCCAGACCAACATTCCCAACAATAATAATAAAACCTAATGAAACGGCCCGGCAGGAATGCTCCGGTTCAGATCTCGATCTCGGGATCTTCGCGGGGATGAACTTAACGATCCAGTGCTCCATTCATCCAGCGATCTAGAATCCTCCGTTCTCCGTAGACCTCGATCGCGGATCGAGAGGTGCGCTTCGCCGTGATTTATGGATCCCGGGACTGGATCACGACTCGCCGTTTACCTCCGTTCCGTGCGCGGCACCCCGAAGATCTTCTCGATCGATAGCGGGCCAACGCTGTCCGAGACTGACTATTAGACGAAACAGGTGTACCTCCATTCGAGAAAGAAAGTTCGGACTGTTTGTAATTTTTTTTTGTTTCTCTTGGTACATGCTGGTCTGGTTTTTCTATTACACTCGCCTCGATCTTTTTTTTGGCGAATCACTTTTATCGTGATGCTCATCGATTAGGTAAGAGCGCGTTTATTATTGCCACAGTGAAGAGCTGATCGCTGAACCGATAATTAACCGGTTATGTAAGATCTCAAGAAAGCCGGATGGATCGTGTGGATGAAATTGTATGTATCCAACGGTCGTGAACGAACGACTGTCGATTTTCGTGAGAAATCCGCTCGGTTTGCGTATTGTATCGGCTCTATGTAAATGCCTCTTGCTACGAAACCGTGGCAGACGTGTAGGTACAAATATCGGGTACAGGCTTTCGCGATGATGCTTCTGTGGGACAATGGGATTATGGCTTTGCCACTCTGGGATCATAGGAATTCTCTGGGGCCCTGGAATTTTGAGAGTCCTTGGACTCTGGGAGTCCTAGGACTCTAGACCTCTGGGATTCTGGAGCCCTCGAACTCTGGGAGTCCTAGAACTCTAGATCTCTGGGATTCTGGGAGCCCTAGGACTCTGGGAGCACTAGGACTTTAAACCTTTGGGATTCTGGAACCCTCGAACTCTGGGAGCCCTAGAACTCTGGATCTCTGGGATTCTGGGAGCCCTAGAACTCTAAATCTCTGGGATTCTGGGAGCCCTAGGACTCTGGGAGCACTAGGACTCTAGATCTTTGGGATTCTGGAGCCCTTGAGCTCTGGGAGCCCTAGAACTCTGGATCTCTGGGATTCTGGGAGCCCTAGAACTCTAAATATCTGGGATTCTGGGAGCCCTAGGACTCTGGGAACACTAGGACTCTAGATCTGCGGGATTCTGGAAGCTCTAGGACTTTGGTAGCCCTAGGACTCTAGATCTCTAGGATTCTAGAAACCCTAGAACTCTGGACCCTTGGGACTTCTAGAATTCCGGCACTCCTAGGAATTGAACACTCTAGGATTTTGGGACCTTAGGAGTTTGGGATCCCTAGATCAGGACCGCCAGAAATTTGTATAAAGTGCTGAGATTTATCAACTCTTTACCAGTGTCTGTCCTCCAGTAGCAAAGCTAGTGGACCGCAGTATACTATTCTAATACGGTAGTGTACATTATTCTAGGGTCGACTTTCACTGCTGAAAGCGTAACCTCACGTAATGAATTTATGACACTGTTTAGCCGGTGACGTGATTTATGCTCCCCGCAAAAATCGTGCACAAAGTAACTTCACACTTAACGATTCCTATCGCACAAAACATCCTCCGCACGCGGGAACAACGTTGTTTAAAATTTCGATCGAAAGCGGAACTGAAGGAACTCGACGACTACTCGTAACTATCAGACACTGAGAACGAGACGAAGAACACAACGAAGATCTAGAAGATCTAGATCATCGGCGACCGGGGAGCGACACGCGAGGCCGCAGGCAATATCCGGCCGATCGATCTAAAGCCGGAAACGAGAGCCGTTCTCTCCAGACGAGCGCGATTGTTAGTCAACGTAACGTAACACGTTCTGCCGCGGGTTGACCGGGAAAATGGTTTTCTTCGAAACGAAGAAGCGAGCCAGCCCGGCAGATCGTGACTCGCCATGAAAGGGAATAAACTCGCGGCGATCGTATCGGTCGATCGGATCGGTTTAGAAAGTCCGGGATGCGCCGCGTCTCCTTCGATGCCGGGCTTCAACATTCAACAACCAATTCTTACCTGTATTACCTTGACACCTGCTGAGTAACGATAACAAGCGGTACCTGGTTGTCGATAAATTACACTGGCAACTGAAAAAATGTCCGCAATTTTCGAACACGAATAGAGTCGGATTAGAATCGACCGAGGTTGGATTAATTAATTAATTAATTAATTACAGTGCATGAAATTTCTATAAAGCCATCTACGTTTTGGTGTATTTTTAAAAAATATTTATAAATTTGATACTTTTCAAATATCTATAACTTTGTGTACTTACTACTTAGTACAGATATATATCTTGCTTTCTCGCAAATGTTTACATTTTGAGTCTGTTTACATTTTCGTTGAAGGCTATGGCACTTGAGGCTCTTAGCTTGTGTTTACATTTTGTTGTGGATAACATCAGCGAGAATCAATCAAAGAAGTTTAATCACGATTAAGATTTGTGAATTCATATTAATGTTGATTACTAAATTCGTAACAATTGTGTATATATTGTATTTGAATTTATTTTTATTAGAATGCCACGAGGCAATTTATTAACAAGCGAACAGAAGGCATGTAAATGGTTTCTTTTATTAATCCTAAAATGCTATCGTGCATCAAATTCTCAATACTATGACATAATTATAAATTTTCACCAAAAAATCCGGTGGCTTTATAGAAACGGACACTGTACATTAAAACACGGTTTCGTCATGACAGGACGTTAAGATTATTTTAAGGTAGTTTAACATTTTCGTTGGCAAGTAGCAAAATTGTTGACAAGCGATTTTTTTGGAAGCTGATGACGGCTCGATGGAATGCGATGAACTCCACCGGTCGGCAGGTAGCCGAAAGACTTGAACGAATTTATAGTCGTCAACTCGTTGCCCCACGACATCCACACACGCAGACGTCCTTGAGTCCTCCACTTTCGAAAAAACGAAGAATGCCAAAAGTTGAACGTATGCTAAACGAGCCTCCCCGGCGCCGAGCGTGCTCGATTTGGAATTCACTTTCCTTCGAGAGCCGTGGAATTAGAACTCGCCGCGTGGAAAACGGCTCTGTAGAATCGAGCAACAAATCGGCCGTATCTCGTTGGCTGTTTAGCGAAACGGCCGTTGCGAAATTAGGGGGTTTGCAGCCTATTGTTTTTCGTGTGGAGAAAAAATGCTGGACACGCTATGGTAACTGTACACTGCCTTAAACTGTTTCTTCTGCGTCTCGACCCTGCCTGTGGACCGAACTACCATAACGAGCGCCCCTAATTAATACTCCTAATTTTTATTCAGCTGAAAAATTAATTTTAAACAATGTATTTTTAGATTTTAGTTTTTCGATCGGCCATTTTTGGGTCTGACAGGTTGCGTCCTTGGAATGGCCTTGGAATAAGCTCCTGGACCGAACTACCATAACGAGCATCCCTAATTAGTACTCCTAATTTTTTATAACTGCAAAAGAGTGTACTGTCATTTTTTATATTAATTTTAAACAATGGATTTTTCAGATTTTAGTATTTTGATCACACATTTTTGGGTCTGTCAGGTTGCGTCCTTGGAATGGCCTTGGAATAACCTTGAATGACAAACTTTAACCTTAGGTCCATTATTAATTGACTTTTTTGAAAGTTCATGCCGTGTTCATTTTTATGGCCTGGTCATTAAAGATTCCTGAAGGTTATGAAATATATATATTTTTTGTGGAAAAGAGGATGGAACATTTTCGCGTGGATACATCGTGAAAAATCGCACAACGTTGCAGGAGACATGGCGTCGATCGTTTCTAAAGTGTATAACGTTCGCGATACGGAATCGGGGAAAGTCGTTCGCCATGGAAACGAGTCACGGCCGATGTGCCGGTTTTACGTAAGGTGAAAATCGTCTTTAAGGCGAGGGGGAACACAGTCGCCGATGCAAAAGCGAGAAGGAAACAGAAACGCCACGCCGCGCCGGTGCGTACGACCTTCTCCTCTTTCCGAATCAAACACCTGATGCAGCTCGAGCCTTAAATTCTCCAGGCCCTAAAGCCACAAAGCCGAACCGGTAACCGGTCACGCGCAAAAACCATACACCCACTTTCGTGTCCAACGTGGTCCTTGCAACTGGAGCAAACCGTACTTTATTCCTGGCAACGGTTAAATTAAAATGTACTGGACAGATGGGTCTATCAAGGACCATTTTATATTTTCTGATGAAAAAAGCTTGTTTAAGTCTACTAATGTACGACCAAAATTTTTGATGCAATTCTTTGGTCCTTCTGGATAGTGTATGGTAAATGCTTGTGGACCGTGTCTCTTTCCATTCGTTGTCCTTCTTCGTGCCGCAAATTTTTCTCGTTCATTACTAGACTGCAACAAGTTTCACTTCTGTCTTCACTTTTGATTTTTTGATTCGATACATAGTTTAGAAGATAATCCAGAACAAATGATTTCATTTTTGCAAAGGAAAATGTTGCTTCAAATAATTTTGAAACATCCTGTATATTCCCCCACTTATATCATTAACCGTTACAGTTTTTCGTGACACGAATTAGGTTTACACCCTGCCAAAAGAAGTTTCACTTGAACAACTTCTAAAAGAAATCTGCTACAATTAAAAATGAAATTCACTGGACCATTTGTAAAATTGTACCATTTTCTATTTTTTGAAGAATCAATCGAAAAGGAAATGATATTTCTCTGGAAATTCTACCTGGACAGGTATTCGGAGTAATACGAATGAGGAGGAGCTGATTACAAATTGCACGCACGTTAATGGCGGCCGTGTTCCCCGATTTCGTATTCACATCGGGGTTCCCCGGATCGTAGGAGTGGAGAGGGGGGTACGTCCACGGGTTTCGTGATGTGCCACGCGAAAGAGTATCACTGGGTGGCTGATGGCGTGCGACAACACTAATACCACCGACATCCTCGACGAAACCATTTTACGTACCTACTTGTCGTAGCTCCCATTGTTCCCTTCGTATGCCATCGCTGTAATTGCTGCAACAAGGTTGCAGCACAGCACTGACTCGTCACGACGCCCTACCTGTTCGATAACCAATTAAACTGCTCACCTGGCGAACAATTATACCGCTCGGTCACGTTGTCAACATTCGGAGTTGGCGTGAAAACATTTACGTGAGCAACGAACTCCCCGACGCAACACTCGCTAAGTGAAACTTTCCTTAAAATCTGCAATATTATAAAATTAAGTTTTCGATGTGAAAAAAATATGGAGACGTAGCCTGAACCTTCTAGTTTTAGGTAAAAAATAGTTCAATTCGATGGGACCCAGGGTTTTTGAAAGAAAAATTCTTATATATAACGTAACCGTTCAAGGAATACGAAAAATTCAATACAGTATCAGCAATAGTCTTTTGCAAATATCTCGAAAACTAAAAGCAACCCCCTTTATTGGAAAAGGAAAAAGTTGTTCAAAATGTCGAAATCTATAACATATAGTAAAATTTCATCAAAATCGGAGTACCTTTTCTATATAATTACCCTAACTTTATGTGCTCCATATAATTTTTACCATTGCCGTAGAAAATGAAGTCCACGAGAGATTCTGTCTGCACCCATGCACTTTAAATTTGACGTACTTAAATGTACACAACAAGAACCACTAAAAATATCGGATGTTAAAAATTCTGGGACCACTTGGAATTACAAGTTCACTTTTGGCAACGTGTCATCGATTTGTTGGATGTGGGGCATCGCGGGCCTCTGGCGAAAGAAAGCGTCGGCCGGGGCGAGCATCGCTGAAATTATTGGGCCAGTGGAAGGCCCCGGGACGCGGACAAAAACGGGAAAAGTCGCCCGTCGTGCCAGAAATAATTCCGGCCGTGAAACACGTTCGCCGGTTTGTGCTCGCACCGAGAACACCGTTACGCGCGGGCATACGTGCACGCTCGACCTGAATTATTTCCGCTGCAACGCGGCCATTGTGCCCTCGACTGACGACGAGTAGTTTCGAGTACGCCGCCATGGACCGCCTGCACATGGTCGGTTTTCATCGATCATTGATCGTGGAGACGAAAAAGCGAGAACTATTGTCGACAGCCGCTGCGACGGTCTCGTCGGCTGAATAAAATTTTCACGTTCGCACAGGACGAGTCTGCCGGGAAATTTCAACCTTCATCCCTTACACTCATAGCACGAATCCTGACTAATTTTAATTTAATTATAATTTTCTTGCAATCGATCATACTCTCTCTCCAGGGAAATCTTCTCCATTTTTCTGCAAGGAAAGTGACCGGTAAAATTTATTTTATTTGTTTACAGCATTTGTGTAAAAATTTTTTAATCGATCAGATTTTTCGTTCAGAAGTTATGACCCAATTTGTGGGGCCTCGTATGTTCAATTCATTATCATGTTATTTCGATGAATCGTTAATGTAATTGTGTGTGTGTCTAATTAGTGCATTCTTTGTTGCAGGCTGAAGGAATTGCTCACCTGGTAGCCATGAACCTCGCGCTGCATGGATTTTTGTTGCAGGGTGAGTAGTTGAATGTAATCATGGAAATATTATACCGTTTAGGTAGGTCGACGAGCGAGATTGAAAATGCGATTTTGAGCAAGTCTTGAACCCCTCCTACGGTGGACGCACGTTTCGCACGCATATGCTCCTTCTCGCGGAATAAAGCGATGCAATATGGTGCATCGCCGGAACAATGCACCGAGGAGGAACTTGCACTCGGGAATCGGGGGTTGACCTAACTCAACATCGCTCGTTGCATACAAGGTCCTCGAAAGAGGGAACGGGGGAACAATGCGCGGAAGAAGAAGTGCATGAAGCCTGCGGCGAGTAGTATGGTGCTTCTTAGCGCGTGACATGTGGAGCTGACGTTTTGAAAATCGATATCGTATGGTATTTACGTCACGGTGAACTAGTTGGGTAGTTGGTTCTCCTGGATAAAATATAATTTACTGCCACCTGAGCCTTCAAAATTAGTGTGCAGTAAGGAATATACAGTATTTTATCGATGTAAGTCCCAAACACGGGTCTGCCGAGGGACATTTATCCGCCAGGGACAGTATTCTTTGACTTTTGCAACTTTCCAACTACTTTATTTTTCATTATTTTTTGATGGGACTTCGATGACTATAATTGTGGCATTTTTCTAATTAAAATCATACCAAATCTGATACAATTCCGATGATATTTACTCGTGTAATGGACAATTAAAGTTTCGGGTGCGAGGAAGGATAGCGTATGTTGCGCCCGAAACTTTAATTGTCTATTATACAAGTAAATATCATCGGAATTCTATCATATGTAGTATGATTTTTATCAGAAGAATGTCACAAGTATGGTCATCGAAATTCCATAAAAAAATAATGAAAAATAAAGAAGTTATACAAGGGGGTACACTCCGCAGTAGTGGGGATAGATCAGGGACATTTACAGGTGAGACTTTTGGGGCATTTATGGATAAAATACTGTAAATTGTAAGAATTAATTTAATAGGTTTTGCGTGTGCGTTCGTACGTGCTGAAGTCTGATTGTGTCGAGGTGTTTGTCTGGAGAAATGATTGAAATGATTGTGACTGCGCAGCAGACGCCCATGGTAGTGTTAACTGGGTTTTCGTGTCGAGTCAAGGTGTTTCCTACGTGAACGTAAACACAGGGGACCGTACGCCGAGCACGATACGAGCATCGCGAATGAATCAAGCCGTCTGGAGGAGTGAGGGGAACTCCAAAGACAGAAGGAGAATCGCGAGTGTAATTGTTATCAGGTTGCAGGCCACGTGGATTTCATCAAGCAATCCTCCGAGTGCGCTATTAACAAAGGGGGTAGCCCCATTCAGAATATAAAAATAAAATCTACAAACGGTGAAACTTTTCAGCAATTACACTGAAACAGAAAACTTTCATTCGCATTAGTACACGGCTAAGAATGATGTATTGTCAAACTTACACTCGCGTTTATTTTATTGTGCAATAAGGAGACGTTAGGCATAAATAGATGTCGCAATTATACAGATGTTTCTCGGCGAGTGGCTCGATTAAATCTACAGAATATTATAAGCCGGGTCAGACGAGGCGGTTTATTTCCAGGATCCGGGCAGTTACTTTCATACAGCGGTGATTCAGCGGTCTTAAGCTCGTTTTGCGCGTGGTGCGCGCGTTAGTCCTCGTTGGCGGACCCCATTTCCGCCAATTTGCTTGAACGATGGCGTTGACGGTTTTGGAAGTATTAAATAAAAACGCTGGACCCCGAGATCAGTGGACTGTAGCACCTCGCGATATCTGTACTTCTTTTGTAGCTTCCCAATGAATATAACAAACCCTCGGTATATTCTAAAATTGAGAATCCCCTTGGCAAGTGTACGGCAGGATGCAAATAAAAGAGCTTGCATATTGATATGTTTAAAAGGGCTTGTCCAGCTCGAGGATTATGCTAAAATGGGGTTCCGTACCACCGCTAGTTACAATAAAATTCCAAACAAGTGGATGCGCTTGGTCATCCCACGTGTTTCGACCGCGATGCATAAGTTTCACGGACGGATGTCCCACGGGGCTGCATTCCGTTGGTCAGCCGATGCAACTTCCATTTAGCTCCTACGTAAACATAAATATATGCGAACGACGCTCGTACAAAGGTGGTTTAGCGCGTTTCGCGCGGTAATCGCTGCCGGTGGTCCAGAGACACGGCTATTCGAGCGTGTACAGCCACGGTAATGAATACAAATGTCTTCGTTCGAGCCCCGGGTCCGCATTCGTAAACCTCTGTGAATCGTTTCTTTATCGATGCTCGTGGTGGTCGAAACTGATTTTTTTATTTTATTATGGTTGAACGAAAAATAAATCCGCCGCGTACCGTCACGCGGCTTTAAACGTGAAATATATTAGCTCGGATGATATCCGAGTCGAGCGAATAAATTATTCGTTATTCGCTCGTTTCTGAATGTCCCAAGGCTTCGTCTGTCTTCGGTATTTTTGCTCGTCCGCGGCCGCCATTAAATTTTCATCGGAACAGCTCCGAAAACAGGTACGGATTTATTAAGAGTACGTGTCTCCGGTTGCCATGGCGCGGAAACGATGGATTCAAATGCATAATACGAGGGGCCCGGCTAATTAAGCCAGAACACAGACGTCGACCGGATAGATAGACGAAAGTCACGGGCTGCATAATGCACCGGCGAGCGAGCACTCGCTCGATTTTCTGCAGCTGCATGTAATGCAATCAAGCCGTAACGACTCGGAGAAAGTGAAAAAAAAATCGGATCAGATACACCGGAATCCAAGAATTCATGTCGATCGTACGATTTTTTCCTATTCGCCTTGAATAACAATGAATCTGATCAAAATAATCGATTGGTTGGCGTGATATCTTGTCATTTATTGATTTCCTTTATTATGGTTCGTTAAATATGATCGATTAGAAATTAGAAGCCAGGTAGAACGGTCGTTCGTTTCCTAGACTGTGTTGCCTTGGACAATCAAATCAGTCATCTCGATTTTTATGGACAATGCACAGCTGCAGGTGTGGCGAACCTAACCCAGGAATAATCGCACCTGACACAGATCTGACACCGATTTATTTCAGGCTGGGTTTAATTGGCTTAATTTAGATTTAAATGTTGCGATATGGATCTCATTACTTTGGACGGGGTCTACCGGACTTAACCATTGCGATTAGACTCAAGGTTTATGATCATACCTCATCATTATAGGGCAACACCCTATTTTCACTTGTAAACTAACATAAAAAGAGTGCAAAACTCTATACATACAACTTAACCTATAATTAAAACAACTAAAAACATTCAATATCTTTGGCAATTATATAGAAAAGGTCTGCGTACTCCGATTTTTATGAAATTTTAATATGTTATAGATTTAGACATTTTAAACAACTTTTTCCTTTACCAATATAGCCAATATAACCAATATTACCAATATAGTAAACCTGTTCCGCATTTGTTAATTTTTTGTTTGTATATACAGCGTCAAAATGTAAGCAAACGCCGCACTGGGACAGGCTTACGTTGCCGCGTAGCGTGCAGGAATACGAAAAATTCAATACAGTATTAGGGGTAGTTTTTTATAAATATCTGAAAAACTAAAAGCGATCCCCCTATAATGTAAAAGGAAAAAGTTGTTCAGAATGTGTTGCTGCATAACATATTAAAATTTCATCTAAATCGGAGTACGCATATCTTTAAATTCAATCAATAACACACCGAACATTACGTTCTAATACTCTCTCTCATATCATTCTTTCCTAGAAGAATTAAACCACACCTGTTTTTTTATTTAATAATAAGGAGATACGTTAGGCCAGACTTTATAATCCTGACTCCAGCTGTTACGTCGAAGGAGTCGAACGCCACGTCTACGGTCATGAATTCGTGGATTGCGAACGTAGTGGCAAGGTGGCCGGACAAGTTCACGCGTACGGAATCGCAAATCGGCTAACAGGTTGGCGAACAGTGTCGCAAATGAATCATCGGTAAATGCGTTTATGATGCGAGGGCGTGCATCGCCGCTTGACGTCCCGTCCTGTCGCGTCGCCTCGCATGGAAAGGAACACCGTTGCCCCGCAGCCTTGTCGCAAGCGCAGAACCGAAGAAAGTTCTTGGCGAACGAGGTTGCGTGGCTCGCCTCGAAGCGTGAAATATGCGGAAGAATATTTTGGAACGATCGAAAAGATACGGATACCCGTTTCCGTGTTTCAATTAAAACGAAGGGAACGAAATCACCAGTTCGAAATGCCGTTCGGTGAAACGCGAAACTTCGCTGACCGCTTCGTTCTCTTTCCACCCTGCATTCACGAATTTTTTAATTTAACTAAGCTCCAATTTCAACCGAGCTAAACCATTCGAGAAGCTTGTATCCTAAGTCCTCGTTAAAATTTTTCCTCGTCGTGGTTCTTATTGTCAGGATGATTACAGACAGGAAGTCTAAACCACACACAATTTCATCGTTTCGAAGTCCACTTTATGGGCCAGTATCTCTTTGAAGCCTCAATTTCCAACGAATGCTGAGATAATCCGCTTTGAAGGATCAGACCTGCACAATAAGTCTGCGGTAACGAGGGATAGAGAAAGAATCTTGGTCCACGGACTCTGCGGGTTATATTTAGCAGCGACCAGGCCAGAAATATTATCAAATCGCTGGTTTTTCCCTCCCACTAATGTCCGTCCTCCTCCCGTTGCTCGGCTGTCTGACTTTTCTCCTTACGTAACCGCGTAACTGCGGCGCAAGGATGCGGTTAGACCTTTCGAAGCGTGTTCCTACCCGTTCCCGATGTCACGTAAGACGCGTGCTAGTCACGATCTTAATTTCACTCTCTCACGTTGCCGAATAATTGCCAGGAATAACGCCTCACGCACTTCCCATCCGCTGGGAACGATTTTTCATCGGACCAGTTCGCTCCCGATCGACGCTTTCTCGATCGCCATGAGAGCCTAACTTTTATTCCCTCGCAATTCATCTTATCCACTGTCAGCTGCTAGTCCTCCACTCGCACGGAGAACGAAACTCCATTCTTACATTTATTAAAAATTAATATAAATAAATAAATGATTCTAATATAATAATAAATGATTTTAATATAAACAAATAACTTATTCTAATGGCAGGGAGTACTAAGGGTTGGCAGGGGAGCGGGGTAATAAGTAAATTAGTTTTAAGGTATCTTTTGCATATAAACGTTTTTCTCTCTTTATCTTTAGTTATAATTAGTGCAAGTTAGATGTAAGTTTAGGTTAAGTAGAACTGTAAGTTAATTTAAGTTGTAAGTAAGATTGGGATAAAAGCAAAAATGAAGAGAAAGGGAAGTAAGAGTGTTGGAAAAGGATTGTAGCCCTTAGGGGATGAAATAAAAATTATATATATTATTCTAATGGCAAAAAGTGTCAGGGTACACTGAATTTCCAAGCCAGTCAAAAGCGATAATAAACTCGACTTCCTGTCGATGGTAAATATGGTGAAATGTATGGAGACGGTGAAGCGAACTATTTGAGACAATTCTCCCTTCCGTTGAAGTATAATTAATCCTGCAGATACACGGCGGAAATTAATTAATTTTTTGGCGTTACTTTATGCTCTGCCCATTTCCGGCTGGCTCGCCAGTGCTCGCGCACAATTATAAACTCTCGCGAGCGCGTTCGTGCGGCTTCGAGAGCGATGGAAACCGTTGAAAGCGAAGTTGTTATCACTGCGCGCTAATAAAGTGAACCGACCGTGGCGAGGAATGCCGGAAAAAAGAAACGAAAGGAATTGCTCGGGGAAAATGATTCCGGCGAGATCGTGCCACTTGCCGGAACGCCGTTGGTTCCGTTAGCGCGAGCAGATTCATTGGAACGCAATAATCTGCACCGAGAAATCACTTGGAAAAATATCAGCGGCGAGATACAAGCTCCAAGAATTTTTCCTGGGCTATTAAAATGAACTGTTGCAACGCCTAACACAGGTCGCCATCTTGCACCCCAAGTTAGGCTAACTCGACCGAATCAAACGCCTATTCTTTGCAAATCCCAGTAAGCACTGTATAAACTGTATAAAATCATAAACGCCTTCGCCAGTCCATTCAAATAATCCGCAGCTAGAGTTCTATTCAAATTTATCGTGTATGTTTATTTCCAGTTTTCTAAATTGTCATAAACCTGTCCACCATGAGAAATCAATAAACGCGCCACGGCTAGCCACGGTTCCACAAATAACCGAAGGAGTACTATTTTTCAAGCGACACTGAGACATCCATAAAACGAGTCAATAAAGTTCCTCCCCCCCTTCCACCCCCTGTGAAATATGCAAAATGCAAAATATTGGACGCGTCGCGCCGGGATAAACAGCACCGGCGTAAATTTCTCGGCCGATCTTCGGCGTCGTGTTACCCGTAAAATATTACATAATAATTTTGCAGTTTATATTCCGTATGTCGTCTTAAGTGGGCTGTAAATAGGGGCGTGCGTTCTCGCGCGAGCGTTTCTGTTATCGTGCGGGGAACTCGTTGCGCGTCGGCTTAGCCTTTTGCTCTCGTCGTTGCGAAAGGACATTTACACGAAATCCTGTTCCTCAGGATAACGGGGCAACATATTGCCCGATCGCGATTTGTCCGATTTTACGAATTACCATTTCTTCCATCGATAGGCGCGCGCGACTTCGGGCCGACTAGTCGAGCGTGTAAGGTTCACTGTAGTTGCATAAATGGTTTCTAAAAAGAGAGGAGAGCTGATTTTTGTCGCCTTGATTTCACTCTAGCTCGCGGAACTCGCGATTTTAAATGGTGTCCGGAGAAAATCTGATAGGTTTGTCGATTCCAGACGGGAAGAAGTACAGAAATGGAAATGATTAACAGGTCTAACCCAGACCAAATCGTGTTACGCTTCTTTCCAGAGTCTCTGACCAGGCTTGGTATTTAGGCGATTTCAGCGGCCACAGCCAATTCAAAATTGCAGAATATTGAAACTGCTGTAACTTTGCTAAAATTTATCCAAAGTTGATGAAAAAATAACTATTTTAAAGCTTGAGATTTCTACTTTTTTGTACTGTATGTCGTTTTTACCGAAACGGATGTTTTCAGTGCAAGATTTGTCCATAAAGAGAAGCGTATCAGATTGTAAAGTTTATAGACATTTTTCAGTAAAATTTTAAAAATTGAATTTTGTAAAATACCTCACTGGGCGACGACGTCCTTCTGCAACGTTGAAAAATATTTTCTCACGGATCGATCTTGAGCGTTTTTCCCGCTCCCCGTGCCCCGGCATTTAGAAAACTATTTTTCCGTATTTTTACAAAATTACACGCCGGTCGTTTAGCCGCGTAAAAAAGCGCGCGCGCCGTATACGCCGGCGTAATTGCACGTAAAACTGGGAACGCGAAAGCTCCCCGTAGATTTAATTGCGGCAATCATGACGAAACCAGATCTCTCTCTCTCTCTCTCTTCGTGGCGAATTGGCTTTCCTTCTTCGAATCTGGGTCAATTTTCCGTCGCGGCGCATCTTTCGCATAATTTCTCGTCTATTTACGGTCACTTTTACGGATTGCATCGCACCGGCTAGGTTGTATCTGTTGCTTGCGAAGCTACCGCATAGTTGGGACAGTTTAAAACCGGCGACGCTGAGAACACGCCGGGTATGTACGCGAACGGAAGCGTGACGCCGCGCCGCGTCGCTCGTTTCGTCTTCCTAATTAATTCTAATTAATAAACCGGCCCGGCCAGGGGAACAATGGTCTCTTTCACCCGAACGCTCTGAACTTCGCACGACGACCTTTCATCCGTTTCTGCCATCGAGTTTCACCTTGCCTGCATTGTCTTTGAGAAGAAAATCGAGCGTGGATCCTTCAATTAGCATAAAACCGAGCCCGGGTAATTAATACCACGGTGCAGAAATATCCATAATAATGGAATATTTCGCGTGCGAAGCGTGTGCATTGCGACTTGAATGGCCGATCGGGAGAGTGATATAGTCGTGCTGGAAATGCGAGGCTGCTCAAGGACGTTCGGGCTTCTCCCCACCTCGCGACCATGCCACGCCCACTGCTCCACATCCTGTACTATTATAGAAGTAGCTCTGATTGTGTAAAAAATTCAAACTAAATCAAACCTTTTTTTTGCTCTCCTTCGGTACCTCTGGAAATATTCCATGTGCCATCTAATACTTTGGCGCCAAAGGTGGTTCGGAACTTACCTTATTTTTTTGGTTAAGGGCGGTAGGGGAATCCTCTTATGGACACACTCTCCTCCTACCTTAATAAACTGTAGGTCCTGTCGCGAAGTAGACTTAGCAAAGATCTAAGAGCGACGTAAAATAAAAAAAGTCAAACTTTTTGGATACAAAATCGTGAATATTTCTCAAGGACGTTCAAGTCCACGCCCACCAAGGGCCGCACCGCTATAGGCTCCGCCCACCAGCACAATTGTGAAATAATTAAATGTGTTCACTTGTAAGAAAAATTCCGCAGACTGACTCGGTTCCTGGACAGATTATGCAGCCGTGGCATGATTAATAAACACCTGTCGCATCCGAGGAACTGTTCTGGCCGTTACTTCCGGCTCCGTTTCAGCCAAGGAATGCTCGTAGCGGCATTTCCCTGGATTTCTGGAGTTACGTGCCGCGGCGCGGCTCGGTGCGTGCCGGGCTTATTATGCACAAGAAAGTTGGAAAGAGGCGAGAACGAAGTCATTGCTATTCGAGGGCCGCCGCAGGAAACGGAAGTTCTCGATTATCCGCGAGACACGAGAAGTATTCTCGGATCGTGGCGCATTTTCTGTTGCGCCGCTCGGAACAGCTGCGCGCGCGCTATGAGAACGTCGCTCGGAACGATGAACTGTCGTAAAAGTAGACGACAGTATCGGATTTCGATGATTATATATTAACAACGATCGGATTTCACTTCCTGTTGCCGATCGAACGAGTGCACAGTTCGACGTCGATCGGCCCGGATCACAATTAAAACTAATCATAAAACGTCACTTGATGTGGAAAGTCCAGCCACCATCGAGCGCCTAATAACTTCTAAAATAACTTCGGCCAGATGCCAATATCGACACGTCAATCAAAATACAAATTACAGTTTAAACCAGTTTCGCGTATATTTTTGTATAATAATTATAGTTTTCGTTGGCAGTATTTCCTGTTGGGTATGCACGGCGTCGCGAGGAATGTTAATACGCCGAGTAACCAGCTTCGCGGAAAATCGAATGACAAACTCAGGTGTGAGTTAGAATATTATTAGGAATGACCGCACGCGGGATTTGTCAAGACGAAATTATGACTCATCTTCTGAACGGATCGTTTAATTAGGGAATATTGAATACTCAAGTGAATTGTGCGTCGCGACCGTTCGCTGTGTGCACGGACACGTGTCTACGCAAGCGTGTATGAAGCACGAGGGAGTTTCATTGACGAGCTGCGAGATGAATGAGTCAAGGAAGCAGGCGTCATTCACAATGATGTCTCCGGTGTGTCTTACCGATGCTCGCACGTGAAACAGGAAAGCAAACGTTCGTGCTTGCACAAATTGGTACTTTCTGAATAATAAAAAGAAAAATTACAATAGTGATTATATGGAAAATGTCTGCGTACTCCGATTTTGATGAAATTTTAATATGTTGTCCAGCAACACATTCTAAACAACTTTTTCCTTTTACATTATATGTGGGTCGCTTTTAGTTTTCGAGATATTTGCAAAAAACTATCGCGAATGCTATATTGAAGTTTTCGAATTCCTGCATTTTGACGCTGTATACCCAGCATGAAATACTGGGTGTGTGTGTGTGGTATTGTCGTTTCTCATCTCCACAACGCATTTACAAAGAAAAAATAAACAGATGCGGCCCCAGAGCATGCAGGAATACGAAAAAATCAATACAATATTAGCAATAGTATTTCGCAAATATCTCGAAAACTAAAAGCGACCCCCCTATATTGTAAAAGGAAAAGATTGTTGAAAATGTCGAAATCTACAACATATTAAAATTTCATCAAAATCGGAGTACGCAGACCTTTTTTATATAATTACTAAACAACTTTCAGGTGGAGTTGCATTACCCCGTGACAATGGTAGTTAGCCACGGTTGCGGCGGAGTTATGGGAACGTGACACCGGCTGTCGAAGTGTTCGACGACAAGCTATTATTTTGTTTATCGTAGGAAATAATTCGAGCGAAATGCCACACTTTTCACCGTACAATTGTAGCCGGTGGTACAGCCTGTATAACAACCGGGGAACGCGCGACTGAGTTAAAGACCCCCGACGGCCATTAAGTGAAAATAAAAGCCGACGAAAACGCCCACGTGGCTTCGAGACACAGGCCAGGCCTTTCACGCAACCGAACCGGCGCGGCGGATTTTTGCATGCCGAGCGCACCGAGCCGAATCGACCTGCCGGCGACAGTGTTTTTCCTGCGCCGAGGAAAACCGCCTGCCACCGTCGCCGGTTTTCGCATAATTTCCTATAATTAATCCACCGGGTTCGCTGCTGTTGGATAACCGATCCCCGACCGTCGATAAGAATGGACACGGAGCAACGAACGCCGAACCGGGGCCGGACTCGATCTGTCTTTCAACATTTTTCAATCGTCTCATGATCGATGAAAATGTCCCTCGAGCGTGCCACTCGCTCGCGAATTATGGACGCCGTTCCCGGCAATTCTAATCGTTAGATCTCTCTTAGGTTCGCTTCGCAAAACCTGACAGTCCGTGGAAATGGTTGCACACAAATTTTAAGCAAATTGCCAGATTAGAAATGTCACCAGAATTTGACTTAGACTTTCCTTGTGTCTAATTCCAGTGGAAACCACTTTAAGGTCGTTCAAGTTCGCGCCCTTCGCAGTCTGGAGACAACTCACCATAAAAATAATTTATAGTATTTATTAATAATTTATTTATTTTATAGTTGAACGATGTATCATGCGTGTGCTAGAAGAGTACAGTGAAAGAGTACATAAAGAGCAGTACGTCCGATACGAAAGGCATAAAACGGGGAAAAAGAATTCTTAATTGATCCAGTGGCAGGTGATAGGAATTTTTATGTACATAGCTCGGGCAATCGAAGCGTTAAGCGCTACCGGTCAACTGTGGTAATCCAAGGTTCGCGATCTGCGTGGAATTCGCATGAGTGGACCCGCCGAATATGAAAATGTCGCGGCCGGTCGTCCACGTGGCAACTATTTCCCTTTTGAACGTATATGCAAATCGAACAGGAAAGCCGCGGTCCGCAAAAATACCGAGCACGGCTAACTCGCGGCGATCGCATGAAACGCGTTACGAAACCGGCGTTCTACAGCCAGCCCGAGCGATTTTCACGTATCCGTGCGGAACACGTACACGAATCGATTGATCGTACCGAATACCTGCACATGTGCACTCCTCGCTGTTTCACCGATGAAACAAGCTGATCCGATCGCTCCTGCAGCGTCCCGCTCCGGTCCAAATAAAAATGATACGGCTCGGAATCAATAAATTAAAGCGGATCGAATAAATTGATTTAATTAATAAAATCCATAATTAATAAAGTCCAAATAAATATGCAACAGAATTTATTTCTTTTTAATCGTAGATTATTTTATAGGATATTCCATATATGTGTTTTTTTAAGGGTCTGAAAAATTTTTGGGTTCCACTGTTTCAAGAGTTAAGGTCTTGTGAACTATCATAATAAATATATATTTTTTGTAATAATTTTTTAATTAATTCTTCAAAATTCGTTGCGTTAAAATAAAATGAAAAATTGTTATAATTACAAATAGGAAATATTTTCAAGTATAATGCGGTACATTTCTCCAAAGTGTTCCAAGCTCGATTTGTTCAGCAGGTTTGCAAACATTCGAGTGTTTTAATACCGGCGAGGACTGGAGGAGTTCAGGCAGCAGAGAGGTCGCTTTGTACTCCGCTTTAACGAATCCATTGTTCCGAATCGAAGTGCATCGCTGGGTAAATATTTGACGCCAGTCGAGGATGACTTCGTATCCCGGTAGAAAGTTCCCTCATGCAGCCCGCGAAGATGACCTGATGCGGACGCGACGAGTTTCTAATACGTCAATGTTTCTCGGCGTTTGCGCGGGAACGCCGGAGGAAAAAGACGCGGGAGCATGGCCCGGTCCGGTGAAAGTTTACAAAGGATCAGAATTCGGATGGTGAACGTACTCATAAATATTTAAGGGGCCTCTGATGATGGCTCTCCCATCTCGATCTTGACTCTCCTTCAATTATGGACAGAGGATGGGTTCTGCTAACCTGCTTGGGAAGCGAATGAGAGAAAGGTCCAGTGCAGCCTTAAGAATCAAAACAAGCTCCATACCAGTCTGCAGAAATAATTAGTAGAATTTATGTTGGGGATTTTACCACCATTTTATTAGGAATTAAAACGATCTTCATGGTTTCCATAGTCTTCTTATCTTCTTAGTCTATAGAAATAATTAGTAGAATTTATGTTGGGGATTTTATTACCATTTTATTAGGAATCAAAATGATCTTCATAGTCTAATAGTTTTCATATTGTTCTTATCTTCTTAGTCAATAGAAATAATTAGTAAAATTTATGTTGGGGATTTTACCACCATTTTATTAAAAATTAAAACGGTCTTCATAGTTTTCATAGTCTCCTTATCTCCATAGTCAATAGAAATAATTAGTAAAATTTGTGTTGGAGATTTTACTCTCCATTTTAAGTTAGGGGTGGATCCAGGCTAGATCCTTGTCCGAGCTAGGTCGGATCCAGAGTCCCAGCGGTTCAACACTTACAGTTTTGGGCACATAATTATTACGTAAAATGGCACCATTAAGATATTAATCAGCACGCTAATTATACGCGGGTCTCGCTTGGAGTCGCCGCTCCATTTACGCGAAACAGACGCGTCACGATAGCATAATCGTTAGAAAGCGATGACGTATCGGCCAAATTACGACCTTCTTGTCCTTTTACCGCCGCCGCCGACGTGATTTTGCAACGGTCCGTTCGGTCGTCAGTTTCTTTGCTCACCTTCACTTTCATTCTCAGCAGATCTTGTTTTTCTTCCCGCGCGCGTGTCTTGTCCTTTCCTGATCGTGCCGCGAACGTCTTTTTGCATGCCAGAAATTGCAGATGCTCGGGTCGCCTATTTAAACATCGTTCCACGTCTATCACGGCGCACGTAATACTCGCCGCGCGATTCTTAAACGCTTAATTCGACGCCGTGCAGAAATTCCTCTTCGCTTCACGGAACAGCAACTCCTTAAACAATTCCAGCAGGCTCAAACAATTTCTTTGAAAATCTAGGAATTTCTGCTGACACTCGGAATTCACCCCCGAACACGTAAATTACACCGTTATTGTTATTAACGAATCCATTTGTCCCCGATATTAATTTTTTCATCGTGCCCAGCTCGAGGCCAAGCAAGATTTCTTCGTTTCGCCAAAATCATGAATATTCAAAAATTTCTAGAAGGTCAAGCAACGTTCGTAAGAAATCTGAAAATATTTCCCACCACCAAGGATTAACCCCAGCACAGGTACATTAAATTATTATTGCCACTAAAAATTCCATTAAGCCACAATTAAATATTTCATCGAGTCATGGTAGTACGTCGCGGGAGGAAGCTAGCCATGGTGATTCGATTAGCGTCGAAAGGGCATGCGGGTGTATTGTAAAGTCACGTAAGAAGAGCACCTTTCACCTTCTTGGCGCGCACGTTACGGCGGCACGTTACACCGAATATCCGCGGTTACGTCGATAATGCACAGCCAACGTTACCGCGTGGGCGATATATCGATGCAGGAAATATCTTCGCGAACACATGGAAACACCATTATCCACGGCGGAGGAGGGCCTGCTCCGTGTAATTCCACGCGAGAAAGCACTCCGAAAAGATTCACGGCTGATGGGACACCTCTCGCGGCCGCGATCTGCCGGTCGGATCGGCCGCCGTTACTCACCGGCTACACGATTTTCGTGCGTTGAATGTCGATTATGTTCGCCGCGGCTCCTAACCTATGGCTCGACGCCCCCTTTTGTCGGAGGCATTCAGCCGAGGATCGAATCGAACACGTGTATGATTCGATTCAATAGCCACGATCGGCGGAGATACACCTTTTCATCTTTCAGACAACCTACTCAGAAGACCTGCATCAAGTCATGCCTGTAGTTCTTGTCTCTTCCACTAACTGTACTAGCATCATCTACCCCGTTATAAGCACAAGGTCACCCCCACTACCTGAAGCTGGCCACGATTGGCAGATACACCTTTTCATCTTTCAGACAACTTATTCAGAACACCTGCAACAAGAGTCATGCTTGTAGTTCTTGTCTCCTCCATTCCTTTTTTTTTGTTTAAGGGTGGTGGGGATCCTCTTATGGACACCCTCCCCTTCGATGGCGATTGGATAGGGTAGTTTTGGTTTCGGCTCCCCCTTCGGATGAAATTGGGGGGATTATCATTCGCTAGAAACATAGTCTGTCGCTATACCAACCCCCTCCCCTCAGGGTCTTTTAAAGGACTTTTTCCTCCTCCTTCTTTAGCGAGACTTCTCAACCCCCCTGGGCCACTGTTCGCATACAGGAGGGGTGCCTCTCCCTCCTGTACCATTTTTTGGTTCAGGTAAGAAACCTGCAATTTCAAAATTTAATGTTTTTAAAAGCTTCCTAGAGCAGATGCTCTCTATACTTTTAACGTTCTTAAAAAGGTTGGTTAATGTTTTGAAGGTTAATTGGATTTGACAACCTGAGGTTTTGAAGCAAAAAAATTTTTAAACTATTTGCTAAGAGATAATGTCTCATCCACTCCTGTACCAGCTTCATCTGCCCCGTTATAAGCACAAGGTCATCCCCACTACCTTTAGCAGTTCACCAGTGGGGCAGCGAGAGGCGCCGAGTGGAGAACTCCACGTGACAGCAAAGAATCGTGACCCAGGACCAGTGAACCATGGAAAAGATTGTCTCTCTCTCTCTCTCTCTTGCATTTTAATTACAAGGAAACACGACTTCTCGACGAATAATTTATGTTAATGCCCCATGCTTTATTATATTCGCTCGTAGAAAGTCCGATCGTTAACGATATTTCTGCAACGAAATCTGTTAGCGGATTATTTGATGAGCCTGCTGGGTGTGTTAGAATTCCCCGGAGACGCTTAACTTTCTCTGAGTGCGGCGATTGCACAGTGAGATGTTGGCATTGTTGCGGAGCAAGGTGACGCCCTGCAATTTACCAAACATGAACGTTTATTGTGCCGTGGCTCTGCTTACACGTTTGCCGTCTTGTTCGACATGCAGCCGTGCATTAATTGTTCGGTCAGGTTTCCTTCGGCGCAACAATTTATGACATCCTGCTCGGTAGAATCCTTCTGTTGCGACACCATCCACCGTTACTACACCCTTCTAATCGTCAGCTGGTATTGTGAAATCATTTGTCATTCCTGTCCGCGTGAATCTCGAAAAATTAATCAGACCTCGTTCGATAGAATTATTTCGAGTTGTCTTCGAGACGTTGAACGTGCTTTCGACAAATATGCTTTGTGCGATCCACGAACGGTAAACCTGTCGGAGACTGGAGAAGAGACGAGTAGAGTTATGTACAGCGAAGAGGCTTTCATAGACCCGGAAGTAATTACATCTGAAAATCAGTGCGGAGGCGTCCTAGACAGCTGCAATTACCTAATTAGAATGATGATAAGGACGCCAGGAATTCTGAGTCCGCGCAATAACGCCAGACGCTCGTGGTAAAACGCGACACGCAAATATTAACGTGTCAAACTATAACATTTCGTTAAATGTTGAATCCTTTTCAAGATGTATTTGCATTGCGTCTGTAAAAATATACATATATGTGTTGTACAATTTTCAAAAAATATTATTAAAATGCTCAAGTGTAATAACAAAAATTGTTTGTAAATATTGTTCATAAAAACAACTTACTTGTTTTTCATGTGATTTATACTTTAATATGGTCATCGTGATATACGTGATAGTCGATAGATTATCAAATAATTTTTAAGATGTATTTGCATTGTGTCTGTAAAAATATATGTGTTGTACAATTTTCAAAAACTACTATTAAAATGATCAAGTGTAATTGTTTGTAAATATTGTTCATAAAACCAACTTACTTGTTTTTGATGTGATTTAATACTTTAATGTGGACATTATGATACACGTGTATATAATATATAACATATATAACATTTCGTGTTCGTTAAACAGGGCTGGACAAATAGTGTACATCTAGTTGGGCAGTCTTTTGCATTCGCGTAGAGAAGCGAGTCTATCGAATAATTTGCAAGGTACCGATTTGTTAGGGGAGGGGAATCTCGCAAATGGCAATAGTCATTCCCATTTCAGTCGTGAGAGGTACGAGCTCGGACGTGCGCAGGTAATTTATTTATGCCCGTGATCGTCGGATAATATCAAAAAGATTCGGTGACCCCCGGGCAACAATCGGACTTCCCACGTTGCAAATTATCAAACGAACAGAACAATTAGCAGCGGCAGCACACCTCGCGGATCTTAACCGGGATCAACAATGGGACAATTAAATCTTGAGAAACTGTGCCGTAAACTATAGGGGCCAACGTAAAACCGGCCAGACAAAGGTCTACCGCAATCAGAATCAATAATTAGTGATTTCTGCTTGGAATTCGCTAGAAAAACACACAGAAAAAATTCCAAAGAATCGCCGAATTCAACAACGAAACGTTGCGCATAAATTATATATTAATTAATGGCCGCGAGGATCGTGCATTAAAAAAAAATGAGCGGTGTGAAAAATTGTACAATCACACAATACTGATTGAATGGATGTGAAGCAACGTATTTTGTCCTTGGTCGAAGAACGAACTGTGAGAAGATAATAGCGCGATGCACTTGCCGTCTCGTGTTTCCCGTCGATTGATTTTGACACTAGCAATTAGATAGCGCAAACACCGGCCACTAAGGAAATATTTGAAGAGGACCGGAGGAGAAACGAGAAGAAATCCCGTGGCTCGATTATCGCAACAGTTACGACCATTACCGCGATATTATCGTTACGGTAGCGTCGCCGAGACGTTGCTACATCCCGGTTGCACAATCCTGGCTCATCTCGGAGGCCAGATGAGGCCCAGATGCGGCCATCGAAGCTGCAGTTTTTCCCTCCTTAGTTCCAGTGTAATTATTCCCGGACGAAAACCAGAAACGCTTCTCCCGTCCTCTAATTGATATCGGACATTATTTATCGTCGTAATTATTTGCGGAATTACGATCCCTGCAATTGGGTTAATTATACTCCACTCTGATCCAATTATCGAGTCTGGAAACCCACTTTGTTTTTACCTCTCGACCATGTTCTAAACGAGCGCTGAAACTCCCGAGAGAAAACTGCTCGCGAAAATGTCCAGCTAATCTTTTACACCGCTGACAAAATCTTGTTGAAACGTCTGTTGACTGTGGAAAAATGCGTGGACGTGTACGGTGAGAAACGAGATAAAGAAAAATGAATATGCATGATGTTTAATTAAATGCACTGCTTAAGTACACTGTTCGAAGAAAAAATTTGCCAGAAGAAATTTTTCCAACACCTCGGACAGCAAATGTAAATAATCTTCCAGTAATGACACTTGAATTTGCAATACATATATCCGGATGGCATTTGAGCTCTCCATAAAGCCGTGCTCGTTAAACGATCCGGATTTTATGCAGCCATTCGATGCACCGGTTTTATGCACCGTCGTTAGACATTTTTATTTGCCATACATTTAGGTAGGCTGCGCGATCTAGGATCTCGCTACGGCCTTAATTCAGGATTATGGCTTTTTAACGATCTCCGCTCGAGGGCGCCGTGTACCAGGGGGGATCCATAGCTCCATCATCGATCGAACGGATTCGTATCGGTGTGAATCAGTTCCGCGACGTCCATTTACATGATCGCGGATGATAGATTTATCGGGGACTGTCAGGACTTGTCTTCTCGCGAAGACGAGCACCGGGTCGGCGGATCGTTTCGCAGACCTAAATGTCACGGGATTCACACAGGTATTACGCGCTGTAGGGATTATATCACTGCCGGTACGGCGCCACTGCGTGAGGATGCGCGGAAAAATGGGAATGGGAAACGCGCACTGCTATGGTTGCAGCATGCAGGCGCTCGGGGACGCATTGCTCTGATGGCGCTGCACCTAACTGCGTGCCCCTAATTGCCCTCCCTTGCGTCAGAATTCTGGCAGAATTTTGTGGGAATGGAGATACTCGTTTTTGTGAGCCACAGAATATTTTTTCCGATTTTTATGACGTTCTTAGGGGTCTGAACATTTTATTGAAAGGTTTGCAAGATTCATTTTGGAGTTAAATAATACGTTATTATAATTAAATAATATAGTTATTATTATTATAAATAGTTAAATAATATAAAAATACTTATACAGGGTGAACCACGAATCGTGATTTTTGTTTTTCGACTGGAGGAATCGTTGCATAATTTTTCGCAACACCGAGGTTTAGTGTAAATTGAGGCAGTGGCACACTTTGACAGCGAACGACGAACAGTTAAAAAATGGTGTCAAAAGTGGGTGTCGATAATAGCGTGGAGGTGGCTAGGAAGGGAAAGGAGAGAGAGAGAGAAATGGAAAGCGTGGATCCCAGGTGTCGGGATTCCACCGTAGAAATCGAAATTTTATTCATCATTCTTTCGGTATAGTGAGCTTAATCGTCCACGACCAGGATCCTAGAAACTCCGTGAGCCTTTTTCTTCTTTTAAAAATCTGCCAGCCTGTTGACCGTGAATTTTTATCGATCGTTAAAAGCTGTATATCTTTAAAATACAATTTTTATCTAGAAAATATTTTGAAATCTTTTTAATCCAGTGATAGAAAAATGCTTGACCGTTCTACGGGACGTAGCAAAAATTATGGGGTTCAGATTGAATGATGTTGATTCCGGGATCGAAGCCTCGAACGGTCGATAGACTGGTAATTATGGAAATCGAAGCGAGAGACCTCGATCGCAAATATTAGATTCGCGAGATCGACAGGATCCGGCAATGAATCTGATTGGACAGCTCGTATTCACACCTGATGGCCTCGGTCCACAACTGGCCACTCGATCGCCAATCGTTTCTGTACCGTGTGACATTCTATTTGATTAATAATCATTTCAAAGAACGTTAACTGAAATGAACGCGACGTTTAAAACTGCAACATTTAAAAAGCTTGCTAGACAAATCTAACAATAAAATATGATAATTATAATGGAGCGTTTAAATGATTATATAATTATTAAAGAGTACAGCAAAGTACGGTAATTAGTTGGCAATTCATGAACTTTCAAACGAGATAAGACTGGCAGGAATTTTTCGTTTAGGTGTTTTCTGGTAGAGTAGCTCGGTGCGTGTCGATAGTTGCCAGTAATTATAACAGTAACTGGTGTAACAGGGTTCCCTGGGTGCAAACGTTGCGCAAACGCATAAATTAGACAAGCAAATTATCCTCGTAGTGGCGAACACGCAGCCTTTTCTTACGGTTTCCCCCATGACGTGAAAATCATTTTCTCCTCCATGACGCTTTCACTGTCCGGAGAGTGTTTCATGATTGTGACAATGATTGTCTTCTGTTGCAGTTTTCTTGTCCATCCTCAACCTCCAGCATGGCTCCGTGTTATGCAGCGCGGGGGAACCTGGCGTGAGTACTATAAAATATCCTATTGCGATTACTATCATCTATTAAATCTTTAATTTTTAATATTATTCACATTACCGCGACCGTATGTTTGATGTGGCATTGTTTATTGTCTGACAAGTATTTGGACTTCGACAACCTGCCGGAGACGAACTTCTCCTGTCAGGGGAAGGTGATTGGTGGATACTACGCTGACGTTGAGGCTGGATGTCAGATGTTTCACGTTTGCACCATTGGTCAGAAAGGTAATTCAGTGCTCATTACTAATCAGTCGCTTCAACTAATCAGAAAACTTCTCGTGCTGGATCAATCACCAACTACCAGAATTTTAATATCTATAAAAATTATATTGAACTACTAGACACTCTCTCAAAAAAATATGGACGACCTTGAAGGCCTAATAAATGACCTTGAGAGAGAAAAAAAATCAACAGTGATGTCGGAACATCGTCTAGAATCAAATAATATCGTTCTTGGTAAACTATTTGGTAATTATTTACTTTAGGGACTTCCTCACCGATTTTGATGACCTTGAAATATGTTGTCAAGCCCATCATTCTGAACAACTTTTTCGAGATATTTGTAAAAAACTATTGCTCATACTGTATTGAATTTTCACTCTTGAATTTTCGTATATCAGCACAGGAATACGAAAAATTCAATACAGTATTAGCAATAGTTATTTGCAAATATCTCGAAAACTAAAACCTAACGGTGGTAACATGTATAGGGAAAAGTTGTTAAGAATGATGACCTTGACAACATATTCCAAGGTCATCAAAATCGGTGAGGAAGCCCCTAAAGTAATTAATTACCAATTACTACTTAGAGAAATGAAAATATTGGAACCTTCAAATGCGGTTGTTGAAGCCACCGGTGGCACAGGTGTATTCAGCAAGAGAACACAGTGTTGAAACAAGCAAAAAGAAATTGTTGTCCGATTGGCCAAGCTGGCAGAATCATAAATTGACGTCAGGTTCGACTGAAAAGTCACCAAAGTCAGGATCGGTTTCTCGTGACGGGCCTCAGCCAGAGAGTCTCGGCTTAGGTCAGTAAACGTTCCTCGACGACCGTGACATTCTCGGAGCGGAGTGATCTCTCGATCGATTACAAAACTTGGATCGGCGCTCGCCAGGCCCCCGGGCGGACCTCTCGATCATTCGATCGGGTCGATCTACCGATTTGTCGAGACGCGACGCCCGGCGCGCGCTTAATTATCGATTCTAATTGTCACGACACCGACGAGATCCGATCGATAGATCACCGCCGGGTGCCTGGTCTGTCCGGATCTTTTATCGAGCACAATCGAACGTTTCGCGCTCGTTGACGTTTTCGCAAAAAAATCTTTTCAATGGACCGCGGGATCATTAATTTAAATCGGAGTCACTAAGTGACTGAGACATTTCAATTTTTTATTACGAGCGAAGGTTGTTTATTTTTATGCAGAACGAGTCGGACGTATGAACTTATAGTAGTGTGTTAAACGGCATTTTTTAATTTTAGAATGGAATGGAATTGATTGATTAGTGGCGCTAATGAGTAGGCCAACTTAACGTTTCGATAATTAAAGTGTTCGTTGTGGTATGATTTGAAGTGCTATGCATAAATGCAGGTCATTAACATCGATTGCCCATGATTTCCTTAAGGATGTTCTGGAGGTAATTATAAACGCAAGAAAATTTTTGAAACTTTCTTAAAGACAATTAAAAAAATAATTAATTGAAGACAATTTGATTAAGAAATAAATATAACATGAAATTCACTAATTAAACGAAAGTTTCTTAAATTAATCTATTTTTTCTACTATTTGATTTCGAATATCTTGTACTTTTGTCTCCCATTGTACCTCCGGAACATCCTTAAATGAAGAAGTGTTGCAAAGAAATTACAAAAATGTCCAATACATATTTTGCCTTCGTTTATGCTAGCAGAGATGGTTGGATCGTCACGTGGGAGATTTTTAATTAACAAATGTAGTAGCGAAGTGTAATAGACGTTTCGTGAACGATGACCCTGAAGAGCATCCCCGAATAATGAGCCCGTCCTTCACCACGAGACTTGGTTTCAGACGAGATTATGGACATAAAGTTCCTCTGTCTGAACGGGACCGTCTTCGATCAGGAAACCCGGGTCTGCGAAAGAGTCGACGAGGTCGATTGCAGCAAGAGCGAGCGATTCTACAACTTGAACTTGGAGCTTTACGGAAACAACGCTGTCACACTGAGGTAGGCCAGTTTCCTCTAAAAATATGTCGAATTAAATGAATTTCCGTTGGTTTCTTGAAATATTCTCTATGGTGTCGACACCCACCCTTCGCCAGGCTAATCTATCGATCGATAGGAAAACGGGTTCACACTCGGCCAGGTTGACGTTTCCCGGCGTCAGTCCCCGGTCCACGTAACTCTAGTTACCAGGCGACCAGGAATTTATGTATATGTATACAAGTGAAATGATCATTACGACCTGTAGATTGGCTACTCCACCTGTCGCGCGGACTGTTTATCTGCGACCGTCTGGACGTTCACCCCAGGGGTTTCGTAAGGACCAGAGCACCGATCCACATACCAGCGCCACTTTCGTGTCAGCTCGCGTGATACGGGATCGAGAGAGGCGTGGACGGCTCGCGATTGCGTGCCACCGCCGATTTTTTGATCGATCTCTTATAGCAGTTTTCACTTGTTAGCGTCACGCCTGTCGACTGAATTACATGGCTCACCGGTCTTACTTTGTTGCCAATATGTTGGCTAAATGTTGCCTGGTCATGGCACAAGCCAGCCTCGCCAGCCTTCTTTAATCCCACAAGAAATTAATTACAAAAACACACTGGCAGTCTCTTATGATTTCTTGGTAGCCACCTTTGAAATTGCCATGTCCAATAAGTTGTAGATACCCTAACTCTAGGGTAGTTAACATTTTACATAGCATCTGTCAATTTTTTTCTAACACCTGTTCTACCTTTCCCATGCATGATATATTTAATAATGTAAACAATATTTTTAATAATGGCACAGCAATTTTTAGGGGAGGCTGTCTAACCTTAACCCTCTAATACCTGACACAATACCTACATGTTTAGCAATTGGTTAGGTACCGATATATTTAATAATGTAAACAATATTTTTAATAATGGCACAGCAATTTTTAAGGGAGGCTCTCAGAGGGTTAAGGGTTAATTACTTTGAGCACGTTCAAAGGACTCACGTTTAATGGAGTACCGATCTACAGTAGTGATAAATGATCTCTAAGTAGCAGACATTTTTCCAAGATTCATGACGATAATGCTCCTGTTTGCAGCCTCCACGAGAACAGCGAGGACGACATCGACCCCTTGGACTCCATAGACGACCACCTCCAGCGCACCACGTCAGCCAGACCCTCGACCACAACATCGACGACCACCACTACCTCCAAGCCCAACAAGCCATCAACAACGCCAGCCTCCAACACCTTCTCGCACCCTACAGGCTACCCTCAGCCCTTCCAGCCCCAGCCACCCTTCCCCCAAGTGCACACCAGTCAGTCCAAGGCCCTGTACGACGATAAGAATGGTGGTTACCATCATCAGTACATCTTCCATAACGGGGAGAGAAGCAACAATCAGCAGGCTACTTCCTATCAGCTCTTCAACAACCAGGGTGTCGGTTCTACGACAGTTCAGCCTCCCCAGGTGCACCAGATCAGATATAACCCCACTCCCAGTCCCCAGATCATCCACAATGAACCTTCGACGGTGGCACCCTTGTACCATGCACCCTCCTCTACAATCCAAACGCTCCTGAGCAACAATGGGAACGGTCCTGCGTTGATCAACCCCATATTCCATAACCATGGGATAGCCAGCACCACGGAGCAGTTCACCCTGCACAATAACAACCCCAGAGAAACTTCGGAGTACCGTGAGAGTGGGGAGCACAACATCAGACCTCTAGAAGCTGTCCACCCGATCAGCAAAGGAAAGGTAGCTATCGAAACTATTAGCTAGATAGTAGCTATTCTCTGATTTTAATTTATCTTCGATCTAGGTATCAAAGCTGACGATCTCCCCAGTGCCAACGCCATCAGAACCTCAACGATCTGTGCAGACCAAGACCAGCCAGACTTCTCATCAGCAAAGAATCTCTGGGAACTTCTTGCCCACGCCAGCAACCGATGAAACTACTGTTAGATCATTTTATCCTACCCTGAGGAGCGTTTCGAAGCCCACGCAGTCCTCCCAGTCTACCAGCGAACAGGTCACCCAGCACATACACGTGCTGCCACCTGTGCCCATACCCCAACTGAAACCCCATCAGATCACCATCAATCTGCCACCACCAGACATCCAGAGAATCGTGCAGAACCCCTCACCGTTGCTACCTTCCCAGTCTAGGGTGATAGTCACTGCTAAAGCCAGCGTCAGCGATGAGTCTGGTAGACCCCTGAACACCACCCAGTTGGTAACCTTGCCACTACCAACCATACCAGCTAGTTATGATGACTATAAGGAAGGGGACGAGTCTTTTGACCCCTTCTACAGAGATGTCCCTAAGATTCGCAACGCTAGACGAGTAGCAGTCAGCAAGACATCGTTGAGAGTGAAAAGATCAGTTGGCAATACCAAGAACTCTATGGTATCCTTCGTCTACGGGGGTGATAGACCCAAAAGACAAGAAGTCCAGGTGGTAGACATCAATGATAAGGGTAGACATAAGAAGAAGACTGAGGACGAGCCTTCGGACTTCCAGGCTATCAAGGAGAGCCTGATGAAGTTCAGGGATATCCTCTTTGGTGGAGAGTTCAGCGAGGATAGTATCCGCGATATTTTTGAGACAAGCGGTTTTCCGGCTGCTGAGCCTGGAAAGGTGGGAGGCAAAGCGTCTTTGGAGGATCTAGAGACCAAGGCCTCGAAGAATTTCAAGGCTACGGAGTATGAAGATAGTGAGTATGATGCTGATAGTAAGGATAGCAAGGGTGATGATGCTGAGTACTCTGAGAGTCCGTTGAAAGTGGACACGAAGGAGTCTGATGCTGAAGAGTACGTTGATGTTAAGGGTAACAAGGAGGAGGCAGAGGTTACGGATTATAAGGAAGAGGACTTGAAAGAAGAGGATTCGAAAGAAAAGCATTCGAAAGAAGAGGATTTGAAAGAAGAGGATTCCAAAGAACAGGATTCGAAAGAAGATGCTAAGGACGAAGAAAAGAAGGAAGTTGATGCTGATGGTGTGAAGCACGTGGAAGGCAAAAGGGTCATTGACATTGTCATCCTGGATCCAAACGAGTACATGAAGATGAAATCCTCGACACAAGGGAGCCTCGTCAACTCCACTGAAGAGGATCCTATTACAACCGATGCCTCAATCCTTTCTACAACAGAGCAGACCAGTCAATCCATGCCACCAGATATTGAATTGACCAAGAAGAAGAATTCGAAAGACTCGGAGGAACCTGGTGACGAAGTTACAAGTACTAAGCACTCTTCAAAATACTCCAACGAAGGAGCCAACTCAAGCAAACCGTCCAAGAAGGTTGAGGATAAGAAAAAAGAAGGGTCGAACGAGGAAAGCAAGACTCACAAATCCATAGAACGAGCTGAGACCAAGTCTAATGGTAAGAGGAAAAGTTCTAGGATAAGATCCTTCTCAGGAAAGGTAGCTTCGATGAAAGATCCGAAGAGTGACGAAGTTGAAGCACAAACTGAGATGTCCACTGAGCCAACTGATGAGGAGAAGATCGTGACTACGACTCCAGTTGTGGAGTTTGAGATTGAACAAATTGATAAGCATATCTTCGATGAACCAGAGTCTCAGACTTCGAAGGAAGTAGACACCAGGGCTGTGGGACATCAGGGCTATGAAAAGAGTCTTCAGGGTGGGAAGGATCAGGTTCTGGACAAAGATAGTAAAAAGGGAGATGCTAATGAATATGGTACTTTGAACAAGCAGGTGGAGAGCTTGGTGAAAGATGAAGAGGAGCATGAAAAGAAAGATGAAGAGAAGTCTACAGTTTCTAGCTTGAACGATGATGTCGAGAAAGAAGGTGAGAAGGAGTCTGTCAAGGTAAAGGAGAAGCTGTCGAAGAAGGAGAAGCACGATCACAAAGAGGAGTCTTCAAACGAAAGCATAGAGGATGAGTCTATTACCGATGCTAGCGATGAAGTGACGAAGGACTCTGAAGAGACCAAAGACTCTGAAGAGTACAAGGATTCCGAAGAGGCTCCTGTAGTGAAAACAGGATCCAGAAGAGGTAAGAGTATGAAGTTCGAGACATCTAAGGAAGTCGTCACGCATAGACAGGACAAGAGCAGGAAGTTCTCTGGCGACGATGAAGAGAAGGAATACCAGGAGTATTCAACGATAAAGGGCGAGGAGGTCACCTCTCAGGAGGTGTCTTCAGAGTACCACGACTCTACAGAATCCTTCTACGACAGCAGTCACGAGATCGGCACAGAGCGCGACTACAATGATTCAACCACTGAGTCTGAAGAATATTCTACCTCCAGCGAAGACACTGTTGAAGATAACGACGAAGAAAAATCGGAAGAGGATCACGAGGATAGTACAGAGGGCGTGTTGAAGTATACCGATGAGCTGCCTAAGGAGAAGAAGGAGGAGTTGTCGGACAGCAAGAAGTCTTCCGAGTCTGTGGAGAACAGTGCTCACGACTACGTAGATGACAATTACGAGCCTGATAATTACAAGGAGATTGAGGCTGCTAAGGAAGAGAAGAGGAAGAAGATTGAGAACGACGGTGGGAAGATTGAAGAGACTTCTGAAGACCAAGTTGAAGTCACTACTAAGTCTTTGGACACTAAATCAGAAAAAGAGGCTGACCAGAAGTCTAAAGATTCAAATGGGGAGCACGTGCAGCAGACATCATCTACAACGACAACAACAACGACAACAACCACAACTACAACTACGACCACAGTGAAGCCGACGCCTCCGAAGTTGTTCAAGCCCATCTCACTCAGGAAGAGCTACACCTACACTCCTCCCACAACGACTCCCAACCCTGTCATCATCAAGCCGAGGATCAGTTTGCTGAATCCAAAGCCAGCAAAGCCTCCTAGGTCTTACAACGAGCTAGCCCCTAAGCCTGTAATCAGGAAGTTTCCCTTATTGACAAGGAAGACGACCACGTCGCTGCCAACGAGTACTGTCACTGATGAGGATTCGACAGATACGACAGAAATCCCATTAATGATGACAGAGATCCCAGTGGCGCTGACAGAGGCTCCCGTGACCACAACAGAGGGTAGAAGCGAGGAGAACATTCTGGAGGTGAAGCTGGAGCAGAGTCCAGCAAAGGATCTGATACAGAAGGACCAGCCTCCGGTAAAGAACGAAGGGGACCAGGACTCGAGTCCTTCAGAGCAGAAGTCTCCAGCGAATGTTCAAAAGGAGGAGAGTCCCAGCAGCACTGAGAGTTTCACACCCTACCCTATGACCAGACTCTCGAAGCTAGCTTCTACCATCCGAGAAACATTGAAGGAGATTGAGTCCACCACTGAGCAGACAACGACGACCAAGAATTATACGTTGATCGAGCTGGAGATCATCAGCACAACGGTTCCTCCACTTGCTACCATTTCCAGTGAACCTGACAAAGAAGAGGCGACTACTTTGGTGGCGATGCAGCAGGAAGTGTCCACTGAAACGACCACACAGGCTCACCAGGTCTCCACAGAGACATCCTTGGCTCCTGAGCCTTCTCCCGAGACTTCTACTCAGATCACCACCACTGAGACTGTCCTGAGCTCGTCTAAAGAACCCGAAGAGGCAGTCACGACGACCTCGAGATACGCGTATCGTAGACCAGCGACCCAGAAGAGGCCAGACAGCTTCAATTGTCTGGAGAAAGAGATGTACCGTTTCTATGGCGACACCAGGGACTGCAGACTATTCCACTATTGCTCCCCCGGGTTCACTTCGAGGCAGGTCCTTGATTTCCGGTTCGTCTGCGAAGAGGGTACAACCTTTGACGAGCAGAGTCAAAGCTGCAAACACGACGTCCGCAAAGGATTGTGCCCCCACAGGAAGTGGTAATGGCGAGACGCTCGGCTGGCTCTTCGTGGCGACGTTGATTTTGGTAACTGGTGAATCCGCGGACTCCCTAGTGTATATTTATATGTAGGCTGGGCCCGCAGGCCCCCCTCCTTTCCTGAGTATTGCCATAACCTTGTACATGATCATGGATTCACACTTATTAAAATTAATGACCGGGCTGATTGATCACGGACCACGAAGAGCTGGCGTGAGAAATATTCGATGTCTCGGGGGCCTAACCTGGCTATATATAGTAGATAGATTAAGCAGACAATGATTCTAATTGATAAAAGGAATAGGAAGTGAGTAATATAATTTTTTGTCTGACTCTGGCTGACTGTATCTACTTAAATTTCTACAAAATCTTTCAGTTGCCTACATTTGACAGTCTGTTTTTGATTGTTTGTTTTTGGAAAAACAAGATGGCCGAATAGCTCCCGAGACTCGCAGCGAATTTTAGGATAAAGAGTGAACCACGTCGATTCCTCCTGGCGTGGACGATCGACGTTCGAATCTCGTATTTATGCGTTACTAATTAGCAACAGTCGTCGAACAAGGATATTGTTCGGGCCGGATCGGTAGATCGCATAGATCCCGCATTGCTCAACGTGTGCGTTCCGATACGGGGCTTGATGCAACTTGCACAAATGTACATTTAGGTTTACGTCGGTTTTGTTGAGTCGCGAGAGTGTACAGTGATGAGTGAACAGATAATATGAAGAGAGAGCGAGAGAGAGAGAGAGAGTTATTAATTAGCAGGATTATGAGATTACGAAACGGACTCACTAAATACTCAATCGTTGTTGCCCGTAGCAACGAGCGTCGTTTTAGCTGTCGATCGATCTTCACGATTCCCTGGCGGCCGCTCTAAATCATTCCTACCTTCTAGATGATAGATCCCTAATCGTTCGGCGGAGAAATATGTGTGTCTTTGAACGTCGAATACCTTCTTCGCGGTCCTGCCCGTGTCCGGCTGCAAACTGACCCATGCTACTCAATTTTTGGTTCGGGTCAGGGTGGACCTGGCCACCGCCAGCAGAGGGTGGGACTTGGCCACGTGATCTTTGTGTGACGTCGCAGCAGCGGTTCTCAACTCGTGTACCATAATAAAATGAACCTATAAGAGATTATTTTCGTTGTGTAATTTGGAGTTTAGTTTACAATTAATAAATATCTTGTACACGTAGAAAGTTATTAAAAATAATTTGAGAACCGCCGCAGCTTCGTGTGATAAATTTTATTTAATTCTAGCGTGTGCTAGCGTTGCGGGAAGTGTTCGAAAATTGTTGTACCCCCCGAAGAAGCTTCGCGTGTCTTCTTTTCTCGATGTTGTTCAGGGTGATAGACGACAACGATGAGCCGTTATTGTTGTCACGGGCTCTGTTTCCCAGGCGGAGGATAAACGTATTGACACTCTTGGATATATTTTTACATGTGAACTTATTCCGCTGCATTTAGTGATTCTTACGTAGATAATGTGATAAGTGATTAGATATTATTGATCGCTTGCGTGTACCTCGGTCGTCCCTGTAAATATCTATATACATCCCGACGTTCGCACGCATGTTCACGTCTCGACAGAGTTCGTGTATTGTAAGGGTCTGTACTGTGTTAAATAATAATTGTATACCACGTGCAAGTTTCCTCGAATTTTCTCCATATTCAACCCCCTACCCGGCACGCTCGATTCATACGAAATAAAAACCTTTCTCGATTAGAATTATAAATTGAATACTGATTAATACACCTTAACAGATAATTAATTACAGGAGAAAATGCAGCAACACATTCTGAACAACTTTTTCCTTTTCCAATATAGGGGGTCGCTTTTAATTTTTGAGATATTTGCAAAAAACTATCGCGAATACTGTAGTGAATTTTTCGTATGTCTGCATGCTCCGAGGCAACGTTTTTTGCAAATATCTCGAAAACTAAAAGCGACCCCCCTATATTGGAAAAGGAAAAAGTTGTTCAAAATGTCGAAATCTATAACATATTAAAATTTCATCAAAATCGGAGTACGCAGACCTTTTATAAATAATTACCGAAAATGTGAAGGGTGGTGACATCTAGCAGCGACTATTCCAAAAGTTGTAGAGTTCGGATAAGAAAAATGTTGTCCATATCAGTGACTATTAGGCTTTATTATGAAACAGTTGTTAAATACACACGTATACTGGCATCGTTGGAAGTGTTAACATTAAAGGAACAGTGAATAATCGCTTTCGTACATAAACTAAAATTTCGTTTCTCGACCCTGTCAATATATTTTCAATTAATTTTTAGTTAATCTCTTGTTCAAACGATCAGACTTTCCCAACATCTTTATTAGCCAGTGCATGCGCTGCGAAATGCGCAGCCTTCGCTTCCTCCACTTCCGGGGTGTCAACCACTCTGCCATCAGGACCGAGAGGGGCACCATAACCATATCTATAAGCGTATGGTATACCAGAATATGCTAAGGCACCATATGGATACATTCCTAGCTTCTTGGCAGCCTCCTATAATTAAGAAAAAAAAGAATTAATTCAACTCAGAATAAAAACTTATAACCTCAGTCGACCCAAATTTTTAACAAGCCAAATTAATTTTCCTGACCCAAAAAATCTTATTCCTGAAAAAAATGAAATCCTATTGCCTAATCTTCAGTATTGGTACAGGAGAATTGTTTCTCATTTGACAAAGATATTTCTGCCTACATTATTAGCTAAGTATGCGAACATAAGTCGCCTAGTCTGAATGCTTAGCCAGTCTGCAGCCACACAACTGTAGACAACGGTTCATTAGTCAAAGTTCCAATGGTTTCGCATTTTTCCCCGAGCTATTACCAGTGCGTGAGCTGCAAGATGAGCAGCCTTCGCTTCCGCGACCTCAGGTGTATCGACGACCCGGCCATCGACGCCGATGGGCGCGCCGTAGGTAATTGCAGGTGTGAAAACACGGGTCAAGACAGGCACGTGTGCATAACCCAACGTGTTCCTGGCAGCCTCGTACGCCTGTGTGGCTAGGTGGGCTGCTTTCGCTTGCGCCACCTCTGGAGAGTCCAAAACTCTGCCATCGTAAGCCAAGGGGATACCAAGGTAGCCATAGGCCACCAATGGAGACGGATATGCCCGTTGAGCTGCTGCCAAACTGCAGAGTATGGAGAACACGATCTGTAAACGAACAAATGTTCTATATAAATTCGATAATATAACATTTTTAATATGAATTTAACACTACCTTCAATAATATTAAATTTTCTATATAAATTCGGTAATATACAATTTTTAATATGAATTAAACACTACCCTCAATAATACTACATTTTTTATATAAATTCAATAATATACAATTTCAATATGAATTTAATATAAATGTTAACTCATCAATTTCACGAAAAAAACATCGAAATTTTTTTAATTTTGTATGACATAACATTTAATTTTGTGAAACTATTAGATGACGTTATCGAGGGTGACTTGTTAGTTCACAATGAAAATTCCTGTTGCTATTGAAGATTCTACTAAAAAGTGTTTAGCCATGCAGAATTTTTTAAAATTCTGCAATAGTTATCGATCGGTAATATGTTAAGCTGTACTACTATTATAATAATTAATATTTAAGAAATATATAATAATAATTAATACATAAGAAAATATTATAATAATATGCTAGGGTTAGGATATTAGGGTAATTTTTTAAAATTCTGCAATATTTAAGGAATATATAATAATAATTATTAATTAAGAAAATATTATAACTATATACTAGGGTTAGGGTATTATGAAGGGCAAGGGTTTAGACGTGGAATACTCACAATCGCTTTCATGGTTTGTGATGCTGTCAGAGCGCTGCTGGGTGGTGAACCAGGACTCGCCCTAAGGGGTACCAAGTGTTATATGCTGTACCCTTACCAAGCACGCATCTCCTTTTATATATGTGAAACTGGTAGGGAGTCGTCGACCCGTAGGAGGGGACCACACCCTGAAGCCGCTGCACCTGAGGTGCTGACATTGACATTATGTTCGCGGGGCCCTGACGCTTCTCCTCGCGGGACCCTGTCACTCATAGGGCCCCACACTCCGAGGTCAGGTGCATGGCCGTCGATCCTCTCACAAACCGAACGAAAAACTTGACGACGGAATGATTGCACGATGAGAGAAAAACCATTGTCCATCTCCTTGAGACACGGTGTAGTCGCTCTAATTTGAGGAAGGTCGCTGGCTTGGCCAGTGAACCTCACTGTTAAGCGTGGGCTATCCTATTTATACTTCTATGTTTAAAATATATTATAAAATAATCTCTTTCGAATAATACAGGTTAGAATATATTTTTTGTTTAATTTGTTAGTTAGTTATTTTTATAAATTTTTATGGAGTTGTTGAATCAGTTGCTTTCCTTATTAAAACCATTGTTTAATAATATTGTATGATAATAATCCAGGAGGGTATATGAAATCTCCTTCTAACCACTCTTTATTACGATGAAGAAATTTTTATTCAATGTAATGTGATTGGATCCATTTTGTTTTTAATTTAGAATATAGTTTGTTTAAACTGCCCTTCTGACGGGTAGAAGCCCGTTTCACGTAAGTATTTACAAAGAAAATAAAAATGAGAAAGATACAAGACTACTTATCTAATAAGAAAGAAAGGACATGTGCACAAAGACAAAAAAAAATAATATTGGTACAATCGATAAGTATTATCATATAATCCTGCGTAGTTGCATTTTAAAATTTCGCAAAGATTCAATGAAAAAATCAATACTCTTATAAATAGTGCATGATTTTGCAAAAGCATCGCAACAAAATCTCCAGAAAGAATTCTCCGTCGCAATGGAAAAGACTGCTATGCATCAGCATACTGAATCATTCATGCTGCATTGTTTATGACATTTTTCAATAAATCAACGCCTCCGGCTAATGGAATTAAAACCTCGACAACCGTTAATCAGCTCGCTTAGCGACTCGCGTATTCATACTATGTAACGAAAAGAGAACGGTCTGATAAAACACGTGTTAAACGCTATCATAATTTTATCGGGCAATAATTTCTTAATTATTCGGCGAGTTAAAACGGCCTCGACAAGTTTCCGCGAAGAAAGGGACGCGCGACCAAACGAATTGCAATTAAAGTGAATGAGTTACGCCGGGGAAAAAGTGCCCGAGCGAAGGTTGTCGCGTCTCCTTGGAATGATCAATCTTCGGCGATTGACTGTGGCGAATCGTTTGTCCCGCAGTTAACCGCGGATGCCACTAAAAGCAGTCTCGCACGAAGACAAAACCTGCTGAACTGGACCTGGCAACGTGAAACCGATGCTTTCCTGTAAATCTCTGGAATACGTTCCTCGCAAAGGTTTCACATTTGCATTATAACACGTCGAATGTCTTTTACAATTTCTCCAACAAGTTCTCCTACAATTTACGTATTTATTTCATTTTATAGGGGTGTATTCATTAAAAAAGAAGAAGGGGATGATGTAGAGTAAGAAATAAATAAAAATAAAAAAATACCTCTTTAATGTTGAATTATTATGAAAAAGTTTTTATATTATTTTTTTTTTGTTTATTACTTTTTAAATTTTATTACTTTTTATTTTTTTTGTTTGTAATGTTTATATGTAAAGTAATGTTTATTACTTTTAAAAATTAAAATTTATATACATAGAAAATCTCATTGAAGACGAGTCGCGCGCGTCAGCTGGTGTCTGATCATGGCTGGCCGTTTCTACTTACCTTATACGCTCACCCGCTCGGACTTGATTTTCGAAGACAACATTATCTGTTAAACAAAAGCTCCTATGGGAAATTGTTGCTGCACATTTTCAATGTATTCATTCATGTAGAACGACTCTACGATCTCAGATTTTTATTTAAAATATCGCAGTGCAAGTTATAACACAAAATCCGAAGCGTCCAGTACTCTTCCATCGAAACGTACAAGAAACTATTTCCTCTAGAAAAAATTGTTTGTCCATCGAGGCAATAAAAAAGGGTCACATAAGCTGTTCGAAAGCAACGAAAGTACGCAGCCAACGAATTCCTCAGAGGAAAAAAGTATGATTGCGTTGATGCCGTGAAATTCATTCGCAAATAATCTCTCAGGATTTAGCAAAACCCCAGCGTAAGAATAGGCGTCACGCATGTATGCCTCTGACCACACATGCACGCTATTTCTTGCTGTCAGAATTTGCCAAACCTAGTTGTCAGTTATGCAGTTCTGTGATTGAGTCATTCCGGATGATTGTCAGATAGATTTTTTAAAACGAAACTAATAAACATGTCAATTTCGAACTTTGCGAATATATCTATGTAAATAATATATATAAATAAATATATATGTTCGTAAATAACATTGTCCAACAACAAAAATGTTTTTATACAACTGTTTTTGAGATTCCTAATCTGGTCTTAATTTTTCTCCTGCACTCACAATTTTTGAGAAATTTGAATAAAATCGGAGAAAATTTTGGTATGTACATATTGGTAGCGGTAATGTTTCAGAATTTTTACAAATTTACAAATTAATATTTTGGTAGCATTCTTTCCCAGAGATGGACGCTTTCACTAGGCAATCCGAACAGCTGGAAAAGGAGCGTTGAAAAATCGTTCTAACGACCTTTCATTGTTAGCGCTTCCTTGCCGTCGACGGTGGGCCAAGAACGGCGCCGCCGCCCACGCAACAAAGGAGCACAGCGCCAATTAATACCCCGGCACGATGATCGTTTAGCGCGGTCCTTAACCGTACGACGAAAAGATAAGCAAGCCGAGTTAAAGACAATGCTCCGCCGGGCGTGTCGAGATTACTTGGAATTCCGTGGAAAGGGCTTTTGTTCGGCGTGGTATCGCACGATCTGAGCATTATTAAGCCGCCCACGTGGCGGAGGCGACGCGGGACACGCGACACGATTTTCTGGCCATTCCTGAGACACCTGGCATGCCTCGCGTGACGATTGCACAGATGTTCCCTTAACAGGCTTGCTCACCTTCGTGACTCCGGAAAAACGCGATTTTTTAACATTAATATTGTATGCAACAATTACACAGCAACAAATTTCAATTTTTTTTATGTTTCTATATAACTGTTGAGCGAAGTTCCAAAAATTCAGTGGACTTTTAATCAGACCACATCTATTGTTTAAAATATTCAAAATTCTCAGAATTTTTTCTTGAAAATTCTACTCGCAAAAAATTAAAGAATTCAACGAACTTACAAAAATTCAGTGAACTTTTAATCAGACCACACCTATTGGTTAAAATATTCCAAAAACGTGACTGTGTGTGCTATTAGTTGGCCAGGCCTCTGAGGATGTTCCAGCTTGGGAAACAGACACTTCCAGAAAATAATTTTTTAACGGGCTGATTATTTGTCGAGATTGGAACGTCTGGCACGTCGACTTCTTCCTTCCTGATCCAGGATCCTTCTCGAACGTTCCGGGACGATTAGGTGTGTCACTAACCCGGTACAGATTGCCCCGCACGAGGCCAGGGACGGATGTCGACAGGGAATGCCTATTGTGTGTATCGGGCATCGACATTTGCTCGATTATTTACGGTGTTATTCGCCAGTAGCGGATGTCATAAAAGACGAACAAGATTTCCCTTGACTGACATTTGCGGGACACCTGAGGCAACGATTTTTCACGCTACCGATCCTGGGAATGCAAGGTGCAATTGTTCCATAGCTTGTTACCACCGAGTTCAACTCGTGACAATCTGATTCGATTAAAAAACTGAAACCAGACAGCAATTCATTATTTAAAAAATCTGTAATAATTAATTTATCTATTGTGCCTCTTCTCGAGAAATATTTCACATGGTTGTCTCTCGTTTTATCGCATCCGCCACGGTTACGTCCGGGACATATTTTCTGGGGAAAAAGTATCGCTAGAAATCCCGTCGTCATGGTTCCCCGAATTCTGTCGTTTTCCGCCAGTCGTGCGTGAAACTCTCGATTAGCATAGTCTGCGGGTTACAATTACCCAACATGGTTCACCACACGTTTCGACAAAGGTTCGCCACCGTTTGCAACAGATCGATTTTTTCCCGATAGGAATGTTTCGACAAAGAACATTTTTTCACCGATCTTATCGAATCTCCACGGAACAATTAAGTTGTACGTTCCACCTTTATTCATCAGTCCCATGGGGACGTGAAAAAATAGATTAAATGTATTACGGACACGAGAAACCAAAAGGAACGACAAAATTACGTTTTCTGGAACATATGTTTATTGAACCAGCTAGGCGATCGCGGGATCGCGAATTACACCGTGGAATTATTACAACCGTAATGAACTTGTCCCAATTAGGTGGTCGGTGCTCGTTAGAAATGATTGTTTGGACGTTGGGTGTCATTGTTCGCGGTGTTTCGCAAAATGTAATTGCCCCGGGGCTTATTAAGAACTCGGGCGTAGCGTTACGTGACGGAATCTCGGTGTATTTGCATTGAAAATAGGGATCGAGGATGTTTGAGCATATTGCCATATGTGAAGCGTGTGAAATGACGGCTGGTACCAATTTTTCCTGAATTGAACAAACCATTGATTACTGTTCCATTGTGCAAGAGACTATAAGAATAATGAAAAAAATGTTGAATCATCACTATTTAATAAATTCATGAGACCATCTTTGTGTAGCCCAAGAGACCTTCTCGAGGCCCGTAGAAAATTTCCCAGAGCGATTGGTCAACTCGACAGTCCAATACGAAATCGAGCCGCGTTCTTGCCAAAGATCGAATTCTTTTTGCTTTGATCCAGGCAATCGCGATCGCAGCGCCCGGGTTTCCATCATTGACGCAACACAACCATTTCGCCTCGTCCCATTTCTTTCGCCGTGTTCCCCCCTGCTACCATTTTCCCTCCCTTCTAGGTCGGCAACCCCACCCCGTGTGCCCTGCTAGATGTTTTCTATATTGCCAAATAGAAATGTCTCGCCCCACCAGACCAGCCAACTACCCGGCCGCTCATTATGTGAAAATCAAGGCATGGGACGCGTGCGTGTGCGTGCCGGTGTGTGCACCGTTGTTTACCACCGGCACAGTGGGCGCTTGTATTGTTCCACGACTATATAAGGTGTACTCGGTCCATTCGACCAGCAGAGAACCATCAGCTCGTCGATCCTCTAAGCAAACATGAGGTCCATCGTGAGTAGCCATTGTTCAGACAGCTCCCGACACTTTTATCTATTTCTCTTGTTGCCTATTTTTGTTTCACAATTATACACACTTCACCAGCCAGCGTTCGATTAAAAATATGTCGCGAGTAATTTTTATTTCGAATTTTTCCAGCTCCTCTTCTCGTGCCTCGTGCTCTCGGCAACGGCGCTGCCAGGCTACGCCCCTTTCCCCGCCTACGCGGGGTACCACGGCCCCCCAGCCCCACTAGCACACGATGGTAGGGTGGTTGACACTCCAGAGGTAGCGCACGCGAAGGCAGCTCACCTCGCAGCGCACGCAGTCAAAGCTGCCAAAGCTTCTCCGCTTGGCTACGCTGACTATGACGGCAGATACGAAGAGTATAGTGGATCGTACGCTGCTGCACCGTTGCAGGCAGCATATCACGGACCTCCGGCTCCTCTGGCCCACGATGGTAGAGTAGTCGACACACCGGAAGTCGCCCACGCCAAAGCTGCCCACCTCGCAGCACACGCTGAACAAATTTCGAAGATTGCTCATCTCTCTTATGCGGAGCCTTATCCCCAGCCCCTTTGGTGAACACCGGGATTAATCGTCGACTCTAGCAACCAGAAGACAATGCTATGACCATACAATCTTGTGAAACGTGAAGTGCAGTGCGCAGTCGAGTGCGCTCAAGGCTGGCCCTCCACTATAAAAGATTACAGCGACGCTAGTGGCCACTGTGGCGCGGTGGGAGTAGCCTGGGGCGTATGGGCGTGGCCTACCACTGGCCTTGAACCACCCGACTGCAGCGCTCACTGCGCAATTGTGTAGAATTACAGTAGAAATTTTGTTTTTTCTTCTCAGTACTTTCGATTCGATAGCTGCGTCCGATGGTTCTAGGGTTACCAGTATTTTTATTTATGTTAGCGACCGGCTCAGTTTGTAGATAGAGGTACTTAGATGTTGGATTCGATGGGACTGTGTTTGTTGCGATTTGATAATAAAGTGATGGCATTATTTAACGAACCTTCTGATTTTTCGTTTCAACCCTTGGTCCTTTTCGCATTGTTCTTTTAGTGACGATGTTTTTTATGAAGCTCTGTGAGAACGTACGACAGATTTTTAATTTTATGACTGGCAGACGTATTTTAAAAAATTGTTGGTTTCGTTGCAAATTGATAGTAAAGTGATTGCATTATTTAACGAACCTTCTGACTTTTGGATTCACTTCTTGATCCTTTTAGCATTGTTCTTTCAGTAATAATGTGGGTACATGTTTCGTTGAAATTTTTGTTTCAAAAATTGTTGGTTTCGTTGCGATTTAATAAAATAATAAAATGATTGCATTATTTAAGGAACATTCTGACTTTTGGTTTCACCCCTTAATCCTTTTTTCCATTATTCTTTCGATGATGAAGTAGACATATTTTCGAAAATTGTCGGTTTCGCTACTCCACGACACTGCGAATTGTTGGAATCGAATTCCTGAAATGTCACGTGCTCTGCGAGTGTCTGTCACGACGACTTCCGAGTCGTTATCGAAGCGTTGGCGACAAGCTCGCTGTCCCGTTCAGGTCAGCACGCGCACAATGCACGAGGCGCTGGTCTTTGAACCAGGATAACTGTCGCAACGATCCTTATTTCAATGAGAAAAGGCTGAGTGCACCACTTGCGTCGCCGCTGCAACATGTTGCTTAGGCGAAAACGGTGCTCGGTCGGCTCAACTGGCATTCGAAGAAACTCAGTCAAGCTTGATTGAGATGATATCGGCGCGATGACGGCGGAAACGACGATGAAACATTCTCTAGCTGTATCAATAAATAAACGAGTAACAATATCTTGTATATGTACAATTTCTCCCGATTCCTAGGCTGCCACAAGAATTATTATGCTGAATGAAATAGCAGAACCTCGCTGTAATTTATTTTGTCGTCAATGGAAGGTATCAAAGGTGAGAATTAATTTTTTCAATTTCCTTTTTGTGAATGGAAATTACTGCCCTTGCTCGTTTAATTGATATTACGCTGTCACAGAAGCTAGAGTAAATAATCATGAGGTATTTCACTCGAATTGCCTTGCATCACCTGTTTCCTTATAGTAGTGGAACGCCGATTTATCGCTTGATTGATCAAGACTATTCTAGCGTTATTATACCGCAAGGTCGGTGTCACGACTACCTCGTCCATTATTAGTATCGTTCTACGATTTTCGAATTTAGAATATCGTGCGTTCATTAAGCGAATACATGAAACACACACACACACACACATTACTTAAAACAATATTTATCTTAATGCTGCACCCAGTCAAACTATTTCTAATCCAACAACTATTTTTACAGAAATTTTTTTTATATTATTATTTTTATATTAATCCAACAATCTGTAGATTTTATTTATTTCTGTATCCTCAACTTCAGTAATTGAATCTGCTTAACTTTATTTCTCCTCAACTATTTCTACAGAAAAATTTTGTTATACAAAAATATATGTTATAAATACAGAATATGTTGAAAATAATATTACTGTTTATGAACCTGGCGAACCAAACATTTTTTTTAAATAAAAGTAGATGTTATAGATGCAGAAGTTAAGTAAAAATTCACTTCATTCGTTAAAATCGATGTGAGTAACTTGGAAATGATATTGTTGTTTATGAGTTCAGCGAACCAAAAATTTTTCCGAAGCCAAGAATGATCGAGGAATATTTTTTCGAAGCGGCATAGTGATCTAGCGTACGGGCCAGCTATGGCAGTCCCGCCCATAGCAGAGCTCTAGCCCCGATAAATACCGAGGACGTCGGAATTGCATCCGCGATGACGTGCGTCCACGCTCCTTGTGTCGCATAGCTCTGCTGGGAGGTGAATTTTATTCCTGACGAGGTTACGGGACACGGTGTCATTGTTAATGCTTGGTAAATGTTACGGGGCAGGGCAGGTAGCCTTAAGGAGAGCATTTTCCTGGGTGTGGTTATACCCCGTTGTTGTGGCTGCCATAGAAAGGGGTGGGGCACGCAGGCTGGCGACAGAGCCCGACCGTACCCCTATAAATTGGACGATCCACGTTAGTGGAAGCCATAATGCGAATCTAAACCTCTATCAGTATAGTCGCTGGATCGACGTGTACCCCGAGGTTCGACAAGATGTTGCACTATCTCGTGAGTACCGTCACCGTTTTCTCTCGCCTAACCAATCTATTTGTTGTTTAAACAATCTAACCCTCGGTGCCCTACGAGTGTCATATTTATTATAAACCACTGCTGTGGAATTTATAAAAATGTCAATCAAAATGTTCGTCTTTGTAGTGATGGTGAATAATTTTTCATGATGTCTGGTTAATTTTAAATAAATCGGAGTGTTCTAAAATAAATGTGGCACTTGAAAAATGTTTGGTAATTATATTTTGATTTCCATGCAATTTTAATATGTTGTGCAGCAACACGTTCTGAACAACTTTTTCCTTTTCCAATATCGGGGGTCGCTTTTAGTTTTTGAGATATTTGCAAAAAACTATCGCGAATACTGAATTGAATTTTTCGTATTCCTCCACGCTCCGCGGTAACGTCTTTTGCAAATATCTCGAAAACTAGAAGCGATCCCCTTACATTGCAAAAGGAAAAAGTTGTTCAAAATGTCGAAATCTATAACATATTAAAATTTCATCAAAATCGGAGTACGCAGACCTTTTATAAATAATTACCAAATGTTTATTTAAAATTTGTGCTACGTCTTTAAATGTAAAATGATTGTTACAATCGAGATCGATAGCTGTACTAAAATTAGTGGAATGTGCAGGTATTTCTTTCAGTCACCCTGAACGCAGTGTTCTGCGCTCCACAATGGTATGGAGGTGGTCACGCAGGGGGCTATGGTGGTCATGCAGCACCAGCGCCATTGGGACCGGACGGCAGAGTCGTAGACACACCAGAGGTGGCGCAACTGAAGGCTGCCCATTTAGCTGCACTGGCCGACGCCAATGCTAGAGCACCGAAACTTGGGCCTGGCGGCCCCTACGCCGGCCCACCTGGACCCTATGCCCCTGGAAACTACGCTCACTACAGGTTCGTTATTCTACTGTTTCAAGTACATTTATATCTTATTTATTTGTTGCATGTTGCACCATTGTTATTATTTAATTTATTGACCCTTCACTGCATGATTTTGTTAATTGGGATGAAAAAATTAAATGGAGGTCAGTTTTTGTGTTTTATTTCAGGGAAAAATATTGACAAAAAATTTAAAACAACATTTTCAAATAAATAAACATAGCAAGAAAATACATTATTAGTTTACTATATATCAAATTTGTTAATTATATCAGATATGATACACTATGCAACGAAGGGTAAAATCTCCAGGGTAAAATTTAATATTAAATTTACAAAAATATACTAATATCTTTTATATACAAAAATTTTTTATATGAAAATTCAAGGTGGATTCCACATCCTCTACTTCGCCTTTCTATTAACAATTAATAAATTGTTTGCAGCGGCCCTCCGGCTCCCCTGGGGCCCGATGGTCGAGTGGTGGACACGGCGGAAGTGCAGCAAGCCAAGGCCGTGCATTTCTCCCTCTACAACGCTGAGGCACAGCGGGGCCCAGGGCCAGCAGGCCCACCAGCTCCTCCCAATCCTTCATGGAACCCGAATCCTAATCCCTGGGGCCAGCCCAACAGCTGGAACCACTACTAGACACTGATGCCAACCTGAAATCATACTCCCACTGGAATCGATGCGTCCAGAGGGTCAGGCATCCTCTCTAAACATCATTGCTCCATCTACCTCTGAACACCAAGTCTTACCGATCAATTTATTTAGTCTTTTATAAAATCGCCGGTCTTCCTTTTCTCTCACAACGAATCTTTTGCTTCCCTTTGCCATACTCTTTCCTATCACCGCGACTGTCTTTCGCGATCGACAGTCGCGTTTCAGCTACCTCTCTATCGACTCCCACGCTATCGGGAAAAACACCACGCTGGTTACCCACTGTTTCGCCGCTTCGGAACAGCCTGATTGTTATATTAGAAATGGATTTTTGTGAGTTATGAAAAATGAATTTGCAAGCGAAACGGGAGAGCGTGCGTTGTTTGTTGGCGAATGCAAATCGGGTAACGGACTGCTCCCGATAGCATCGAGTCACTCCGCGAAGGAAATCGTTATCACATTCCTTTTCAAGGTGATCTCCTTATCGCTCTTGCTTTCGACGGCCGGGGAAAGTCTACGTTCACCTTTGTCTATTCCCTCCCCTTATGCGACTATATATATAAGTATGAATTGCTATGTACATAAAATTGCAAGACGACGAAGACGAGAATAAAATTCTGAAGTCACTGCAATCATTTACAAATCCATCCCTGACGCAATCTCTTTTCATTTATAATTCTCTTCGACGATTGAGAATTGTAGTATTTTGAAAGTTGAGCACCACTGCTCTTCATCGATCCTACGATCGAGTCCCACCAGCATGCCCGTGACATAGATCAGATTGATTCGTGTTCGCCGCGGAAAACACGGCAGTGAAAACAGCGCAGGGTTTACGGTAGTGAGCATAAATCTGATTACGTCGAGGAATCCGGCCGCGTGCGTGGTCGGGACACGTGTACATAGGCGTGAACACCGCGTGAATTATAGTTGCGACAGAATTAGGCGATCGTTGAAGGCCGCTGCTCGTTGCTCCCACCATAATCCATCACCCACCAATCACAGTCCACGCTGCGGCGCGAGCTGGAGTGGGGGACGCGGCTTTGGGCAGCTGTGACAACTTTCTTTGTCACTGTAGCCCCACAATTGAAATAACTAAAAAATAATATTAAAAATTTTTTTTGGGCATTCACGCTTGTAAAGAGACTTCAAGACAATTTTGTAATTTTTTGGGTGGGTGTAGAATATTTAAAAATACACTCTGAGATAATTTTGAGGTACTAGAGTAATTGAAAATAAAATATTTTTAAGGCCCAGCTGTTGTGGAGACCTCGAAAAAATTTTGTAATTTTTAGTGAGGGTCTACAATATTGAAAAAAAAAATTTTAAGATAATTTTGAGGTTCTAGAATAATTGAAAATAAAATATTGAAAATATTTTTGAGGTCTAGGCAGTCGTAGAGACTTCAAGACAATTTTGTAATTTTTAGTAAGGCTCTAGAATATTTAAAAATATATTTTAAGATAATTTTGAGGTTCTAGAGTAATTGAAAATAAAATATTAAAAATATTTTTGAGGCTCAGACTGTCGTGGAGACTTTGAGACGATTTTCTGATTGAAAGAGGCAGTGCACAGTATAATTTCGTTATTCACTTGAAAGACTTTGGGCATAGAGAATAGACACCATTGGAGCCGGTGAGCTTTTGAACTCCAGGTCCTTTGCATTGCTCGTCAAGCACGGTCAATCACGTCCTTGCTGGCAACACGAATTACCGTCTAGCATGCCCCGGACAGGCGTGCCGCGTTTACGTTTGTCCAGTTCGCTATACAAAACCGGTTCTGTCTGACAGTGTCTGCTGGTCTGGGTAAGTGCAAGGCTCCGGACTTGGGCCCACCGGTAGCAGACACGACTCACGGATCATTTGCTCGGACGGAACCGGGATCACGAGCCGTTTCTCGTGATCCTTATCTCGTCGATCGACCGTAATTGACTGTTTAACCGCGGATATTGAAATTAGCGCTTGTCTCCATTCGGAAAGTGAACGTCCAGAGGTTAGGGGGCCTAAGGACCCACCCCTGAATTTCTTCTTGCCGCTTGACCGGACCGGGTCAAGGGTCACCTGCCTGTCCCAGATACATTTTTTATCCGGACCAATTTTTGCGTCAGTTTTTCAACACTTTATTTTCAGATGGCTCAACTGCTGGTTCTTGGAACTAATCCCTTATAGGATTTTTTATTATTTTTTTATTATTTAAATTTATATAACTTTATCAAAAATATTTACTTTACTTTCAACTCCTTTTTGGTATTTTTCTTGAAGTTCCTTCGTTCTGAGATACGGACCAAAACTTGAAGACAGAAGTTTTGGAATATTTTGCAAATTCAGATACCTCTGGGATGTCGAAAAAATTTTTTTCGCCAGTGAGATCACACTGCGTTTGAAGAATGAACTTTCCGCTTTCCAACGAGTCCAAAAAAATTGTTCTACGATTTTTTTTTAACATTTTGTGTCATTTTTAGTGAACAGTGTGTCTCTAGTGTCTCTACTGCACTCACTATAAAAATTTGTCGACTATTAAACTTTATGTAACTTCGTTAAAAACTATCCTAGAGCGATGTTTCTTATCTCATTTTAAAGGGTGAAATCTCCTCTTTATATGTATCTAGAGTACCATTTCGTAAAAAAATTTTAGCGTGAAAGAATAATGAAAAAGTAAAAATAATCATTTTTTGATAATTCTACGGATTCAAATGTTCGCTGGTTAATTAAAAAAATTTTCTCGAGACTGAGTCCACCAGGAAATTAAAGATCGAAGTTTCTTCTTTGCATCGAGACCTTAAAAATTGTTCTGCAATTTTTGTCGGCGTCGCTTTATTGAAGTCAGCGAGACAGCAATACCATTTGCGTTCGAAATTAATTGCTAGCAGGGTGTGTTCCTAAATTACATTGATCAAATGTCAACAGGATCGAGCTGTGAATTCTGGTAAGTGTCAGGGAATTCTGATACGGCGGAATCCGGGTTGCACAAGACCTAGGCCAAGCTGGGAGTGCTCTTCCTTTCGATTTCTCATTGGACGACGCCCACTGTACCTGCTCGCTTATTTTGCCTACATTCGAGCGTGAGTAATCTGGCACGGTGTGGGATGACAGAATAAGTGCACGGTGAGCCCACGTGGTCCCAGTCACGTCTGAAATGATATTGCATTCGTTGCAAATCGTGGTGGGTTACCAGTTGGTTGACATTAGGTGGAAACATTGACGGAGTACCAATTACAAACTAATATTCAAACTATTGGGAAGCTTCGGGCAAATAACTATGTAATTATCAGCGTAGGAGTAAACGAAAGAGCAATTACCATTCATCGGTGACTAGAACAATAGGGGATTTTGTAAGAAAATTGATAGAGACATCAAGGAACAATTATAGAAATACATAACACTGTTCAACAACAAAAATGTTTCTATACAACTGTTGGATGGATTTTGTAGAGTTTTTTTTCATTTTTCTCCTACACGCACATTTTTCTTAGAAATTTGAATTTGAAAAAAGACGTATTTTTCGACTTTGAAAAAAAATATTGTGATGAAACATTTTTAAAAAATCCTTAAGACGGAGAGACACCACTTTTACACAAATTTTTTAGGATATTTTTCAATATATATATAAAAAAGTAAGGGTCCAGCGGAAAATCGAATTACACCACGCGATAGAGCAGACTTTTATCTTGAGAAACCACCCTGTCAAGTTTCGAGCGTGGTCGTTTTTTTATATTTTAAATTTGTTGGACAGTGATAATCGAGTAAATGGAGAAATAAGAAGAAGAGGAACAAGAGAACCACATTTGTATTTCACGAAAACGTAATACCGTGTACAGAATACATATTGGTGGCAATAAACACAACTTTTGCGAATTCGACCGCCCCTCGCTCTACCGAAGCTCTACAGTCAAACAATCCAACTATCGCTTAAACGCTACATAAACGTAAATTCGTCAAACGCTGGCGTAACGCTACCTTACTCTTTAACAATAACAATATGGCAATACAAATTGCGACGCTCGGCAATATGATATAGTCAAACCTACGGTTACTCGTCTATACAAAAATTGATCGTTACAATTATTTACAACACCCGCAGCTCTCTGCAATTATTTTCGTCGAATTGTCGGCTGACCTAAATCCCATGGAGCCGTTTCGAAGAATCAGGTACGATACAAACTATGCTTCCTGGCACAGATAAAAAAAAAACAAAAAAAAATATATGCATGATTTTCGTGTATTTCATTCGGTTTAATAAATTACGTACTCGGTGATCGGTGCATCATCGGTTCCAGAAAAGTACGCGTTCCTCTTCAGTAGTATAGATCATTTTTCGTGGACATGGCCATTGCGCGTGCGTGAGCTTTCATGTGCGCCGCCCGCGCCTTAATCACTTCCGGCGTGTCGACGACACGCCCATCGGCGCCCAGAGGTGCGAATGGTCCTCGATAAAGGATAGGGGTTGCGGGGTTGTACGTCACTCGCAGCGGGGCCAAGTATACCAAATTTTTCCTCCCGTTGAACACGTCCAATTCGTAAAGTTCGGATGCCTTCGAAGCTGCGCGGGCGTGCGCTGCCATATGGGCGCTTTTCGCAGCGGCCACCTTGAGGCAAAATCCGAAAAACTTTTTATTATGAATTTTTAGGTAATTATTTTCAAGTATGTTGTCAAGGTCATCATTCTGAACAACTTTTCCCTGTACATGTTACCGCCGATCGGTTTTTGTTTTCGAGATATTCGCAAAAAACTATTGCTAATACTGTATTGAATTTTTCGTATTCCTGCTCATAGGGGGTGAGCTTTCAATTTTGAAAAATTACCTCTGGATTTTCGTATCCGCTCCCTCTACGATCTAACCACAACTCATTCTATTCGCATAATTTTTGCATTGGCTAATTTGCTGATATACGAAAATCCAATAGAGAAAATTCAATATACTATTAGCAATAGTTTTTGGCAAATATCTCGAAAACTAAAATCGAGCTGCGATAACACGTATAGGGAAAAGTTGTTCAGAATGACGAGCTTGACAACATATTTCAAGGTCATCAAAATCGGTGACGAAGCCCCCAATGTAAATAATTACCAATTTTTATTATATTCTAACTACAGTTTGTTCTTCAGAATTTACTTTTTTAAATTTTATCTACAACTTATTCCGGCTCTATAATTTTTTCCCGACACGATCGATGGGTGACATTTTCTGTAGTGATTTTCACATCGCTGGGATGACTATGATTTTTTTTGCTCACCTCAGGAGTGTCCATGACCCGACCATCAGGTGCCAGTGGCGCCATCATGGGTCGTTGACGCTGTCTTTTGGGAGCCATCGGCGCCTCTGTCATCTCTGGCATCCTTTTAGGCATCATCATCGTCATGTCACTGTTGTCGTACATGTTGTAGTCTTTCCGGGCGTTCCTCAACTTAGTCAGGGCCTCAGCGTGCGCCGCCATGTGGATAGCTCTCGCGCGAGCCACTTCCGGCGTGTCCATAACCATTCCATCGTTCGAGAGCGGCGCTGGAGGACCTCTGTACTGATAATATTGGTTCTCGTACGTTCCAGCAATGGTGGACGCGACCAACGCAGCCAGAACTATCTGAAATTCCATGGGAAATTAGACAAACCACATAAATTCTTCCATTGAAATCAGTAAGAGTTTCAATCGATTTTAAGCTGAGCTAGAATATATTAAATCAATTTTAGATTATGTTTAAACATTGTAATGCGTTTGAAATTGACAAGAGAAATTCGAATTATATTCTCCTGAGTTTATTCGCTCTCTTCTTTAATTGAAAATTTTTTAGATAACTGTGGAACGTTCAAAGCGAACTCATTGCTTTCGATCGCACTTACAAGTAATCTCATGCTGCCGAGATACCACCGACCACGAAACGGACGTCTCGATTGCGAGTGTATCACGTTCGATCGATCGATCTTGCTTTTATAGCGTCGCGGTGTCACCACGAACAACCACGTTACGATGATCACACCTGAGACGATAATCGATACCTTAATTGTTCCGTTTCTCTCGCGAATGTTCGCAGTGATCTTATTAGACTTTCAGAAAAAGGTGCTTCTCAAAGAAAGGGTGGATTGAAAATTCGTCAAAGCGGAATATTGATCCTTCAATAAATAATTCATCCCATTTTTACCAGTGAACTTTAATTAACCAGAATTCACCAAAATTTTTAATAACAATTATACCAGTTTCAACCTCAAGACATTTAAGAAATGTATTATAATCTAAAGATGGACAGTAGTACCAACAATAAATATATTTATTTAAATTGCACGAGAGAGGAAGGATAAACAAATTGGTAAAATTATGCCAAAAAGGAGGACTGTTGTTTCTATGTATGTGTACAAGAATTTTTAGTATGAATTAAAAATTGTACATTTATTTAACGCTTTTTGTAAATATATTTTGTTGTTGTTTACGATGTTGTATATATATTTTTATATTGCAGCAATGCTACAGAACGTCCCTGATACTTCTACTCGGTTTTTCGAGGTCAGTTTTCAGTGTAGTGCAACATCACACCACCCCTTGGCTATGCAACTTGGGTAGAACTTTTCTGCGGTTTCAAAACACGCCTTGATTCACGGACGACTAGACGGGATCATAGATCCTCCGGTGATCCCTTCAAGGCAGTCCTCTTTCCACAATGAGATTTCGTCCCCTTATAAACACAGTCCAGCCAATTACCATTCGATTCTCCACTTCGTACTTCTGTCATTTTATTGTCTCCCTGCACGCCGCATTATTTTTCATCAGCAGTCAAACTTGAGCCATTTTGTCTAGGTCATAAAAAATCATTTTTTAATCATGGTTACACGAGTAGTAACATCAAATTATTTGTATTGCAAATTACGGTAATTATATAGAAAAGGTACTTCGATTTTGATGAAATTTTAATATGTTATAAATTTCGAAATTTTGAACAACTTTTTCCTTTCCTAATATGGGGTGATCGCTTTTAGTTTTCGAGATATTTGCAAAAAAACTATTGCGAATTGAGCATGCAGGAATACGAAAAATTCAATACAGTATTCGCGATAGTTTTTTACAAATATTTAAAAAACTAAAAGCCACCCCCCTATATTACAAAAGGAAAAAGTTGTTCAGAATGTATTGCTGCACAACATATTAAAATTTCATCAAAATCGGACTACGCGTACCTTTTCTATATAATTACCAAAATTACAATATGATACAATGTTGTTATTTTTGGTCTGATCAGCGGCTGATTCTACTGCAGTCCCACGTCTAGAAATTAATCAGACGCCAGACGATTAGCGAAACAGTCGTGTCGTGCGGCTTCGGTTAATTAGCATAGATACAGATTCCCTGTTTACGACGTAACATGACACGACCGGGTCGATGACTTTCGTGAGGAAACACTTGCGCAAAAGTTTTACGCAAAGCCTGGTCCTACAGCGTATAATCCGTGTTGCCTGCAACATGATTATAGCATATTGGGTCCAAGTTGATTGTTAAAGTTGCCACATTTGGGAAACGAGGCTGAGAAACAGACGTTTAACCTTTCCAGGCGTTTGCGATTTTTTTCTTCACTCGGGTCGATCATTAAAAAATCCCGCTATCCCTCGATTTCTATCGTCGTAGAAAAGTAGAAGTTGTAAAGCAAAGCTGTATTTATTATAATCAATCGTTGGGCGTTTATTTCTATCTGTCTTCTTTTTTTCAATTCGATGGCGATCGTAATTTTACAATTCAGTTGTTATTTTCTATTCTCCATTTTTATTTTAATTATAATTTAACTATATATAGGGTTGTTTCTTAATACGCATACACATTAAATCCTATTAAAGTGTTTCACATTTTCTATGGAAATTTGAAAATCGAAAAATCTGCTGATTGGTATCTTAATATAGCCGCGTCGACTGCTTCGGGAATGCCAGTCCGAATAAGTTACAATTCTCAACCTTTCTGCTCGTAAAAACGGCGAATCACGATGTTCGAGTTCGTTCAGGAGGAACGAATCTCCGTTCCCCGGATCGTTTCTTCTCACGTCTTTCGTACACCGGTGACCTATGTCGTAACATTTAGTCTGGAGGCAGCCTACAGCTACAAGGTAATTCCCTTTCAATAAAATCTGTGCTTCACCCCAAAAAAGATGAAAAATCTCGCAGCGAAATATCTCTGAGCCAGACTGACGTTGGAATAGTCTCAGGTTAGATCAAGAGGCTTTAGACAGAGTCAGATTAGCGTGAAGTCAAGTTTGAGTCAGGTACTGTTCAATTCAGGTCCTAATCCGGGTCTTAACCCTCACACACCTCAAAAATAAATGCATAAAAGAGACTAGTATAACAATTCACTCATTTTTATTTTATTTATATTATTTTATTAATTTTTATTTTATTTTATTTTATTAAAATCTATCTGACGATGTAGACATAAAAGGACGAATAATTTTACAGTATGCAAAAATATTGAATGGGTGAAATTTTACCCTGAGGAACATATGAGGGTTAATCAGGTTGAATCCAGATCTAATATAAACAGGTACACACTTTGATCGTGACGAGGTCGAAACCAGGTGCTTCTGTCAGGTTGGATTCAACATTTCTTGCCAAGAGTTTGCTTAATACTTCTTTTTTTTCTGGAAAACCGCAATACGAGGCAATCGTTACGACGAACGACGCAGTTTCTAATCCGATCTATCGATCGTTCGATACCGTCCCATACCACCTCGATTTTTATTTCGGTTGTGTCACATGATTTACGTAAACCTTCGCCACAATTTCGTACACGCATCTGAAATCACTTTTATGTTTGTTAAAAAAAACAAATACAATTTCAGTTTCAGAATTTTCTACTCTAAAAACTTTAAAATTGTACAATTTTCCAATTGCACTTTTGCTTTGGAATTTTACAATTTCATCGTTTCGCCATTTTCTACTGTCCAACTTTAAAATTGTACAATTTTATCATTTCCCACGTTTCTCGCAATTCAAAACTTGAATTCCTCTAAATTTAAACTTGACAAAATTCGCTCGATTTGAACTTGAAATTTCCCTCAATTTAAACTTGACATTTTCCTCCATTTAAACCGTTACGCTTTTTCATGTCGCGAATTTCGTGACGCGAATTACACGCTACCGAAAGAAGTTTCGCTTGAAAAATGTGTAGCAATATGCTGCGACAGTTATCGAAAGAAGCGAGCACCGAGTGGCCATGAAGAAGTGTTCTCGCTGACTCGGTCCAGCCAGAGATTTCTTTCTAATTCTTGGATTACGTTAACCGCAGTGCATAGCGAAATCGAATGTGGGTTAACCTGCGGTCTCGCACGACCGAAACGCGTTCGCGATTTATGCGTGTGGTGCATAGATTCCGTGACTCCTCGAACTGCGCGTTTGATCGACCTACTTGCCGCTGATAAATATGCCAGATGCAAATCTAACGCAATCGAAATGTCTCGACAAGCCTCCCTTCCCTCATCGAAGCCTTCGTCGCCGGGAAATTTTCGATTCCTTTAAAAATCTACCGAAGGATTACAACTCTCTGATCTTCTTGTTATATAAAACTCAAGAATTAAAGAAATACAAAAATTAAAGAATAAATAAAGTGGTTTTCAAAGCATACGTAATCTGAGGTAGCAGAATATATAATCTGATATTAATAAAATATTATTTGAAAGGATACTCAGAGGTTACAATTATTTATCAGTACTCAATAACATTATTAAAATAATTGAAATTAAAATTATATAAAATTGTAAGAGAACTTTTAATAGTCTTAATAGTAAGAGAGAATGGGTAGGATTGTTTAAATAACGAATAAGGGCGTTGCTGGTATATTTTTTGTAAAAATGTGAACAATTTATTGGCCTAAATTATGTACAGATGTTCGCGGGGATTTTTCTTCGATTTCCAAGATCAATAGTTGCTGACTCTTTGATAGCTCTGTGCTGGGAAAGCAGATTTCGCGTATGCGGGTTGCGGCGCTTGATAAGATAGTCCTGGGCCAGGCAGCACTTGAGCTCCGGGCGAATTGTATTGTCCCACGTTGTATGGGATTTGGCCGGTCGGTCCAGCGTAAGCTGCAACAAAAATGCGTGGTCCTCGAGAATTAACAAAAAAGAATGTATGCCAAAAAATAAAAATATGAAACTGGTTACTCGACTGAAATATCGAGTACGAATACATTGCAAGGAACGGTTGGATAATTGAAACGTCAATTAAAAGCGTTATTCGAGAAATCCTATCGGCTTAAATCCGACACTCGATCTTCGCTGAGGAAGGTGTCGAAATGCTTAAGCTGCTTTTGGGACTCGAGTTAAAGCGGAACAAAAGGAACCGGTTTTCACGTCCGTCACTTCCTCCGACTGCAATTTAATCAATTTCTCCTTTAAGAAATTGCCATCGATTTCAGTAGCCGAGATACCAAGAAAATTGAAAACTTACAATCGATCGTTTCCGTTCGCCGGCAGCTAAAATGTTAATTGCCACAGAAATTTAATTAACAAATTTGTTCAGAGTCCTCGAGGTCGTTCACAGAAGTCCCCGTTTGACCCACCGCGACCCTGTTTAATATTCGTGACGAAGAATGGCTAATTCACGATTATACTCTCAACGATTAGTGTCTCTGCAGGCCATTCCCACAAGAACAATCGAACGATTAAGCTGTTGAGCAACAGTCTGACTGTTGCATCGCATTACGCTGTCACAAATCTATCCATATCTAGCCAATGGTTAAATGTTACCGTCTGTAAAAATTGGTACTATTGTTGCACGAGTATCGTTTCAATATTTGTCTATCATATCGATCCTCGTACAAAATAAACATAAAGAAACAGCATAAAAATGTTCTTCTTCCAGAATATAATTTTAATAAATATTTCTCCTATTTATTTAAAAAAAATGTTTATAGCGATCACGGATAGCCGGAGGTCTCGAATAAAAATATTTCCCAGGTTCCATCGACCCGAACATTGGCTTTGAAAAATTCTTCAAGGAGTACCCCGAGGCGTGAACGTACCTTGGCCTCCTGTCCTTGGATCAAACTCCTGCGAATACTTGAACGCCCTGGCTTCGGCCTCGGCCAACTCCGCTAATCTGGCAGCCTTCAGGGCAGCCACTTCCGGCGTGTCAATTACCGTGCCATCTTCAGCGAGAGGAGCAGGAACGAAAGGAGTAGGCTTCACGGTAGCAGCATAGTTTTGTCGGCCAACATAGTTGGCGTTGTCGCTATACTGGGGTTGGTAGGCTACTGGGCTAGGCTGGCTGTACGATGAGGCCTGGACTGCAATTTTGATGAACAATTATGCGACTTCGAGCAGCCAATCATTTTTCTATTTACCAATTATCCTGGACCAGGTCCTAAAGTGCCAGAAGATCAACGGCAGGTTGAAGATGTAACTAATTTAGCCAAGACTTAGCATCCCCTAGGATAGCTAGCCTAGACCTAGCCAGGCTTTGTAAAAATTTAGGCAAACCTTATAATAGGTAGCCTAGAACTGGGCCAGGCTTTCTAAAAATTTAGCCAAACCCTTATAATAGCTAAATGATTCCTTATGTCGATCGTAGATTGTTGCTAACAATATTTTTATGCTTCGGGCGCATTGGTTGGATCAAGTGCTATGATCGAACTAATGCGCCTGAAACATAAAAATATTTTTTTAATAGCTAGCCTAAACCTAGGCTTTGTAAAACTTCAGGCAACCTTATAATAGCATAGCCTAGACCTAGACCAGGCTCTGTAAAAATTTAGCAAGCCCTTATAATATTTTTATGCTTGAGGCGCATTGGTTGGTTAAGTGCTATGAACGAACCAATGCGCCTCAAGCATAAAAATATTATAAGGGTTTGCTAAATTTTTACAAAGCCTGGTCTAGGTCTAGGCTAGCTATTATAAGGGTTGCCTGAATTTTTACAAAGCCTAGGTTTAGGCTAGCTATCACAAGAATATTTTTATTCTTTGTGCGCATTGGTTGGATCAAGTTCTATGATCTAACCAATGCGCTCAAAGCATAAAAATATTCTTGTAATAGGCAACCCTTATAATAGCTAGCCTAGACCTAGGCCAGGCTCAGTAACAATTTAGCCAATCCTCATAACAGGTAGCCTAGACCTAGACCAAGCTTTGTCAATACTCGGCAACCCCCACCATAGCTAGCCTAAGACTTATCGAGGCCTAACTATGTTCATTATTCCCACTATTCCCCTGTGCCCTCACCATACTATCACTATACCCCCAATTTACCTGGAGCCGACTGGTAAACAGGAGCCTGAGACTGATAGCTCGGTTGTCTCAGGTAGGTCGGAGCAGTAGGCTGCGCAGAGGCATAGTTGTAAGCTTGCGATGGAATCTGAGGACTGTACTCTGCAGTTTGAGGTTGATTCTTGGCTTCCTCCGCAGCTCTAGCAGCTGCTCGAGCAAACTCTGCGAAGTGAGCAGCTTTGGCTTGAGCTACTTCCGGCGTGTCGATTACGTTTCCGTCTTGACCAACCGGGGCAGGAGGCGCGAACCTTTGGGGCACAGGTTGGGCATGAATCTGGGGCTCGGCGTAGTTCTGGGGACTCACGTAACCGGCCCTGCAGCTCGCTGCCACCGCGAACAAAATGATCTGCAATTATACAATACAATCCTTAAATAAATTTCGAAAAAGAAATTACAACGAAAAATATGTGAAGGAGAATTTTCGAAAAGGAGAACCGAATGAATCGATGAATGGCCGGTTGCGTTAGGAGGTCTGATTGGCCGTCGCTGCGTGGGCCGTTTCTCTGACCTGGCCGAGTGACCCGATCTACCCTAACCTTTCACTTTCCTTTGTTCGCCGGGGGAATTCTGATCGAATCGATCGTGTTCTGCGAGGGAGGAACAGAGTGGGGGGGGCCTTAAGAGCCGGGGACTCACCAAGCCTCTCATGACGCCCTGGAAAAGCCGTGGATCGGTCCCTTTCTCTATCGGTCCTCTAACTGCTGGCGGGTTCTCTACTCCCCTTGGTTCTCCAGGCTCTGACGGATAAACGGCGACGACGGTTTTCCGCTGGCGTCTGCTACCCGCGTCTGGGCCCGGTCTCTCGCGTTTTGTGTTCCTGGAGAACGGAGTTGGTACCATTTATAGCGGTGATCATCCGCCCCCTACCACTGTTGTTGTAGGCCCCGCGACCTGGAGGGGTCCTAGGAGGTGATCGGCTAAACCACGTCGCCTGGGAAGCTCGCCCAGGAAAAAGGATACTCCCTCCTTTCGGCGTTCTGTCGCCAGGACCTTGGCATTTGAGCGAGGTCCCTGCACTCCTGGACCGGAAGGATATCGATCGGGCCTACAGGCCTCTCCTGTACACGTGCATGCGAAATTCGACACTTGTGGTTACCACCGGCGGCACGGGAAAATGCGTCCACGTGCCGATCGTTCACATTAGGCGAGCTTTTTTTTTATTGCTATCTTTTGTCGCTGAGATAACAAGCTAAATGGTCTGCGGTCGTTCTAATCCGTCTGTGAACATAATATGCACTTCTCGGAGAGACTGTGACCATGCATTTGTTTGAAGAAAATCGATAATTTATAAGAGCATCGTATATTAACAATACTATGTTGTATCAAATAGTTAAATATGAAATTCAACTGAAATTTGTTCGAAGAAAATCGATAATTTATAAGAGCATCGTATATTAACAATACTATAATGTATCAAATAGTTAAATATGAAATTCAATTGAAATTTGTTTGAATAAAATCGATAATTTATAACAGCATCGTACATTAACAATACTATGTTGTATCAAATAATTAAATATGAAATTCAACTGATATTTGTTCGAATAAAATCGATAATTAATAACACCACCGTACATTAACGATACTATGTTGTATCAAATAGTTAAACATGAAATTCAACTAAATATTGTTGTGATACCTTTCTTAAGAAAATTTTAAGATGACCTTCGTCGACCTCCAAATTAAATTTGATGAGTTTAAGTCGAGCTTGATTTAATTGTTACTTACAAAGGAAATGGGTGGTTGTTGCTCATGTTTCAACAGATTGGAGCACCAGGAAATTGTGTTACAGTGTATCTGATTACCAACCAACAATGTCAGTGGATCGAAATGGTAACGAGCACCGTTACGATGAACGAGTCGTTCTAACCCACATAAAAATGTATCATTCTATATCATCATTGTTTCTTGAACTCGTAACACCTTTCCACTTCACAGAGAGATGCAATAGAAAGAGTTAATTATATTTCTCGCTGTCACTAATATGAGAAATTACACGGTGACTCGTGCAACACGTGAGAAGCACGTTTCGTCATCGCCGAGGAAGTTACACACCAGACATATTTCTGCGCAATTGGATCTGGGAAAGGGTCCTAATCATGGTGAGAAGATGCATTTACTGCAATTTCTGTCTGGCTTATCTGTGTCTTGTTGCCAGACAAAGGATGTTTACACAAATATTCATTTCTTATGTGAAATCGATTTGCAAAAGGGTGAATTTGCATTAAGAGACCTGTATAAAATGTGTACAATAAAAACAGACTTTTTGAAATTATGATCAATATCTTATCAGCTGGGTTTTGCACATTTTTGAAGAAGACTTAGGTGAAATTGATTTTCAAATTAAAATGTGTAGAATAAAGACAGACTTTTTTAAATGATGATTAATATTTTATCAACTGGGTTTTGCATATTTTTGGAGAGGACTTAGGTGAAATTGATTTTCAAATTAAAATGTGTAGAATAAAGACAGACTTTTTTAAATGATGATTAATATTTTATCAACTGGGTTTTGCATATTTTTGGAGAGGACTTAGGTGAAATTGATTTTCAAATTAAAATGTGTAGAATAAAAACAGACTTTTTGAAATGATGATTAATACTTTATTAACTGGGTTTTGCACATTTTTGGAGAATAATTAGGTAAAATTGATTTGCAAAAGGGTGAATTTGGATTGCGAGACCTGTATAAAATATGTAGAATAAAAACAGACTTTTTGAAATGATGATTAATATTTTATTAACTGGGTTTTGCACATTTTCGGAGAGGAATTGTTGGTTGAATTTCGACGGTATCGTGCGTTCGAAGTTCCCGGCGTTTAAACAAAGGCACGTGCAAGTGTCGAATGACTTAGCAACCCTGAACGAACGAAGGACTCGAGGCCGAAGGACAGTCTCCACTGAGAATGCATTCCCACAATATTTTTCCGCGCCTGCAATTTATTGTACCCAACGTTCGATCGCTGATAGAAGCCAGGTTCACGTGACGCTGTTATCCACACCGATAAACCAACTACGAATATTCTCAATCCTCATTTCCCTCTACACATTTTCATTGAAATAAAAAATCGTTAAAAATAATTTTCTTACGAATTAAAAAATCAACTACCATGCAACAATGTTCCCGAGGTACAGCGGAAGCTGTGGGAATTTTTTTGCGACCGTGTTGCACGCAAAATTAAGCAACGCCAGACATCGTGTCCCAATCGGCGTAAAGAATTGTCAATCCGCGGCAGAATATTTGCAAAACGATTTAGCAACTGCGTACGAGCTACACTAGAAAGTTGACGATTTTTATTTCAACCGAGAGAAACAGTTTCGTCAACGAACAAGAATTATTTCTTGCGGTATTATATATTCCTTGAAAAAAAACTTTATTGACAGTCTCTTTGTACTGACAAAATAATTTCCATTCAATCTCGATCGGGTCCGACTTGATTAAACCCATTCAACGATAACGAAGCTCGCATTTCGGTGTTGTAAGATTTTTTCCTCCGAGTCACGCCCTACGAATCAGGAACGAAGTAGTTGGCCGTGAATTTCGTCAGCTCCGACTGCGTTCATCATTGAAGGTCGTCCGTGGAACCAGATGTCCGCGCCTCGCTCGTTGAGCTTGTCGAAAGTACTTGTCACCGATACGGAGAAAGAAACAATAAATAAATCGGAAAACATGTAATCGTATGAAAAATTTTTATACAAGAAGCTCGATTTTTATTTTCTGTAGTTTTCCTGTTGAAAACATTTACGAAATGTCCTGTCGGAATATTTGGAGCAGATCGAATGTTTTGCGTGGTCTGTTATGTGAGCGTGTTACTTGTAGCAAAGATTTATTTCTTCTTATTTAGGACGGATTATAAAAGTTTGATTATGAAACAGCGACAAGAAATTCGGCGAATATACAAAATAAGCAGAATACGCTGCGTATGTTCTTAAAATTCTTAAAACTGGATTTCCAAGTTTTAACCCATTGCAATCGTAGTTATTTTGACGAGAAAATTAAACATTTCTATTGATCTAAAATAATTCTATTCTATATGAGCTTTTCTTTCTATGGAAATGAAATTGATATAATACCTCATACATAATTAAATATTTAGTAACTGATTAGATACCAATATATTAAATAATGTAAACAATATTTCGAATTATGGTACTGCAATTTTTAGTGGTCACTCTGAGTCACAGTTAAAAAACATTTCTCGAATTACTGAAGCTCGAGCAATTTTTTTTTTGCACGAGTTTCGTCAAACGTACTCTAGTACTTCATAAGCTTGAATGGGTAATTATATAGAAAAGGTCTGCGTACTCTAATTTTGATGAAATTTGAATATGTTATGCAGCAACATATTCTCAACAACTTTTTCCTTTTCCAATGTAGGGGGGTCGTTTTTAGTTTTCGAGATATTTGAAAAATACTATTGCTAATACTGTATTGAATTTTTCGTATTCCTGCACTGTATTAGCGATAGTCTTTTGTAAATATCTCGAAAACTAAAAGCGATCACCCTATATTGGAAAAGAAAAAAGTTGTTCAAAATGTCGAAATCTATAACATAGTAAAATTTCATCAAAATCGGAGTACGCAGACCTTTTCTATATAATTAATAAACAAAAAGATGTTAAGGATTCGGGCAGCGATGAGAATCGTAGTAAATCGTACAGGTGAAAGGTCACTTTATTAAATCAGCCGAAGTCATATGTACAAAAACGAGACGATTAGCGTAGCGGACGTTGGCCGAGTCGCCTAAGCGATCAAGTACTTCTGGACCAGTGGAGCGGAGTACGCGGAGACCACCAAAGGCAGCTCGACATTTTTGCTGGCTTCGGCAGCCAGACCGAGTTTCTCGTTGATGTGGGCAGCAGCGTGTTCCGCCTTGGCAAGAGCAACTTCCGGAGTATCGACGACGCGACCATCGAGTCCAATGGGCGCTGGAGGGACGATCTTAGCGATGGCTACAGTGTTCAGATCTCCGGCGGTCAAAACAGACGGTGCGTAGGCGATCAGGTCAGCAGACCTGACTGCCTCGTTGGCCAATGTGATCCTCTCGTTGATGTGAGCAGCCGTGTGCTCTGCCTTAGCCAGGGCCACTTCCGGTGTGTCCACTACACGGCCGTCTAAACCAATGGGTGCTCCCGGGACCAGTTTCGTTAGAATTGGGCCTGATAGGGTAGCTACTTGAGGACTCAACAGCAGACCTGGCCTGGCCGCTACTACCGCCAACAGGCTGGACAAAATGATCTGCAAAAAACAGAGAAAACGTTGTCGAACATTGTCAAAGATCTCTAACACAAAAAATATCGGTGGCAAAATTTTTCAAAAAATATAAAAGAGAAATATTAAGATACTAACGGCTAGTTCTGGTTCAAATAGTAACTAAAATTAATTTATTAGCAAAGGACCCCTCTGGGCCTATAATTTTCACAAAAATACGATTTTAAAAATAAAATTTTCATGAAAAATTGAAAATTGTCACGAAACAATCTAGACGTAAAGACAAATTGTCTCGAGAATTTCTAATCCACTAATTAATAAAACAATGTTGTTGAAGATTAACGGTAAAAATGAAAGTCTGACAATGATTAATATTGAATTTTTATATGAAAAAATTTATATATTGATTTTTTATAGAAAATTTAATATTATTTCGAACGAGTACTCACCAAGGTGTTCATGGTGTGGTTACAGGGGCTCCTTGAGCGCTATCTGAATGTCAGTACTCGCTAAGGTGCCTGGGACAGGTCTCATGGCATCCTCCTCGCCACATGGGCTTTATATAGCACCTGAGCAAAAAGGTTTCGCTTCATGGGTTCTCCCATCGGGAGAACGCACGCAGGAGATACGCCCTGTCCAATACAGACCCGATATACCTGACATTGACATTTGGTCCAATCACGGCGTTCAGGAACCGTCTTTTTCGCCCCCCTCGTCATCGGTGGGAACAATAGAATCGGAGAGTGGGGGGAAGGGCGCTAAATCGAATCTGTCGTAAAAGTCGATTACAACCGATTCACTCGGAACGTTCTGTTTTTTTCTCCGAGCAATCGAATTTCTTACCCAACCGTTGCGTGATCGATCATTTCCTTCTCCGACGACCTTCGGGCCACCTTAACACTTCACTGAGTGCAATCGGTTTTTCGGGGCCCCGAAAATTCCATTTATAAACTTACATTAAAAAGAATAATTTTATTCCGTTGAGAATCGACCGCGATATTTATCCACAATAAATAAGTTGTTAAAGTGAAATGCATTACGAGCTTGTTAATTATAATTTGTCTGTCGACCTTAAGAACGAGCACATTCAGGAAATGTATTTATAACTTCCAGCAATATGTTCCCGAGCACACAGCAAATTATTAACAATCGCATACAGTGTTCCACCGATTCACACAGCTATAATAACGATTCATGTCACCCGGGTCTATTACCATAGTTTTTTGATAAACTCGTTCTCTAGACGACCCAATTTCTTGTGTGATGTAGCATGTTTGTAATGATTCGAATGGAAGTCGTCCGCGTGTATGTGTGTGTGACTAGATGTCAGCTGTAACAAGAAACTGCATGATGCAATGAATCGTGTTTTATATGACTGCAAGAAGTGTTGATGCCTTGCCTCTGTTGCAACCAGCAGCCCTTTCCCTAGCGTTCGTTTTAATTGCCAAATTGATTGAATTATAGAAAAACTAACGAGAACCTTTACTGGGGCCCTTGGAAAATTAACTTGGATGACTAGGCATTGTAAACTCTGGACCTTCTAATGTGCCAATCAACATGATTGTTCTAAAAGCCCAGCATAGGAATAACTCGAAAAAATTATCATAAAGAAAGTGGTAGATATCTTCATGTTTCTGACCAGCATTTCGTAAGAGAATATTTTACAGAATTATAAACAATAGAGTTGCGAAAGTAGAGGCTGCAAGGTTTAAATCAAAATGCAAAGAACAGGAGTGGAAGAAGGAAAAAAGAAAAAAAAAGGTTTAAATCGATCTAGATTTTATAATTTTGTGATTTTGGTAATTATAGAGAAAAATTTTAATATGTTATAGATTTCGACATTTTGAACAACTTTTTCCTTTTCCAATGTAAGGGGGTTGCTTTTCGTTTTCAAGATATTTGCAAAAGACTATTGCTAATACTGTATTGAATTTTTCGCATTCCTGCATGCTCCGCGGCAACGTAAACTTGTTCCGGAGCCGCATCTGTTTATTTTTTCTTTGTAAACACATTGTGGACATGAGAAGCGACAATACCACACAGGTGTACGTTGCCGCGGAGCGTGCAGGAATACGAAAAATCCAATACAGTATTCGCAACAGTTTTTTGCAAATATTTCAAAAACTAAAAGCGATCCCCCTATATCGGAAAAGGAAAAAGTTGTTCAGAATGTGTTGCTGCATAACATATTAAAATTTCATCAAAATCGGAGTACGCAGACCTTTCCTATATAATTATCATGATTTTTTAAAAATGAGACTGCACCAAGTAATGAAAATGGAAAATTCAGTAAGAACAGCAGGCCTGAAGAGTCGATGAGAAGTCAGCATGTGTGAAAGCTAGGAGGCGGTTGTGCGTAAAAACGCAGTCGGCGATCGAAGAACAAAACAGGGCTTGGCGCTTCAGTTACGCGAGCGTCGTCCTTCGTGGCGATTGACCTTGGCGACCGGGGCGAAACCCTAGTAGTCGGAGAAATGACGAACGGGATCGGGTGTCTTCCCGGCCTCGTGAGAGACACGAAAATTGAGCCCTCCTTTAGATTTTTCCCGGGCGCCGCCACCCGCAGACTCGTACTCGTTTTACAACACGCTTACCTTGCCCCGAGTAGCGGAAACACAGGCGGGCCCGGCTGCTTGTTGGTCTTGCTCCTATGGTTCTCCATCATCCGCGATCATTTTTCTAAACAGCTTCTGATAGCCGTGTTACGCGTCAGCCGTGCGGCCTATAAAAGCTGTTCTAGGACTTAGCCGGCTCAAAGTCGACCGTGTCGAACGATCCTCCTCCTCGATCACAACGTTCTCTCCAGCCATCGAGTCACCCAGGCTAAAAGTTCGCCGATCATGTCACCAGTTGGCTTGGCGTTCGTCGGATTGATCTCTGTCGCCTTGGCGAATCCAGGCATACTGTCCAGCCCGTTGATCGCTACCCTAACACCTCGAGCACCGGTTGGACTGGATGGCAGGGTTGTAGACACAGCCGAGGTTGCTGTCGCCAAGGCTGCACACGCAGCAGCTCAGGTCAACGAGAGGATCAACCTTGCCAACGAGGCTGCTAGATCCTCCCTAGCTGTGCAAACCACTGTACTCAATCCTATTTCTACGTTGGTGGGTGCTGGACCCGCTTTACTAGTACCTGGATCACCGATTGGACCCGATGGAAGGGTTGTAGACACACCAGAGGTCGCTGTTGCCAAGGCTGCTCATGCTGCTGCTCAGATCAACGAGCGAGTCAACCTGGCCAACGAGGCTGCTAGATCCATCGCGGCAGACTTGAACAGGTGACTTACAATTCAATGCTAGTGGATAGATCTTCTTGGTAGGCTGTTGATCACGTAGATGCACTTCTTACGATCATCGTTGGAAAATATAATAATAAGGCTAGGAAAAGGGATGACACAATTACGCAACTGTATTTATTAATTTAACCCTTCACTGCATGATTCTTTTAACTGGGATGAAAAAATTTATGAGTTTTGTGTTTTATTCAAGGGATAAATACTAAAAAGAACACATTCTTAGTTGTACCAGATACTATGCAGAGAAGGGTTAAACTAAATTCATTGCTTTGGAAGATACAAGTTGAAAAAATTGATAAATGATACAAGGGTGAAAAAATTGATGAGTTTTTGTGTTTTATTCGAGGGATAAATACTAAAAAGAATTAGAACAACATTTTCAGAAAAATAAATATTGCAAGAAAACACTTTCTTAGTTGTACCAGATACTATGCAGCAAAGGGTTAAACTAAATTCATTGCTTTGGAAGATACAAGTTGAAAAAATTGATAAATTATACAAGGGTGAAAAAATTGATAAGTTTTTGTGTTTTATTCGAGGGATAAATACTAAAAAGAATTAGAACAACATTTTCAGAAAAATAAATATTGCAAGCAAGTGTTAAAAATATAAAGATGCGCCTCGACTAACCTAAAAGGTTAGCCACCCCTGTTCCATATCGTAATCCACCCTAACCAAACTAACTATGTTGCAGACCCGCGTCTCTGGTAGTTGGCGGATTGTTATCAACAGGAGTACAAGCAGCTGCAGTGGGTCTCGACGGTAGAGTGGTAGACACTCCGACAGTGGCAGCAGCCAAGGCAGCTCACGCAGCAGCTCAAATCAACGAGAGAATCAACCTAGCCAACGAAGCTGCCAGATCGGGGGCTGCAACCCTCGTGACAGCTGGCCGAGCTGGACTCTCCGTACCCCTGGTGGCTGGCGGCACTGTCCTGGTACCAGGAGCACAGATTGGTCCCGATGGAAGAGTCCAGGATACGGTGGAAGTCGCGGTGGCGAAGGCTGCCCACGCGGCCGCTCATATCAACGAGAAACTGAACCTCGCCAACGAGGCGGCCAGATCCGCGGACGTTCTCGCCGTTGCATCACCTGGTCTGTCCTACGGAAGGCTTGTTTATTGAGATAGAGGGCCCAACTCACGCGGGAATTACTATAGATTATAACCAATGATTAGTTGTCTTTAGTTGGAATAAAGAAACTGTCTCGAACCGTTGTCGAGGTCTTCGTTCTTCTCTCAGTCTGGGAACTACCCTTAAGCTAAGTTCGCCAACCAACCTTTCCTCGATCTTCGCCTATTATTTAATTTTTAGTATAAGATGAAATTGTCGTATCCAGAAAGGATTGAGGACTTTATTTTAATCGTTTCGTTGAATGTTTTAGACAGCTTTTTGGATACTACAATTTTATTCTCCTCACATGTCTCCCTACTCCATATTTTTTAATCCTTTTAGCCCGTCACCTTTTTCACGATTGAATAATTTTCATTATTCAATCACAGCTTTATGGGAATAGTTGTGCACACCGTCTTGGCGCTTCCGACGCTTCAAGGAAGAAGCAAATTTTGCGACCGCTCTTTTCAATTTGTTTTCTTTGAAAGGGGCCTTTTTGTTTTACTTTTTTTTCCTTATTGATTTTACATTGCTATACATTAACATTCATTTGTTTATAATTAATATTGTTATATTTGTCTGATTTCTATACATTCTGTTACTGATCTTGATTAAAACAACATAATTCTAGTTATACAATAAATGAAATTTATTTATTTAAAAAATACAAATATCAGAACTCGTATTCCTAAAGTTGTACACGTAGATTTATGCTTCCGAATAATTCATATTATATTTATTGCAATGCTGGTATCGAGTCTACCCCCTCAAGGAAATATTCAATTGAGGCTTGCGGCAGGTGGCGTCTCGAGAGGTCGTCTTTGAGACGTCGAGTGCCATGATCGATAGTTTTGGCTACGGTTTGCGGTCGTGCCGCGAAAAATTCGCGAAACCAGTCGACCCGGCCATGTAACGGTGTATTCTGACACGCGCAGCAGGCGTGAAACCGATACATATTAATGTCGACGATTTTGTAGAAGAGCGTATTATTGTGTCAAGATTAATTGCATCCGATTCGGGTCGAGGATAGTATGCAAATTAAGTATGGCTTCGTCGCGTGCAGCTGTAATCGACGAACGACGATGATCTACCACAGAAGAAGCAGGAAAATGAATAGAAACAGGAAATTAGTCGCTTGAGAGCATCTTTTTGCGGTGCTTGCTAGCCTCTAGCTTAAGGTGGCATCTCCTATGCGCGTCTGGACGCAGCGTTTTCTTATCCCACCGCTTATTTATAATCCATTTCTTATATACTTCGTCTTAATTCATTAGACCGTCGTTTGAAATATTTCTACATCGCTAATGCAATATTTAACACAGCATTGCATTCATTGTATATGAATTAATTTATTATTAATTTATTCGATAAAGGCGCGACGCGGCGGTTGCCACAAAGAGTTAAAGCGGGGTCGATAATTGCGTCTTGATTTTTATGATACGTGTCGTAACTCACGAAACTGGTCTAACTTATATATTTCTCGTTTCAACTCTTAAATCACTTCGAGAAGGTAATCCGGATATAGTTGCAAATTAACAATCACGGAGACCACAATTTTCTATTAAAAAAACAATAATTCTTTAAATTTTTTGTATTCAGATTTGTAGAACATAGATTACTGATTACTTTTTGTAGGAAACATTTTTTGGTCCCGCATTTTCTAAATGGGTGAAGAATTAAATTCTTAGTCCCACAGGGCCCCATGAGACCCCGCGGAATTGAGATTTATTTATTTATTTATTTTATTTATTTATTTATAAAGGTCGCACTAACATCGAGGTCATTAGTGACCATAGATTTATTTTTATTTTATGTAGATTTAGATTTTATTTCTATGTCGTTCATTTTTAACTACTGCAATTAACGATGATTATCTCACTAAGTACAATTTGTTTCTTTATTAAATATACATATATTGAACAACTAAATTCTTAGTACTGCAGGACCCCGCAGGACTGAAATAAGTCCCACATCAATCCCACGGGATTGAAAATAATAGCGAGGCGTTGCCGCCCGCGAATAAATAGAAAATACGAGTCGGATCGATGATAATAGCCAGCCGTATCCTGGATCCGGATATTCCGCGTAGGAATCTCTTGAGTAATGTTATTACGCCGGTACACGGATCCTCCTGAACGACCCTGGACTGCGTCATATTAGGGCATCGACCGTGTTTCAGGTTTAGCCGTTCGTAAAAAAGTTTTCGTAGAAGTGCTTTCCGAGCCGGATTCTAGCCGTAGACCTTGAAGAGCATGCGTGACCAGTCTGCCGATAGTCTTGCTGGTCCTTTGAACCCTCAGTTTTCCTCATCGTTGTAAAAATGATAATCGATAAGAGTATGGAGTTTCCTCCTTGATGTTCATATAAATGGGCTGCGCGCATCCCATGAACATCGAAGAAGTCCAATCGGATTACCATGAAGAGTGCATACGTAAGTCTGCAACGTGGGTGCGGCTGCTGCCTATCATCCCTGGTTTTGTCACTCGAGTATAGTGCTATCTTGATGGGACGTGGGGGTCACGTGGGTCTTGTTCAGTATTTTCTGAAGCTTTAGTTGAAATAAACGTTCGGGGGACATACTGTTGGAATGCAGACAGCATTGAGGATTGGTATGGTAGAATAGAGGTAAAATTTATAAATTTAGTCTGTCTCTTAATATGTTTAATACGTTGAAAATAATATAATCGTCTTTTTAAATTGTTCTAATTTTTTTCACTGTTCTAAACGGTGTCTATTAATTTTTGTCATAAATGCATAAAATCCGCTGGACTAGTGATAGCTAATGAGGTGTTGGAAGAATAGTATTGATCAGTAGTTTACTTAAGTGGTATTGTTTTTCTATAATTCTTAAAGTTATTTCATCAACGGAGTATCACCTTTTGATTTTTAATAATTCACAGACGCAATCACTATTTTCTTGAAAAGGGTCTAAACCAACACCAAAACGTCGAAATTAATATATCACAAAATTGTTTCCAATTTTTTCAAATTTTTCAATTAAATTCCAAATGTACAAGTACCAGTTTGGGGATTCTAGTTAAACTGTACTTTGGGTGACCAGAAATTTTTGTGCATCCGAGAGATCATTTTGCCCTCGAGGTCGCTCGATTTCCTGGGCCAATGATCTTTCAAGAACATGGAGGTCTCACTTTCCCCCAGAAAAACAGTCTTCCTTAGTCTTTTGAGTCTCCTTAGAGATCAATGTTGAGGATCACAATTTTAAGATACTTCTTCTGACGTTGAAATTATAATTATCTCCATTTTATTGTCTTTTTAGGTACTACAGACGCATCTACCATCGAAAAACTGGAAGGAGAAGCATGAGATGTATGCAGAGGATTAATTGACTCTCATGAAATACACAAATTCAAATAAACCTCCAGAACATCAATACGGGACTATTTGACTAAGTAATAAAAATTAATTTAATAAAAATTAATTTTATTTTCATAAAAAAACAATTCATTCAAGACCTTTCGTGAACCCATAAAAATTAATTTTATTTTCACGAAAAACAAATTCGTTCAAAACCTGTGATCTTAAGAAAAGAATAAAATACTGAGGATCTTAAAATACTGAGGTCTCGGGTGCTTTTGCATCAAGAAGTTTATTTTACTCGTAGTCAACGTAATGAAGGGTTTGTCACAACCTCATTGTTATACATTTGTCGATTTATTTCTCTTTATCTTTACAAAATAATATCGGCTGCCATTAGACAAAGAAACGAAGGTTACACACGATCCATAATCAATGTTCAGCGGCAATTGCGGACAAATTAATGCTAACTCTTCATCGTCGTTCACGGTACGTGTTCGTATAATGTATGTATAGGGTATGCATGTACCGTGGGTATGTTCGTGTTTGTTTGTGTGTATCGCCACAAAACTCTGCGTTATAAAAAACAGTCCAACAGCGAACTTATTCTTAGTAATTTCATTAACATTAGCTAGGCGATTATCCTCTTATGCTGCAAGGAAGCTTACGAACGTATTTACATCGTGGAAACGAACGATTTTGTAAAACGGCGGCGAATGAAGATTACACAATAATTCATCGGCCCGAACGGAATCGCGAAACAATACGATCTTTTCTTATATCTCATCATTATCTTCTTCTTCTTTCCATTTTTATTTATTTATTTATTTAATTTTTTTTTGTTCAGTTACGATCTATTGTAATTCTTTTTAACTTCTTAGCGTCTATACATTTTTTTCTCTTTTTTTGTTTTGGCTTGTTTAAATTTATCGTTCGACGATCACGCAGACAGTGAAATGGGGGAAGGAATGGAATTTTCTTTTGTCATTTAAAGGTCGAGAAAACGCGCTTTTGTTTCGTTTAAAAAAATTGGAATGTAGAAGTGACGTATTAATGTCCGTTTGCTTGGTAGAAGCCAGCGCAGCCATCGTCGAGAAATTCACAGAAACGAATAGATCGGGAAGGAAGACGAAATTTCATGTATATTTTTTCTTGTTGAAATATATTTGTGATATTCTCGAGATATTTGGTTTTCCTCGTACGTTAACGTTAATAATTGATCCCTCAGCATACGAGGCGAGAAAATGGCTTAATAAATGATTGTTATTTAACCAGGCTACGCTGCCTCCTCGTCTCTCACAGTTTTCCACTCGTCGATTAATACTGAACATTACTTGTTTTGCATCTCCGTCAACAACGCTGGAATTTTCCATAATTTTCCTCTCTTTCTCTCTTGTCTTCAATCCAGGATAATAACGAGGACAAACGTTCTGTTCTTTTTCCCTTTCTTCTTCTATATCTTGTTTTTAATTACACTAACACGAGAGAACAATTCACGTCAACGAAATGCTTCATTCCTTCATTTGTTATCTTTTTTCACTTTTTTTTTGTATTTGATAATAACGCACATACCGATAATGAAAAATATAAAAGACGCGAACGTCGTATCTAGGTCGCTCGTCTCTAACCCCACCGTGTCTGTTTTATATTCGCAAATACAGTAACATTCCCTTATACATATTAATATAAATCTAAATATTAATATATATTTATAATATTCATATTTATATATAACATATTCGTCCTAAACACGCGCGAGTCTCGCGACCGCGCGGCCAAATCTGATTAGTAAGTCAAATTTGCTCATGCTCTCCCCCTCTCTCGCTCTTCACCCCCTCCCTTTCTCCTTCTTTCGTCACAGTACTCCTCCATTTTTCAATCTTAAATCATCGGAGGCGTTAAAATCCACTCTGAAACATCCTTCCTGTAATTATTTAATTTTCTTTATATCATTTATTCAATTTTATTTATATTTTCAATATATAATAAATTTTGTGTTTTCGGCGCACGGTTCGATCAGACGCAAAAATGTCTCTCTTGAAAATGATCCATACAGGGATCGAAACGTTGAGATAAATTAATCTACAAATTTGCTGTTTGTCTATTAACGATCGAACCGTGCGCCGAAACACACAAAATTTAATATATACATATATCACATTTGCGATCGAGAAGAATTTCAAGTTATTAAATTTTTTCAATTCATCTATTTCCCTCTGATTAATTGTACTTCGAATTAAATTTTCGAGGGTGAACAAAAATTTGCAAAAATTCTGTCCAATTCCTCGGAGGCTTTCCGAAGGAAGTTTCGTCCTCCGATGAACCGAAACGTATTTTCCCAAGGATAAAATCAAGTGAGTGCTGAGGAAGAAAGGAAGGCCTCCTCAGTCGAGGAACATACAGTTCGATGACTCCTCGTGTTTCTCCACTGTTTCGTTAATTCAATTTCGCTATGATATAGACCGATGCTTCGACCAACATCTCCCTCCCTTCGTTCAGGTGAGCTTCGACCCCCCTCATTCCCCTCGTGCTTTTTCTTTTTTTTTTAATTAACGTTGGGCGGTATTCCGTCTCTGCACGTCAACGAAAGAATGGAGCCACTTTTTGTTCCGGTCCAGTCCGCGGGTTCTTTGATTACAAAAGCCGGAGAGCTTAATGGAATTCGAAATGAACATATCTTCTGTTCTTTTTTGGTTCGGCAACAAAGGAACCTCCCGGTGCAATTGCAAAAATAGAACGGCTGACCTCTCTAGCTTTTTCTCTTCGGACAAAATGCTCGTCGGTTCTCTTTTGCGCGCGGGACACCGCGGAGAACGAACAGAACGGTTCTCCGCCTCGTAAAAAGTGGCTCGGCAAGTGTTTCTTTATTTTTTTTTCATATCGCTCTTTAATCGTTAATTACCTGCTAATAATTCGCGAAGCTACGTCGACTTATCCGAGCGACAATAAAACATTATACAACGTTCCTTATCGAATTGTTTGGTTTTCATCGTTTATCCACCTGTGTGTCATACATATGTACGGTGTGACCTGTGTTCTCTGTGTGTTCGTCAATACTGGTTCTGTTTTTTGCATTCCGGACGATTGTTCGCGCCGCGGCGAGCATCGAACGAAATCGAATTTCCCTCGGATTATAAAAAAAAAAGCAAAACGTGAATAATTTTTTGAAGGCCGCCGCCGGTGTGGACAATCGTTCGGAATAGTTTTTCTCCGTGTGAGCAATATTATTTAAAAAAAGAGTTTCTCGAGCAAAACCGCCCAGCATTGACCCTCGTTTTAACGTATATTATCTACAATACTGTTGCGAGTATCGATTACCTTACCTCGACTAATTATCGTCGCCGGGCGGACGTCCGCGACATTTTTGTTACACGATTAATTTACGGGCAATTGACTTTATACTTCCTATACCGAAGTGTTCAGACGCGTTCCCGAAGAGACTCGGGTTCCGAGTAGAAACGGAAACACAAAAAGTATATTTCATTCTCTCTCTCCTCGCTCGCCACCATTCACACGCTCGGAGGATAGTCTCCTCGGGGGGAGTTTCGCTTTTATAGTCCTTGTTTCCGTGCCCCTGCCACGAGAGAGCAGACCGCCACGAGGACACTTCCACGATCCGACATCGTCCGAAAGATGCCAGACCTCGAGAATAGAGACCAAAACCGTTCTCTTCTTATTTCCCCCTTTCCTCCGTCAACACAATAAACACCGGACGAATGTCTCTCCGTCATCGAGATAGCTTGATCCATCACAGAAAGACAATGACGCGGCGGAATCTAACAGTAAATACAATCTGAACATCTAATGGTAATTATTTACATTAGTAATTTCCTCACCGATTTTGATGACCTTCATATATGTTGTCAAGATCGTCATTCTGAACAACTTTTCCCTATACATGTTACCGCCGCTCGGTTTTAGTTTTCGAGATATTTGCAAAAAACTATTGCTAATACTGTATTGAATTTTCTGATATACGAAAATCCAGAAGTATTCTTTCAAAATTGAAAGCTCACCGTATATATGACCAGAGTGAGGCCATGTTATTTCTCTCATCTCTACAGCGTGTTTAGAAGCAAAATGTAAAGAAACGCCGCGCCGGAACGGGCCACGGAGCTTGCAGGAATATGAAAAATTCAATACAGTATTAGCAATAGATTTTTGCAAATATCTCGGAAACTAAAACCCAGCGGCTGTAACATGTATAGTAAAAACTTGTTCAGAGTGATGACCTTGACAACATATTTCAAAGCCATCAAAATCGGCAGGGAAAACCCTAATCTAAATAATTACCCGTCTAATTTTCCCAATTTCCATCACCTTCTAATCCCGTGTTCGTAAAGCGCATAATCTGAATGTTCTTCCCGTTTTCGTTTTCACTAACGCTACGTACCGATAGACTGCGATCTCCATTTGCGCTCGCGGATCGCCTGAACAGAAAATTCCAGCGACGTTTGAATTAATTTTTCCTTTGTGATCGCTGAAATCAATTTTTTGTTCAGGCCCGAGATCGCACAGTCTACTTGTTAAAATCGAGACAGGCGTCCCTAATGCACATCCTACACGTGTTCAGTTCTCTAACAGGCATCATGCAACAGATTGCCATTAATGATTGAAAAAAGGGAGCTACCCTGCCACTGTTGGTTCGCGTTTCACCAGGAAAGCTGATTTGAAATTTAGACCAGCATTTTTCATTACGAAACTAGTAGAGCTACGTTAACGAGACAGCCACTGCTGTAAGCCGCGAAGGTTCTTCTTTAAAATGCATTTTCTTCGGCGTCGATATCTCTTTTAGTTCTCGAGATATCGCTGTTTAAAGAGAACCATGATTTTCAGTTTTCCCACAACGTTCAAAGCTACTTGGAAATCCTGTATCTCGGAAACCAGTTGAACTATCGTTATGCTACAAAATGCATTTTAAAGAGTACATTCCGCTGTATTTTTTCAGCTATGTTAGATTTTGGATATCGAGTCGAATTTGAGAGAAATAATTCTCTAATAATGTTAATGAGAGAATAATTTTCTACGAGAGCAACAGTGGCAGATGATCGCTCTGGCGAAGGTCTGAGTAGGTCGAAGCTTCGAGTGACACTGATAGCGACAGTGAAATATAGAGTGGTTCTTGCAAAAAGTTTCGTTCTGGTCTAATCGTTCAATTTTTAGGCTCGCGATACTTTTTCATGGAAAAGAGACTTCGCTGTCCTGGGAGTGTTTTGTAAAAATGTAGTTTTTAAATTCAGACTGTTTCTGGACTTTTTGCAAGAATAAATTTGTAAAAAGTACTGCTAACGCAGCGGTAGGCCGTTCGTAAGTTGTCGAAGAGGAGGAAGACCATGATAGGCAGTAGAAATAGCGAGATTGTGGTCGGTTTCGAGCTGGAAGAGAAGTTGGAAGGAAACGCATCTGATCAGAGGATGATCAGCTACCAAAATGATGTTCTGGTAGCGATGGTCGTTGCGCTGTTTCCTTCCAGTGTTAATTTCGCTATAGAATTCGTGCTGGAGATGCAGGTAGAAAAGGGAGAAGGGTACATTATATGTATATACATCGAGATATGCGTATATATATAGATATACAGTTTGTAAATAGTATACAGACAGATGTAGGGCTACATATAGGTATAGATACAAGTAGAACAGAATATACGAAGTATGAAAATTATAGGGTGTGCCATTAAGTGAGTAGATTTCATTTATGCTACCGTGGTTGACAATGCAAAACGAAAACGCGGTTGATGACCAAGCTCTTCAGGTACAGAGACAGCGCTCATCAATACGAACGTGACAATAACTCTTTATTGAGTTACGTCGTTCCTGCTTTTATTTTTTAATAAAAAAGAAAGATAGAATTGGTAAACGATGGGCACTGTCAATGACCGCTGACGCCTCGGACACACGTGACAGTGTACTGGCAAAATATCGCAGTATCAAACGTGGAATTACATCGATGAAAATAAAAGGGAATCTTTGAAAAGTAATTCCTCGGAAATTCTCTGCGATATTTTCTTTAATGCGAAAGATTCGACACGTGGTTATCCGGTTCACTTTTGCTTGTCAGACCTGTCGATTCTCCAACGGATCCATCGGCCACCGATCTACCGTCGATCTCAGCTCGATGGATCGAATTTGCTTCATTGTCGAGCGCAGATTTCCTTAATCGTCGATCCACTCTACACTCTTTCGCTCTCTCTCACTCCCTCTCTTTCACTCGCACGAATACGCATGCACACATATGTACTCTATCTCTCTCTCATCCTCATCAGATTCTAAAAAGGTAATCACGTTGATCCCATAGAATACGCGTTTTAAATATCTAGGCACGACTCTTAACGATTGTTCTGGGCAAGCTTGTGCGCAAGAAAGTCTTTCTTTCCTCGTTCTCGTCTCCGGGACATTGGAACATCGATCCTCGGTCTTCTAGATCCCTCGAGAGACTTTCAAACGTGTCCTCGAAGATCGACGAATATTCAAAAAATTTCTTTTCCGAGCCAGTAAAACTACTCCTCCTTTTTTTAAATTTTTCTACGTCGATCTTTCAACGTTGCGAATTTCCTACACCTGGATATATTGCCTGTAAAAAAATACATCAGAACATTTTGTTCGCAGCCATTCGAATTAATTAAACGGCTTTTCCACGTGAAATTATTTAAGGACGACGAGGACGTTTACCCCTCGCGCCGCTGCTGCGATTCATGGGAAACGTTCTCTAGAATAAACGCGGGTCGATTCGGTTTTGGACAAAATTTTGCAAGCCCCGAGAAAATCGATCCTGGAAAATTCGCGTCGCGGAGACCTAGAAAATCTGCGGTCTCGAAGACTCGCACGATCCCGAAACGCCACGGGGAAGAGAAATGGTGTGTGAGAAAGTTTTTCGGACCTCTTTAATTGAGATTCGGGCTGCTCAAATTTCAAAATTGGACACCGACAAAAATTTTACTCGAACAAACATTTTTCTTTCTTGTTGAAGGTTCGTTAATTATTTTCGTGTTCGTCCAATCGTGAATTATGGCGTCTGCCCGAGGGTTAGAAATAGCGCGTCGATGAAACTCTGAAAAGGAGTATTAAAATAAAATATTTGGGAAGAGACCCCTGACGCTGATTGTTCTGTAATTACATCGATGCAGACTTCGATCTGTTCCTTCGAAACCTCGAGGATAATCGATTGTCGTGGCGGATGTTCATTTGAAAACAAAAGAATCAGCTCGGACTATCAGTGGTGTGAAAGATGTGAGGCCTGGGGACGCAAGAAATTATTTTTCGATGAATCCTCATCATTTTAGCAACGTCAATCTAATTAAAAAAATTAATGTGATTACGTGAGTGTTTTTACAAATTGAAAATAGATGTACAAGATTTTCGAGAAAATTCAGTGACACTATCAAGTCTATTTTTGTTGAGAATTTGTTGCGTCCCCGTCGAATCAGAAAAATAAGAAGTGGGGGGTTGTCAGGAGAGTGCAGTTGGACACACAGAAAGAACACAAAAAACGGACAGGTTTATTTATCTTTCCATTCATTTTTGCGTTTTCTTGACAAATCGGCTATATGCATAATATGTATAGTTCTTTGCCCGCTCGCTAGCGAATGATGATCACGTCTCGTGTTCTGTTATATATATATTGTATCTTTTTTGTTTCTCTTTTTGTTTCCTTCCCTTCCTTCGACACTCAGTGTTCACCAGTTAGGACAGAGAGAGAGAAAAAAACAAATGAAAATGAAGTCACTCGGATACAGGCGAGAGCAGAAAAAAGAAAAGACACGTTTCGTCGGATAGAGGCACGCTCGAAACGCGGGTGAGAAGGAAAACAAAAAAATATATATATAGATCCATATAAGTGTAATCATGTGTGTACAAAATGATTTCATCGATTTCGCAATTAATATACGTGACTGTATATTTTGCGATGCGGGATTGGAAAGAGTGTGCGGGGGGTGAAAACTTCGGCGAGCATAAGGCGAGAAACTAAAGAACAGGCTCACGTTCTGTCGCAAAAATCGATGGCGTACAGTGAGTGGTAAAAAATCCAATCGCCCCGTCCCGTTGCTGGCAAACTTGGCTCCACCCTCTGCTTCCAATTCTACAATCACTTTACAATCACTCGAATTACTTAAACAATTCCATCAACAACAGCAGTAATTTCATCGATCACGATTGGAACCACCATTACCGGAACCCTGGACATCCTATGCAACTTTATTTTAATACTATCCGATTCGGATAATCGAGGTTCCCACCGATCGTTAATAATTTTATTCGAGACAATTTTTATTCGATACTGGTTTGCAGAGGGTGTTCTGGATACAGTGTAAATTTCATTTTTATCGTGGCTTGAATTATACATTCTCGAGACCACGTACAGTGACGCATCACAGTCGACATCTTGAATCGTTAAATGTTAAAAACAGTGATTAAAAGTGGTCATGCAAGTAATCAATCCGTAAAAAGAGATACAACGAAAACAATAATATTCGTTCACCAAGTTTGCGTCAACGAGACGAGGCAACTTAGGTCTATAGGCGGAGATAGTAGCGCTACTAGTAGTAATAGTAGTAAGTAGACGATACAGTAGTAGATATAGTAAGAGTAATAGTAATAAATGAACTGCCGACGATTATACACGTGAAATTTATTCGTTTTGCTAAAGGTTTTTTAAAAAAGAAATTCTGCAAAATCTTTTTCCTCCGATTTCTTCCGTGCACAATTGTCAGCAGTCCATTGATAAGAGTAAGAAGTAATACAAAGGTATACGATGTACGTATTGAGAGAGTGAGAGAGATATAAAGATATACAGAGAGAAAAAGAGAGAGAAAGAATAGCGATAGAGGGAGAGAGATAGATACAGAGACAGAGAGAGAAATAGAAACAGGATAGAATCACTATGAGAAGTAAGCGTGATAGAACAGAGAGAATCTGAAGTGACAGAGAATGGGACAGATTAGAGACGATAGAGTAGCGCTGATCAGTTAAAAAACGTTAACGAGCCTAAACTAAGATCCAACTAAAATTAAAACGCTCATCTTATTAAAAACAGGTGTCGCGTGTATGTGTGTGTTTTCCTTGTCTCTTTTCGTCGTATTCTTCCTCGATTTTTTTTTGTTCGTTTTCCATTTTTTTTCTCTTTACGTCGCTCCGCTTCGTCGCGAGTTTTCGCATTTTTGTGTTCTCGTCTCGTATCTCATTTTTTTCCTCCATAAAAACTAAGCTCGTGCTCTGCTTTCGAACTAATTACGCAAGTAAAGGTCTAGAGTTAGAGAATTCGTTAAAAAAAAATAAAATAAAATAGAGTAACGAAATAGTAAACAGAGGGTACGAACTAGGGAATAATGATGTAGAGTAAAGTATAAATGAGTAATAATTATTAATTAGAAGCTAGTATTAATAGTAACGAACGATGACGATTAAAAAATAGCGATAATTATAATAATAGTAGTAGTAGTGATAGTAATAGTAGTAGTAAGTAGTAGTAGTAGGAGTAGTAGAAGTATTAGTAGTAGTAGTATGTAGTAGTAGTAGAAGTAGTAAGTAGTAGTAATAGTGGTAGTAGTAAGTAGTAGTAGTAGTAGTAGTAAATAGTAATAGTAATAGTATAGTAGTAGTAGATAGTAATAATCGTGAGTGATAAAAAAAAAACAAATACAGAAAGAAAGAAACGTCGGAGAGTTAAGAAAGTAGGGCGACGCAAACGCGGAACAAATAATAATTAAAAGAAATAAACAAAAAAAAAAGTAGAACGGCGCTAAAAAAATTAACCTTACGGAAGTCAACGTACGGGGTTTTGTTTGTAGAACGTCGATGAAAAAATGCTCGTTCGAAGGTGTGTGGCGCGTCCGCATCGCAAGACGCAATGAAAGACGTCGAAAGACCCGCCCCGGAAGCGGCCGTAGCACTATCTATACGCGAACAAAGGTTCAAGGACAACTACAGACACGATCACAATGCGTTTCGAACCGAGAAAATCCCCGCATCCCCATTCCGCTCACGATTAAACCTATCCCCACCCACGGCTGGACCGGGAAAATTTATGCAAACAATTCTACATGCAAGAACGATAAACAGGAGTACAGAAATATTCACTGCGTTTGAAAAAAAGGAAAGAAAAACGTCTTGTAAATGCATAAAATTCGCGGTCTGGTCGTGGTATTCCTATGCTACTTCCGTGAAAAATGATTGACAATTTTTTTTCGCAAGTTTCGTTACAGAAGAGCCCCTCTACAAGTCCTTCAAGGTCTTTCCAACCGAGTGATCTAGTAGAGAGGCAGCCCTGTACTTCGCGTTTTTTCTCTTTCTTTTCGTACTGATATCACATTGGCGAGTTTCGGGGAGCGGAAACGAAAACGGAAAACGCGTTAGGCTCACTTCCGGGGCCGCCTTATGCGCGTAAAAAACTCGCACAACTCGGAAAATACTTTCTGCAGGGAGGCTCTGTAATTGAGGTATAAAAATCGTAGTAGTAAATCGTGTATAATAAATCGCGTCGTGCCGAAAGAAGACACGTGGAAGAGCGATCGGTATGTGCCCATACTTCTGCCGAATATGTGCGCCTGTGGCTCTCTGTGTGTGTACGTGGGTGTGTGTTGGTGTGCGCGATTGTGTAGGCCTGTGTATCTTTGTGTGTATAAATGCAAACCGGTGAAATAGGTGAGCGTCGGTGTAAATGCTTCGTAGGAATCATCGGTCGACATTGAACTATACATTGATCGAACACAGTTCAATCCTGTTTCGATCGATCATCAGCTGTGATCCCTGGGATCCCCTATCGGGTAAGATCTAGGATCATCAGGCTGCTCGCTGACGATAGACCGGTGCTCGAGGAAACTGGCTGTCTAAACTCCTGGTACGTGAGATTTCCTTCGTGTCAACTCAAACTATCTATCCTAGAAATCCGGACCTTGAGATCTTAGGCCTTGGGGTCTAAGCCTAACTCGTCTACTGAACTCCTCGCTTTCTCGAGAGTACCATGAAACTCAGCGAATCCATCAACAAAATTGGGGAGAAACACGAAATGTTGGCACTGAAAAGTGTACTGGGATGTGTGTGTATCTGTGTCTACGTGTGCTCATGTGAGTCGGACAGGGTCCGGAACAGCGTACAATTCAATAGCGAGCGATCGTGCGGTGAGAACCGATTCTTTCTAGCGTTTGTCTCCTCCGCTTTTTGTTCATTTTTCTTCAGTTTTTCTTTTGTGCTGGGAATAGTTTCAACCCCCCTCCCCCACTGTCGTTTAGCTACCTAATCTCATCGCGACGAGAACTAATTTCCTAATCGAACCAACTAGAAAGAGCTTAACCATAAAAACGCCCGCCCTGACAATTGATTCTCGCAGTAAAATGGTTCGCTTGTTCCTCGTACAAAATGAAAAAATTGATTTGTCTTGCCGGTGGCGAGCTGATTGTGACTTGCAACGCAATTCCTGGCCCACAATTGCATCCCCGTTAATTGTCCCCCTCATGTCTGGCTTGAACTTCGATTTTCCCTTGGAACAAAGGATAGAATACTATTCTCCGAGATCTCCAGTGATGAACGGTGGATATTCTTTGCTGATGTCGTAGCTGGCTTCAACTAGGGTAGACCAAAATAGTTAGGCCTCTGTTAGGTCTTCGACGGGTACTGGTTGAATTTAGGCTGGGTATTATTTTTCTTAGGCGCATATGATGTAAGTCTTGATTGAATTTCGATATAATTGTAGCCTGCCATAGACGAAGCCAGCTGTAGCGTTAGCAATCTATTGGAACAGTATCTAACAATGTCCACACCGTCAGCTGGAAGTCCCGAAGACAGGTAGCTATTTGTCTCTCGTGGAATACTGAGAACTTGGATCAGAGACGGTTCTCCAGGCGACCAGGTGAAGCCGCCTTTAGCGATCAGCATAAAGAACGGTCCCTGCCGTGAAGGACCGCTATGAGAAAGGGCCTAATCGAGAAGGAAATACTGGAAACGACCTATCGACGAACCAGAGGACGTCCTGGACGAAAGGGATTGTCGGACTCGTAGCGCTAGAAACGAACTGTCAGGAAGCCACTTGTTTTTTCTTAGGGGGCAGGCAAGAACACGAACAGAGGACACGCGCGCGCGCGCGTCGCAGAAATGGCGACGCGTCAAACCGAAACGGGTTTGTTGTTGTGTTGAAACGAGGTGTGACGCGAGGAAGGATAATCGACAGCTTTTTTCTCCGATGGCTCAAGGATTCGCTTTCCTGTTTTCTTCCCTTGTGAGAGAATGATATCGATACAGAGAGTCGAGTGATTGTCGTTTAACTATACATAGTACTCGTTTAAATTCTGGAGGCTTAATTAGAAAGGATTCGCTACACGAGATCTCTAACACGCTACATTGTTATTATTTTTTTTTTGTTTGTTTCTTATCATCGTCGTCGTCATCGGCTCCTCGCTACTACTGTCGCGCGGCTCGTGTGTCGTTAGATCTGTCTCGACCGTGTTCTTCGTGTCTCCGATTCCAACCTGGTCGACTTAACAACTACTTAGATAAATCTCTACCGGTGATCTAACTACTCTGGGGCTGGTGGTCGTAGTCTCCTTTTAAAAATAAAAAAAAAACAAAGAAAAACGGGAGTACCGTATCATCCGCGCGACCCTATGTACACGAAAACGTCCATTTAATTAAACTCGACTGTCAGACGCGACCCTGAAGACAACCACCCTCAACGATTCGTCACAACTGGGACCAACATTGAACCGGATTATATCTCCAGGTCTCGACTGATCGCCCTCCCCCTCTCGAATCAGATTGTTTCGCGGCTGGTTGGCTGTCCTGGTCCTAGGACAACCTCCAGAGTGTCATTTGATCCTAGCTGAACCACGCGGGTCCTGTCGGGGTCTGTCAGTAGGTGTCGTGTCACGTCGGGCCTCGAAAGGTACGCCTCTAACCTCTGACTCACTTTTCCTCGGCTTTCCTCCGCTCTGTTTGGCGGTACATCGATGTTACAACAGCGATTCTAACGATCAACTAACGGATAATAGAGCGATCGAGACCTAGCTTGGCTCGGTTGCTGGACACGCACCTCCTCCGGGAGGATCTTGACCAGCTGAAGGAGGTCCGAGACCAGCCTGGGGCTGTGATCTACAGTCTAACGTGGCTTCCATGGAAGAGGAAAGCAGGCAAGAAGATCGTGGAATCACTCGGTCAACGGGCACACCAGCGAACACCCACCAAGTCGGGGATACTGAACAGAGAAGCCTCGAACCAGGTTCCAAAATGGTTAAAAAATGGCTCCTTTTATGTTGATATGTCGAGTCTCCCAAGGACCATGGTAGGGTACCAGAGATAGGCGCCAGGCCAAAAGCTGGACCACGTACTTCTATGGATAATCGTGTTTTTCTACAACCCTGGGAACATCTTGGAACCGGTTCGTTGGCTTCTCTATCGAACCTGTCAGCTCCACCCTAGCCTACGAACGCCATAGGTATCCTGGCCGACGAGATCTTCTCTCTCGGAGTTTGCCTCTCTCCACTCTGCTTGACCCTGTGTGTCTTTTTAACGCTTTCGCCTCGTAGGAAAAATTAAATACTCGCTTAAGTCAACAACCGGCACCCATCGATGCCCGACCGAGGCTTTGGGTGCTCGTTTAAACGTATCTTCTTCTCATTTTTCTCGTCAGCCTGTTGCGAAACCGGCTCCGTTCTACTCGCTCCTAACGATACAGAAGAAAAGACGGCGGATCGGGCTCGACCCTGAATCGTCGTTTGATAAGAAAGAGGCTTATTTGATTGGATAAGACCCGTTCGATCGGACGATTCATGACTGGCCCGGATTGTTAATCCCGGTTCGAACAACGCCTAAGGCCCCGATTAGGCAAGCAGACAGTCCTGAACTTCCAACGATATATTTTACACAATTATACCGACAATTAATTTTTAATCCTGACTCTAAACTCGCGGTCCTCACTCTCATCGACACACTCGTACACTTCTCTTTCATCGTTCATTCTCACTCTCTCCAGACTACTCACTCCAATGCATTCTCTCTCTTTCTTTCTTTCTCTCACTCATACTCCTACCGCATATACAATATATTCATTAGATTAATCTTTTCATCTAATTCATTACATAATCCGTAACGTCGGTAACCCTAGACTTATCAGTTATTAATAAAATATAGATTATTGAGATGCAGTCGCCGCACACTTTTTGGACACACCTGTTACAATGCTATATATCAAATATATATATATATGTATGTATAGTATGTAGGAGATATACGGTAGCGTGTGTCAGTGTAGGTGTTTGTTCGTGTTACGTTTTGCGTTTCCATTAACCTGATTTTCCTACATGTTCGTGTTCGAATGTGTGTTTGTTTTGTCATTTACATACATGCTGTGTCCGTGTGTCTGTTTATTTAACATTTTACTATAGTCACTAATAACCTCTGTAGGCTAAGCGTCTACTGCGTGGCTCGAACCAGACCCCGAATTTCCTTGGTCCGAACAGTTATTTTTTTTATTCATTTTGCTCAGGTTTTGCGCTTGGGACTCGATTATCGGGTGTTCAAAGTCGTCCTATTTGTTTTTTTAACTCCAGGGATCCGTGGAGCATCGATTCGGGAAAAGAATGGGATCGTTCATTGATCATTGTTCAGCGTCTGACCCTTTGGGACTCCGGACATTACTGTTCATAGCTGGTAGATTGTTACTCAGGGAATACTTTGTACTTGGAGCGTTCTCGCGGTCTTGTTTTACGAGGTTCGACGCGGTTTTTAATGAGATCTGATTGCTTGATTGTCACGGTTTCATGCTTCGTCTGGCCTCGAAACTATGTGGCTTTGGTCAGAACAGGGATTCGATCATTTTCAAGTTTGATGATGTTTGGCAAACGGCCAGGTCGGCAGATAGTGGTAGCCTCGATCCCCAGGGTGTAATGGGAGATCAAAGGTGCTGTGGATCGTGCAAGTATAAGCCGAGCGTGATCTACCGAAATGATCGATCGTCCGCAAAGGGTGGAATGGAAAGAGTGGTTCGTGGTGCGTTCGCCGGGATCTATTTGAATAAACGTAGCACTCGCGGCCGCTTTCGAACGACGATCAGAGCAATCGAGAGTCGCCTTGCCGTTTGGTCTCTATAGTATATAAAAATACGTCGTCTATATGAGGAAGTTACGTTGAATATGTTATACACATATATATATATATATTTATATATTAGAACAATTCTTCTAGAATTTCACAAGGAGTTTACGTTGGTCTGGAGAAATTTCGGAGCCTGAGTATCCGCGACACCATGTAGCGAGTGCTGGCTATCCCAACCCTCACCTCGGCCCCCCTCAACCCAGCTAATGATATACTCAATCTAAATCGTCCACAGGCTGTCTCCAAAAACTTCAACATAATCAAACCACCGAAAACCTGACTCCAACCTTCACAAACATCGACAACAAACAATATAAATTGATCGGAAATTTGCTGACAAGTTCTACTGTCCAGAAATTATATAATTAATTACTCTGAGATATCACGGAAGAAATAGGGGACGTTAAAAAACGACTCAACTTGAAATCGGACACCCTGTGGATAATCTACAACCCGGTACGGCTGGCCCGTTTGATTCACCGAATTGATTATCTTTTTTTCTAAAGCTTTCACTACTGTCCCTCGTTTAGAGAATCGATTAAAAGTGTAAATCTCTCTCCTTCAGCCGCGAACGAGGAGAACCGCGGAGAGGCGGTCCTCCTAAAATTAGGCGAATAAAGTGGAAATCATTGTCATCGCAATAAACGCTCAAGATCTTTCACGAAATTGCAAGATTAGTTTTCCGAGAAATAATTGTTCGATCGACTTCGACGCGAAACAATTGTACGAAATAACGGGTGTATGTGCGCGTGTTGTGTGTATGCGTGTGTCTGTGTTTGATCAGGTGTGAAACGGGAATGTGTCGAGAAACTCCTAGAAAACGTCGGTAAAATCAACGCAGAGTGGTAACGCCGGACGGTGGGACCACGGTTTGTTTTTTTTTTTCGAAATTTGAGGTTCCACAGGTCCGGCGACGTTTACAGGCATTTCAGGTACGCTTACGAGACATTGTGCCGGAAATACTATTGTGCGGGAGGCCTTCAACTAAATCCTTCGCGCCGAAGAGGTTGCTCCCCGGGAACAACGATGAAGATCAGGGGCCACAGTTATCGTCAACGATGTTCGTTTTGTGCTATTCGTGGCGATCAGCGCGGGACAATTGAAAGAGCCTGTTTTAATACTTAAAAAGAAGAACCTTAACGTAGAAGACAACACGATTCAACGACGATGTCCATTCGAACGCGACAGGTGTATCTTCCCTCCATGAAACGAACAATTATTTCGCACCAGGTCGAACGAAGATAACGGTTCGTCAACAATGAAAAATGTTTCGAAAAGAGTCCCCAGGCATTCCTGTGGACATCGTCGAAAGATCGCTATACCCCAAGTAACTCACAGAAAAGTGTCCTCGAACCCAACGAACCGAAAAACAGGAACGTGTGTGTTCGTGTGTACCCGGTGTGAACGTGTGTGACGAATCAGCGTCTCGCACGACGGACGCTTACCCTCCTTGTCTCGGTAGAATCTATAAATGCAGTCGTCAGATTAAATAATGTAAATATATCGGAGATTCGAAAGACAGATCATAGATGCAAAGACTGGCCCCTTCGCTCATGCCGGCTACTCGCTACGTCTCTACTGATTGGTCGATTCTCACTCCCCTCGGCCGCTCAGGATTCGTCTCTTGGCGATCTAAGTCCCCCTGATCATTGTTGAAGTTATTGTTGATAGCTGGATGGTTGATAGCAATTTAATCAGGATCTGAATGGGTGGTAGAAGAGCTTTACCAGCGATCTCTGATTGAGAAACGATGGCGACGAGTCGAATCCTGAACAGCTGACGGGGAGACCCCCTCCTAGAATTAACGGCTAGCCTACTTTGGCACAAACAACACTGCCCGGGCCGGCACTCGCTTTGTTAAATATATTTTTTTGTAGTTTTTCTGTTTATTTGTTTCTCATACCTCGTCGCAATTAGTCTCTTTTTCTCTGGCTCACGCAACAGCACTCGCTCTCGTCCTCGTTCATTCTCTCGATCCTCTCACGCATACACAGCCATAACCCCGTGCATCCACGTCCACTTTCACGCGCTTTCCCACCGCTACCTTTCTACAGTCGATACGTATATTAATAAGATTTAATTGACTCCAACAGAACGTCGAGTAGACAAAAACTTCCGGGCGTCCGTTGTCACGTCGCGACGACACCTTTGGGAGCTGTTGCGTCACTTATCACTACGACACTACTGATAAATTTGTTCGCATGATAGCGCGAGAGGAGTTTGCGCCTCTTCGCTCGCACGTGGTATGTCTCATCTTCGAGTAAGGTGTACCGTTTAAGTGTCCGTGGGAGGTGCGTCTCGCGCGCGCGAGTAGAAAACTCGTCCCTCTTCGTTTCATCGGCCAGAAAACAAAACGAAAAACGTCCCCTCGGTTTCCATTAATATAGTATATATTCATATATATAATATATTTACGCTCTGCGGTGTAACGGCTACGTGTATCATAGAGTTTCATCGTTTTTCTTTCATTAGCTTATTATCATTATTACGACACCAGCGAGTTCAACATCATTCAAAAACACAACAGACCTTCCATCATCTACCTAGCTCGCCCTCTGACCGGATTCTGGCTAAACGTCACCTATATAAGGGGGTGGGCGACCCTAATCGCGCCCGCCTGTCGACAAGGAATGCTTGGAGATCAGGAACTAATTCGTCAAACCGGATCGAAACAAACGAGGTCGAACCGTCGTCATCCAGGCGTTCCAGAATTTCCCCCACCACTGATACAGTCCCCCTTTCCACTCTTTCTCTCTCTCTCTCTCACTCTCTCACTCTACGCATGTACAAACTTGTTCTATCTCTTTTTTTTTTTGTTTAATTAGCGATATGTTTAACGGTTCACTCCTTCCTCCTTGTCAATATACGTGTGTGGTTTTCACCCTTATTTAATTACGATTAAAGATTCTACACAATCCTAAGCACCTATCAGCTAAGAAACCTGCGTCTCAGTGTGTTCGCGTTTGAGTTTGCTGCATGCTTAATGTTCGAGTATGTTTCGTGTTGATGTCGGAGTGTGTTCGAGATTGTGTGTTCGTGTGTATGGTTTGTGTGATTAATACTTATCGTCGAACATACAAATTATAAAAATACCACCCGCAACGACGTACGACAGCGTTAACGATCCCGCCACGTGGCCAGTCGAGCTAAATACACGATCGAACCCGATAAATGTCGACGCCGATATCTAGTTAGGATACAGCCGTCGAGAATACTGAAGGTACACTTTTTCGGAGACGTGGAGGAGAGAAAACAGAATCAAGTCTATTCGACGGAGAAAAGAATCGAAAGAAGAAATCGGGTGGCCCACGAAGAAGCACCGGCTGCGACGCGTGGCGTGGGAATACCTCGATAACTGCTCGCGTTTCTCTCCCCATCGGTCGAGCCGGAGGGAGAGTTAAGCGCGAGCAGGCCGCCTCTCGCGAAAACTGCTTAAGGGTCCCATTCACAATCAGCCCTAACAATTAAATCTTTAGTACCCGACAATTAAGCCGTTCAATGGAACCGCGACAAATCACCGTCATCATCATTATCATCGTCGTCATCTTCACTCATCATCGGGTACCCCCCCTTTACTTTCATTCTTGCATCTGTCCGCTATACCTCTCGTTTTCTTTTCTTGTTATTCCTAAACTGTGTGCACGTCGCTCACGTGCCGACTGCAAAAAATCGCCGACAATCGTTTCTCTTACACGCTAAACAAAGACGCTCGAATATCATCGATTCGATCGAACAAAGGGGAGACGCGCACTACGGTCGTCGTCCCCCTCCCCCTTCCCCAGATCCGTTTTCTTGTTTTTCCATATTTTTTTCTGTTTAACTTTAAAAATCCTTAACACGTTACTCAGTTTGAAGGTGTAGTTCGCTCGGCCGCGACCGGCTTAGCGCGTCACGCTTGTAAAATATATAATATATATTTATATATATATGTATATATATATAATATACCTTATGCTTTAAAGATAAACTCTGTACAAAGAGCCGACGCGGGGCTCTTCACCGAGTCCCTCTTCGTACCCATTTCTTATCGTTTTCTTATTTTGTTTTTTCTTTTTTTTGTGTTGTTTAATCCTAGTCTCTCCCTCCTCCCTTCAGAATACTCGTGTGTACGCCTCTCGCATGTGTGTATATAATTATTATGTGTCTCTCTTTCGTTAGACGCGGGAGACACGTGGGTTCTCCCCTCTCTCTTTCTCTCTGAACGGTTCTGGCTTTCAATTAAAATCGTAGCCCGGTTCGCCAAGCCGGGTATAATTATTCATCATATTTCGCTGCCTGGAAAACCAGCACCGGTTCCTGAATACAGAGGCCGCTTTTACTCTTTTTTTCGCTTGCAACCTCCCCCCACCCTTTTGCAGATATCCCCTAGAACCCCCTTCATCCCCCGTTCGCGGTTCCTCCGGTTTCGCAGCCCTAATCCTTTTTTGTGTTCCAGAGCGTGCCACGCGGGCCACGGTGTGTTCGTGTGTGTTGAATTGTGGAACCCCCTTATTAACGTCTAATCGGATCGAATGAGAAAAAACATAGAAACGGATGTACACAGTTACGTCGGGCACTCCTCCCCCCCACTAAGGGTAGGAGCACCTTTTTTTAGTCGTGTCGCGTGTCGGGCCCCCAAAAATTGTTTCGGGGGACACCAAGAAGCTCGGCGTTATCGTGGCTCCCATCCACGGAAGACGGGTTCTTCTCCCGCTTCATGTATTTTGCATTTCTTTTTTTAGTTTGTCATGCTGCGCCTTCGACTTCTCGGTTCCTCGCGCTTCTATCCCAGCCAAAAGCACGATACAATTGGTGGCCAGTCAATGGGGTTGCAGCCTTTGTAGGAACGGATGAGCAACGGACTGGACCCATCCCGCGAATCATCAGTCATACACTGCGCCGGGTGACCAAAAGGGGACTAGGGCGTAGGGCTGGTACCACTGCCGGTCGTTTGGTTGTGATTCTTGTTAGATGTTGCTCTTGGAAAATGATACTCTCAGGTGGTTGGATTCGCTCAGCTGGTAGTTGTGCATTTTCTGGAACAAGTCGGCTGTTAGTCGGACACTCGTCTCATAAGCTAGGTCTAGGTCTGTGCTGCACTGATTTTGACGACATTGAGAAATTGATTTAACGGTCCATTCAATGAGGATCGGTAAACTTTCCACGAAATTACATTGTATTAGGTTGTCCCAAAAATTCCTTTCGTTCAAATTCAGAGTAATTGTTAAGAAAACCAATGGCATGGTTAAGAAAGGGGCACCTTAAGGACTAATAAAACATGACACAGGGTAGGGAACCTAAAAAAGGACACCTGAATAACTCGCTTGCTTTTGAAGATAGAAAAAATGCATCAGACCAAACTTACTTGATATCGAGGCACTCGTCTGTTGTTATTAATCTGATGTTATTAATTTTTTTATAGGTGGAGACATCAAGGAGATATGAAGGTCAACTCTGTTATTTTAAATGGAAAGGTATTACATTCTGATAGTGTGTTTTTATTATGAAGGTCATTCAAGGTAACGTAAGGTAATTGCAATAGAAAATAAAGTGTCTCAAAGCACTCTTTGAACACTACGAACAGAGTTTGGTTTGATGTACTTTTTTCTATCTTCAAAAGCAAGCGAGTTATTCAGGTGACCTGTTTTAAAACATTTAGGACAACCTGATACATGTATTTAGATTATTAATTTATGGATTCTGAGAACGTGGAAATGATGTCACCACTATGGTAGCTATCTAAGAACAGCACTGGCCTAGACTATGAACTTACTGGGTCCCCCAGTTGCACTGGTAGCTATCTAGGCACAATCAGACTATATTGCTAGTATAAAATAATCAGGTTACTCACGATCAGAGCAGTGACAGCGTCGTCCATGGTAGGCATCTGTATGAGCGCCATTTTCCTGTCTTTCGGGAAGAACTTGAAAGCCTTCACGGTGAAGCCGTTTTTAGTGAAAGCATCCCTGATTTCCTCTTCGGTTACGGTGTTACTAGAATCGTCAATGGTCGTTAGGCGAAACTGTGAAGACAATATCGATTGATAGTGGTTTTGGGAACGGTCCACTTACGGAATATTCGATAAATGCAATGTCGCGCTCGGTGGGTAGATGTTTTGGTAATTCTTCGAGCCAGGTTTCTTGAATCGGTGAAGGGGACTGTTGGTGTAGTCCTTCGTCAAACCAGCGTCCGGCTGACCCTCCTTCGGCAACTGAACAGTTTGATGCTTGCTGAGCATCACTTTGATCTGCTTCCCAAACACTCTCAGCTTGTCCATGTGTGTCAATGCTGTTGTAAAAGAAGGGTTTCGTGAGAAATACGGTTCGAAGATTGGTTTCACTCGGTTCTGAACATGAATTTTGGGGAACGAGCGTTATGTCGTTGCACAGTGGGGCATTTTAACCAAAAAGCTGGCCAAAATTCAATTATTTTTACAATTTATCATCAATCAATAATAGCAGTTGCTTTTTAAAATACAAAAATATGTTCTCGATAATTATTGTTTGGATTAATTTAAACTCAGATGGCTAGCAACGCATAAAAAAATTCATATTTGTAAAAAACAATAATGATTGGCTCAATGGATCTATAACTCTACCTATATTCATGAGAGGTTAGTGGAATTGTAACGTTTAAATAATAAATTAATCTAATAGTTCTTAAAATGATTTAATTATTTTTACATCTATATTGTACAAACATGAATTTTTGTTTATTTAATTGTTTCCCGAACCTGCCAAAGAGTTTTAAATACAGTAAATTTATTGTATGTAAATACTGTTTTAATTTAGCAATACACCTAATATGTTCAAACAAAAGGAAAAATGTAATTTTGTAAGAAAACAACACCAGTGAACTTGTTTTCTACTATAAATTAATTTCGGCCAGCTTTTTGGTCAATTTTTATAATTCTTTTTAATTACCTAAGTGTGCCTGATGGGGTTCGGCCATCTGAATCAGTGCCGAGTCCTTCTTGTTGTAGAGAATCTTCACACGCTGTACATCCCCGTAAACGCCTACATGCACAACACGCAAACATCAACTTTAGTCAATTCAACTGGCTAACCAGAGGCAAGATATCTTATGGTGGTGTCTAAGGATCGTCGAAAATGATCGGGACAAATAGATTCAGTCGACCGAGACTGGGGTACGATCGGACTAAGATCTGGGGCATGCAACGAGACGATCGGCTCAACTGCTATTCGGTGAAACATTGTCGAACATGATTTTTTTTTTATAAAAATAAATTGTACGTTTTCGATAGAACACAGTTGAACCGATCGTCTACCGAGAAGTGAGCTCCTATGGAATTACGTAAAATAAGCGAAAGCTTTCTGTAATATTAAGGTGTCTGGAACTGATATTAATAAAAAAACAATATTAACGAAACGAATTTAGAAGTAGATGCTTGGAAGTGAAGAACATGAAATAATAACGATAACAACAATAATAATAATAATGTGTCGCTCGGGCGGACGATGATTATCGATGAGCATGACATGGGTGGTGGGTGGAATATTATGTGATGGAATGAAATAGCTGTAGTAATAAAATAAGTTGAAGTGACGAAAATATCGGGGAAAAATATAAAACGTTAAACGAGAAAATGTCAGAGAACGAATGAAAAAACATAAATAAAAACAATAAAACCTTCTCTTATAGTCATGTACACGTGAACAGGAGAGTGACAATGATCGAGATATCTGTATCGATATAAAAAATAAAATAAAGTGTGAAAGAGAGAGAAAGAGAAATGAAACACATCCAACGAAAAAACTCTACTATCAGAATAGAAGAAAACATTTTCTGCGACATGACACAACGTCGACAGTGACGATCGTGATAGCGATGCTATATATTTTCCTGTTCGTGTGTGTTTTTTATTCATTTTAAATATATATATATTTCTGTTCGATATATACGTAACCGTGTGAAACATTCATTCCACGCGAATGAAAAACAAGAGGCGTAACAAAAAAAAAGGAAAAAAAATTTGCAAAATCGATTGTTCTTTCTCTTCACTCTCCGGTAAATGCTTCCAAACACGCGGCAACACGTGGAAAAAATCGTGTCAGTCTTTTCTCGGTGTTACGTGTTATGTTTTCGTGTGCGTGTACGTGTGTGTTGGTTTGACGGTGTCAGTGTGCGTGTCCACGCATGTAAATATAATAATTAATAATGTAATATAATTAATAATATAAATGTAGAGACGTACCAAACAGGGTAAAGAGAGCGTCAGGCGTGACCATCTACACAGAGAACAGACAGAGTCCAGTCAGTAGTCAGCGAGTAAAATAGGATTTCAATGTACAGTGTTGGCACGCGCACAAGTTTCACGGTTCTCATGCCTTCGTTTTTTTAAGGGCTTTCCAGACCTTTCGCTGATCAAAAACTCCATTTCGAGTCGCGTCTCAACTTTTAAACAACTTAACAAAGAATATTCGAAAATAATGAACAACAGAATGATCGTTCAAGAACCTTCCCCCACCATCATCTACAATATCTAGTGGGTGAACTATGTCCAGAGATGATTTTACTTAATTTTCAGTTTCTAGGAAGAATGTCTAGGACGTTTAATGTTTGCGCAAACGTTGCGGAGGTTAACGAGCTACGCTAATGATATCGTTACGAGGTGAATGAAAACTTCTGAGTATTTGTTTGCCGTTGGTAACTGTTGATGGGAAAGAGGAGTATATACGAGACGCGACTCGCAAAATGCACCGACAGTACACACGATATATACGTCAGCGGCAGCGAAAGAGCTGGAACTCAGTTTTCCGGTCGATTTTCCTTCGGCTGTCAGCCCTCCGCGATCGTGAGGAGGAGGAAACATGTACAGAGAAAACAGACAGACAGAGAGACAGAAAGAGAGATAGAGAAGAAAGAGAGACGGAGTGAAGCAGAGAAACAGCAGGGACCTTCTCGTCAATATGGAATCCCTCGTGGTTTTGTCGTTCCTCGTAACGCGGGAATGATTTCGCGAAAGGTTAAAAAAAATGTATATATAGGAGAAAAAAGATATAAAGTAAAAAAGAAGGGAGAAGTACATGTACATATACAATATTTGTATATAGGTATACTCGGTACGTGTCTGTTAGCCAGAGGAAAGAAGACACTGGTCGGAAGCTTGTGCGCGCGGCGCAACGATAGTAGTACACATAGTTATAGTACAGTAGTGACAATAGTTGCAGCTGCGAAGTGTGACGTCGACGCAGAGTGACCAGATTAACTACTTGTCTCCCACCTAGTGATGCCAGAATGAGGAACCAGGAGGAACTTGCCCCTCCGGCTGGGCCCACCCCCACTCTTACTTCTACTGCGTGACAGTGGGTCTACTGTGTGACTCAGAGTAGAGGCACGTTCATGTGCGTGCGCAGTAGAAGGAAGAGTGGGGGCCCAGTGGGAGGAGCTAGTTTCTCCAGGTACCTCGTTCTGGCATCACTGCTCCCACCTCTGTCCAGTCACGTGACTAATGCGTACTGGGAGAGGGGAGGTAACTCTTTCCCCTCGATTCGGGTCGATTCCCCTGGTCTGGCGACGCTGCGTCGACACACAGTTTTCTTAGGAGGTGCCTTTCGTCTGCAGCTGTCTGGTCTTCAAGGTCTAAGTAGATTTTTTACTTCGTTAGGGGTAACTAGATAGCCTAACCTAGACCTGAGTAGATTCAGGTCTAGGTTCAGGTCTTTCAACGAAGCTAAAATTTTTCTTTTAATTTATTTGTCTCGAATCAAAAAGAAAAATGATCTTTAAGGAACATTATTATTTTTGTGAACGAAAGACACCCCTTAGGAAGTGGGACCGTAGCCAACAACGCTACAGCTCGCTCAGGACAGAGAATGGTGACGTTCGGAACGATTTCTATATGTGTGTTTCGAGAATGAGTGGTTTTAGAGGGTCGTTGATAAGATATAAAGGGCTCGTGACGTAAGAAGGGTGGCATACGCATCGAGACTACAAGATCCCTGATTGCCAAAGATTAGACTCGCTCGATACCATTAGTTCCGACACTGGAAAACGAACAAATTCATAGTCTTTGCTGGTTTGTATCTGATCAATTGTTACTAAGGTGATTACACTGTATAGGAACCACAGTATCGAGGAATGTTCGGCAAAGGAAGCTCGAGTCAAGGGATGGAGAGAGACTGCAAGGGTTGCCTACGTAGCACTACGTTGTAAACGTATCGTAGTAGTTTGTGTGACTTTCGTTGCATACGTACGTACCAAAGCCAGTTTCGTTTACATAGGCAGACACCGAGAGAAATGGCCGAATGCTTGAGTTAAAATGGCGCAGTCAATTTTTATAGAGGTCCAACATGGCGATAATACACTTGGGACGATTCGGATTTACCGCTGTTGATTATTATTTTCTGTGAAATCATTTCACCGAGCCATTTCTCTCGGTGTCGAATGAAAATTAGCCTGGAGGATACACAGTTCGTCGATCTCGAGTATATTCGATCCACATCGACGTCCTGCACCCTCCGGTGGATGAATTAAAAGCCACGAAGGAAGCCTTCCGCTATGCGAGACTCGACAATTCAAAAATTAATAAAGCTAATCAGATATGAAAACTTCTATTTAAACTTCTTACATTGCATAATGTAGCTAACATTGGTAATTATATAGAACAGGTCTGCGTACTCCGATTTTGATGAAATTTTAATATGTTATGCAGCAACATATTCTGAACAATTTTTTCCTTTTCCAATATAGGGGGTCGCTTTTAGTTTTTGAGATAT